>CAVLGL010000126.1:18412142-19662142 GCA_963668995.1 Parnassius mnemosyne
ACGTCGTCTATAGCTTTTTTAAAATTGAGTTATTTACAGCTATATATTTGTTCAAACAATGTTGTGTGACCCAACGCCTATCTTGTTCCATAAAAAAAAGACTATGCGAAATGCCAAAGAAAATTTACGAGCGACAGATGGCAAAATTACTATCCATATAGGTGCAAAACGCCTGATCCAACCTACTATCTATCTAAAATTATATTCAACGAGATTTTTTCAAAAATATTTTACTGCTCATTAAGCCTTCAAAGTACAAATATTTATCAAAACAAGCTAAAAGTCACTTCGGTGTTTTGGACAGTTTTAAACGCTTAAATTAATTTCCCCTGATTTTCTTTAAGAAGTTGTAACACTCCAAGTGGGGATAATGCGATGATATATAAAAAAAGGTCCCCGTGAGCCAGAGTCCCTAATAAATTACACCCTCGATAACAATGGGATTTTTTCGCTGGCCCTTTGTTGCAACTTTTGATATCACCTGAACGTAGTTAGAAGTAAAATATATGGCTAACATTATGAATTATTTTCACACAATCATTTAAATACAATATTTCATATATAAGAAATATATATAAAAAAACAAGGACATTTTTGTACATTAAATATAACAAAAACAAATCAAGGTCTTGAAATTGGATGATAGTGGAGACAATAGATTATTTTTAATATTGGTAGCAGATAAAATCATTACAAGGATTTGGGGTTAATACAAGTAGGATAGTATAGTTCTTATGGAAGCGTTCACTAATATTTAATTTGAGATTTAACGCAGAGTAATGAAGAATTTTCTTAAAATAACTTAAGATGTCATCGTTTCCTTTGTCAGGCCACCTGAACCTATCAACTTGCATGTGACATCAGGTCGTCCCTCCATTGCTTACCAGTATCAGCTGCCACTCGAGAATTTTTCTTTCCAATCAGACGTCGGTTTATTGATCTTGTGATATATGTCCCCGATTTAAATTCTGGGTCGGGCCAAAATCAGTTATTAGGCTTTTCTATCAAAAAATTACCGTAACAGATAGAAAATAGGCAGTGTTTCACCCCCGTAGGAAAGCACGTAAAGCTGTTGGTCCTAAAACTAATCTCTCTCAGGTCGTAACGGATGGCCGTCTCATCTGACTATGTGAGTAGGGGAATAGAGAATGCACCTATACTTTTATTGCATATACACCAAGTTTTATACTATGTCTGAGCAAAGATACCTTTCTCTAGCTATTTTTGTCGCCAAATAGCCTGCCTGCACTACTATGTTACGGTTGTCACCAGGGGTGCTACGCATCAGCAGTGTTCTTTATTTGAAGTTGACTGCAGGTTTCCATGGACTGCAGTAGCCGCTTACAATCTGATGAAATCTAAGTTTGTTTTTTAGCTCAGTTTTATAAAAAAAATATTTACTTTATTCACTCCTTTTAAAAACTTATTTTTAATAAAATATAAGAGTGATAAATAACCTAACTGTCCAACTGATGGGACTAGCATTAAAATGTCTCACATAATATAATTAACTATACTGACTCTCTTACTCTTACCGACAGAAAGACGATATGATGAAACATGCAGGGAGTCAGAACAAGGGTGTGTACAGATGTGTGTAAGAATCATGCTTCCTTTAAATAAAACTAGTTTTACGGATTTTATCGCATATATTAACTTATTTTATATTCCCGACATTTCGAGTACTTTACAGCACCCATGGTCACAGGGGGGACTAAGGTGTTTAACGTCCCAATGTCATAGTTAACCACGGCTACCTCCAGATTAAAAATTATTATTATATTAATTTTTGTTCCGATCTTCGCTGTATGAATTTACAATATCTTGAAGTCGTGCAGTTGTAAGCTTAGATTGGGATTTAATTTTATTAATTATAGGATCCCAAGCAGATGGTAGCACCCAGCCATTTTCTCTATTGAAATTAGGATGTTTTATGATTTCAATAGCCTCGCGAATCCTCCTTGGAAGGAATCAGTGTACTTTAGCAAGGATTTGTGGTCTATCAAATCTAATGTAGTGACGGGGGCGATCCTTTACGTGTTCACAGACTGCAGACTTCCTGGAGCGTGGATTCTTCACATCAGCTATGTGTTTTTAACAATAATCATGTTTAGTAGAAGACTTTTAATACTAATACTACACTATATATTAGGTGATGATGATGATTACATATTTTCCGCGAAAATTATTCCATTTTTTAAAATATGTAACAAGGTTACTGGATAATTGACTATCGCGTTGGTCTAGTTGTCGTAAGCGCGACTACTGATTATGTTGCCCCCAGTTTGAGTCCTGTGTTGGATTAAAAATCGTACTGAGTTTTTCTGTCTAGAGTTTCGTGTTTCACCTCCATTGGTCCTACGCATGATCTCTTACAGGTTATGTCGGATTGAAGACACATCGGACTATCAAAGTGAGGGTGTAGAGTGTGCACATGTGTTTGCTCATACGAGTACACTGGAGTGGACAGACTGGCTGCCGTGACAGAAATTTGGTTAGGATGACATTATTTATTTCTGATTATATTATTTTAGTTCAGAAGTTTTTCGAATAACTAACACTTCACATTTACCGCAGTTTATATTTATGCCACTCTAGGCCAAATCGCCACGTTTGAAGGGTGGATTTTCAGTAGGTTATAGCGCGTGATTTGTGTAATAACAGCAATGTTTGGAACTTACAGTTTAACGTGTTGTTACAAAATTACTCATACAATGTCAACTATACAACTTAGAGTAAAGTTGTATGGTTGACAGTTTGCGGGAAGGCTCGGGACTCTTCTTATAACTGACAGTTTAAGAAGAGTTTAGGGTAATAAAGTCTCAGTTCACAGATCTTAAGGTCTTCAAAAATGTTCCAGTTTCTCAGACATACAGATTTCCTTATAATATTTTACTTCACTACAGAGGATGTTGTAAATTAGCACATTAAATTGCCTGAAATTTTTTGGCAGTGGCGAGAATATAACTTTGTTTGCTCTCATATTGTTAAATTTCAAAGCTGGTGCTTAACTTGGTTCGATCATCAGAGTAAGAACCACCGAAATTACTATTAGCAATTTGGCTTGAGGTTTGAAGTCCGCCATGATCTAATGGAGCAAATTAGTGGACCTTCTCACTTTTGGTTAAAAAACCATTTTTGATTTAAAAAAATACAAATTCTTTTAAAGAAATAATTTAAGAGTTACCAATGTTGGATGTTGGTTATGGTACGATATTAGTTAACTAAACAAACTAAATCTCATCTATAAGCACTCGACTTAAAATTTAATGACCTGTGTGCAAATCTTGTTCTATCCTTACCAAATGAACAAAAGAAATGATTACTTGTATTTGTAAGTTTTAATGAAGCACTTGCATAACGATAAATGAGGATCAATCGTGGGGAAATCTGAAAGTCTAATAATTAAAAATATTTTGAGGCATGTGAAGTCCGCTAACATGCATTGAGGCCCAGAAATAAGAGGTATGTGTCTAACTGTCGGACATATGCTGGTTGTTACTTTTTTACCAACAGTGCTTTTTACGATATTTCCCACCGAATTGGAATATAGCAATAATAACTCTGGTATCAGTTATTTAAAAAAAAGTAAAAGGTTGCGAAAACCGGACAAGTGCAAGTTGTTATTACATAATCATTGCTTCATACCATTAGTTGTTATCTGTACAAATGAATAAAATTGAAGTGTCTGTTTGTAGTGTTAAAATAACAGCTTTTTACTAAATGCATATGAAAGTATATACGGTACGGCTTGACCAATTTTGATGGGACTTTCACTGGCAGATAGCTGATGTTATATAGCTGATGATATAGGAGTAACTTATGGTACGTTTATTTTAGAAAAATAATTAGGATTCCGCGCAAAATAATTTAAAGGCCACACAGCTAGTTAAGAATAAGAATATTTACATATATACAAATAACGTTATAACTAAGCCGAATTTCAGTAGTCTCTGAAAAAAGTGTGACAAACAAACTGACACAGAGGTGATATCAATAATGTTCCGTGTTTATGTATGGAATACTACTTACAAAAATAATTTTTAGTATGAGTGAGTGACATAGAAATGGTAATGATATCGAAAGGTAAAGTGAATAGAGAACAGAAGGCCACTTTCTTACGCAGACATTGAGTTTTGTCCCAAACTATAAAAAATAAAGCCCTAATATCGTTAAATGTTCCTTTGGGGACTGGCCAAAAGCAGGAAATTTGAACGTCTTAGGGCTGTGTGGCAAGAAAATAATAGATCAAACTAAAAACCGAATTTTGTTGTTTTTTTTTTTACTGTAAACATTTAAGAACAAATAGTTTTATTGAACTATTTGTTCTTAAATATTTACCGTAAAAAAAAAACAATAAAATTACAATAGCTTACATCAATTTTCTGCCGACTTCCAAAAAGGAGACGGCACTCAATTCGACTGTATGTTTTTTTATGTGTTTTACCTCATAACTTTTTACTGGGTAAACCGATTTCGATGATTCTTTTTTTTTTGAAAACTGGTACTTCTCGTGTGGTCCCATATGAATTTGATTAAGGTCAGACCAATAGTTTTTGAGTTATTCTTAATAACTTATATTGAAGTCGGCTATATAAATTTTTTAATTTTTTATTATGCAAAGAGCACTTTTCTATTCTTCGAATACCTAATTTATCTTCACCTTATGCACAAAATCTGCCTCCCCAGCGTGCGTATAGTCAAATCTTTTGAATTGTGCATGCCAGTCGGTGCATTCTTAAAAAGACCTACGTATTGCAAAGAATAAAAAAAAAACTATATGAGAAAGAAGAAGAAATTTTAGGGACTATGTTTACTACTACATTTATTTTGATAATACTAAATACTTTTGAAAAGTGTACAGCCCTATACAATCGAATGGGCAACTGCGAACAATTTATATAGCAATAATCCACGCGGACATTACGCCGAGTGCCGCGACGGCTGCCGATATTATCGGAGGTAAAGCGTTGCTTCGAGGACAAAAAACGAGCTCTCATTTATCGGCCAGTCGACACTTCGTGGCGACACCCAATCGCCTCAGGGAGGACTTTTTATATTAAGAATAAATATAACTATACATATATCCAACGCTTACTAATGTTTCTTATATCAAATACGACAACATAATAAATACGTATTAGACAGTACAGTGTTCTTAATGTATAGTGTATTTAGGAAATGTATTAAATGTAATGTTCAAAATATTTATATATAAAAATTAAGTGTCACATAATTTGTCCGCGATGAACTCCTAAACTACTGAACTGATTTCAATGAAATTTCGCACACTGTGTGCAGTTTATTCCTACTTGAGAGATAGGATAGTTTTTATCAATATTTTTTATTGGGAATTTAAGGACTTTTTATAGATGGGTCATCGGAAAGGGCAGAAAAACGTCTGCCTGGGTAGCTAGTTATACTATATTTCTTCTTAATCATCATCAGTCAGTTACAGTACACTCTTAGACATTAGCCTCCCCCAGTGTAGAGGGGATTTTTCATACCCGACGTGCTTGTCGATGGCAGCACCAAATGTATTGTCTTTTGAAGTTGCTTACTGTCGCTGGAGTGGGTTTTTTATAGGATAAGGGTGACAAACGAGCACACAGTCCACCTTATGGTAAGTGGCTGCTGTGGCCAGTAGACATCTACATCTATCCTCGTTTGGAAATCAAAATGCAGATGCGTCGTCAGCCGTGAGGACTAAGATGGAATGCCTCTTTTCCAATAAAAATGGTATTCGGTTCTCTACACTCACCATACGAAACACAGCGGCATTAAGCTGTTATTTTATGCTGGTATTATGTAATATCGTGGTCCTTCCCCAGTCAAGCCAACCCATTCGTGCTACAACTATAGTTACAAAACTACAACCAATAATATAGATGCAGCATGGCTCTATAAAATTTTATATTTTTTTACGTGATAGAGCCATGCTTACATTTCTTTTTTAAATCTTACATTTGGTTAACACAAGGTATTAAAACTGTTATTTATCGTATTTCAACCTCTTATGTGACCGAAATGGAATGGAAGTTCTCTCACACCGTCACAATAACAACATTTTTTAACATTTTAGATTTTTTTAAATCACTTATTTTTCAAAAGAATAGATGTGTAAAATTATGTATAATTTTAATAAAGAGTAGTTAACAAAGCTCTTCAGTGCATTGTCATATAATCAAAAAATCAGTGACTCGAACTACAATCGTCGCATGGATCCATTATTCAGTCAACAATCAAGTGAAATTCACAAAAACGACGTGAAAAGCAGTCGGCTGTTGTTGCGATCATCTGGGATATAAAAAATTCAGGGACTTAATCGCAATGTCGACCAAACAAACCGAATTCAATAAATTGCAGCGATCTTCGATAGTTTGCAATTTATCAGACTCATTTGAAGCTATCGCATGAATTACTCAGGTTTCAATGGAAATCGTGGGCGGTTACATTAATTTTGAAACACATAAAATACTTACGACACTGACAATAGGCTTTTTCATACATTAAACGTAAAAATTAAAAGTAAAGTTACAGCATAACATGCCTTCCGTTCCGAGTGGATTGTGGAGCGATAAGTACGCCGCACTGATCTAGTGCGTGCTGACGGACTTCAGATGTCCTCGAATTTTTTGTTACGCCAATGACGGTTTTATAAAAAAATTAGGTTGACTTCATTATAACAACCAGGTCCTCGCGATCACTGAGACATCACTTTAACTGTTGAAGTTAGTGATGTCTCAGTGATCGTGAGGGTGAAAATTGGCAGCGATCACCGAGTGTAAAGAGACTGACACTGAACTGTTAAGTTGGAGAAGTCGCGTCTAGTGAAGTTAACGCTCCGTACCCTTCGAGCTCTTATCTAAAGCCCTGAAGTCATTCAATTCGAGTTACAAAATCGTTTTCAGTGCCTAAAACATTGCAATACGTGGCTCATGCCTGTTAGGAGGGAAATAAAGCTGTAGTCATCAGCAGGTATGACAGCATACAGGTCCCCAAAAGCATCCAGTGAGGCTTACACAACTTCAATAAGATTCGTATAGAAGAAGCGATCAAGCGAAAAAAGGCTTCTCTCGTCTTTGCCAGAGATCTGTCTGCCAGGAAGAGTCAACCGTCAAAGTTAAAGACTGTGGTAGCATCGTTTTCAGCACACCTGAGATTTTGAGTGAGTTTGAGAGGATTTTCATTCTACGCAAACTGTCTAAATTTTAAGCGCTTCTTCTTGTTATATAATATATCTAATTATGTACAGTCATTTTATTATTTTCTACGTGGTAGAGCCATGCTGCAGCTATATTATGGTTGTAGCACGAATGGGTCGGCTCGAACGGAGAAGGACCACGCTCTCACAGAAAACCAGCGTAAAATAGCAGCTTAACGCTGCTGTGTTTTGTATGGTGAGTGTAGAGAACCGGAGACCCTTTTTACTGGAAACGAGGCATTCCATCTTAGTCCTCACGGGTGACAACGCATCTGCATCTTGAGTCTTTATTGAGGATAGATGTAGATGTCTATGGGTCACAGTAACCACTTACCATCAGGTGGACTGTGTGCACGTTTGTCACCCGATCCTATAAAAAAAGTCAAGTCTGGCAACTTTACCAATGGAAGGTAACTTTGAAATCAGGGATGTACTGGTACAAAACTCCGATTAAAATGGAAAACGTAACCTTCTTCGAGATATGCCATTTTTTGGATGAATATACAACTAATTGACAGCATTGCTACATGAGAATTAATTTTGGCATTTTATTTTAACTGAATTGTGCCGGCGAAGTAACCTCTTTGTTCAGTGCTCCAGAACTTTTGTTTATTTTGTTTGAAATACTGAATATAGTTATCTATTTTTGTAACATAATATTAATGGATATCAAATGAAATATATCGTTTTTAACAAGTTGGTCTTAACATTTAGTTATAAAACTGGCTTTGCAAAGTTAGCATACACTAGTATGCTAACCTTGCCAAGTAAGATGCCACAATGTGACGGTTACTTTACTATGTTTTGCTACAACCAAGGGTTGTCACTTTCAACCTATATTTTTAACCGATTACAACTATTTAAACAAAGTGTTCTATATTTGACAGTCTATGTATGTAATTTTGTATCGATGTTTCACCGTAGCAGGCGATTAGACCGATTTTACCAAACGAGTCGTCAATCAATTCACCTTTATCAAAAATGAAGGAAAAGAAAAGAGAAATCTATATTATTTTTGCAGCGTTGTCGGGCATTCATAATATTATTACTACTCAGTATTTTTCACAATTTCAACATAGTGTATTGATATTAATTTGCGCCCAAAAACAGTGTCATTTTTAATGATTATTAATGTTTTGTTATTGTGGGAAAACAATATTTAGATTGATTACAATAATTATGACCTGATGATGATGATGACTAATAAAAAAACCAATACTTTTTAAAAATTATTGGGACAAGTTTTTTTTATCTATACTATAATTGATTTAAGCTTATTATTGCACCAATTTCGTTTTTAATTTTAGACGAGAGGATTTTTGTTTAATATAAGTATTTTAGATTTTTGCTTAAGAAATTATTGTGATAAGATTCAAATAAAAAAATTGAATTAAGTACGTAATCAAGGATTTTTGACAAGCCTGACACATATTTTCAAGTTTGTATGAAATATTCAAAAATGGGAGGGCTACTTTGTCACAAGAGTAAACTTTGCTATTTACAACAGAATTAAAAGAGCAACTCATAACTCTGAGTGTTGTGTATTATATTATGAGGTAAACTTACCTTCAACCTTGAAGTAAAATCCTATTATTTTCATTATAAACCCCGATGGCAAAGTTGTCACAAAGTGAGGTTAACTTTGCCATTTTCTTTTTTTGAGTATTTTGTTTATCTAATGTTAGTAATTGTTTAAATCACTAATAAATACCAAATCTACGAAGAATCACATCACGTTTAACATTGACGCCCAGTCTGACAGTACATTTTTTGTTGAAAAATTGGTCCTATACTTTTAAGTCCTTCCGAAAATAGCAAAGTTGCCAGGTTTCACGGTAACGAAATTACCTCTTCTAATAATTGTGACAAAATAACGCAAAATTTTAAGCATTGATTGAATTCGAATACGGACATAATATGAATATTTTGTAATTCAAATTTTGTACGTGGTAGAGCCATGCTGCAGCTATATTATGGTTGTAGCACGAATGGGTCGGCTCGATCGGGGAAGGACCACGCTCTCCGAATACCAGCGTAAAATAGCAGCTTAACGCTGCTATGTTTCGTATGGTGAGTGTAGAGAACCGGAGACCCTTTTTACTGGAAACGAGGCATTCCATCTTAGTCCTCACGGGTGACAACGCAACTGCATTTTGATTCGTAATCGAAGATGTCTATGGGCCACAGCAACCACTTACCATCAGGTGGACTGTGTGCTCGTTTGTCACCCTTATCCTATAAAAAAAAGATGATGTTATCTCAAAAATTAGAACTTAAATTACTTCTCTTTCTGAAATAAGTATTTCAAAATAAACTTTGTTCCCCATGTAGCTGCTGTCTAGACCTTTTGTTTATTCATTCCATTTGGTAAAATCTTGGTTAAAGTTTGCCCGGATAATCTGACTTCGAAATGTGTATGTTAAACTTATTTCATCAAATCTGTATACATCTTTTTAAGCAAAGAAGTTTTATTCAGAAGTACCCGATCATTCACTCTTGCTCTACAATACCTAACTTTGTTTTGAGTTGTAAATAACAGGTAAAAATATAAATCGTAAAGATATATTTGGTGTTAAGTCAACAGTAAATAATCATAAATAGGTATAATCAATATAATATAATTAAGATCTGAGAATTACAATGATTTTGCAATCAGAAAATCTTGCGTCCTGCGTTGTGACAATTGTGATGATTATGCCATGTGGCGTAAGAAAACCCATCGAGTATAGGAAATTATGGTCTTTAAGGTTTTTTTAAAGTCAGGGGGTTTTCATGCTGGTCTACCTTTCCGGTGATCCTGTTATGGAATACGGGTACGCGACCCCGGCTCCCCGAGCTACTGTTATTCTCATACCTTTCCTGCCGAGATAACAGTATCCTTACACCTATGCTCCTACCCCCAAACTTCTTTTTCCTCTTCCCAAAATGGTAGCTTCCTCTACCAGCAATAGCATACCCAAAGAGGGTTGGTGTCAGGCAGGCGGCCGACTGTAAAACTTTTGCCAAATCCCATGCAGTAAATGAATAGTACGAGTTGTGGGACATATGACAGGGCTAGGGCGTACCCCGCAGGCGACGCGCAGGGGCAGCACCCGGCTCCTGTGGGAAGTGGGCAAGGGTTGTCGCACCTTACGGAGCGGGTGCGACGTAAGAGGCGAGCCCGGAGAGAGAAGAATGTCAGAGTTAGGTTTGCAAGCTGGAATATAGGTACGATGACTGGAAGAGGAAGAGAGTTAGCAGATGTTTTGAAACGACGAAGAGTCAATGTTGCCTGTTTGCAGGAAACAAAATGGAAGGGCAATAAAGCAAGAGAGATTGGGGAGGGATACAAGTTTTATTATTGTGGAAGTGATGGGAAGCGAAATGGAGTAGGAGTTGTGTTAGATAGTGGAATGAAAGAACGAGTGACAGATGTGAAAAGAGTAAATGACAGAATGATAGTTGTTAAATTAATGATTGAAAACAAAGTAGTGAATGTTGTAAGTGTGTACGCTCCGCAAACAGGCTGTGAAGAGAGTGTGAAAGAGAAGTTTTGGGAGGAATTTGATTGTATGATGATGGGAATACCTGAGCGTGAGGATGTTTATATGGGAGGAGATTTTAATGGACATGTAGGGAGAGTGAATGACGGGTATGAAAGAGTTCACGGTGGATGGGGGTACGGAGTGCGGAACCGTGAGGGGGAAGTTCTTCTGCAAGCAGCATGTGCTTTCGATCTGGCTGTAGTAAACACGTGGTTCCAAAAACGAGACCAGCATCTTGTTACTTATAAAAGTGGCCACCACGCGACACAGATCGACTATCTTCTGATAAGACGGAACCAAATCAAGAGTGTAAAAAACTGCAAAGTGCTTCCAGGTGAAGACTTAGTATCCCAGCACCGAATCCTGCTGGCTGACATCTGCTTAACTGTTCGCCTCAACAAACATAAGGATCGTCCCCCACCCAAAATAAAGTGGCATTTGCTGCATAAGGAGGGGTATGCAAGTGAATTTAGAGAGCTAGTTGTAAACAAGATGATAGAGATGGGTGATATGGAAGGAATGAGTGTGAATGAGTGCTGGAAGGAAATGGCTGATTGTATCCGAAGTGTGGCAAGGAAGGTGTTAGGAGAAACAAAAGGGAAGCGTATGATAGATAAGGATGGGTGGTGGTGGAGTTAAAGTATTAGAGAAGTTTTGAGAGAAAAGAAAAATGCCTTTAAAGAATGGCAGAGCGTAGAAGACCAGAATGAATCCACAAAAGAAAGTAAGAGAGGGGCGTATAAAGAATGTAAGAAGAGAGCGAAGAAGGAAGTTGCTATTTGTAGGGCAGAGGCGCACGATAAATTATATCGGTCCCTTGAAAGCCCCGAAGGTCAAAAACGACTTTTTCAAATTGCAAGAGCGAGAGAAAGGAATGGAAGAGATGTTTCACATGTAAAATGTATAAAAGATGATTCTGGAAGGATTTTGACTGACGATGAAAGTATAAAGAAGCGATGGAAGGAGTATTTTGAGAAATTGATGAATGAGGAGAATGAATGGAATGGTATGCTTGAAAACCCACCAGTGAATATGGGCTTAGTGAGAGAAATTAGTGTGGAAGAAGTAAAAATGGCTGTTAGGAATATGAAGAATGGGAAGGCGGTCGGCCCAGATGGAATACCAGTAGAAGTGTTGAAGTTGCTGAGGGCGGATGGATGGAAGTGGTTGAGTTTATTTTTCGGTAAATTGTTGCAGGAAGAACAAATACCTGAGGAATGGTGCAGTAGTATATTTTTAAAAACAAAGGAGACGTTCAAAACTGCAGCAGTTACCGGGGAATAAAGCTCATGTCACATACGATGAAAGTCTGGGAAAGAATAATAGAGAGAAGAATGAGAGAAGAGTGTGAGATAACACAAAACCAGTTCGGATTCATGCCCGGTCGAGGTACGACAGATGCCATTTTCGCATTACGCCAATTGTGCGAAAAGTACAAGCGCGTGCATAAAGATCTGCACATGGTTTTTGTCGACCTTGAAAAGGCGTACGATCGGGTTCCCCGTGAGGTCTTGTGGTGGGCGTTGAAGATGAAAGGTATGCCTGGGAAGTATGTGAGGTTGGTCCGTGCTATGTACAGAGCATCCCGTACATGTGTACGATCTGCCGCGGGAACTACGGGCAGTATACGTGTGGCGGTAGGGCTGCACCAAGGGTCGGCACTGAGCCCTTACCTCTTCCTACTGATTATGGACGCTTTGACGTCGGATCTGCAGGATGAGGCACCCTGGTGCATACTCTTTGCCGATGACATCGTGCTTGTCGGGGAAGAAGGCATCGAGGTACAGAGCAGACTGACGGGGTGGCAACGGAGGCTGGAAAGTGTTGGCTTGAAGATCAGCAGATCCAAAACCGAATATCTGTGCTGTGATTTCGGCGGTCTTTCCAGTCCTGTACCCATGTCGTTGGATGGCGCTATACTGCCTATCTGCTCAGATGTCAAGTACCTCGGTTCCCTCATTCAAGGCGACGGCGGAATAGATAGAGCTGTGCAGCATAGGATTAACGCAGGGTGGATGAAATGGCGACAGGTCACAGCCACAACTTGCGATCCCCGAATGCCAATAAGGCTGAAGGGGAAAATTTACAAATCGATCATCCGACCTGTCGTCATGTATGGAAGTGAATGCTGGGCCGTCAAGAAGAAGGATGAAAATAGACTGCATGCGAATGAAATGAGAATGTTACGATGGATGTGTGGTGTGACAAGGATGGATAAGATAAGGAATGAGTATATAAGAGGAAGCCTGAAAGTAGCGCCAGTGGTAGAAAAGGTGAGAGGAAGCAGATTGGCATGGTTTGGGCATGTGATGCGGAGGAATGAAAGTCATGTCACAAAACGAGTGTTGAATATGAATGTGGAGGGACACACGGGCAGAGGAAGGCCGAATAAAAGATGGATCGATTGTGTGAAGAGTGATATGAGAATGAAAGGAGTAAGTATGGAAATGACGGCTGATAGAGAGGAATGGAACAAAAAGATTTACTGCGCCGACCCCAGATAATGGGAAATGGTTTAGAGAATGATGATGGTCTTTAAGGTTTAAATATTAAGGTCTTTTGAATTTAGATAAATGGCAGTATACTTTAGCCCAAACTAAAAAGGAAGACCTTGACACATTTTAATCAGTTCTTACTAAGCCGATTGAATTGTAATATAAATTTCCTGTGGGCATCAAAAACTATAGACTCTAATAGTTGGTGGTATATTATTTCGCATGTATGCGCAGGTATATGGTCGTAAAAGAAGCGAGAGAGGTATGTCAGGATCATGCCAAATGGAAGTCAGTAGTCTCTGCGTACCCCTCTAGGTGACAGGTGTAAGTGTTTATGTGTGTATATATATGTATGTATGTATACAATCTCTTTTAAGCCAAATTAAAAATGCCTAGACCGGCGACGGCAAGCTCCGTTCAAGGATGGGTGGGACTTCTGGAACTGCAATCTCTAATCTTATAACGGCAGAGGTATAGGCATCTATTGTGGATTCCATTTTTGGAGAGTAATAAGGTTATAGTAATAGGCTTGTAGTTGAACGGATCTGAGCGGTTTCCTTTTTTAGGGATCGGGTGCACTAAAAACTGTCTTTCATGTGTTCGGGACTACGCCTAGGGAGTAGGAGTACCGGGAAAAACACGTTAAAACTGATGCCAACTCCGAAGCACACGTCTTCGGCACAATAGGTGGTACTCCATCAGACCCACTCCATTAGACCCACTGGACTTATTGACATCCAGGGAGAGGAGTGCTTTCCGCACCGAGCGCTGTGTAAACGACATATCCTGCATGGAGCACTCACACCGCGGAATGGTCGGCGGTGTGTTCCAATGAATAAATTAGCTTAAATTAATTCCTGGACATAGGTCCAGCAGTGAACTTAAGCCAATTAATAATGATGAAGGCAAAGACATCACTAATAATATTTTAGTTTGATATTTTCATTCTCTATAATTATCAACATCATGTTAATATTATTAAAATATTTTTATTGAAAACTTGTTTTGGCAAAGCAGCATATGCGGGCAAGAGAAGTGCACTCTTTCCCTTCTAACACTGCCTGCATGCCTAGGGGAGTTTCGGCTGACTCATCAAAACAATAAACAAAGTATCGGGGGCCTATTTTATTTTATTATTATGCATGCCTCCCTATGATTTACGCTGCATAACTTGCTTTCCGCGAAAAGGTCGAGACAATATATTTCTATTTCGAAAACATGTAATTGTTAAAATATAATAGAATAAAAGTGAACACATTTTTAAATACACAAAGATTATTTTTTTTATTCTGAAATTTTGTGATGATTTTCTCCTGTGTCGTGGAGGCAGTTAACAAACATAAGTTGCACGAGGACAAACATCCGGACCCGGAACAATTATTTGTAGGCCATACAAATACTTCTTCCGTGCGGGATTCGAACCCGCGGCCCCCAGCGCAACAACTCATTGCTAAGCCACCTACCTTACCTGCCTACTTGCATTCGAATTATAAGTTGCCAGGTCGAAAACCCACTATACGGTGGTAATGGGAGACTTCAACTCAAAACTAGGCACAAGATAGAACGGTGATCTGAAGGTAGGAAAATTTGGAATAGGGCAACGGAACCCAAGAAACAGAAACAGAAACAGAAACTTTTTTATTCAATATAGATTATAAATAATACTTATTGAAAGTCATTCTTTTGTTTGATTACCACTGGTTCGGAAAAAACCTCTGTCCTGGGAAGAACCAGCAAGAAACCCAGCGGGACTTTTTTTTTTAAATAACAGCTTACAATCATGATGTTACACAAATTAACAACACAACAAATTAGAAATAGCTTGGTAGCGATCACCTCATTTCCAGGGGTTATTATCATCCATAAATTCCTTAATATTATAATAACCCTTTTTATACAAACTTAGTTTAATAAAGTTTTTGAACTTTGAACAGGCCAAACTTTGTATATTTTCTGGAATTTTGTTGTAAAAGCGTATACATCGCCCCAAGAATGAATTACTGACTCGATGGAGTCGAGTAACTGGTACTACTAGCTTGTGTCTGTTCCTAGTATTTACAGAATGAATATCACTTATTTTTATAAAACTACTTTTATTTTTGTGTACGTACATTAAATTTTCATAAATGTATTGAGAGGCCAAAGTTAATATATTAATTTCCTTAAATTTTTGTCGCAGCGACTCTTTAGGCTTTAAATCATAAATTGCTCTTATGGCCCTCTTCTGCAAAACAAATATAATTTCTGTGTCAGCTGCGTGTCCCCATAGCAAAATACCATACGACATTATGCTATGGAAGTAGCTGAAGTAAACTAGTCTAGCTGTTTCAACACTGGTTAGACTTCTAATCTTTTTTACAGCATATGCTGCAGAACTAAGTCTGCTTGCTAGTTTTGATATATGGGGGCTCCATTGAAGCTTCGCGTCTAGTGTGATTCCAAGAAAAATGGTGGTATCTACAAGACTCAGTTTCTCCCCATTTAAAATTACATTAGTATTTAATTGTTTGACATTTGGAGTCACGAATTTCATACATTTTGTTTTAGTGCCATTTAAATGCAAATTATTAACATCGAACCAATTTACTAATTTAGATATAGCATTATTTACTTCGTCATATTTTAGTAACTGTCGACTTAATTTGAAAATTAAAGAAGTGTCATCTGCAAATAATACTATATCATGGCTATCCCCTACTATGTAAGGTAAGTCATTAATGTATACAAGAAACAGAAAGGGGCCGAGAATTGAGCCTTGAGGCACGCCCATTTGTACCATCGATCCGGAAGAGCTCATATTGTTAATGACAACTTTTTGCGTTCTCTTACTTAAATATGAAATAATTAATTTAAGGGCATCACTTCTTACACCGTAGTGTTGAAGTTTCCTGATTAATGTTTCATGGTGAACACAATCGAAGGCCTTGGATAGGTCACAAAATATACCCAAAGCATCCTGTGAATTCTCCCATGCATTAAAGATATATTTAATCAGCTCAACACCGGCATCAGTTGTCGAGCGACCCCTTGTGAAACCAAATTGATTTTTATGAAGTAAATTATTTATATTAAAAAAATTTAACATTTGATCAAGAACAATTTTTTCAAAAATCTTACTAAGTGTTGGTAGTACAGAAATAGGTCTAAAATTGGCGGGGTCTAATGTACTACCAGATTTAAATAAAGGTATTACTTTACTATGCTTCATTAAATCAGGAAACACACCAGATTCGATACTAGTATTAAAAATAATAGCTAAATGAGGCGCGATTGTATCTATTATAGACGCAATAACTTTAACGGAAATCCCCCACAGATCCGCAGTTTTCTTAACATCAATAGTTTTAAAATATTTTACAATATCTTTTGATGTCACTTTATGAAATGTAAAATTCTTTGTACACACATTTACATTATGTTTAAGTAATGATTCGGCGACGGCAGGAGAAGAATTTAGTGACTTAGTGGTCAAGATCGGAATATCAGTAAAATATTTCTCAAAAACCATTGCTACGTCCTGATCTGATACAGTTAATTTGTTGTTAACACTTAACTGGTAATTTGAATTGCGAGAGTTGATCTTACCAGTTTCGCTATTAATTATACTCCATGTCATTTTAATTTTATTGGAAGCCGTCTTAATTTTGTTGCTCAAATGCAAAGACTTGGCTATGGAGCACACTCTTTTAAATATTTTTGAATATTTTTTTACATATTCCCTAAATTCGACGCTATGATTATATGACCTTTCATGGTAAAGATCATATAACCTATGCCTGCTCTTATGGACTCCTACTGTCGCCCATTCATTGAATGACTTCCGACTGTTCAAGGAGAATGTTTTAGAAGTAAAAGTATTATTAAATTCATTGCAAATAAGCTTAAATAATGTTCCATACAAAAAATTAGGATCATTTTGGTATGAAAGTGATGGAAGTTTTTTCACTATGTTACTTCTAAATTTCTCCAAGCGACGTGCATTTACTGGAACAGACACAACTTTCTCATCTACTTGCTTTTTGTGAACATAAGGTAACGAAACTACTTGTCCACAGTGATCAGAACTTAATTTTTGAATTATACATTTATGCAACGGCTTCACATTTGTAAAAATGTTATCTATACATGTTGCACTAGATTGAGAAATACGCGTTGGCTCTATAAATAAATTAAAAAGACCATATGATTTAAACAATGATCTAAATTTAATATTGATGGAGGAAGCTTCTAGGAGATTGATATTAAAATCTCCACATATTACAACAGATTTATTCTGTTTATTAAGCTTAGCAAAAACTTCCTCCATAATGTTTTCAAAAGTATCATATGTACAACATGGGGGTCTGTAGACGCTCACAACAATGAGGTGCTCAAACTCAACACATGCCATTTCTACAGTTCGCTCAACAGAGAGGCTCACAATGTCTTTACGTTCTTTACATGATAATAATTTACTAGCTAATATTAAGGAGCCACCTCTTAAAACCGTATCTCTATTGAAAGAACTGACCACCTGGTGATTACTGAAGTTAAACATTAAATTATAAGATTTTAACCAATGTTCAGTAATACATAAGATATGAATATTGTTGCTATTTAAGAACAACTCAATTTCTAGCTCTTTGCCTATCATGCCTTGTATATTTTGATGCACCAGGTGTAAACAATTTTCATTATCTTTCTGTGGAGTCATACAATTAAAGATTTGTAAGCCACATTCTAAATTATTTAAGTTATTATAACTGCTAGAGATTACCTCTATTGTCTCATTTTCTAATTTAAATTACTTGGAACTGATTCCAAATTGCATGTTAAGTCATTACACTGCTCAAAAGAAGCAGATGTCTGTGTAGCCAAGTCCTTGGCTGAGTTAATATATAAATAATAAGATAGCACATTTGCTATCTGTCTTAAATTATATTTTGATAGGTAATACCTATCTCTAGTCAAAAATTTCTTAATTAAATTATTTATATCTATTAAATTAATTCTATCATTATAATTGTAACAATTAAATGTCAAGTTTAAATTATTATTACATGAAAAGTTATTCATTAATAAATTTAAATCATATCTTATTTTATTTTCCTGCGGCCAACCCTGTATGTAAGGCAATGTAAACAAGATAATTTTATGTACATTTAAAGTATTTAGATTATCAATATATTTTAATAATTGATTTTTGTTTACATTGCCTCTTCTCCCAACAAGAATAATTAATGTGCTATTAGGACAAAATTTACTAGCTAAAACTTTATTCATTATATGACTAAAGGATGCTCCAGGCATGCAATAATTAGTGATCATATGTCCTTTTAAACAGTTATTTAACATCATGCCCAAATTTTTGCCTATGTCATCACAATACATAATAACTTTATTTTTTTTAATATTTACATTACTTTTTAAGTTTATATCCTTTGTCATAGCACTGTCATAGAGTGTAGATGAAAATAATGAGGTCTTACTGTTAACTTTGTTATTTACACATATTGTCCCCGATGAACCTGGTATGGAGCGCTGATACTCACTCTGATTTTTTATTAAGGAGTCAAAGCGCTCCTCATTATATTTACATGATTTTACCAGATCATTCATGGCCAATATGTGTTCTTTTATCTCATCTTGAGCCGATGCATATTTATTTGATACAATTTCTAGAGAGCTTTTAAGTGATAAAATTGTTGAATGTAGACACTCTATATCAGTCTCATAACAGTGATTCATATTTTCCACCTCAATTGAATATATTTTAAGTTTATTAATTAGTTCTTGCTTTTCTTTGCATACATTTATATAATTTTTAACATTAATTTTAGTTTTAATTAATTTTTGTAGTTTTCTAATATATTTATTAATTTTTATATATTTCTTTAATTTTCTTCTACTGCAGGTAGTTCTTGCTGCTGTTCTTGACATGACATAATCATCACCAGTCAAATCGATTGTTGTGGAGGGTTGCAATGCTTTAGATTTAGTAGATTCACACTCTATGAGCTCGTTGAACAGACTTTGAGTTTGGGACGCTTTCATGTTATCTATGTAATGTTTTAATAAAACAATCTGCTCATTAGCCTCACTTAACTGTAACTGCAATGCAGCAATTAATTTGAGGGATTCCTCATATTCCTTGCTGCATTGGTCAAACTCATCGACTGTTCTCTGAAGTTGATCCCTTTCTTTTGTAACAAATGTATATTCTTTATGCAACTTAACCATGTCACTTTTTAGTTTAGTATTTTTAGCAATTATATTTATTATTTCCTTTTCATTGTCATCCCTTTCTTTAATTAATAGCTCACACTGCTCCTTTGACGCCTTAAGTTCTTGAAGCGCCATTTGAAGTTGGTTCTCCAATTGGCGCGTTTTGGCGTTGCGTGTATTCATTTTACTATTAAATGTAAATAGCAAAAGAAAACAAAGAAAGAAAACCAAAGAAGCAGAGTAAGCAAATGTCGAGATGTATGGGCGTATTTACAGATCTCAAATTAAATTATCATGTAAATAATTCAAAATGAAATCCACAACAACACTTAATAGGTAAATCTTAAAATGTTAAAGGGATAACAAGAAATTACACTTACAATACGTTTAAACGATGTTCGTTACAGCTGTTACTTTTGGTTGAAACAGTAAACACAATGTATGTAATTAAAATAGGTACTTCTGACTTTTACTTATATCACAAACACAAATAAGTCGTATTTAACAACTGTAACTCAAAATTGAGGTGGATATTATTAATTTACAATATTTAATATTTTAAAATAGTTGGGAGCAATTATTTTACAACTTGTCACCGGGGTTGCCACCAAAAAAAAAAATCAAGGGGCCTGCTGGTCGACTTCATGTAGAAAGAGGGACTCTTTATGATGAACTTTTTCTTCCAGAAGCGGCCCTACAGGAAGTGGACCTGGTCGAGCCTCGACGGTTCGACAAAAAATGAGATTGACTTCATTATGACGAAAAGACGACAACTATTCAGTGATTTCTCAGTGATCGTGAGGGTGAAAATCGGCAGCGGCGGCACGACCGAATGGTTAGAGGCACACTGAACCTAAACGTTAAGTTGGAGAGTTCGCGTCTAATGAAATCAACGCTTCATCCCCCTCGTGCTCTAATCCAAAGTCCCGAAACTTTTCAGCTCGAGCTACAAAACTGTTTTCAGTGCCTAGAAGGTTGCAATGCAATGGACGATATGAATGACAAGCTCGTGGAAACTGTCCATGCGGTCGGAGCTAAGTTTTGCAAGACCCGCCGCAGAAGAACACAAAAACTCCCCGTTCTTTGTACAGAATTGTACAGAAGCCTGAGGAGTACCATTTGCTACTATGTTTGGCGTATGTGGATTATAAGGAAGACTTCGATTTCGTCGAAATTCGGGCGGTGCCGCAGTCCCTTCAGCGGTGCCAAGTTGACTGTCGGTATATCGAAGTGCCGAAATGTTTGTACAGTAGGGCTACGATGGCTATCCGAGTACAGAACCAGAGTACGAAACCTATCCAACTGTAGAGCGGTGTAAAACAGATTGACGTTATTTCCCCGAAACTCTTCACCGTTGTATTGGAAGACGTTTTCAAGCTTCTGCACTGGAAAGGATACGGTATTAACATGAACGGCGATTGCATCACTCGCCTTCGATTTGCCGACAATATAGTTCTTATCGCAGAATTGCTGGAGGACCTAAGCACTATGCTCAATAACCTCAATAGACAAAACAAAGATCATGTATAACGTCCATGTCACACCTATGCCGGTAGTTGTTGGGAGCACTAAGTTCGAAGTTGTTGACGAGTATGTTTACCTGGGACAAATAATCCAACTAGGCCAGTCCAACTTCGACCGAGAGGTCAATCGGCAGATTCAACTCGGCTGGGCAGCGTTCGGAAAATTACGGCACATCTTCTCGTCAGGTATACCTCAAAACTGGAAAACGAGACTGTACAATCAGTGCGTGTTGCCAGTGATGTCTTACGGAACTGAGACATGGTGCTTCACTGCTGCCCGGGAGAGGAAGCTCAAGGTCGCTCGGCGAGCTATGAAGAGGGCTATGCTCGGCCATATAAGCCGAAGAAACGACAACCGATGGGGAGAAAAGGTTCTCGAGTGGCGGCCTTGTACCGGTGGACGAAGTGTAGGGCGTCCCCCCACTAGATGGAGTGACGACTTGGCAAGACATGCAGGAAGTCGATGAATGCAGGTGGTTCAGGACCGTGCTTTGTGACATTCCTTGGGGGAGGCCTGTGTTCAGCAGTGGACTTGTGAAGGGCTGTAATGATGACGATGATGAAAAAAAGAAATAGAGAGTTTAGACGGTTTTTGCTTACCATATATGTACCGTGAACTAGAGTGGTCAATAATTGAGATTTATGCTTAGATTTTAACATCTAACTTAATACTTTATCCGATTTACGCATCCTTTTACAGCGACCTTTTCTAGCAGACTTGGTAATAATTTTACACTTCAGTCGTAGTTTATTTAAGAAAACATTAGGGAGATACAGTAAATATAGTAGTATAGGTTTATTAAATAAAAAACCAAGTGTCACCTGCCTATAAAACGCTAAGATTTCTTTTCCATAGATTGGTTAAAACTAAAAAATGTTTCTGAGTAAATAATTGAATTTTTTAAATACAATCTCTGAAAATATAAAGCAATAATATGATATAAAATTTAAAAAAGCATTCCGTTAAAAAGGCCTACAATAAGATGGAATAAAAATCTGTCCTTTGGCTACTAATATATTGTTAAAATTAACATTTCAAAAATATCCATACATATTTGACATTTAACTGATTTTAAATTGCAGTTGAAATTGTAACATAGCATTTAACCCTATTCTTGGTACTGTGTACAATTTGATACGTTCAACTTTTAGAAAATCCCGAGACTCTCTCAAATGAATTTTTCAACCTTTTATTGTTTAATATATCAGAAAATATACTAATATTTCTATCAAAAATACTATTTAAGTGTTTTCAATACCAAAAAGAGTTGTAGAACACAAGATGCCGGACCGATCGAATGCGTCTAAGCATCGCATCGTAAGAATAATCATTATTTATAATATTTTGTTCAAATTGTTTTCAAAAGTAGTCTAATTCGCTTAGCTTATTATATATTCTAGTCATAAGCGTTATTTTCCACTACTTATATGAATTATAAGTGCATGTTATCTTTTGTGTTTTTCGAGTGTAGCAAATATGATGCATTGCCAGATGCCGAATATTCTAGATATTTTTTACTACGTATCAAATATGTGACATAGCCAAATTTATATAGATACTGCTCAGGGTCCAAGACCGCGACTATAACTAGGCTACGATTAGATTGGCTGTTGTGGCCAAAATGTGGTCAAGATGACAATCTTAGTACAATTATTTCTTGTTTTCTTCCGCACCTGTTTCCTCACCTTATTATTCAACAACAAAGAAGAGCTCGGCAACTCGTAGTTCTTGTTCCGAAGACGAGAGCAAAATCGGATTCGAACGAAAGTGACTCATCTGAGGATGAATTTCAGTACTACACCCAGTTCACCACCTCCATCACTCCCATATTCAATAGAAAACCTAAATCTTCTCCGAGATGACGATATTGAGGTAAATCAGATGGTTGCTTCAACACCTTTAGTACTACATCAACTGTCATCAATGTTATTACCATCTATCAATCCTTGTTCGCCATCAATTTTTTCGCCCAATCCATCAGCAACTGAGACTAGTTCTTCTTGTCCGGTACCATTACCATTGTCACCATCTATACTCGCTACTCCCTCACAAGTACCTTCATCAAGAGTTAGTAACTTCGAGCAGCGTAATCATTTACCGCTGCCGTCGCCATTGTTTGCACCTTCTCCTTCAACAGCTACTCGTTCAAAGAGGCTAGACTTGTCATAGTAAAGCGCAGAGTAAAATCCTGTGTTTGGATAACTTTTTAATATCTATTGACCTGATACAATATTCACGCAATGAAGGCAGAATTTTTTGCAACGGGTACAGTCCGAGCAAACGTTCTCCGAGAAGTGGTGAAAAACTACCCACAGTTAAAAAAATTAAAAAAAAAGAGTAGACGATCTCATGCACAAGTCGTATGCAATAAAAACAAGATTGCGGTTGTCAAATGTGTTATTGCTGCAAGTACTTTTGTGGATGCGTATTCTACCCAGACTGTGATTCGTTACAAGAAATAAGAAGGTAGAAAAGTGCACTGGCACTGGACTTGCCCCGATTTAATAAAAGAATATAGCACTAACAGGGGCGGTGTTGATCTCGCCGACATGTTGGCCGCTCTATATCGTACGCTATTCCGAGGCCATCGTTGGTATTTACTTATTTTACTTATTATTGGACACTTATAAACAATGCCTCGCTTCTATATCGCCGTGAAAGAAAAGCCAGAATGGATATCAAAAAACGAAATTCACTAAAAACTTTAGGATGGAATTTTTTTAAAGCTTACGAAGTTATTAAAGAACTGATATGAGCGATATCAGCAGGCATGGTATGAAATCAACCAACACTATATACATAGAAACCAGCAGCTGAAAGACCACCAGATGCTGTTCGATATGATCAATTTGCTCCATTATAAAACTATAATAACCAGCAGAGGAAGGTTAATGTATTGCACAAAAAGACTGACTAAATTTTTTTTTTCGAATATGTAATTTAAGGTTGTGCTTATTGCCGGAACGTAATTGTTTCATAGTATACCATACTGAAAAATAATACTTTATTTATTTATTTATATTTTATTTTTAATTGTACATAAGAAGACATTATTAACTTGATTTTTATGATTGATCTCAATTTACCAATAATTTAGATTTAGATATAAAGGCTGTTTTTTAATGTAAATTTTTATACGTATGTAGAAGTACAAAATAATTATGTTTTATTTTTTTGTTATATCACTGAGAATGTTGATATTTTAGGTTTTTTTTTGTTACAATTATATGTAAAATTAATTTATTAACTTCACTCAAAGACTGGCAGTGTTGCAAATTAGATACGTAGATTTCATATCGTTAATTGTTAAGAGCCTGGCAATGTATCTAATATGATACGTTCAATAAATGCTGAATTACTTATATTATATTTTTTTTATTATTTTTTATCCCTACAATAACCACCCAAGAACATATTTAAGATTATTTTGTTCAGAATTTCTAAAATATTTTTTCTTGCCAAGTATAGGGTTAAAATCTAAAACAGAGTTTCTAGCTGCTGAATCATTGAAGAGGTCTTATTTTCCGAACCCTTGCAGATGTTGTCGTTCATATGAGATTAACACTAGCCTGAGCTTTAACTTTGACTTTGAATACTTATATAAAAATGATTTTTGAATGGGTAATGGAGCAACTGTTCCACTGTGGTGTTACAGTGCTTGTGTCCAGTGTCGGCAGACATACATTACACACCACACGAACTTCACATTCCTTGAAATGTTATATTTTCCAGACATTCAAATTATCTCACGATATTTTTCTTCAACACCGAGCTCATGATAACTCAGCAATCTCAAATGCAACAAATAATTTAATTGGTGCAGACGGGGATAGAACTCAGATTGCTCTCTTAAAATAGAAATTAACGGCAAGCTACATAACAAAATTCTATATTTTCAAATAAATACAAATTGCTCTATATGCCGCTAATAAATGAAAAAGACCTCTAGGCAAATATGGTTATAGCGTGCAACTTATACGAAAGTCACTACCTATTTTTAATTTTTAATTACGAGTAATAAAAATATGCATAAATTTAAAATACATATTGCAGAATATTAAAAAAGCACTGTGTTAATGCTGGTTTTTATGTGCATATCTATACATATAATAAATCTGTAGAAAAGTCGTGTCTGTAATTCTAATATATTCTTGAAAAAACAAGTCCAGGGGACTAAATAAAGGGTTCTGAAGCTAAATTAGTGGTTTTTAGAATTTTTGTCTGTCTGTCTGTCTGTCTTTCTGTCTGTCTGTCTGTCTGTGTATTCCGGATTCACGCAAAAACTACTGAACCGATTTACATGAAATTTTGTATATAGGTAGTGAGTAACTCGGGGCAACTTATAGGGTACGTTTTATCCGATTACGGAACTTCAAAAAAGGAAGGTTATGTATTCTATTTCTTTTAGATGTTAATTTTGCTATTATATCTTAGTTATAGGCGGGATGACGGGTGTTTTTTCAAATAAAAACCATATTTTGTAAATAAAGTTTAAAATACAGTTATAATCTTGGTAAAATAATTTGAAACTACACCGATTTGGTATTCAAAACAGCGCCATCTATCATCAAATGGAAAAAGTAGTATATAAATAACTTGCATTTATATGATTTTAATCATATAAATGCAAGTTTAGATTTTTAAAATTATTAAAAAACTAACGTTTAGTTTTTTAGTATTTTTGTTATTTTATTTTAAAAGTGTAATTTCAATAGATAATGGTGAAGTATATCAAAAATATGAAAATTGATAAGGTATTTATTTCAATTACTAATATATATGTAAAGTGATTAAAACTGGTCTGTCTGCAATTGTTGCAAAATTTTCATTATCATTATAGTTTTATCAAAGAGATTTTTATGTATGTCGTGGCCAGATCGTAGAATTGATCATATATCATAAAGTAGTCTATGATTTCGTGAAATTGTGTGATCATTTCATGATATTTAACACTATTTGTTGACACTATAGCTTGACTAAATCAATGAATAGAAATCGTTTGAAGATATTAATAACTAAACACAATGTTACTATTTCATAATATGGGCATATGACGATACCATTAAATCGTTTTTCACCGCTAGCGACGCTGATAGTGTATTTTTTAAAAGAAATTTTAAGAGAATTGGCATCACTTTATTCCTTATTGATATAATAAATAAATGTTCGCTTCTATTCCTGATATTACTAGATGGTATAGTTTTGGCTTTCATTATTTCATCTAACATTAGCGCCACCTATTTACTTCTAAATAAACTAAAATGGGAAGTCATTGATAAAATGAAATAATACAATGCTACTGAATATACGATGTAAATAATTGAATCATTTACATTACATTCATCCTGCTTTGGAATCAACGCAGCGAACACTTTTTTGGCCAAAAACTCTGCGGCCTGTGCTCCTCCTTTTTTACTTTTCATGGGGCAATATATGCAGTTTTTATTTCATTCGTGTTTTCGGGCATGTTACTTTTTGTTTTACTCTACCGTAAATATTAAGGCTTGCAAAGATGAGTAGAACTCATCGTCAGTCTATCAAATGTCCACTGAAATGAACATAGGCCTCCCCCATAAATTGTCAAGTAGCTGGATATTTGCTATAGTTGCCACGCTTGGTAGGCGGGTTGGCAACCGCAGCTATTATTATTTTGATCTGTTGTCACGAAAATGATGCAGCCCATCCCATCTCCAGTTTGTTTTCCTATGTCAACTCTAACGACGGGACGATATGAGGTGGTGGATTTTATTTCAGCGCCACAACAGGGCGAACATTTTTCTACTCCCGTTCATAGGTGTAGTGCTCCTCACGTTCACTGTGAATAAAATGTATAAGGGATAAAACTAATTTTAAGAATTTTATTGCGTTTGATTTTAACTTTTCAAATTCCCGATGTTTTGGGCACTTTACAGCAACCATGGTTACGGGAGGGACTGAAGAACTGAGGTGTTTGACGACCTGATGTCATCGCTAAAATAGATTAGAATAAATGCAGTAGTAGTTTGAATTTAATTTTATTAATTATGGGGTCCTTAGCATATGGTAGCACTCGGCCATCTTCCCTATTAAAATTAGGATATTTTTAATTTCAATAGCCTCGCGAATCATCATTGGTAGGATTCGGTGTTCTATTGCAAGAATTTGTTGTCTATCAGATCCGATATAATGGTTGGGACGATACTAAACATGTTGACATACTTTAGACTTTCCGGAGCTTCGGTGCTTCACATCAATGATACTCGTATGTTCTTTTACTCGGAACTTTCATCCAAGATGCGTAAAAAAACCCGTAACATTAGTTTTAACCCATGTGCAGTATTCATTATTATAGAACTGTATTTATTAAATTTTTAAGTCTACTCCAAGTAAAAAAATATCTACATCTATTTTATGGTCCCAATCAATATTAAATAGCACCGATGATATGAATAAAATGTCTCAAATAAACATTATATTACTTTTTTAAAACTAAATTAACTTTAACTATGAATAATTTGTAAAGAGTAAAATATAAAATGTAAATAATAATAATACATTTTGATTTCAAGACTATTTACCTTTCTTATAAATACATCAGAATCGGAAGACACGCCCGATATAAAAATAGTAGGCGTTTCTAGACATATGTATATATTCACGTGTTTCTGTAGCATGTAACCAATCATATACGTTTAATATTTTAGAATGAAAAAAATCTTTGACAGACATAGAGACATGGACACCTAGGTGACTAAAAGTGATCGAATTTTTCTAAAATTGGCACGGAACAGCATTTAATGATGTTCCTAAATTCAAGCGCACGCGAGCGAAGCCGCGGGTAAAAAGCTAGTTATTAAATATTTCACTACAGCCTATCTACATCTATTGCTGAACACAGGCACCCCATATATAGCGTAATAGAATAAAATTGTCATAGCTGCCACGCAAGGTTTGGCACATAACGTGACAAATATATAATGTGAGTTATGTTAATATTTTGTTATTTTACATGTATGCTATAATGACGAATTGTTTGGTAGTATAGGCAAGCTGCAGCTATATTATGGTTCCAGTACGAATGGGTCGGCTCGACGGATGGAAGAAGTACCACGCTTTCACAGAATACCAGCGTCGTCGTGTCGTGAGTGTAAAGAACTGGAGACCATTTTTACTATTACCGGGGCGTTCCATCTTAATTCTCAGGGGTGACAACACATCTGCATTATGATCGTATCGCTCGATATCTTTATCGAATATAAATGTAAACGTCTATGGGCTACAGCATACACTTACCATCGGGTGAACCGTGTGCTTATTAGTCACCCTAATTCTATAAAAAATGTCGGGAAAAACATCTCGTACCTACTTAATCCAGGAAGTGTTTATCTACCAAGGCCGCAGACGCTAAGTATTATCAATCAAGAAGCATTTCCCAGTACAAATTTATCATGAGCTTCTTATTGTGACGCCGGATAACACAATATCCATCGGAAATCCGGAGGGGAGCTCAACATCATATTTTTATCATTACTGTCAAAAAAATTGTGAAAGATTAAAGTGGATATGGCGAAAACCATATTTGTAATTAATGATTTAATGGTAAAAAAAAAAACACTAGAAATTTCTTCTATATTGCAAAGGCGCTTTACATACATAATTATACATGCAAAGCCAAAACAATTAATACTTGCTTTGATCAGAATTCGAACTCGCAACCCAGACACCGCAATAAAATACTTACCATTACTTACTTACTCACCCTACTAAGTCATCAATGCAATTATGTACTTAATTATTTTTGAAAAATGTATATGACATATCTCGGATATAATGAGCAAAGTATAAAAATATGCAGTCTTCAAGGGAAATGCCAAGAAAGAACATGTTTATGACCACGTGACTACAAATAATTTACAGTAAAAGAAGTTTAGGAGCATATTAGAAACTGTCTAAGCAAGATAATAATGATATGTGTACATACGCGCATAGGCATATACATAAACACACAAATACATATAATGATATATAAACATTAAATAAAAACTTTAATACCAAACTATAACCCTAATTACTGATGTTGTATAAGAGATAAGGTATCTAAATAACTTCTTATTGTGAATTGTAATTGCGATTTTGTATAAAGTGTAACACATATATTTTAGACGAGAAATTTTGGAAGTTTAATTGGTATACTACAGAAATTTCCATAAGTTATACCCACAACTAGCTACTTATTATAATTACACCTGCAATAAACGGCGTGTTCATATTATTTCTCAAGCCCTCATAATTTGAGTCTCGGTTCGAGAAAAAAAAAACAACGTTTTTAACGGGGCGCTGCATATTATTAGCTGATTAATGATTGTACAATCGCCTAGCGCACACTTCAAGCGAAAATAACTTTCTAAGGTTTGATACATACATTTTAAAAATAGGTTAAGCTTACAATAATATTCTCATATTTACTTTTATTACCTTACCGAATCATTAAGACGGTTTCAGGTTTTCTTGCTTCCTATACTAAGTTTTAGATTATATTATCTTAACTAGTATAACTTAGTTACCATCTGGTTATCAGAGTAGGCGATAGCAACTACGTCACAGATCATGTATCATAAATTGTTGGTTTTCAGTTGTGGTTGTGTTGTAAATATTTCTGACACTACAACCTATTCTCTCTTTTACATGAAGCGAGAGGGGTTTAGGACGAGTGATAACTTGTGGCGCTATCCACGCCTTTGATGATTTCTACAATTTTAGGGAGATATTTCCCTGTAGAAAACGGCTAGGAAAACAACATAAACGGAAAGTAATCCTCATTAACGTGTTCAAAATATAGATTAATGATATATTTAAACGAAATCGTTGTATCTAGGAGCAAGGCTTGAATCCCGTCGGACGAAAACAAGGATTCGCGCCCCGACGGAATTAATTAGCTAAATACTACATACTTATATTAAATACTAATTTATCACTCAGCGGTAAATAAAACATTGTGGAATAAAATAAAACCTATAAATTCGGACTTTCCTACACAAACAGCCTCAAAAAATGAGAAGAGCAAGACCAGGCTATTTTAGGGGACACGTGATAGATTCACGTGTGATTCTCACCAAACTTTCTGATGTTCATATTTCAGAAGCATAATATAGGCTATGACTGTGGTTAATAAAGGATGGTACGGTTAAAGCCTGTTATAACTCCACACTTAGGCATGTGGGTTGGCAACCGCAGTGTTTTTTTTTTATTTTTTTAGTTGTTGGGAAGGCCTGCTGGTACTAGATATTCTTATACCAATACTATACAATCAAGAAAGTAAGTGTCTGTTACTTCACAGTTTTTCTTACAGTATCGCTTGTTTACGTTTATTTTTTTTTTCTAATAAGTAATGTATCTGTAATAGAAAAATCCACAATTGTCTTCAGAGAATTCGGTTCATAGTTACTTGCATGTGCGTTTCGCTAGTTTAGCGTTGCGTCCCTGGTTCAGTTAAATTATGTAGTTTGAACTGTGCTGGTACGATTGAGTTACTACTGGTCGTTGCTGCAGTTATCTAGAGAGCCATTTTTCCGCCCTAACGTTAAGTAAATTAGCGTATAGCCAGGAGATGCAGATGGTGTTCTTAGAAATTTACAGGAAAAGGTTTATGATAATTTTAGTTTTATTTTAATGTACTAGAAACTTAATTATCATATAGTCATACTCCCTGCGGTGTCGTGTCAAGAACGCTGGCTGCGTTTCCCCGCTGAATAGCTATAGTTAGCCTTTGAGCGAGAAAAGAACCAGCCCTCTTTTCACCAGCAGCAACGACCAGCCGCGGATGGAGTTCCTTTAGGAATGTAATTAATGTATGGGCGAATTATATTTTTACTACTTTGAGCCTTTTACCACGGAAGAGTAAGTACCATAAACAATAACAAAGTTTTAGATTGACAGTCGTTGATTCTCTATTATTATTTAACCGACTTTAAAAAAGGACGAGGTTCTCAATTCGTCGGAATCTTTTTTTTGTATGTTCACCGATTACTCGAAGAGGCCTCAACCGATTTGAAAAATTCTTTTTTGTTTCAATGAGCATACTTCCCAGCTTCCGAACGTTTTTCTTTTTTTATAAAACCAACAATAAATTATTTATATTGAAGTCGGTTGGACAAAATGTTTAATTTTACCTTTTCTTTATCCCGTTGTGTTGTTTCTGGTGAGTGTAGAGAACCGGAGACCCTTTTTACTGGCAAAGAGGCATTCCATCTTAGTCCTCACGGGTGACAACGCATCTGCATCTTGAGTCTTTATTGAGGATAGATGTAGATGTCTATGGGTCACAGTAACCACTTACCATCAGGTGGACTGTGTGCTCGTTTGTCACCCGATCCTATAAAAAAAAAAAAAAAAAAAAGATCACAGTACTAGTCTGTTAACGCTGCTGCCCTTCGCCGTTCGGAGTATTTTATATCTAGAAAATTTTTTAGGCATTTCGAAAAATCCTACAAAATAAAATGGAATGATAGATTCAATTACGCCGCCATAACACAACAAAGATTCTTTACCATTTCAATACTAACTTTATTTGTGTGACATCATATTTGTTAAATAATCTATACAAAGAAATAAAACTGAAGTGTCTGTTTGTAATGTCGAAATAACAGCTTTTTACTATATGCATATGAAAGTATATACGGTACTCATAACAAAAACACAATTTTTAAAATTTTTGTCTGTCTGTCTTTTTGTCTGTCTGTCTGTTTGTTCCGGCTCATCTACGAAACGGTTGGACCGATTTTGACCGGACTTTCACTGGCAGATAGCTGATGTTATAAAAGTAACTTAGGCTACTTTTATTTTAGAAAAAGAATTAGTGTTCCACGCAACATAATTAAAACCCTAAATTACACGCGGAAGAAGTCGCGGGGAACTGATAAGTGGTTGCTGTGGCCCATTGACATCTACGTCTATCTTCGTTTGCGAATTAAAATGCAGATGCGTTGAGAGCCGTGAGGACTAAGATAGAGTGCCTCTTTTCCAGTAAAAAGGGTCTCCGGTTCTCTGCACTCAACATACGAAACACAGCAGCATTAAACTGCAATTTTACGCTGGTATTCTGTGAGAGCGTAGTCCTTCCCCGGTTGAGCCGACCCATTCGTGCTACAACTCTACTATTAATATAGCTGCAGCATGGCTCTACCACGTACAAAAAAGCTAGTAAGAAATAATTAAAAATTATCTAAAGCATTGTGTGATACTAAAGCATTAATGACTCGCTACTCCTCTAAATGTTTATACACTCTATAAGAAGAGAAATTTGTCTGTCTTATTGCTCTAGTACGAATAGTCGTAAGCGTCACTGCTTATAATATGGTCGCGGGTCAAAATTAGTTATTAGGTTTTTCTGACAAAAAAAATTCTCAGTAACAGCCGGAGTAAGAAAATTGGCGGTATTTCAGGCATTTGCCTTGAAAATCCCAACCGTTGGTCCTGGACATCATTTTTCTCCGCTCGTGTTGATCTACCACACATCGGACTATGAGAGTGAGAGAATAGAGATTGCGCCTGTGTTTGCGCACACACACGTGCACTGTAATACAGTGTTACACAGACAGCTAGTATTCGTTGCGACTGGCCGCCGTGACCTAAATTCGGTCTAGAGGATATTATATCTTAGGAAGATATACAAGAAAGCTAGATAATGTAATGTAGTATAGAGGCGTAACTGATGTGCACATACGAGTAACTGCATCGTCGACACATCTCTGCTTCTTACCTCAGACAACGGCAATACATCGCACCTTTATATCCCACGCTCACTTTTCTCGTTTTCAGCTAATTTTTAAAAACTTCACTTTATTAAACCCTTTTCCACCAGAGAATAATTCAGAGAAATAAGTCCGCTTTATGGATAGGTATCACGTTTATCTACGGATTGCTGCTTAAATGGATATTACGCAGCATTTTTGTCATATAATTTTTTTTAGTTGGCAATGTATTTGTGCACTTTGTTATTTATAAAAATTATACGAACTCGTTAAGGACCCCCGAAACGAACAATTATGATTGTTAATATCAACGTGAATGGCACTCATTGATGCAAGCCATTATCGTTATGTAATTGAATAGTTTATCAATATTATTACGGTATTGACTGCAAATGACAATGTTTTTATTGATAATAATTCTCAACACAGATCAGTCCATCACTGAGACATCAGCAAATGCTTTACTTCCACTCTACTTTGATTGGAGCTTCAATCACCCATCATTTAAAACCTCTACAGGCGCAAAAATTTATATAATTGCAATCTACTGTTGCACTTTAGCAAGTAACACTTTCTGTCATGCCACAGTTTAATAACACACGCTTTTATCAACATCGACAATTTAGGTGTTTTCAAAATTCAAAATAACGTTTAAGTTTCTGAAAAGCTTTAATCAATCAATCAATCAATTGGTATATTAGTAGTATAGTTGTTGCACGAACGGGTCGGCTCGACCGGGGAAGGACCAAGCTCTCACAGAATACCAGCTTAAAATAGCAGTATAACTCTGCTGTGTTTCGTATGGTGAGTGTAGAGAACCGGAGACCCTTTTTTACTGGAAACGAGGCATTCCATCTTATTCCTCACGGGTGACAACGCATCTGCATTTTGATTCGTAATCGAGGATAGATATAGATGTCTATGGGCCACAGCAACCACTTACCATCAGGTGGACTGTGTGCTCGTTTGTCACCCTTATTCTATAAAAAAAATCAAATGTTATTTATTTATTATATCGCTTAAAATGTTATCAGTTTAAGCAGTCATTTCCACTTCTACATACATCCCTACGCTACGTATCCTCACACATCACCCGTGGAATTGCAATGTCTCTCTTAATATCGCATTAATCATAATATTGTTAACTAATGTCCTCCAGATCGAATTTCGGTCACGGTGGCCAGCCTCAACGGAGACTAGCCATCGGCGCAGGACAGGATTATAGTGTCCAAGTGTATACGCAATCACAGGAGCACTCTCTATTCCCTCGCTCTCATAGTCCGAGTCCGACACGGCTGGAGAGAGATCAGGCGCAGGACCAACGGCTTAACGTGCTTTCCAATTCCGAGGCACGCTAACTTACTGATTCCGATCAGCTACTGAGAATTTCTTAACTGAAACTCAATTACAGATCTCTATGGCCCTACCCGGGATTCGAATCCGGGTCCTAATGATCAGCAGTCACAACCACTATACCAACGAAGCAGTCATTGTTAACTACAATATACAACACTGTATGCAGTAGAAAAGAATGAAAAAAAAATTGAATGCTTTTAAGGCATGACTGTTCGTATATTTATTGATTTTTAAAATAGTATGAATATTTTTATTATCATGTTGTAGTACCTACTCGTTTTCTGCCAAGGAATCTGTCTGAATAAGACATCCCACCTCATCACGCTTACTTATTTCTGATTCGAAGCAGCAGTGCGTGCACTATCGTGTTCCGACCTAAAGGACAGCCAGTATGATTATAGGCTGAAAGTCATTCCATCTTTTTTTGTACGTGGTAGAGCCATGCTGCAGCTATATTAATAGTATAGTTGTAGCACCAATGGGTCAGCTCGACCGGGGAAGGACCACGCTCTCACAGAATACCAGCGTAAAATAACAGCTTAACACTGCTGTGTTTCGTATGGTGAGTGTAGAGAACCGGCGACAATTTTTACTGGAAAAGAGGCATTCCATCTTAGTCCTCACGGGTGACAACGCAGCTGCATTTTGATTCTTTCTTGAGGATAGAAGTGAATGTCTATGGGTCACAGCAACCACTTACCATCAGGTGCTTGTTTGTCACGCTATCATATAAAAAAGAAGTACAGTACATGGGCTGCAGTAACCACTTACCACATTAGCTTAACATTTCATAAAAGCGTTAAGGCTACTGATATGACGTTGACTTAATATATAAATAGACATACCTTATTCTTTTTATGAAGCAAACAGTAAATCATAAAAACAATAATATTGTACTTAATGTATACAGCCATACTTGATACTCAATTAATTAAAAGAACAACTTCATGTTGTCAATCTGCAGTATTTAACAATTTTTTAACCGTCAGCCAATCCCTCTCTGAAACAAGTCTAGACTCGCACCAAGTGCAGTATATGTGTGCAAATAAAATATCTGCTAGGTATTAATCAATCGTCTCGAAAGTTGGTTCAATCGATATGCGAATATCGAGATCCAGGTATAACACGACAAAGATGAGTCACGCCAAATTTGTAAAATTTTTAACAGTGCAGATGCTAGCTTAAAATCAGCAGCATTATAAGGGATCTCGCTTCACGTAGAAGAGGATGTAAAAAGACTTGATGCCTCAAGCACCGTTGGAGGCGTTGTAGGCGTGTCTAAGATTAACCACGCCTTATGAATAGGCGTGTTTAAATGATGGTGATATTAAAATTATACTATTATATATAAGTTTGGCTTTATGGTAGTTATTAATATTCTGATAGGGGTTCGTTGTGACGCATGGTTATAATTAAAAAGTTATTGATTATTATTTAAAATGTTCAAATATTCAGGGAATAGTTACTTATATTCTATTCTACAAACAATACTTAAGCACGTATATATTTACTAAAAACACTTATAATTTAAAAGGCTTTCCACTCAACTAAAACTAAGGTTATTACTTATTGAAATTTAGCAGTAATTTAGTTTGAACTATATAATATTTAAAATAATTACATTCATCGTTATTACCACCATTTACCGACCTAAAAATTGGACATATGCCTCACTCGAGTAATCATAAATAATAAAAATAATAATAATATAATAATAATTATCAATATTTGTTAAAAAATTATAATCTAAATAAGTCAAGCTCAATTTTATTGTTCTGTATCTTGCTTAATATTATAATAAATGTCTTTCTCTAAATAAAATTCTCACTCAAATTGAGAACCTCCTTCTTTTTGAAGTCGGTTGATAAAAGGCTTCAGAGACGATCATGTAGGCGGAGTTTTCCAACGACCTCGTACGACATTTTCCGAACGCGTACGAACAATTTCCTACAAGTGAACTAGCCGTCCATTCACGCCGGAACTCTTACAACTCAAATCTCTCCCTCTGTAACCATTATGAAAGAAGTAATTGAAACGAGACAATAAGGACGAGTAAGGTCAAAATAATTTGGTGGTTTTATTTGAGAAAATGTATTGAAATCATGGGGATGAGGAAGGAATCCAGCAGGATACAGTTACGTAACATCAGTTTAGTGGCGGCGGTTGCTGTGGGAGCACGTCTCTCTTTTTACAGCTGTAAAGGAAAACATAAACAACAACAACGTGTTTACTGACGTAAACAACGTGATACTTTGTTGTGAAACTTTTCGGTCGCTTTCGCGGTAAGTGCAAGTCAATTTATTTATTTTTGTGCGCCTGTAATGAACAAATAATTTATAATATTGTATACACACCATGTATTTTATATTTGTTTTTTTTTTTGATAAGTTTTATTTTGACTGAAGATTAGAACAACAAAATTAATGAAAGTTAAGATGTGTATTAGATTAGGTTTCTGTATCAATATAATGCCTTTGTGAAAGTGATTGAATGTACTGGAGCTATTTATGATTGATTATAACGATTTATTTTATTTACGCGAAATTTTATTCAATACTTGAACTATTGTTTCAGTGTACATTACTGAATTTTCTTTTTAAATGGTTTTATTAGTTATTTGAGCAGATTACATAATAGTCCATTCAAATAAGGTCTGAAATGAAATGTTATATTTTTTTTACAATAAAAAATCTGTATTAAAAAAATCGCTTATTTTCTACTAACTACTATTTTTTAAATCAACGTTCATCCTTAAGCTTAAAACCACCCTTACTCGGTTAAATTTGACCGGAGGAAAAAATCATAAAACGTTTTTTATGTAAAATTTTAAGCTCTAAACATTTTTATTAGAACCTTGTCTAACTTACCGTTTTCGCGTAATTGCGCTAAAACACTTTTGACATTTTTTTCAACCCTAGCCTGGGGTGCAGACACGAAAACCTTTACGCATTGTTTTTATACAATTAGAACTACATTATATCAAAAATGCAAAGTTGACAGCCAAATTTTGATTTCAGACCTTATTTGACGGGAATAATATTTTTTTAATATTTACTCAAATTAAATCAATATTAAATAATTATATAAAAAAGAATACTTTTCATATCAAATATTTTTGACATAATCTGCTTTTTGTAATCCGGTGGTGAATTATTTACCTAAGTTTAGTAAGTCATTTAGGATTATATAGGAATAGGATTTTTATCATTTTTATAAAAACAAAGAAATGCAATCGCAATCGCAAGGCCGCAACGTATATTAAATAATTAATAATCTAATTAATAATTAAATATTAAATAATTAATAATCTAATTAAATAAATCTAACTAAATAAAAAAAAATTGACGCACAAAATCGTCACTGAATAAATATTTTTTAATTAATAAATATCTAGACCGCTTGATGAAAATTTAATACGAGATTATGTAATTATTTTATGCGTTATTAAAATGTCCTTTAAATTAATTAAATGTTTGTATTAGTAAATTAATTTCAAAAACTATGTTGTGATTTCAAATTACATAAAATTTCTAGAAAATTTCAATTTTTTTATTTACAAATCAGTATTGGTAAAAATCTGTGAGAATATTTTTGCAAATTTGTTGATAGTTCAGGCACACACATAATAAAAAGAGTAAAAGTGAAAATTAATTTAGAGGCACTAATATTAAAAAGGGGGTGATCAATAAATTGTAGCTTGTTATTAACTTATTTGCTATGAGTTAAGCTAAGATAAATTGTGAAATTTGGACTTGTTACTTAATTACGCATACGCATACGTGGTAGAGTCGTACTGCAGCTATATTCGTAGTATAATTGTAACGCGAATGGGTCGGCTCGACCGGGGATGGACCACGCTCTCACAGAATACCAACGTAAAATAGCAGCTTAACGCTGCTGTGTTTCGTATGGTGAGTGTAGAGAACCGGATAGCCTCTTTACTGGAAAAGAGGCATTCCCTCTAAGTCCTCAGTCCTCACGGGTAACAAAGCATCTGCATTTTGATTCTTTAAAAAAAAACTTTTTAAATTTTAAACATTTTTACTTTATTTTCGTTTAGCTTTTTAACCTCGGTGCATAGCTTCCGCCTTTAAACTAAACAGTAAACTATATTCTTAACTAGTCAAAGAAATTGTCGAAATTGTACAACTTATTTTATTCTTCATGTCAAAATTGTTTATGAAGATTCGGTAGTGTCCTGACTCATACTATGGATGCAAAGCCGTGGTTTCGAATCCCACAAGGAACAAGTATTTGTGTGGTTAGAAATAACTATTGCGGTTTCGATTGCGCGGTGGTGGTATGAGGAACATATGCAATTTAGGTGCAGTTATGAAGAACATATGCAATGTATGTATGTAAAACGCCTTCACGATATGGGAGAAAATATTTCTGTGAGTTTAATTGACCATCTGTAAAGAAAGTAACAGTACATAATATATAAATGTTCCGCTGCAGCAGGCTGGCTTCCTGATATTTCATTTGATATTGTATTAGTATTCATTAGAGACTACTTGTGTGAATTGACGAATTATAGGTTTCCATGAGATATTTTCTTTTTCATAGACAACAAAATCTTAAACTGATTAAAAAAGAACAAAATTGTTTATCAACCAAAATTTACTGACTTTGAAAGCTAATATAAAAACTCATTTATCATTGTAGAAATCATTTTATAGTCTTACAAAAAAAACTTACTTAAAATATATAGGTACACATTCGCCTAAAAAACTACAGACCTAAAAAATTTAATAAAAAAAATAGTATTCGTGAAAATATAAGATATCTTTAGATTAACTAAGTTTGAGTTTAAAATATTTTCAATCAAGATGCTCAATATTCTTAACCTTTACGTGTCCCTGCTTATTGTATTGCAAGTAGCAATATATTTTCCACTTGTTTACGTGCGCCTCCCCTTTGTTTACTGTTTACGGATGCAACCCCACATCATACGGAGGGTGAGGTGGTTAATGCACCCCAAGCCACCCTGACAACACCTCAATGCAATAATGAATCCTTAGTTTAAAATAAGGTAATCTGAGAAAAGCGGTAACATCTTAATATTATCGTATGTAGAAAAGTAAAGTTCTATTTATAAGTTTGAATTTACCGCTACAGTCTTTTAAAGTCCACTGCTGAACAAACTCCTCCCCCATAGATTGCCTTATAGGGGGGATATTTGGCATAGTTGCCAAGTTTGGCAAGCAGGTTGACAACTGTAGTTTTTTATTTTTAGTCGTTATTAGGAAGAGGTTGCTACTCATCTTCTGATTTGTTTCCCTCTGTCGTCTCTTACAACGACGGGATGATATGAGGTAGTGGATATTCTTACACTGCCACTACAGAGAGAATATAAACATTACGTATATGCAGATAACTTTGAATTTAAAGTAATATAGTGTATAGAAATTTCACGTCGATCTTTTAAAATTGACATCATATGTCAGTTAACAGAGACAGACTTTTGATGGTATGTAAGGAGTAAATGAATGAATGAATGAAAGTATTTCAAATTAAATCTGTTTAATAGTCCTATTTGGAGTTTTATTCAAAATTTATATAACCATAAAGATTATAAGTTTAGTAATTATTATATTTTTAGAAGATGACAAAGCAAAATATATTTGGTTTTTAGGTCAAATGTATCGTGCACCAGCTACAGCCAACAATTGTGCACAAACAAAAATTATTAGTTTTCGCTAGACTAGACATTCTTGTGGTTTCTCGTGTTCCTGATACTGTTTTAGTCACAATACTAACAATATATGACATTTTAATAACTTCTGGCTATAATTAATAATTATTTTATATTATTTACCACGACTCTTGGGCTTAGCGAGGGCTAAGCTCCCAGAAAGCCCTAATTTTTTTTAAGAAACATTACCCCTACACTATTTTTTTGTCCTGTATCGTGAAGGCAGTTTACAAACCTAAATTACACAAGGACAAATATCCAGACCCGGAACAATTAAAATTACGTGCGGGATTCCAACCCGCGGCCCTAAGAGCAGTAACACATTGCTAAGCCACTGCGCCCGGAGCCGTCGAATTTCACAGTACGCGAGCAACCAAGGATTAATCCCCGCCGGCACCAATGAAATTGTTAATTGCAATTTTAAGTGCTGATTTACCACGTGCTCGGTGATGAAGAAAAACATCGTAAGGAAACCTGCATGTAAGAGAAATAAAAAAAATCGACATGTGAAGTCCGCCAACACGCATTGGAGCAGCGTGGAGGTGTCCGTCTAGCCCTTAAAACCCTCTCATAAGTGAGAGGAGGCCTGTACCCAGCAGTGGAACGTTATACACGGCTGTAACTTTTAACTAAATATTCTATATTTTTTAATAATTTACTGTGCATAGGCTACGCTACGTGACAATATCTATTTGAGTTGTACCAGTGCAATGGTCGATCCTGTAAACACGATAACTATAAGCAAGTCTTTGAAGGAATGCATTCCAGTCGATGAATTTTGAGAACGCTATTTTGAATGTTCTCAACTCTTCTAAAATTATGGGAAATAAAATGCTAATTTGTGTATTGAGCTAATTAAAGAATATCAGATCTGAATATTTGATTATCACAGCCGGAGGGTAATAAGCTAACCGCGGTACGGATTAATAATTCACAGGTTCAACAATTGAATCTGCTCGCGATACCTGTTATTAAATATGCAAATTAGTTATTTATTCAAGTCGTGCCACTTTGACTCACAAAAGGGGAGCTCTTTGTGAAAACTTTTGCTAATATTTCCTCGTAGACATTGTCATATCAATTGTATGAGACGTGTTAAGTCAATCTAATGGTAGGTAAGATAAGGTTATAAAATATGCAGTATGGCCGGATTAAAACTATTACTCTGAATTATGTTCTATATTAATATAGTCTCCCGAGGCAAGTGTGACATAAATTCATTAAAACTATAACGGACATTTAAATACTTCTACTCTGTAAGGATTTAACATAGTGAATTCAGTTTCATTACATCAATTAATAAGTGCTTGTTTGTTTGATCAAGCATTTTAGTATCTATTTTTTTAATTTTAAGGTAATTAAAACTAATTGAGGTGGAAGACTGTCACACTTACCCCGTTAATGAGGTAAGTGCGACAATACGCTTATTTTTGTAGTTACTTTATTATTATCGATGGTTTTCGACAAAATTGAAGAGATGATACTAATGTCAAAATATTTTAAGATCTATAAATTATTTGAATGTCCATTTTTGTGTAACAATGAGTTTTTCCCCAGATGTGGCAAGTTTTCTGAGTAGTTTTTAAAAAATGACGTCTGTCGATAAAATAGCTGAAGTTATGTAAAAATTCCTGCGTTGTTCAATACATTGAGTTTAACAAAAAACGTGTTTATGCCGCATAATTTGCATTTTTTACACTTGCCCCACTGTCACACTTACCTCGGGTGACTATACCTACAATTGTATAAAATATTTTAATTACAAAATATCACAAGCAATAGCAAAAGCTGTATTTTATAGATGCAAAGTAATTTTGTAAATTTTAATCGCGATAGATTTCTAATTATTTTTAATGCCTGACGTTTCGAGTCCTTTGCAGCATCCATGGCCACCGGGAACGATAACATTAGTAAAATTAGTTTTATTTGAAGTGGTGTTATGCGCGAGAAATAAAGCAGAAATTACAGTATTCTAACCTAACTTAATGTTTATATTAAATCGGATTCTAAATTATATATTCTTAAATTCTGTCCTCCAGAATTAAAACGGTCATAGCGACGACAGCGGGCATATCAGGCGCAACGACTTTACGTGCTTTCTTAGACAGGGGTCGAAACATCCCTATACTTCCTGACTACGGGATGCTACTGAGAATTTCTTGACAGAAAATACTAACAACTTATTTTACTCATCATATAATCTCTCCGATACTTTTAGAGAGTATGTCAAAAAATATTCTAAAATATTTAAAAGTGTGCTCCACAGCCAAATCATTACATATTAGCAACAAAATTAAGACTGCTAAAAATCACATTAAAATCACAGTGGAATATTATTAATATTTTATTCACGGTAGAGCCATGCTGCAGCTATATTAGTAGTATAGTTGTAGCACGAATGGGTCGGCTCCTCTGGGGAACGACCACGCTCTCACAGAATATCAGCGTAAAATGGCAGCTTGACACTGCTGTGTTTCGTATGGTGAGTGTAAAGAACCGGAGACCCACTTTACTGGAAAAGAGGCATTCCACCTTAGTCCTCACTGGTGACGACGCATCTGCATTTTGATTCTTTAATGAGGATAAATGTAGATATCTATGGGTTACAGCAAACACTTATCATCAGGTGGACTGTGTGCCTGTCCTATAAAAAAAATGACAATAACAGTGAAACCGGTAAAGACAAACCTCGTAACACAATCTATCAATTGAAAATTAATAATTAATTGACTGGATCTAATTAAGAAGATGCAGCGGTGCTTGAGAAATATTTCACAGATATTTCTATTTTGACAACAGAGTCATTGAATACTTCTTCTACTGTCGCCGAGTCATTACTCAAACAGAATATTAATACCTGTTTAAAAGAATTTAGATTTAAAAAAGTGTACCACAAGATATTGTTAAATATTTCGAAACACTTGATGTAAAGAAAACCGCAGATTTATAGAGGATTTCCGTTACAGTTATTACATCCTTAATAGATTTCATTGCACCTCATCTTGCTATTATTTTTAATACTAGTATCGACTCTGATATGTTTCCTCATTTAATGAAACATAGTAAAGTAATACCTTTATTTAAATCTGATAGCACATTAGAACCCGCTAATTTTAGACCTATTTCTGTACTACCAACTCTCAGTAAAGTTATTGAAAAATAATTTAAGATCAATTGGTAAAATTTATTAATAAAAATAAATTACTCCATAAAAATCAATTTGGTTTCACAAGGGGTCGCTCAAAAACTGACGCAGGTGTTGAGTTTATGAAATATATTTTCATAAGATCAAGCTTTCATAATGCCTGGGAGAATTCACAAGATGCCTTAGGTATTATTATCTTTGCAAGGCTTTCGATTGTGTTCATCATGAGATATTAATCTGGAAACTACAACATTACGGTATCAAAAATATTGCGCTTAGACTTATCATTTCATATTTAAATAACAGAACTCATAAAGTTGTTATCAATAAAATATAATATAGATTCCTCCGGATCGTTAGTATCAATGGGCGTTCCTCAGGGCTCGATTCTTGGGCCATGCCTGTTCTTAATCAATTTTAATGACACACCTTATTTTGTAGTTGACATTAGTATTATTTGCTGATGATACCTCTTTAATTTTTAAACTCAAACGGCAGTCAATAAATTAATTTTGACAATGTAAATAATGCTCTATCGAAATTAGTATATGGTTTAACGTCAACAATTTGCTCTTAAACGGCAATAACACTAAATTTATTAAATTTACAATACCTAATGTTAAAGATTCAAATACCAATGTGCTCTTAAATGAAGAAGAGTTGAGTTTTGTTGATACCACTATTTTCCTTAGTATTCCTAACGACGCGAATCTTCGATGGGACCCCCATATATCTAAATTAGCAGGCAGACTTAGTTCTGCAGCAAATGCTGTAAGAAAGTTAGAAGTCTCATCAATGTTGAGACAGCTTTACTACTTACTTTCATAGCGTGATTTCTTATGGAAGTTTGCTATGAGGTAATGCGACTGACATTGAAGCCATATTTGTTTTGCAAAAGAGAGCCGTACAGGCGATTCATAACTTAAACTGTAATGAGTCCCTTAGAGATTGTTTCAAAGAAATAAACATTAACTTTGGCATCCCAATATATTTATGAAAATGTAATACATGTACATAAAAACATAAATAGCTTTGATAAGAATAAAGATTTTCATATTTTAAACACTAGTAACAAACATAAACTTTTAACACCAGTTACTAGATTTCATATAATTAGTAATTCATTTATGGGGAAATGTATATGCTTTTACAACAAAATCCCAGAAAATGTACAAAATTTGTTAATAAAAAGTTAAAATTAATGTTTTGTTAAAGAAAAATTGTAGTGTATTGTAATTTATTAACGAAAAGGGGTTATTATAATATCAAAGAATACATTAATGAAAATAACCCCTGAGAATAAGGTGATCGCTAGCACCACCATGCTGGTTCTGCTGGTTCTGCTGGTTTAAAATTAATTTGAAATTTGTACAAATAAAAATATTGTAAAGTAAAATATGTTTAGAAAAATGTCCCGCTAGGTTTCTTGCTAGTTCTTCCCAGGACAGAGATATTTGCCGAACCAGTGGTACATAAATAAAAGATGACTTTCAATTAGTATTATGTATATTGAATAAAAATCATTCCATTCTATTCCATACTCCAACCCGGAATTCGCTCCCGCGCTCGCGCAGACCAATGAAGCCGTCACGTTTCTTATAAAGTACGTTCAGTCGAAATCGGATTCACTCCCGTCAGCACCACCAAAATAGTCAGTCGCATTTTTAAACGCTGATTTAAAACATACTTGTTTAAAAAATTTCTGTTTTATATTTATACACTTCTTTATATTTCTTTTTTATATTCCATTATAATGTACTCCTATTCGATTTGTTTACAAAGACAGCGTCCACATATTCTCGGAAGTTTTCATTTCCACAGAACGCGGTTTAGTGATTAAAATAACTGACTACTGAGTCGCGGATCTTGGGTTCAAATACCAGAGACAATAGCAACAAGTCAGAAGCGCTACATTCATATAAAGGATCATCTAATATAATAGAATATAATCATTTCTATTCAATATAGATTACAGGAATACTTATTATGTGATTTAAGTTTTACTACTGATTCGAAAAAAAACCTCTGTCCTAGGAAGAACCAACAAGGCACCCAGCGGGACTGTTTTAAAAAAATAATATATATAATTTATAATATAATATTTTAAACTATTAATATGAAAACATTAGAAACAGCATGGTGGCGACCACTTCATTCTCAGGGGTTATTATCAATCATGTACTCTTTAGTAGTATAATAACCCTTACTTAACAAATTTTGCTTAATAAAAATTTTTGCTTAAGAAAAGATATTTACATTCTGTAAATATTAGGAACAAGTAAGTATTTTTGTGTACATTCATAAATATGGTGAGAGGGCGAAGTTAATATATTTATTTCTTTAAATTTTTCTCTTAGTGATTCCTTCGAAACTAGGTTATAAATCGCTCTTATAGCTCTGGTCTGCAAAACTAAGATAGCTTCAATGTCAGTCGCATTACCCCATAGGAAGATTCTATATGACATTATACTATAGAAATAACTAAAATAAACTAATATAACTATTTCAAGACAAGTAAGGCCTCTTGTCTTTTTACAGCATATGCTGCAGAACTAAGTTTGCAAGCTAGTTTAGACATTACACATATGAGGCCCCTTATAAAGATTTGCATCAACTATAATTCCGAGTAAAACAGTGGAATCAACAAGACTCAGATCTTCTCCATTTAAGAGCACACTGGTATTCACCTCTTTACATTTGGTGTTGGAAATTTAATACATTTCGTTTTATTACCATTTAAAAACGTCGTGTTCCACTAATTTGTAGTGATACAAATTCAATAACGATACTGTAATGTAGCTTAGGCGAGATAAGATGATCTTCCGTTATGGGTACACATTTACTTTTAGGTGATTACATTACCGATCTTAATACACAGAACAGCTGATATTTATTGCAATTTTGAGTGTCTCTTGCCAGATAGAATAAATAAATTTGTAACACATTTTTTAATTTTGTAGAAATTATTGCCGTGAACTCATATTTTTAGCAGTTTCTTAGCAAATAAATTACTCCTACTATATTCATATCATATCATAAACTTTAATTCCTGTCACCCAGTGGGGTAGGTAGAGATTACAGGCTTCCATTTGGCACGAGCCTGGCACACCTCTCTCGCTTTTTTCACATACATATATCAACGCACACATACTCGTCAGTTAAAGGTACTCTTAACGTGTCTTGTCTTCAATATATCACCAATTTGGTCGATAACTTTCGTCTAGGGCGTCCCTACCAACTTTGTTCTCACAAATGCAGCATAAATTTGCTTGTTTTTGTTTTTGTTTCCATTTTCATTAACTTTTTTTACGTGTTCAAATCATCGTAGCATTCTTCACATCATCATCATAAGAACATATTGCAAACCACACTTTTCTCTTATCACACAATTTCTCACCCATTCAGAGTTCCGACTAAGAAACTTTTAAATGACTGCATATATACAGCATTCATTTTACTCTCATTACATCTCTCAGGACTAACACAGCATTATGAATTGCCATACATGCCTTTAATGACACATTCTGACTTCCTATCAAAGAGTGTAGAGCCCCATTTACTCGACATTTTATCGTTGTCTTGTCTACCATTAATGCTAAACGCATTTCCCTAAGTCCACAAATGCATCCACTTGCACGACCAAATCTTCTTCTATTCTTACTTCACAAATTGTTTATCTTTCTTCCCTTTCAAACATCACTTGCATCTTTTTGTGTTCACTTTCATTCCCCTAACTTTTAATGATCCATTTGTTAATGTAACCATCATTTGCAACTAGCTCGCCGACGATTCAAACCTTACTTGATTGTCGGCGTACAAGAAACAAATGACGTTAAACTCCCCACATGTTTTCACTTCAAAAATTTCCTAACACCTGATGTCTGACACCTATATGGGTGTCAAAGCAGTCATGTACACCCCGTTGATTCTAACACTAGCACTAGAAACTCTTTAGAGATATTTTAAGCCTATATAGACCCGGTGCCGGTGCTCAACCCAAACGAGACTACAGTATTTGTAATAAAAATAGTCTTATGCTTATTTTTCTTTACAACAGGCTTTAGCCGAGACTAATCAAAATTATTAATTGAAGAATATTAAACAATAGCAAGATACGACGTAGCCACGGCTCCCTGGAGAATCGTTTAATTTAGATTATTTATAATACCGCGAGTGGGCCTCGGTCGAAGACGTCTGGCAATACAAGCTAATTTCCAAAATAAATATTGGCTCAATCAAAACCACCGCCTTAGCCGCCCCGTTGTATTCGAAGCTTTATTGTAATGTTTCCATTCTTGAAGCTATTTTTAATTTTTAAATTACCCAATGTATTATTTTATATTAATTCCAACTTAATATTATTATAATATTTGACATATTCGGAAAACCCAAAGAAAAAAAAATTGTTTGTGTTTTTTAAAGATTTATACTTAAAAGCATGTACAGGCGTCACATTGAGACCTACCTATCTTATTTATTTACAAAAACACTTATCTGTAAAAAGTAAGGCTTTTTAAATAATCAGAATGAAAATACCTTATGTTGAGAAGTCGATGCTAAACAGTCGTTCGCACCGTAAAGGAGTCGCATTGTTTTCAATAAATTAAATGGAGGACAAGAGGCCCGGTGCTGGGCAAACAGCCTCCGGCCTCCGTCAACACAATTATTATACTCGGACAGCCACCCTCCGTATCGATAAACATCGTCTAAATAAATTAACTGGACTTGCCGGCACGCTCATTTGTATTGTTTTAATGGTTTCTGCTCGCCAACTTAATTTGCAATTCTGTTTTATCTCTACATTTTCTTTATATTTCATAATCTTCTTTGCAACACTCAATTTTACAGCTAAATCTACGCCTTATCGAACTAAAGAGAACCCCATGTACCGTTAGGGTTTTAGTATGTTGTATTTAAATAATTTTGTATCGTTACTATTGGCTGCACTCTTTCATACAGAAATAGGAACTTATCTTGACTCCTATTATATCAAAACGAATAGTTGTTTTTGAAATAGTTTTGGAAAATGTGGTTCTTACATTTTTTTATAATATACGTTTACTCGTCAAAAAATGCTCTGCTCTCTAAGACAGTTAGGAACCGCTGTCATATAACTATATTACTGTATATAGCTATATCCCTAGGGATATAATTATATTACAGCTTCAACCATCTTACTGCGATGTATACATATTATAGATAAAGAATATATACTTATGCATAGATAAAGAAATCTTTCGTATGTTTGAAATTAGCCAGTGTCCATTCGCTATATAATAGCTACTTATACATTGGGTGGTATGTGGGTTACAGGAGCAACTTATTATCATATGAACTAGTAAAGCAGTACTTTTAATAAACTAATATTATATAATAATATTATAAAGAAAACCGATTTTAAAAATTCTTCACATATAAAAAGCTACATTATCAGTGAGTAACATAGGTGATATTTTATTTTCACAAAATTAGAGATCACTACGAAAATTGCAATAATGTACTCCAAGGTATCAAAAATTTGCCTATGAAAGTCATTATTTAACGTGTGCTGCGAAAACCATTCATTGATACATGTACATAATTTACTATATATTTATAGTACATACTCATCATTGCCCACAAAAAGTCGGCGAGGCTATAGGTCTAACTATTATAGGTCACAATAACCGCTTTTTGTTCAAATTTGTCAATCAAAACACGGGTAGAATCGAAAGATGATGACATTCATATTATGATATTAATCCTTACCCAACTTAACAGTTTCAATCAATCAAGGTTGATTATGTACACGTTAATTACTCTTTAAATTATTTGAATCGGACCTTTCGTTTAGAAGTTACGACAAACATAAAAATGCTAAAGTAAAAAAAATGCGATGTGAGCCCGACACTATCTATTTGTTACCCACACATTTTATTTAGTGGTATCTCTTGGTTTATATTTAGACCATTTACCAAGTGCACAGTCGATGTTATAAACGAGTTGCAAGGAACTACGAAACATTAACGATAAAAATAAGCACGTGGAAATTCCTACATGAGAATATGTCATGAAGAAATAGATCAGTTATCAGGTTTTTCGGTTATACCGGAAACGAGATCTGCGTAGAATTTTTTAAACTAAAATTAGATAACCCCACGGAATCTGGATCTACGCGGGTAAATTAGCTATATTCTGTAATTCACAAGTTGCAGGCAAAAATTCTATAATAATTTTAGTAATGGTAAAACTTTGACAGTGACAACTAAAACAAACCTTTTTTTATCTGTAAACCGTGGCCTTGAACTACGTTTCACGATCAAAATTACATCTCTAATTGCACCCCTGCCAAAGCCGGGGCGGGGTGCTATCTGTATAAATATAAAAGAAAAAGGTGACTGATTGACTGGCTTATCTATCAACGCTCAGCTCAAAGCACTAGACGGATCGGGCTCAATTTTGTCATGCAGATAGCTATTAAGACGCGGGCGTAAACATCCGTGCTAAGAAAGGGTTTTTAACATTCAACTCCTAACCCGCTCACGTGACCCCCTCGGTCACGTGAGCGAAGCCGCGGGCAAAAGATAGTTCGTTTTGTAAAAAAGTAGGCACTTTTCTAATCAATAACCTGACGCATGACTATTAGTTTACTTAGAGTAGAAAAGTAGAGTAAAAAACATTTATTATAATACCCTTTACTATAAACCTTGTCAGCAGTATCTACACAGTTACCGTCATCGCCAGGAATGTTGTACATTTTTTTATACGTGAGAGAATTGTATGATGCTTTCACGGACCACTACGGATGCCCTTTAGGGACCACCAGCGTTCCATGGATCATCATTTAAGATCGATCTATATTATTTTGTTTGAAATTAACAAATTGTGTCCATTTCACTCAATACCTCCATACAGTAACCGGAATTTGTCGCTGTAGTAGATATCGGCCAGATCAGATATTTTAATATAATATTAATGGCAGAAAACCCCAATGAAATAACTATTCTAAAATATGACATTAAAGGGATTCCCCTTTATGTAACTTCTTATATTAATATGTTCTGAGTTTATGAAATAAGTTCACGAAATATTATTTTTTTACAGATACTGAAACTAACACGATGACTACGCAGCCAGCTACAACGACGACGCGCACTAAGAAACAAAACCATGCTAATATCCCCTGCCCTATAGAAGACTGTGCACGTTTCACTTACGGAAAACTTCCTGACCATCTCACCAAAATCCACGGTTTAACAGGTGCCGAAAGGGACACTCTTAACGAACAACAGCGTAAACGTTTCTTCAACGGTGAACTATGTCAAGTGCGGTACCTTAAAGAATCTGCCATTCGTGACCTTTGGGGAGCGGATTACGAAGATCCTAGAATCAAAGCAAAAATTCACCAAAGTTACGCTCTTGTCAAGATTAGAATTATTCCGCTTGCGGCCACACAACGAATTAGACCACTTACTGAACAAGATGCTAATGTCTTAACAGCCTACAATGCTAGAACTGCTCCGCGCCCTGCCCGTGTAACAAGACCCCGAACACGACCACGACCTTACCCACCACCAGAAAGCAGTCCAGGGACAAGCAGAGTTTCAAGTGAATCCAGTGAAGAAGAAAATGCTAGAACAACTTCTTTACCGCCATCTCCTCCACCGTCATCTCCTTCGTTGCCACCTTCTCCCGCACCTTATGAATTACCACCAGTAGAAACACGGTTACGCGACATATTCGATTCAAAAATCGATGCAGGATACAAAGCAGTAATTGATGACATGAAGAAATCAATGACTATGGGAAGGAAACTTGGGCAAAGAAAACGAAAAGCCTACCGCACTTACAGACGTTACGCGAAACGATTGATTTCCTATCTTCATCGACAGCACTCACCGCTTGCTTATGACGTAGATGTCCTCTTATGTGGAGAAAGGCAAGTTTGTGCGTTTTTAGAGCGAATAAGCAGTGAACACAAAACCAAGACATTGAGGAATTATATTGTGGCAGCTATCAAGTTGTTAGACTCCCGTCTTTTTGCTATCGAAACTGATCCTTCTTGCAAAGAAAAGGTGGCTTCTATGTCAAGAGTGTACGACGTACTGCATGGTCGTCTCAACGACTGCGATCGTTTGCTGGCACAGAAAGAAACTACTGCTAGCCCTAAAGACTCAACTTCAAATTTTGATAGTGATGACATGCAACAAGGTTTCAATGAAAGTTATGAAGAACTAGTTTGAGCAAAATGTTATATAAGTTAAAATCTTACGAAAAAAGTTTTACTTCTTCTTTATCAATGCGTTCATATTATTCTATTAATTAATTAATTAGCTCTTAATATTTATGGCAATATATTAATGTCTTATGAATTGGCATCTACAGAGCCAGGTTTTTCGCACCTTTGTTGCATACTTCCCGTCGCTGGTCTGAATATTTTACATCTATGTCTCGTATATGACGCTTATACCGCCATCTATCAGATAACGTAAGGCCTTCCTGACATTTTAGTATTGCACTCTCTTAAAATTATCCCTGGATGAGATTAGTTAATGAATTTCCTACGCCGCCATTACGTGACGAACGAAGTTATGTTAGTATCACAATTATCGAAACGTAGTAGATGCTAAGTTGTAGCGAAACTAGTCATTTATTTTATTGTAATAAAATCATTATTCTATTACATAATTAAAAATAATTTGTATCTACTTACAAAATATTTTTAAAACACGAGCTATGTTATAGTAAAGATAAATATATAAAATTATTAAGGTTAACTTGTAGGTTATGTAAAAACTGCCTGTGTCTGTGATTCACTTGAATTTTTTCTGAATTCCGTGTACCAGAAATAATGATAGAATAGTTGCCATGAAAATTATGATCATAGAACATGCAGTCAATACAAAGCAACATCGTGAGAACGAGTTAAAGCTTAAGTAATTAATTGTAAATAAAGAATTTGTAAATATTTTAAACGATGCGTGTCACAAGCAATAAGTCTGTTATAGTAAAATACATGTTTATCATGTTCATGTAATGCTAAGTTTTTATAAATTAACGCTGTCATTTGTTGCTGCTTTATGCATTTTTTGACTTATTATAGAATAGGGGTGGCAAGCGAGCACCTGATGGTAAGTTCATTTTGTGGCACATGGGCTACATCGTCCCTAGATTAAGAGTCAAATGTAGATGCGTTGTCACCTCTGAGGACTCAGAATGTCACAATATCAGATTAAGCGCTTCCGGTTTTCTCTACTCACCATACGAAACACAGCAGCGTTATGCTGTCATCTCTCGAAGGTATTTTGCGCGAGCGTGGACCTTCCCCAGTCGAGTTGACCCATTTCTGCGATGATACGCCATATCGTAGCTGTAACACGTAATAAAAATTGTAAATAATGGTGTGTCCGGCCCGTGCTTTTTGTATTCGATAATTTATTTTATTATTTCCAATATTACATGAGTCATATATCTAGTCATTAGTAATTTCAAGTGCAATATAATTAAAACTTATTTAGGCTGTAGTAATTTCATTATTATTTTTAATAATTGATTATTATTAGTCTAGTCGTACTTGTATAGTCATATATATTATAAAATTTTACAATTACATTGATGATTTCTTAGATGTTACTTCTTAGGCTAAGAGTTTTGTTTCTTGTTTCATGTGTAAATAAATGTTTTGTCGGTTATAATAAATACTTGTCATAGACTTAGTTATTACTTCCTTTGCCCTTTTCTTTTCAAATATTTAGTAGGCATGAAAAAAATACAAACGTTTTTAAAAATATTTAATGCATTTGGGCAGATTGGCACTCGCAGTGCAGTCGTACTGCTTTCAGACCAAACTACACAATTTCTGGTTATGAAAGTAAGTTTATACGAAATCAATCCCAAAAAGAAAAAAGCGCCAGGAATGAGTTGTTATATATATTTTTTATTAGAATATATACTTCAAGGATGGAATATAAATTTAGGAAAGAATTCTACCCTTAAAGGTGGCAAAATAAGGGATGAAGTATTTAATGGAACTATTTAGACGACATTGAGATTGTGGTATTCCTTAGTCCACTCAAAAGGGTAAGAATATAACTTTTAATAAAAATCAAAAGCCGACTTCATACCATATAAGTTTCACGTTCTAAAGTAAAGAATGTGAAATTATTTTATTCTCGGCTTTTACTTTTTATTTAAAGTTAATTTTATTTTTCACACGGATTTGAGCTACTTACTCGTAATTTTACCATCTTTAATACAATAACTTTCCGCAAAGTAACGCCTGATTCTATCAGTTATTTAGAGACGACACTACCATCCTGAAGAACTATAGACCTATTTCCTTTCTAAGCTGTAACTGTTAGGTTATTTCGAGTTATCACAAATTAAGTATCTTATGTGTAAGATCGTTAACATGTTTAATATAGTGACTTACCGCAAAGTAATGTCTAATTCTATTAGTAATTTAAGACAACACTACCACCCTGAAGAACTATAGACCTATTTCCTCATCTTTAGGGGAATTTAAAAAAAAACGAACTGAAACGAACAGAAATTTAATGTGAACGCTTAGGCACTAAACTACCACGGATCATTAAAATAGTATATTTCACTGTAGTTTTTGCAGTCCTCAGACTATAATGCCTAGCTAGCAATGGAGTGAGGAGTATAAATGTGCTCAAGTCTACTCAATCAAGTCTTAAGAAAGTCTTTTTAACTGAAACTCTTTACCGATACTTGAAAAGATAACTAGAAAGAATATGTTAAAAGAATAACCGGGCGACGTATACGAGTATAGAACAGCTACTACAATCCGTCCCCAGGCCCAGGCCAAAATGAATCGGAATTAGCATTTTTCTGCGTAACACGCGTTAATCCTGCTTCAATACGTTTCAGACAGTGAGAATTAAACTTTTAATAAAGTACAACCAGATTTCAAAATTAAAAAAAAAAGATAATTTCCTCATTCAGAATAGGAGCTTCCGAATTTGAGTTTTAATTCTTGAAAAAAAAACTGTTAGCATGTTTTATGTTTCAAAATCGGGTGGTATGTTATTGTTGTAATTGTTAATTAATTTAAAACCTAATCATCTTGTCACGTATATGTTAATGTGCGAGTTATCAGTGATAATATATGGATCTGAGACGTGGCCCTTTATCGCCGGCCGTGTGATGAAGGAAGGTCACTCAATGAGCTATAGCGATGGCTATGCTTTGCATGATAGACGTCGTAATGAAGATAACCGAAGTAGAACCAGAGTAACCGTTGTGTGAGGTTAGGTCGCAGAATTGCCTTGGTTTTGTGAATAAAGTGGCATTTATTCTGCACAGTTTCCGACATTTGGAAAAAGTTGTCACCGTTTTTAGGTAGGCTTAATATAATAGACTTCAGATTAAGTTGTTAGAGGTACTATTGAACCTGTAAGCAAAGATAAAATCTCCCAGTCGTGATGATATAACCATTAAGCACCGGCAACGTGTTGGACATCACCTTCCTCGAGTTAGTGGATACTGTATTTCTCTTCATGTTTGTTTTAAATCACAACTTTTATGGGAATTAAATAGATTGTAAGTTTTTAACAAATGCACTGTCGCTGTTGCCGCCAGAGTCGATGAACAATGTAACAATTTGACGATCTGAAATAAAAAATATTATTATTTATGGTCATCAAAAAATATTTTTAATGCCAAGAACTTTTAATATATCTTATATATACCCGTGACTAATAATGTTAAAAGGAACAAAAAAATCTGGTACCTACTAAGATTGCCAATTTGCTTGTTAAACAGGACGATTATGGTAAATATTTCCCTCAATGGGACAGGCGGACAGTAGGTAATAAGCGCTAAATAGCCCAATACCCGAAAATAGTCGATATATGATTTGTTCTGTAGTTACTTCTGTAGTCCAAACACCGATGAAATCAGAATAAACATTTGGTTAAATTAATTTTTTCCGCTTTATGTTTTATTGCATTCATATTTGCTTCAACAATAGACTGAAAATTTAAAAAAGTGACATCTAGTGATGAATAGCAAAATAATTATTGTTATAATGAATGTAAATAAATTGTAGTACTTCCACTGATCACTAGATGGCGTTAAAGCGTGCAATACTTTATTCTTGTTATGCTACCCTAGTACTTGGCGATCATAATTGCCTGCTCCAGATTTTCCACCAAGCAAAGCAAAAACGCACGTACGTCGCTTTTATTCGTAGGCCAGGCGGCCATTTTCTGCGCATACATTCCAAAGAGCCTCACCGTTATTGCATGCATCCGTTATTGTGTCTATTTTTAACGCCGAGCATCTCGTTTACCTTAGATTATTTACTCAATACTCGATCGAGCATTTTGTAATTCCAACTTTTAAGAGGAAATGCGGGTGGTCTTTTCTGCATACAAACGCTCTCGCCTGTTTTCTTTCTGGTTTTGAATGACCTTATTAGCTATGATTTTTGACAGTAAAACTTCGAAGTTATTTTTTACATGCCGTATGGAGAACTCAAGGAAACTCAATATTTTTTTTAAATTGATTATTTCATATAAATGTGTCATACAAATGGCTCGTAACCGTGATTTGTGGCATTCCGCGGCCTATGTATATGTGTATAGACTCACACATACATATTATACATAGGATATACATATTACATACATATATATATGTCTCATACAGATGTCTCAGCTCAGGACCAGTGTTTTGTGACATTCTTTCAGGGAGGCCAAGTTCAACGAATTTAGCGGTCTATAGTGGTTATAATGATGAAACGCAATCAAAGGACATTTAAAACAATAGTAATTTTGTTTTATTAAGAAATTGTAGTATGAAATACTAAGAATACAGACAGTTTCAAAGATTAATTTGAGAAGCAATGAATGAAGTATGTTAAATTTTGAAAGTACGCTATGTACTTTCATTTAATTTTATTTATCTAAACTTTATTGTTAACCTATATCAAAACGTGTACAAACGGCGATTTAGCCTTTAATCATCATCTCCAAGTCAACCCTGAAAACTTTTATTAACGGTTAACCTTGAAATTTTGATTTATTTACGCAAATAAAGTGGTTTATTTATTTATTTATTTTTTAATTGCGCTAAAACACAATTAAAGTATTTTACTTAACTTTCTTGGGAAAATCATGCAGGCGTGTCACTTTGTAAATATCTGAGGTATGGAAAATGGTGGAGCGATTTTCAAATTTGTTCGCATTACTCGTGGGGTATTAAGGTTCAAGAGTTTGCAGTGTATATACTCAACTTATTTATTGAACTATAAGATGTGGGGTATTGAGGTTTAAGGGCTTGCGATTTATTTATATGGGGTTTGTAGTAATATGCGATTTATTTCCTAATTTCAGCTATGGAATTCCATACCTTGAAAAACTTGAGGTATGGAGTGCTCCATACCTTCCATAGTGGAAGTGACACCCCTGAAATCATGCTTACTTTGTTGAAATTTAAACAAATTTATGTAGAAAATGAAAAGAGAATCTTGGAAATAGTAACTTCACAAGTTAAATTAAAGTAGTTTGGCGAACTCTTAGCAATATTTGAGATTTATGGATTTATTTTTTATCTTTGACTTGGTCTTTATGAATTCTGTCACAGATAATTAAAAGTTCAACACAAGTCGCTAAATTCACTGCGGATTAATAAGTGAGGCTCTTGTTACAGCCAAAATTTTGCGTTTTGGATACGTACACATTTACAAAAGATAGCAAACATGATGAGAAAAATCTTGCTTTAATTGCCAAATAGCTGTATTGGCCTACCATTTCCGAGTATGGCTAATTATATGAATATGAATATAATAAGTATAGTATTTATATGATCGGATATAAATATAGAGCGATATAGTCGTTGCATAGAAATAGTCGTTGCTTATTGAGCACTTTTAAAAGTTTTAAGTGTTTCCTTTTTATTTAAATACGCCAGAGGGGCAAAGCTCTACACAATTATTTATCCTGTATCGTAAAGGTGATTCATATACATAAATAGCTACTACTATCAACATAATCACTCTTCTAAATCTGTTTCAAATTGTATCGCTTCAATTTTCAAATTCTTATATTGGCCGTCATAATTTTAATAGTGCTATTATTACTAAAATTCTAACGAAAACCCATCCTTCTCACTTATTACTAAAATGTAGGCTGTGTTGATAGACGAGTCAAGACTCAAGATCATATTGACGACAGCTAACAGCGAGAGACTATTTTGAGCATCTTAATCATAAAGCTATTTCTGTGCCCCCAATACCTTGAACCATTCACCAAGTACGTGCGACCTATTCTGATTTGCAGCGAGTAAGAAATATTCTAAGGAAGATTGATATTTATTGATCCGATAGCTTTCGTAAAAAATTACGAAAGCTATCGATGGAATAAAAGTAATAAAACGTTCCCGTTTTACATAGAGTTATTCTATATTTAAGTTGACCGTTTTTACAGTCTGCGTGAGGTGTTCGCGTGTTTGCGTAATGTAGAAATAATGTAATTCTAGAAATACTTGGAGCATTTCAATTAAATGAAAATAAAATTGGTTCTTGTTCCAGATTTACACGCTGATTTAATCTGTGTGGACTTAATGAAACAGATTATAATCTGTTATTCCGTTTCCAAATCTTTAAAAAAATTGTGTCATTCAGCACTAAGCTTTTTTATATTGAATGCGGGTGACTAACGAGCACACATTCCACCCTTTAGTAAGTGGATGCTGTGTTCCATTTGTGTTTTTGTGTGTGTGTGTGTGTGTGTGTTTTTTTATATATCATATCATATCATAAACTTTAATTCCTATCACCCAGAGGGCTAGGCAGAGACTACGCACTTCCATTTGGCACGATCTTGACACACTTCTCTCGCCTTCTTTACATCCATATAATTAAGGGTACTCCTAATGTGGCCCATTTTCAATATATTGCCAATTTGGTCGATAAACCTAGGGTAAGCCTCGTCTAGGGCGTCCCTTCCTGACTCTACCGTTCACTTCTGCAACACAAATTTGCTTTGTCACTCTTTCCTCGTTCATTCTTTCTACATGACCAAACCACCAAAGCATTCCTTTCTTAATCCTGGTCACAACGTCATCTTGGTAACCACGTTTATCTATTATCACACTACTTCTCACCCTGTCATTCAGATTCAGCCCTAGCATACTCCTTAATGACCGCATATCTACAGCATTTATTCTACTCTTATGCTTCTTCTGACAGACCCAGCTTTCACTACATTAAAGTAGGGACTATCACAGCATTATGAATTGCCATACGTGCCTTTTTTGACACATTCTGACTTTTCATAATAGCGTGTAGAGCCCTATTCACTCTATTTCCTGCGTTCACTCGTCGTTCTATATCATTATCATATCTACCATCCCTGATAAATGAACATCCCAAATATACAAACTCATACACTTGCTCAATCAACTCCCCTTCTATTCTTATTTCACGTAACGTTTTACTTTCTTCTTTTTCAAAAACCATCACTTTCGTCTTACTTGCGTTCACTTTCATACCCCTTTCTTTTAACATGACTTTCAATAAGTCTATATTGAATAAAAAATATTCTATTCTATTCTATTCATTCGTGCTACAACCATATGACCCTAACATAGCTGCAGCGTCTACCACGTAAAAAAGCTTATGTTAGCTCACTCTCTTATTCTATCCATTATCGATTAGGTGTGTTTTACTTTATTTATAAAACCAACCAGTCACAAATCACAATATTCAAAGCAAGTATGAGTTTTCTCGATAATTTCATAAAGGTATATTTCTTGTTTATGGAAATATGGCCATTCTCCTACTACACTTCAAAGGTAAAAATGGTATCTTACAAAGCCTTTATTGCGTTTTATTAGTACTTTATTCTATTTAACGATCGACTATTACCTTCGCAATCTTTCTTAAGATCACCATTCCTCAGAATAAAATTTGATTTTTCAGTTGATTCTTCACGGTATAAGCTATATTTCTGTGGACTCATGTCTCCAATGTAGACATCTTTTATCCTATATGTGGTTTTAATCAACACACGATGATGCACCCAATCCAATCACCCCAAATTTTCCTAAAAAAAAGAAACAGATTTATATTTATTTATTGGAGCATTCTCTGCCAAGTGTTAGTGTTAGTAAAAGGAAAAGAAAATTAAATATACTGCACAAGTGCAAACCGTACATACATCCATATACTATTATTTATTAATTAGAAGTAAGGCATTATATTTCATCGTAAACAGATATTTTTTTAGGCTGTATATTAAAAAGGACCACAATTCGACTGTATTTTCTGCCTACTTCCAAAAAGGAGACGGTACTCAATTCGACTGTATGTTTTTTTTTTATGTGTGTTACCTCATAACTTTTTACTGTGTGAATTTGATCAAGATCAGACCAATAGTTTTTGAGTTATTCTTAATAACTTAATAATTTACATTGATAATGTTCTCATTTGATTTATATTGAAGTCGGTTGTACAAAATTTTCAATTTTACCACTTGCAAATTTTAGCTTTCTGCACTCCTCCATAATTATTAACTATACCTACCCAATTTCACACACGTCTTTGCGCGCAATATGCTTAAAAACGATAAAAAGTTTCCCATCACTTATTAATATAATATAGATTACAATAATTATTTAGAAACTTAGGAAGATTAAATTCGAACTCAATATTATATAAAATTAATATGTGTAATATAGTAATGTATCCTTATATTATGCTAATTTTTAATGTAGGCTCGACTTATACTCGAATATATTATGTAAATTATGTAAATAATAACAAGAATACCTTTAAAATAGAAAACACAATCTATGAAGATAAATTCTTCATAGATTGTGTATTCTATTAAATCTATGAATCTATGAATATAAAATAAACCAAACTCATAATAACTCCAAAATTACCAGGCAAACAATGCAGTGCGGTTTGGGCAACGTCACGAGCATTCGGTGCAAAGTGCATGTATGCACTTTTATCTCTTCGCATTCATGCTGCCCTGGTGATCGTTCCTTTTGTGAGCGTCACCAAAGGGGCCCTATCCCCTTTGGGCCACCCTTCTCTGGGTCAGTTTCCACATTCGGTCACCGGCCTTTTTACAAACTTATTTTTTTATTTCTACCGATAAGAATTTTTAAAGATTTTCTTTTTTTGTACGTAATGTACATTCTTTCAAATCTAAAGAACGCAATTTACATTTACTACGCACATAATAATTATTAGAATATTTTTTTTAATTTAAATTGTGCAAAATTTTCTAAGAAAATATTTTGAATGACTTATTATAATTATAATAAATAACAAGCGCGTCAATGCAATTCTAAAAAGTATTTTGAATGTAGGAGGATATTATTAATTCCGTCTTAAAAATATGAATCTCATCAAAAAAAAAGTTGATATTTGAAAAAAAAATTACCTAAAAATTTAAACGTCTTCCTTGCGCTTGTCTTACCAGGAACTTGTTGTACAAGGAATTCAGAATACAAGACTGGTGTAATGTGATGCAGTTTAATGCACACCAAAGCAAAGGCAAACACGAATACCAGTATTGATAGAACACGTGTTTAATGACGTATGATTGTTATTTCTATACTAGCGATCCGCCCCGGCTTCGCACGGGTGATTTCTGGACCTCGACAACGACGCCACCTACCGACTCCAGTTATGAATCTAAACCATCCAGTATGTGAATCTAAACCATCCCCACTCACAAAAAATGTCATCCGAATCTTTCGGCCATTTTTGAGTTTTAGCGAGACTAACAGTGAGCAATTGATTTTTTAGATAATAATTGCAAGTTAATGAGGAATAATAATAATTGTAATCAAATGGGTGTTGTTTTAAACATATTATGTACACTCCTAATTACTCCCAATTTTATTTTAATACTATAAATGTTTAAGAGATTTGAACTTACAGTAATACATAAGCATAGCTTGCTTATGTATACCTACTCTAAGAATTTTAAGCTTCGCTGTCAGCGAAATAGAACAATCAGAATGTTCATAATTATAACCACAAACTAGTAGATTATAAACTCATGGGAAAGACAGGGAGAAAGGGTTATAATTTTTTTAGTGATTTGAATACGTGGACGTGTTTCACTTATATTAATTTTAATTTATTAATTATAAAACGGTATCACCAGGGTACATTAAATGACGAAGTTTTGCCAACAACAATATCAAGTATTAAAAATATTTTACATTCTCAACAATAAAAGACTAACTTAAATGCTTGTTCTATTTTAATTTTCATTAACTCCAAACTCCAATAGATACTGTGATCATTTTATCTATATTTATATTTCCTTATCCAGAGATAGGTACATAACAGGGTTATTATTTACTAGCGACCCGTCCCGGTTTCGCTTGGGTGAGAAAAGGTGGCGGTAAAATCAAAAAAGATAATCCAGAAACATTTATTTTATCAAATTTTCTATTTATTAAAAATATCATCAAGGTTTTCGGATTAAATATAGTCTATAGCCTAGTTCCGAAGATTTGCCCATACAGACAGACAAACAGACAAAATTTTTTAAAAATGGTTATTCGTGCGTAATGGCATGCAAATAACCCTCAGCTCAATAAAAGGCCTATTCTATTTCCTATTTTATTACATTTCGTCAATGAATCCTAGCTTAAAATAAAAGTAAATTTACATGCAACCTTTACACGTCCCACGGCTGGGCACAGGCCTACTCTCATTACTGAGATGGTTTCAGCGCAAGGAGGTGTCCACCGCGCTGTCCTATGGCTTGTTGGAGAATTTATACTCCCTAACTATAATTATTAATTAATATATTAATTATAATTATAATCTTACCTGTATTGCATAGAATAGTGCCTTTGTGTTTATATCATATTTTATTATCTGTTAATTTCAAAACTAAGTTTAAGTTTCATGTTGTTAATAACAACAATTGTTTATTAATAACTAGCTGTTCTTCGCGACTTCGCCCGCGTATTTCGTTGGGTTTTAATATTTTTTGCGCGGTGCCCTATTTCTTTTTCTAAAATAAAAGTATGCTAAGTTATAGAGATGAGACATACTTGCAAAATTTAATACCAGGGCTTCTAAGTACGAGTATGGAAAAATACCAGGGTCGAAAACCAGGTTTTAAAAATACTTGAAAGTATTTGTTAATGTCAATATATATATGAATGCCTAATTTGATTCGGGCCAAAATTTATACTGTACCTTTTTAAATTTTTTTTGGTAACGAAATGAAATCTTTCCTTCCTACTTTTCGGCTTGGGACTCTTAATAAATAAAAGTTGTAAAACTGTCTCTAAATTCAATATACACGCGAAATAACTATTTAAAAATTAAGTCACGGTCAGTAGGTTACGTAATCAGTTCACAATAATAATTGAATTTACAAGAAATCGAAACAAAACTTTCACTTCCCCGAACATAAACATAATTCTTATTACTTACTAGCTACTTACGCGACGTGTCCAGCCGCGGTGTCAGTTTGAAAATACTTGCAAAGAGTATAGTAATATATAAGGAAGAATACTTGCATAGGAATTCGACCCGCTTTCCATGTTAGGCTATTATGACTAAGGAGCAAATTCGTATAAACAAAAAAAATACTTTCAAGTTCAAGTATTTTAAATTCACAAATACGATTGAGTTTCTTATTACTATTGAGATATGGATCATTTTCCTATGCAAGTATTCTCATACTTGCAAGTATTTTTTGGTCGTAAAAGGGCGCCGTACTTTAAAGTTAAAACCTGGTAGCGTAAATACGTCTCATTGCGACGCGAGGGACGTGTCCAGCCGTGGTGTCAAAATTTTAAAATACTTGCATAGGAATTTCACCCGTATTCCATGTTATCCTACTATGAATAAGGAGCAAAGTCGTATAAATAAAAAAAAATACTTTGAAGTTCTAAGTATTTTTCGTTAACAAATACGATTGAGTTCCTTACTACTATTGAGATATGGATGATTTTCCTATGCAAGTATTTTCATACTTGCAAGTATTTTTTGCTCGTACCAGGGCGCCGTACTTTGAAGTGAATACCTGGTTTTAAAACCTGGTAGCGTAAATACGTCTCATCTTTATAAGTTACTCCTTGTGACATCAGCTATCTGCCAGTGAAAATCCCGTCAAAATCGGTCCAGCCGTTTCGGCGATTAGCCGGAATAAACAGACAGACAGACGGACAGACAGACAGACAAAAACTTTAAAAATTGTATTTTAGTTATTAGTACCGTATATACTTTCATATGCATATAGTAAAAAGCTGTTATTTCGACATTACAAACAGACACTTCAATTTTATTTATTTTAAATAAATAAAATAAAATAAATTGTAACGCAAAATATTTATTTTTTATACATGCCGGCATTCTCGCTATGGTTTTCATTCACCGTCCAGCACGTGGTAAATTAGCATTTACAATAATTGCTATTAACAATTCCTTTGATGCTGGCCGAGATATAAACCGGATCGCTCGTGTGCAGTACAAATAAAATTTACAGCTCAGGCTCTTATCTTTTGGGTTTATTCCATCTTGGACATAAACTATGTTCAAATGTTATTCAGACACCTCTTTTAAAAGTCCGCACACGAGTGGACTCCACATGGATGTTGAATACCTCTAAACTAGGATAGTCCCGGGAAATCTAGAGAATGGTAGCTCTAGTCATCACTTACTGCACTGCTGTAACTGCAGTACGCAGATGTATACGTTGTAAAGATGCACGTGTTACACGTGGTAGAGCCATGCTGCAGCTATATTAGTAGTATAGTTGTAGCACGAATGGGTGGGCTCGACCGGGGAAGTACCACGCTCTCACAGAATACCAGCGTAAAATAGCAGCTTAATGCTGCTGTGTTTCGTATGGTGAGTGTAGAGAACCGGAGACCCTTTTTACTGGAAAAGAGGCATTCCATCTTAGTCCTCACGGGTGACAACGCATCTGCATTTTGATTCACAAACGAGGATAAATGTAGATGTCTATGGGCCACAGCAACCACTTACCATCAGGTGGACTGTGTGCTCGTTTGTCACCCTATCCTATTAAAAAAAAAAAATGCACAAGATACATATTGCTACATAATTAGAATCAAAGACTGCATTACAAGAATGTGTAATAAAATACGAAGTATATAAAAATATATGAAAAAACACACACACACACACACACACATACACACACACACACACAAAGTAAATTAATATCATCATTTGACTAAAAATAGCAACAGAGACGACTACGATGATTTATAAAAAACTAGTTAAATTAAACGTTGGTTAGTAAGATAAAAAAAAATTAAAATTAAGTAAAATTAATTTTGTTATGTACTTAAAGTATATTTTTAAAAGAATACTGTACTAATGTTAAAGACTCGCTGCCCGCGGTGTAATAAAATGAGAAAACAGGACGCCGCGCCGCCTGTTGCTGTTGCGCTTTGCGCTCTCTGTCGCACTTACGGGCCTTATTGACGGTCTGTTGTAAGGCAAGTAAGTGCGTGCGTGCGTTCTTTTTCGCCATTTTATTTCACCGCTGCACAAACCGCGAGTCCTTAAACTTAGTATAACAACGCTATCAAAGTTTTAGTGGTCCCCCTTTTTTATGATCTGACGTTCCTGCTAACTACTTCAACTACGTTGATAATTTTTGCGCTAGGTGCGGCTTACAACAAAACGTGGCGGGTGACATGGGGGTTGTCCTTCGCTCTTTGCAAAAGACACGATTATAAATTTTCCGCTCGCTCCATATGAAGTATTGGTGGAGAACTCCTGCTCTATTCTCTCTACGAGAAGCAGCCTATATGAGCTAACGCTGTCGGGGCTTTGGTAGTGTGTGAAAGCGTTTTCCTAGCTTTGGCAAAATGTGAAGAGATTAACACCGGGCTTTCACCGGTAGGTAATTCGACATAACCTGTCTATCAAAAAATGGAAACTTTCCCACGTACAAAAAAGGTGCGGCATACTACAGGTGTTCAATGGCAGATTCCAGCCTAATCCATTACCATAGGGCTACTGTCGTAAATGATAATAATTTTTAATCCTGTTTTTTTATTTATTACAAACCAGTGCTTTACTACCATAATTCGGTTAGCGGTGATAATCTAAAGATGGTAGAGCACACTGGCATAATTTAAGAAAAGCCTTATTATACACTCTTGCACACAGACGCTAGTGGTGTACGAAAGGCAGTCTACCAGCACCTATTTGAACCGACTTCAATAAAAAGGAGGAGGTAATCAATTAGACTATTTTTTTTAATATGTTACCTCAGAATTTTTTTCTAGGTGAACCGATTTTGACAATTCTTTTTTTATTTGAAAGTTGGTGCTTCTCATGTGGTCCCATATAAATTTGATCAAGGTATGACCAGTGGTTTTTGAGTTATCCTAAATAATGAGTATTTAATTGACTTCGACTACATTGACGATGTTCTCATTTTATTTATATTGAAGTTGGTTGTAGAAAATTTTTAATTTTACCACTTGTCTTTCATAGGCTTCAATTTCTGCCACGGAAAAGTTTGCGTATGACATATTTGTCCATATGCAAATTACGTATGTAAATCTTCTTCGAAACACAGAAGAATATCATGAAAATATAAATCTATAGTTCGGAACCTTCACCATCATCTGCCTTAAAAGTCCACAGCTAAATATGGGCCTAAAAGTAGATTAACGTCTCCCATTGAAGGGAGGCGTTAATCTACTTTAAATTTTTGGAGAGCTATACCAGATATATCGCACCTTTAACGCTGCTATCCTTCGTCGGTCTAAGTATATACTTAACCGCAACAGACCTAAGATAGATATAGCACCATTTGACCGAAGCAAGGGCTTTTTACATTTACTTTTTTACATATATATTTTTTTACTTTTTTACCTATACTTGCGTACTCGTGACAACCACATGACAACCACACGATGAATGGTTTGTCGTTTCAAGAATATCATATAAAAAGTCCTTCTCTCTTCTCTGCCTATGCCTCATAATCCTAGTGGCCTTAAACGTAGTTGCTGATCTTGAGGTTCGAATACGGGTCGAGCCAAAATTAGTTACTGAGTTTTTCTGAGAAGAAATTCTCAGTAGCAGCGCTGAGTCAGGAAGCTGGCGGTGTTTCACCCCCGTGCCTCGGGAAGCACGTAAAGCCGTGGGTCATGCGCCTGATCGCTCTCCAGTCGTGTTGGATTCCGTCCCATCGGACTATGAGAGTGAGGAAATAGAAACCTGTGTTTGCGCATGCACTTGGGCAGTATAATCCTATCCTGCGTCGATGGCCGCTGTGACCTATTCTCAGTTTGGAGAACATTGTTATTTTTTATTTTATTTTTATAAAAAGTCTTTATTCCTCAGTAAAGTAATATGACTGCCTCGTTGGTCTGTTGCTCGTAAGCGCGACTGCTGGCCATTAGATCCTGGATACCAATCCAGGATCGGACCAGAATAAGTTATTGGGATTGTCTGTCAAGATATTCTCAGTAGTGGCCCGGAGTTAGGAAGTTGGCGGTGTCTCACCCCATGCCTCGGAACCAAGTAAAGTTGGTCGCTACGTTAGCCACACGTTGGTCCTGCGCCTGATCTGATCCGATCGTGTTGAATTGCTGTCCCATCTGACTATGAGAGTGAGGGAGTTGAAATAAAACGGTGGTTTTGAGGAAAGATTGGTTGTCTTAAAGATGGTAGCCCAGAAACTCCAAAGACGTTAAGCTGACTTTTATATACATTTTAATGAGAAAAGTAAATTGCAGAACACGGCTGTCAACAAAGTGATTGTGTAAAACAATAAAATAAATAAAATCTCAGATTTATGTGTTTATTTATTCATTATTATATCCACTGCCGAACATAGACCTCCCCATAGATTGCTTCATAGGGGAGATATTGGCCATAGCTGCTACACCTGACAGGCGAGTTAGCGACCGCAGTTTTTTACCTTCGCTGCATGGTATGAGGAAAATGCTTTTTTTCCACATGATGGCAAGTGGAATCTGGAGCCCTTAGACATCCACACCTATCCTCAATTAATAATCAAAAAGCAGAAGTGTTGTCACCACTGAGGATCAAGTTGCCTCGTTTCGAATAAAAAGGGCCTCCGGTTCTCTACAATCACCATTAGAAACACAGCATTAGGTAGCTATTTTACGCTGGTATTCTGAGTGTTCTTTTATTGTGAGAGCGTGGACCTACCCCGGTCTAGCCGAACCAATCGTGCTACAACTGTAATATAGCTGCAGCTTGGCTCTACCACGTCTAAAATGGGGAAGAAATATTGAGTGACGACTTGAAAAGAGATGTAGAACGTCAATTATTGCAGGTGATCATGATTAGTTGGTTAAAAAATCTAACATGATGTAGAATCACCTGACATGTCATGGACTTCATAGTATTGTATGTATCTATTAAAATTATCAATCACATCACATAAATAAACATAATCTAAATTGCATTATGACTATAAATTTTTTGTCAATATCATAATTATCATTTTGGCAAACTATTCAGCAAGGTACTGAAAACTCATCATTTAGTTTAGTATCGCTATGGTCTAAACACATTTCTCTAAATAGAACACTAAATTATAGTGTTAAAATGATAGAGCCGATTTCATATACATAGCTTTAAAAATTGGCTTTATGTTAACAGCAAAATTATCTTATTTTTGACAACTCGCTACGTATGGAGATATTTTGGGCGATGGTTTCTGCCTCGTGTCCGTTCTCGCTGATATTTACACCCAAAGCGTTTTACCGTCGTATAAAACACGCTATATGACCCAATAGCGCTTATTTTCTTCTCAACTTTTGTAAGAGAGCCATCTAGTGGTGTACGTGTTAAAGCACACGCGAGTGTAAATTAGTGAAAATTATTTTCAGTGCAGCGTCTGAAGAATTTTTCTGTACAAAATGCCTGGTCGTCCCATTTGGCAGGTAAAAATTTGCAGACTTATAATTATAACGCGATATTTGTTAATTAAAAATGTTAATTGTGTAAATTGTAACAATAGGTGTATCAAACAAAAAGCGCCTTGTGCTTACCAACGCAACGCTTTGTTTGATTATTATCAAACAGTGATTAGTGAATACCTTATTATATATAGCGGATTCTTTACAATTTTATAAAGTACATTGATTAATCATTAATTACAAGTGTAAATTACATATTATGTGATCCCATTTGACGTAAAATTGCTAAGCTATGACTAATCTTGCCTCCGTAACCTTGAATTTTTACCTGAAAGAATTAGGTCACGCACCTGATTCTTTCAGGTAAAAGTTTTTGATAAAATTATTTTACTGAGAATTCCGACGCAGAATCATGTTAAAATGCACTGTTATAATATTTAGTTTTGTATTTAGGAAAACAGTGTACTTAGGAGTAAAATATAATAAAATCTATATTAATAACAATTTTACAATCTTTATTTACAAATTTACATTTACGTCCTGCTCCTTAACTATACTTAACATACATTTTCATAAATCACGTTCAATACTGCTCTATAAATTATTTATTTTATTTTATTAACACAATCATGTTAAAAGTATTAGCAAAAAAGTGATCATGTAAAGGCACCTATAAATCTAAAAAACCTACTTAAATACGTTACATACGTTTTTTTACACAATCAGACTTTTTTGTCAGCTTTCTTTAATACCGAGCTATTTTTAATATCTCCAATCATGTAATTCGCAGGTAAGTTGTGGAATAATTGCTGCATGAAACCAAGTAAAATATCTTCTATAGTTTTTGATAAGATTGGACGTAATGATTCTGATACTGGCCTCCAGTTGGCGTTTAGGTAGGCGTTGGTGCTGTCCTCTGAAAAAATACATATTGAACATAAAAATTATATCAGAAGAGCAAATATTGATATCATCTAAGTTATCAAGAATTTCATGTGTTAAAAAAAGATTCCTAAAATGTAAATTATTTAAAAGCCTAAATTGTTTTTTCTTTCGTGCTTGGAATGCAAAAGTCGCGCACGTTTCCTTTGTGGGCAAGTTTGATACGTTGCTAATTGCAAATCTATGATACTAGGATATCATAATACACAGGTACTACTGCTCACTAGAGACATCTGTATTTATATTACACAATCATTTCGCAGCACTACGATTTCATCGTTTATAGTCGTTATCACAGATGGCGCCACTATATAAAAACTCAACTTACCTAATGATGAAATACCATCAAATAGATTATTCATTCGCAGATTTAATCCTCCTATGGTATATTTCACATGTGCCCCAGTTACATTAAAAAATACAAATTCGTCTTTTTCGTACAACTTAACGTCACTTAAAATATCAATAGTCATATTTGCTGAAACAACGAAACCATATTAATTAATCATGATTTTCTATTTGGCAGTAATTCAATATAAACAGATTTTCCGTATAGGTATCTATAATACTGGTAAAAAGGGTATTCTGTTCTCTAAACACAGTATACGACACATAGCGGTATAAATACGCTATTTTATGCTGGCGTTCTGTGAGAGGGTGGCCCTCCCCCGGTCGAGCCGGCCCATTCGTGCTGTAACCATACTATAGCTACAGCGTGGCTGTTCCACATGAATCTCTCCGGCATTTTCGATAATCACCTCTTACGACAACTACGGAAAATGAATGAACTTGACTTCAGTCGGTCAAGTGTAAGTGGAAATAGTAGGCTTCGCGAAATAGGAAAGTGCAACTAATAAAAAATCTAAAATGAGTACTTACTCGGCTCAAACCAGCAGAGACCCCGACCTACCAACGGAATTAACAATATTTTTCCCTTTAAATCATAAGTTCCTTCGATTCTTATTTTTGGTACTCGTACTTTCGTGTAGAAATCATACGTTTTGCTATCTACCCTGAAATAAATTTAAACAACTTTATAGTAAAGATAGATAAAGTATACCTATATCACCAACTATCGCATCTCTTTTTTTCGTAAGCATCTAACTCTATCTGATACCTATGTATATTTAAACCTTTATGCATCATATCGTTCAAATACTTTAAAGAAAGGTTACATTTTTATGTGTAAGCATTATTATGTGTTACCTTTGGACATATTTACCACATACCAATGTTGCGGTTACTGATAATGATATATGCTTTCATACTGGCCACATTAATTCTCCAGCGTTGTAGCCCATACACAATAATAAACGTACATATTTGGAAATTATACCTCTCACGCACTCATAATTTTTTTAATGTGCCAACTATACCAAGATACTTTTAATTTTAACATATAACCACCACAATCATTATCATCATCATCATTACAATCTATCAGAGTCAACTGTTGAACATTGTCCTCCACCATAAGTTGTCTAAAAGGGGGATATTTGCAACAGCTGCGACGCTTTACAAGCGAGTTGGGTTAGTTGGATTCAGTTCTTTCCAGGAAGATGCTGCTATCTCTTGCTTTAGTTGAAAATGGTTGGTTTTGACACAATCGATCATGCAATTTCTTTTAATAATACTTATAGTTGGTATCATAAATAAGAGTTAGCAGAAAATTTACCATTATCTAGAAAGAAACGAACCTATAATGCAAAAGTATTGGCCATATCTGACCAACGTTTTAGATGTAACACGGAATCTTGGAATAAAACTAATTTTACAGATTTATTGAAGCTTTTTTAATTTTTTTTTTGTTTAACTAGATACGAAAATTTGTCTTTCTCTCACTTTGCGTTTTTTTTTTAATACTATTAGGGTGAATAATGAACATTGAGGTAACGTCTTACCTGATGTGAAATGGTCATTATAACCTATAGAGAACTTATCGCACAATTAACTTTAAACAAAGAAGGGTAAATATGTGTTGTTGTCTTTCACCCCTGAGGACTTAGATGGAATACTTCACAGACTGTATGTACACTAGCACTCCTCGTGAATGGGAATAAAAAATATATGCAGAGGAGCTTAGCGGTAGAAACAAATAAGAGATACACCTATTCGGACTTCTATATGCAGTAAACTTCAATTTTTATCTCAACGTGAAAAACAGTTAAGACTTACTGATTGAGCAAAACCTCTGTCGCTCCAAAGCCGGTGACTATGACGTCATCGAGTGCCGCGTTAACATTCACAGGACCTTCGCCTTGTAAAATCCTTATTTTCGGAATTTTTAAAGGATCTAATGCGACCATACCAATTTCTGGTAAGCCTGAAACAAAAGTAATTTTGTGCATTTTTATCTGATTTTTAAGAATTAAATAAAGTTTAATGTCGCTGTTGTCGACTAGTGTAAACACGATGAAGAAATAGCGCTTTCGCTTTCCGCAAGTTATGCACCTATACATGTTTCGTAATTGAGGCTATGTTACTAGCCTAGTGGTTCGTGAACCTACCAACCCACTATCATTCTTAGCAATCTTTGCAATACCATACAACAGTATACAATAACGCAACATCTATGATCCCACTCGGAATATCGCAACACACTTGGTTGCTTCAACTTTTTATGAGTAATACATAGTTTTCCATTGAAATATATTCTCATCTAAGCGCCGATTTTTCATGATCAAATAAAAGTTATAATTATAAGATGAAATACATCATAAGTTTTTGTTTTGTGTATTTAAGTAATTAGTTCGTTTTTATTTTATTCAAAAACATTTAATTTGTTTGACGGGGTAACTTTTATTTACGGTGAGAATTAAAAATGAGGCCTTTGTAATCTATACATATACATATAATAAATCCGTAGAAAAAGTGTGTGTTCACGATTCACGCAAAAACTAACGAATGAATTTCCATGAAATTTTGTACGCAACACAACACAAGGCAACTTTTCATCTGCTTACGGAAAAGTAAAAAAAAGGGTAATGTTTGCCTTTTTTTTAAGTTTAATGTCATTATGGCTGCTAATGGTTCTATTAGTTCTAAAGAGGATTTATAATATATATATATATATATATATATATAGCTATACGTATTAAATTTATATAAAAGGGTGTGTGTGTGTGTGTGTGTGTGTCTGTGTGAAAATGAAACCAATCGCGCCACCAACCAGAAAGTCTACCGGGTCAGCTAATAAAAATATAATTAATATAACTAAAATTTTGTACAACCGACTTCAATATAAATTATTAAGAATAACTCAAAAACTATTGATCAAATGTATATGGGACCACATGAGAAGCACCAGCTTTGAAATAAAAAAAGAATCATGGAAATTGGTTCAGCCAGAAAAAAGTTATGGTAAACACACATAAAAAAGAAGAAAAAAAAAACATACAGTCAAAATTGAGTACCGTCACCTTTTTGAAGTCGATAGAAAATATACTAGGAATTCAGTTCTAACAAGAGTTATTAATTAACAAAGTGCATCGTTTTGTAACAAAACCACCGTACAGGCTACTTAATATGCATTTCTGTTGTTTAGTAACTCGCATTAAATCTTCAATTTGTTTTTAGTTTTCTACCTTGATGGAGGTCTGACCAATAGTTTTTGAGTTATTATTAATAATTTATATTATATTGAAATCGGTTGTACAAAATTTTTAATTTGATTAAAGGTGAGATTCGTCGACTAAGTAGGTTTGTATGGCTATAGAAAGTAAATTTAAATATAAATTGTTTACCGGGTCCCAGGGCCTTAAACAGTTGTTGCACGGCTTCTTTCGAGCAATCGTCAAATTCTGGGTCGCTTTTGTAGCATGTCTTTACGAAATCGGCTGAAATAAGTCACAAAATAAGTTAATTAACACATCATTTAAATTTTTTGTTCAAATTTTATATAAATACTATAAGTAAATATATTATACATTAACATTTTCATAATTGTTGTCATAGGCGAGTATTTTCATTTAGACTTAACAGCGGGAACTTGCTTTTCTTACTGTATTTATTTTATCGGTTAAACATCATGCCAAGACAACATATAAATTCAACAAAGACTACAAATCATTAGTTTCACTCAATTAATGACTTGCTTTTGACTTGTATTTTTCATTAAAAAAACCGGCCACGTGCGAGTCGGACTCGCGCGCCGAGGGTTCCGAACAAATCCGTAGGTATAAGAGTTTAAAATTATTAAAAATATTTTTATTATATGATGTAACTAAAATTTATACTTTTCGCAATTTTTCCTTTATCTGAGCTATAAAACGTTGCTTCGTACCAAATTTCAAGATTCTGAGTTCACGGGAAGTACCCTGTAGGTTTTGATTCCCTTGCGAATGTCGAAAATTTGCGGCATAAACGGCTGTATCTTTTGATTGTGTTGGCTTAGAAGTTTCATTTTTTCACAGCTCTAAGGGACAGTAGACTTGAGTATTTGATATGAATTTCAGCTTGATACCTCCACGCGTTCCTTAGAAAAAGGGTCTTGACAGACAGACAGACAGACGGACAACAAAGTGATCCTATAAGGGTTCCGTTTTTTCCTTTTGAGGTACGGAACCCTAAAAAGAAACGTTACATTTACACTGGATTTTCTCCTGTATCATGGAGGCAGTTTACCAACATAAATTGCATAAGGACATGCATCCAGACCCGAAACAATTATTTGTAGGTTATACAAATACTTGTTCCGTGCGGGATTCGAACCCGTGGCCCTCAACGCCGCCATTGCGCCACGGAGCCGTCCTACGTAGTACTAGTTACCAGAAATTTACAGTTCTTAATAATATTCCATTAAAAAAAAAAACGTACTTTGTAAGGATCGTGACACTTGGCGATCTGTTCTCTCTGGCTACCCCGTCAGGGATTGTGCGTGAAGATAAATAAATAAAATATAAACAAAAAAAAAACTATAAAATGTAGTGACTACAATAAATCGCATTATACGAGTATCTGTAAAATTACATAATGTTTTCGTAATGATTATCGTTTAAAAAAAAACCGGACGACGTGACCGACTGTTATTTGTTTACCTTCGAAATGGTCTCTGCAAAAGTATGTCAACGCCCGTAATCGCAACGCGCGATAATGAATATGTATCCAAAAAATATACTCACGCTTGGTCTTGTAATATTCGGCAGCTGAATAATGTAACACAAAAGACACTAATAACAGTTTGAACTGCATGTTTTAACGTTTGTTTACTCCGTGGCTCCGTGAACCCCGTCAGGTTCGTTCGTTAGCCTCGAGCAGGCTGTCGGAGCTGGTGGTTCGAGACTGTCCCCGCTATGTTCGCAACTTATGCCGCAACCCGCATGCTTACGAAGGAGGGGGCTACAATCAGTTATTGCTAACTATGTAAATAAAACAAACTTTGCCCTAGATAAGTTGCAAGATGATCACACACCCCTCCTTCGATAATTTTTGATATGTTTGAATATGTTGTGCTGCTCCATTGTACATTAACGGACTTATATAAGTCCGTTAACGGACTTATATAAGTCCGTCAATGTACAATGGAGCAACATTTTTCGCATATATTACTAATGCGTCGAGATTAGACCATGTTCTCTCATCTCTCTCTCTCTCATGACCTGAAAAGAGTACAGGTAGGACACCTGGTAGTCCGTCTGGGTAGGTATTCCGATTGAAAGGGTAAAGAGAGCCAACATAATTATTAATAGTTGTGGTATGAGTGAGGATACGAGTACAGCCTATTTTTTATATAGTATAAGGGTGGCCACCTCAGTTCTATAAAAAAGTAGTAGTGGTCTGAGAAATAGACGCAGGTAAACCATAGTGAATAGAGTTCGAGCATTAGTTAAAAATAAAAGCAAAAGATATTACTTTCAGTAATTGAACACATTCCATTGGTAACCCAAGTTATGGTGTTTAGAGATTCAAGTTTTAATCAACTAAGAAATTACTAATTAATTTTAATAAATATTAATAACTATTATTAATAAAGATAATAAAAAATAATCTTTCATAAATTTATTAAATAATTAACAGGAACTTCATGATTTGATTTGCGAAGACTCGGAAGTTCCCTGCAGAATAAAATCCAAAATGAAGATATCCGCAAAAGAACATGAGTAACTGACATAGCCCTACGAATATGTTTTTTTTTATAGGATAAGGGTGACAAACGAGCACACAGTCCACCTGATGGTAAGTGGTTGCTGCGGCCCATAGACATCTACATCAATCCTCGTTTGCGAATCAAAATGCAGATGCGTTGCCACCCGTGAGGACTAAGATGGAATGCCTCATTTCCAGTAAAAAGGGCCTCCGGCCACCTGCACTCACCGAGCGAAACGCAGAGGTAAACCTCTACTTCACGCTGGTATTCTGTGAGGTCGTGGTACCACCCCGGTTCGAGCCGGCCCATGCGTGCGACAGCAAAAGCTGCCGCGTGGCTCTACCACTGTTAAAATGTTAACTAAAGGGGCAATTTGGTGGCCATACAGCTGGAAGAAACTTTACGTGGTAGAGCCATGCTGCAGCTATATTGTGGTTGGAGCACGAATGAGTAGGTTCGCCCGAGGTAGGACTACGCTCTCACAGAATACCAGCGTAAAATATCAGCTTAATGCTGCTGTTTCGTGGGGTGAGTGTAGAGAACCGGAGACCCTTTTTACTGGAAACGAGGTAATCCATCTCAGTCCTCAGGGGTGACAACGCATCTGCATTTTGTGCCAATCATCCAAATGGTGTGGATGGTATCGGGAGTTCTGCCGCGATGTGCGTTCGTGAAATTTGGCAGGTGGGATTAATCCGAACAATTTCTCAGAGCACTCCCCGTAGTAAATGCGAAAGAAAATGCAAAGAGATGCAACATCTCTTCGCAGCGCCAACGAGTCGAGCCGATCGGAAAGGACTCGGTCGTCGACGATTCGAGCCGCTCTGCGCTGGATGCGGTCAAGTGGAAGGAGCTGGCACTGGGGAGCCCCAGCCCAGAGATGGGAACAGTATTCCATGTGAGGCCGAACCTGCGCCTTAAAGTCGGGGATGTAATTTTTCTATACACTATATACTTTAGCACCGACTTATGAAGCTATTATAAGGAAATAATTTTATTTTTTATCATATTTTAATAATAATAATATATATAATAATAATAATAACTTCTTTATTTGCTTAAAACATGGTATTTGTAGGTGGTACAGTAAAATAAGTTCACATGTTTTGCTTATAATTAGCATGCAAATTTAAGTTTATTTTACTACATTTGTTTAAAATAATTAAAAATTAAAAATATTGTACAGCCGAATTCAATATAAGTTATTTAAGAATAACTCAATAACCATTAGTCTGACCTTGATCAAATTCATATGGGACCACACGAGAACTATCAGCTTTTATATAAAAAAATAATCATCCAAATCGGTTCCCCCAGTACAAAGTTATGAGGTAACATATAAAAAAAAAACATACACTCGAATTGAGTACCGTCTCCTTTTTGGAAGTCGGCAGAAAAAGGGTCAAATACATTCATAAAAATAATATTAACAAATCAATAATTATTAAAACCTAAGGTCAATAAATTCTTTAATGTCGTACACGTTTAGTTCAATAAGCCACTTATATAGGCTCGATTTAAATAAATTCATTTTGAGGTTTTTAATGTTATTGGGAATCTTATTATATATCTTAACACACGTTGCTAAACAACTTTTTCTGAATTTAGCAGATCTCGGAATGACGCTTAACACTAATCTATCCGGATTTCTTTTCAATCTAGAGTTTATATCTCTGGCTTTCTGGAAGAGCTCAGTATGACTTTTGACAAAGCAACTCATTTCAAAAATGTACAGTGCTGGCAACGGCAGTTTTAAAGTTTAAAGTCGAATTTTATTTGGAAAGTTAAAAGATAAATGTTGGACAAAATGTTTTATAAATAAGCTATTACAATATATATAATGAGTCCACTGATTACCTCAGTCTATTATTGTTACTTATTTATATCGAAATTTGTGATTGTTATTGCAAATCGAGTTAGGCGAGTATATTTGCATATTTTGTCTCCCCGATCTAGGTCAATCAACACATTATTATTATTTCTTACACACGTGCAACGCTTTATTGCCTATTGCTGTTTTTTTTAACATAAAAGTATTTGTCAATATTAATTATGTTGTTTGAATAAGTCGTTAAAAGTGGACGGAGACAATAATTATCATATTTCTTTTTTTTTGTTGCTTCCTTAGTAACGCGCAACAAAAATTTATGTTAAAAAAGTGTTTCAATGATAACGTAATCAAACTCCTAAATTAATTGGTTAGGTAAAGACCACGAGGGGTTGCCTCAGACCAACGAATGGCTGGTAACCAGACGGCCTTGAGAATTGAACGGCGATCGGCACTCTTCTCTTACCGATAGTGAGAAAGGACAATCGGAATGTAAGAGCGGTAGATGGTCGTTCGCTATTGTTTGGTACAATCTAGGACTTTATTTTAACTAGAAATGATTCATTAAACTGTAAAACATTTTTTAATCTTTAATCTTTAAAAAACGTTACCTCCACACTAAGATTTTTCCTGTACCGTGGGGGCAATTTATATACATAAATTTCACAAGGACAAACATCCAAACCCGGAACAATTATTTGTAGGCCATACAAATACTTGTCCCTTGCGGGATTCGAACCCGCGGCCTTTAGCGTTGTAACTCATTGCTAAGCCACTGCGCCACGGAGCCGCCAAGTATAACAGTAATTATTGATGACTTTTTTCTTTGTCTTTACCTACCTTTTACCCTTTTGCGTACCCTTGTTGTACCCTTTGCGGTACCTACTTCATCAGAAATGTCTAAAAGGCGGCCTGTCGAAATTTCTTTCCAACCGACTTAAAAAAAGGAGGAGGTTCCCAACTCGATTGTATTTTTTTTATGTGTTACCTCAGAACTTTTTTCTTGGTGAACCGATTTTGATTATTCTGTTCTTATTTGAAAGCTATATAAATTTGATCAAGATCTGATCAGTAGTTTGAGTTATCCTTGATAATGCGTATTTGACTTCGACTACATTGATGATGTTCTCATTTTATTTATATTGAAGTCGGCTGTAGAATTTTTTTAATATTACCACTTGTGTTATTAACGTAAATTAAAGTACATTCATCATCATCACCATCATTATACCCTATCAAAAGGCCTCAGCTGAACATAGGACTTCCTCATAGATTGCTTAATATTCCCAATATTTGTCATAGTTGTCACGTTTGGCAGGCAGGTTGGCAACCGAAGTTTTTTATTATTTTGAGTTGTTAACAGGAAGATGCAGCTGCTCATCAACTGTTTCATTTTCTTCTGTTGCCTCTTACCCTTGTCACGGGATGATAGGGTAGTTTTGGTATTCCTCCCAAAATGTATTTATTTTATATTCATAATAAGGTATTTTTATGTGTTTTTTATAGGATGAGGGTGACAAACGAATATACAGTGCACCTGATGGTTGCTGTGGCCCATCGACATCTACATCTATCCTCGATTAGAAATCAAAATGCAGATGCGTTGTCACCCGTGAGGACTAAAATCGAATGCCTCATTTCCAGTAAAAAGGATCTCCGGTTCTCTACACTCACCATACGAAACACAGCATCATTAAGCTGCTATTTTACGCTGGTATTCTGTGAGAGCGTGGTCCTTCCCCGGTCGAGCTGACACATTCGTGCTACAACTATACTACTAATATAACTACAGCATGACTCTACCACATCTATACGTTATATTTAAGATATAATACATATTATTTTATCTTATTTATCATTTTAATATATTTACTACAATAGTATACATAATAGACTGTAAGAAATTTTCTGCTGGAGAAAGATTGCTTTAAATATGGGACAGTTTTCATGATCACCACTTCCAATAACTTATTAAAATTTAAAAAACCACCGAAACAAAAGGAACTGATGATCTTCAAACGCCTGAGCTGATTTTCTTGAAAAATAGCTAAGAACACTCTCCATTAAGACACCTTTAAACGAAAAAAATTTAATCAAAATCGGTCCATCCGTATGTATGTATGTATGTATATACATATAGGTGTGGAGTGTAACGTCGCGGGTTAATAACAGACTTTGTCCCACTAGAAGATTGCTCAAATCACACATTCTAACTTTAATTGTGTCTATTTTATATTCTAACTAATGAGTACTATGTTGGTCTGAGACTTATAAGGTCCTATGTTTATGCGGCATTTATAACATAAAAGAATGTGCCAACTTTATTACTTGCCTAGCATATCGTAAAAGGCAACTAATGGTATATCGGATCTGCGATTGTGTAAGCGATGGGCTAACCATCTATAATTTCTGTCACAAATTTCCATCTAAACCTATATTTTTGTATGCGGCTTAACGTGGTCTGAATAGCTTGCTGCTCTTTGGACACTGCCTACCCCCTCGGGATTATAGGTGCGATCCTGTTTAATTTACTACTTACGCAACTTAAAGGAATTGCACATTTCGTAATTAAACTTTTGTATTGTAATTTTACTCGACTCGAAGCAAAGCGTGCGTAATTTTTATTAGTTTTTGTCCTGGATCATCATTGATTTTATTAAGGATTACACACATATTTAAATACACACACATACTTAAAACATATTTAAAACTCAGTTTGGTACATATAATTCTATATTCCAAGACGCAAGCGGGGGATGGGTCTTACTCAGTGTCTTAACAGTGCGAATTATTGCTCGTTGACTTAAAACTTCTTAGTTTTAAGTCAATGAGCAATAATTCGCGCTGTTTTGATGATTTTGTATCTTTGGCTAATTTCATTCTTATAATCCTAAGATTATTTCATTTAAATTATTTATGACTTCATGCTCACTTCTTCGTCTCCAAATCATTATAATTTATGCTAGGTTTCTTAAGTAGGTAAAGTCAAAAGGTGCAAATGTGTAGTAATGCCAGAGAAACCTAAATAATATTTTTATGGATATTTTCACCAGTACATCTAAGTAGGTCCTTTTGTTAATAGGCGTCTAGTGAGTAAGTGACCACCCTCTTATGTTACTTTACAAATACACAAGCATTAAATTGTAGCAAATTATTTACGTAAAGCTTATTTTCAAGCTGAATTATTGCGTTTACGTCATTAAAATTATACGTTACATTATTGTTATAGCCACTTAAATCACTATAATTGTGCATGCTGCATTATTAAAGCAATACTGACATAAATAATTGCTTTGGGCTAGAGAGATTTATCCAATGAAGGTGATGATAAAATTATTCTTATATTGCAACGTGGAAGATGCTGCAGCTATATGATAGACGTAGCACGAATGGGTCGGCTCGACCGAGGTAGGACCACCCACTCACAAAATACCCAGCGTAAAATAACAGCTTAATGCTGTTGTATTTCGTATGGTGCTGAGTGTAGAGAACCGGAGACCCTTTTTACTGAAAACGAGGTATTCCATCTCAGTCCTCAGGGGTGACAACGCATCTGCATTTTGATTTTTAATTGAGAATAAATGTAGGTGTCTATGGGCAAGCAACCACTTACCATCAGGTGGACTGTGTGCTCGTTTGTCAGGGTATGTCATATAGTAAGTGTAGAAAATCGGAGACCCTTTTTACTGGAAACGAGGCATTTCATCTTAGTCTTCAGGGGTGACAACGCTTCTGCATTACGCCACAGCATCCACTTATCTTCAGGTAGCCTGTGGGCTCGTTTGTCACCCCTATTCTATAAAATAAATTACATTAGTCTTTCTTGAATAGCCGTTGAGAGAAGACGAAGTTACTTTTTTTATAGGATAAGGGTGACAAACGAGCACACAGTCCACCTGATGGTAAATGGTTGCTGTGGTCCAGAGACATCTACATTTATCCTCGATTACGAATCAAAATGCAGATGCGTTGTCACCCATGCGGACCAAGATGGAATGCCTCGTTTCCAATAAAAAGGGTCTCCGGTTCTCTACACTCACCATACGAAACACAGCAGCATTAAGCTGCTATTTTACGCCGATATTCTGTGAGAGCGTGGTCCTTCCCCGGTCGAGCCGACCCATTCGTGTTACAACTATACCAGAAATATAGCTGCAGCATGGCTCTACCACGTAACACGTACTTGAGTGTTTCGATTATTATAAGTAACGTATAGTTGTAGCTTATGTAAATTCCTCAACTTGGCACAGACCTCCGTTCATGAGAAGATTATGGAGCGTTTGAGAATGTCTGGTGTTGCAATCACAAATCTTCCTGCCAGGCGTAGTGATTACAGAAACTCCGCCTCACAAAGGAAGAGGCCCATGTACAGCAGTTAACTGTTACGGGCTGATGTTATGGGCTTCGCTGAAAATGTGTGCCGTCTCTCATACTATGCCGCAATATAACATGCTGAATCAGTCCTGATTTAGCATCACTACTCACAGACAACAGTTTCTATATTTATCTCCCTTTATAATGTACAAGAGCTAGTCAAAATAATAAATTTTTTTTTGTACTACATTTTTATGTGCCCAAAATAATAAAAATATATTTCTTTTAAAACAAACTAGCTGTATTTCTTGCAAATGTTGTCCTATCCATACCAGAAGGTGGTGCGATGAATTTCACTTTTCATATCATTGGAGTAATATTATGTACTAGAAACACACCGGGACTTGATCGTTTGCAACACGCGGTCCCGCGCCTCCGTCACAGTGAACGAGTGAAACCGGCCATAGTCAAGCGTGTGCCGGCTATACTACCATACGTCACAGCAGTCACAGACAAGATTGGCTACATCTTCAAACAGGCTTCCATAAGAACATACTACAAGCTACCGAAGAAGATTAGTCAGTTCTTACCATCCGTCAAGTGTAATATCCCTCTACAAGATGCAGGATCAAGATACACAAGCTTGATTGTAAATGTAGTCTCTTTTACATAGGACAAACAAAAAGATGCATAAAAATCTGCGTAAAAGAACATACCGCTAATGCTGATGTGAATAATAGGCGCTCCGGGAAGCGCAACCATTATATTAGATTTGATAGACCAGAACTCCTCGCAAAATAACATCGATTCCTGCAAAGGATGATTCGAGGCTATTGAAATTTAAAAAAAAAACATCCTAATTTCAAAAGAGAAGAAGGCTGGGTGCTACCATCTGCTTGGGATCCTATATTTAAAGAAATTAAATCCAAATCCAAGGATACTACTTATTTTAAGCTCGTTCTGCGTATATCAGATCAAAAATTAATAATTAAAAGTTGTAGGTCAAAGATGTTTTATAGGTCCAGATACTGTGTTGCTAACACACCGCAACGTTCATAGTGAAGACAGTCTTTGATTCATGTGTGCGTGAGTACCACGTGACGCGCATATCTTACGCACCATGGCTGCATTAATGTGCGTGACTTCGGTAATAACAGTGCGAATCGATTACCCAAAAAATGTGGGAGATTTTATATTTCATTCCTATTGACGTACCTATTGATTCTAAGAGTATAAAATGTGTGTGCGTGGCGTGTGCATTTGTGTGTTTGTATGGGGATATGGTTGCTTATGTGTGTTTTATATAGGTACGAACATCGCACTAAAATATTGAAGATATGTAATAAAACCTATAATTAATGTAACAGTTAAAATAAATAAAAAAGCACAGTAGATATTTATGTATGTAACATATATTTATAATCTATTATTACTAAATATATACAGAGTACTACACTGTTGTACTGTAGAACACAAAATATTGCCGCTTTTTACGAAGACATTAAATTATTTTTCAATCTTAAGTAAAATGACGAAAAAAAGTAAGTTTGGTTAAGCGTAAACTTCAGCCAAGAGGTAGCAAAATGTTTAATTTTTTAAATTGTTCCGTTCCGTTGCTGCGTGTAGGAAGGACAAAAACAAATAAACAAAAAAAAAAACACACTTTCACATTTATAATATTATATTAGTATGAATAAACAAGAATGATAGATAAACTTTTAAAACCGATTTACAATCGGCTATTTGAGGGTGGATCTATACCGGTTACTACTATAACGGTTCTGAGTGACCAAAAAGGATAGAAGCACAGGAAAGTGCAATTTCATGCTGCCAGATGTAGTTCAACCCTAACCCTTAAAACGGTTTAACTCTATAGGTTGGGTAAAATCTGTACAATTAGACTGTTTAAAACCCCTATACAGATAACCTTTGTGGTTGATCATGACATTAAAAAATGGTAAAAACATTTCATAGACTAGGCAACACTCGAATATTATTGCGCAGTATTATTACTTGTATTGACATTTAGCTTTCGTATTCTTTTACAAAGAAATACACCATAAAATTGTATAGTTACTTATGAAAAGTGATGTTCTTATCCTTATCTTTTTTCCAAGAGTAATTTTTAAATGATTTCACAGCACAAACAGTCATTTTGCGAAATTAAAAACACCGGTGTGTGACGTATGTTCACAGCGAACGTCGCTGGCGTAATGGCGGAACGATCGAACGAATACGCCAATATTGGCGCCTTTGAAATGGAAGCGTTTTAAGCGCGCGTACACGGTATCTGGACCTATAAAACATCTTTGTTGTAGGTAGTCTTCGTCAATCGGGATGTCATATCGGGACGTCAAACACCTCATTCGCCCCCAGTGACCATGGGTGCTGGAAAGTCCACGAAACGTCGGGAATTAAAAAATTTAAAATTAATCGCGATAAAATCTGTCAAATTAGTTTTATTCCATGAATGATTTCAGTTCATAAATATAGAATTTGTTAATAAAATGAATGCAGCGCCATCTATTGGAACGAGTAGCATAGCTATGAACAATCGTCACCATTGTCGACAAAACAAATAAATTGTATGTGAATATGACCTCAATCGGTGCGTCGTACATCAGTTAATGTATATTTGAAGATAAAGATAGAAAAACAACAATAAAGCTGAATAGTTATTCTATTTCACGATGAAGGTTTGATTTTGGTTGTTGTTAACCGTGCACATACACATTGTGTTAGTGTGCGTCACCAGTGAAAAGAGTCTCCAGTTCTTGTCACTCCATGCGAAACGAAGCTGCTATTTCACGCTGGTACTATGCACGAGCCGAGCTACTCGTATTCGTGTTACAGACACATTATGATGTAGAGCGGCTCTACATTATTAGTTCTCTATACTCTTCAGACAGGAATCAGGAGAACAGTATTGCAAACACTCCTATTTTCATCCTACTTAGACGTACTCTTAGACAGAAAAAGAGTCACTTATTATCGTTTGTGATATTTAGGATTTTTTTTTAGGATAAGTGTGACAAACGAGCACACAGTCCACCTGACGCTAAGTGCTTGTTGTGGCCCATAGACATCTACATGTATCCTCGATTGCGAATAAAAATGCAGATGCGTTGTAATCCGTGAGTCGTGAGGACTAAACTTTCCAGAATAAGGTCTCCGGTTCTGTACACTCACCATACGAAACACCGCAGCATTAAGCTGCTATTTTACGCTGGTATTCTCTGAGAGCGTGGTCCTACCCCGGTCGAGCCAACCCATTCGTGATACAACTATACTACTAACTAATGTAGCTGCAGCATGGCTCTACCACGTATACGTTTGGTACCTATTATAAAATATTTATGTCAAATAAACTATACACAGTAAAATGGCATGTTACAAAGGCAAGAAACAAAACTACAGTTTGCTCAACGAATCTATTTCTGTGAACATAAAATATTTGCAGGCAATATTTACAACAACGACTATTCTGGGATTAACAATTTTATTTTTTCGCTTTTTATGAGTTGAACGACCCTTGTACGTCTTTAAATAATGTAACATGGCGGCACCACTGATTATTATCTTTTGCACGTTTGAAGCAGCATCAAAGTGGCGGCACATTTATCAACTTGTCAAAATACGCTAATAATAAACAATCTATACATATAATAAATCTGTAGAAACGTCGTGTCTGTAATTCTAATATATTCTTGAAAAAATAAGTCCAGGGGACTAAATAAAGGCTTCTGAAGCCAAATTAGTGGTTTTTAGAATTTTTGTCTGTCTGTCTGTCTGTCTGTCTTTCTGTCTGCCTGTCTTTCTGTCTGTCTGTCTGTCTGTGTATTCCGGATTCAGGCAAAAACTACTGAACCGATTTACATGAAATTTTGTATGTAGGTAGTGAGTAACCCGGGGCAACTTATAGGCTACTTTTTATATTTTATACTTTCCGGTTACGGAACTTAAAAAACGGAAGGTTAAGTATTTTATTTCCTTTAGATGTTAATTCTCTATTATATCTTGGTTATAGGCGGGATGACGGGTGTTTTTCAAATAAATACCATATTTGTAAATAAAGTTTAAAATATAGTTATAATCTTGGTAAAATAATTTGAAAATAAACCGATTTGGTATTCAACACAGCGCCATCTATCATCAAATGGAAGAAGTAGTATATGTTGTTTTCACTTACTAATAAATGAAATAATATAAATAACTTGCATGTTTATGATTAAATGATTAGATTTTTAAAATTATTAAAAAACTCTAACGTTTAGTTCTTTAGTATTTTTGTTATTTTATTTTAAAAGTAATAATAGTCACGTCTATCAAAGATATGAAAATTGATAAGGTATTTATTGCAATTACTAATATATATGTAAAGTTATTAAAACTGGTCTGTCTGCCATCGTAGCAAAATTTTCATTATCATGATAGTTTTATTCAAGAGATTTTTATATATATCGTGGCCAGATCGTAGAAATGATCATATATCATAAAGTATTCTATCATTCCGTAAAATAGTAGTAATTTCATAATATTTAACACTATTTGTTCACCATGTCATGATATAGCTTAACCAAATCAATGAATAGAAATCGTTTGCAGATATTAATAACTAAACACAACGTTGCTATTTCATAATATGGTCATATGACGATATCATTAAATCGTTTTTCACCGCTAGCGGCGCTGATAGCGTATTTTTTAACAGAAACAGAACTTTTAAGAGAATTGACATCACTTTATCCCTTATTGATATAATAAATAAATGTTCACTTCAATTGCTGATATTACTAGATGGTATGGTTTTGGCTTTCATTATTTCATCTAATATTAGCGCCACCTACTTACTTCTACGAGTAAATAAACTAAAATGGCAAGTCATTGATAAAATGAAATAATACAATGCTATTGAATATACGATGTAAATAATTGAATCATTAACATTACGTTAATCCCGTGTTGGAATCAGCGCAGCGAACACTTTTTTGGCCAAAAACTCTGCGGCCTGTGCCTATTAGTGACATGTATGTAAGCTGCTATTTTTTTTAGTTTTCATAGGGCAATATATGCAGTTTTTATTTCATTCGTGTTTTCGGGTATGTTACTTTTTGTTTTCACTCTACCCTAAATATTAAGGCTTGCAAAGATGAGTAGAACTCATTATCGTCAGCCTATCAAATGTCCACAGAAATGAACATAGGCCTCCCCCATAAATTGTCAAGTAGCTAAGCTGTCAAGGGTTGGCAACCGCAGCTATTATTATTTTGATCTGTAGTCAAGAAGATGATGCAGCCCATCCCATCTCCAGTTTGTTTTCCAATGTCGCCTCTTACGACGGGACGATATGAGGTGGTGGATTTACTTTCACCGCCACAAAAGGGCGAACATTTTTCGACTCCCTTTCATGAGTGTAGTGATCCTCATGTTCACTGTGAATAATATTTATGAGGAATAAAACTAATTTTAAGGATTGTATCGCGTTTAATTTTAACTTTTTAAATTTTCGATGTTTTGGGCACTTTACAGCATCCATGGTCACGGGAGCGGCGGGAGAACTCAGGTGTTTGACGACCTGATGTGGTAGTTAAAATGGAATAGAATAAATGCAGAAGTAGTTTCAATTTAACTTTATTAATTATGGGGTCCTTAACAGATGGTAGCACTCAGCCATCTTCCCTATTAAAATTAGAATATTTTTAATTTCAATAGCCTCGCGAATCATCATTGGTAGGATTCAGTGTTCTATTGCAAGGATTTGTTGTCTATTAGATCCGATTTAATAGTTGGGACGATACTAAACATGTTGACATACTTTAGACTTCCCGAAGCTTCGGTGTTTCACATCAACGATATGTTGTTTTACTCGGAACTTTCATCCAAGATGCGTAAAAAAGCCTAAGTTAGTTTAGTTAAGTAGTTTTAAGTAAGTTTTAATCCATGTGTAGCATTCATTATTATAGAACTGTATTTATGAAATTTTCAAGTCTACTCGAAGTAAAAGAGAATATCTACATCTATTTCATGGTGCCAATAAACATTAAATAGGACCAAGGATATGAATAAAATGTCTCAAATAAATATTATAAAATTAAAAAAAAATGTAAAGAGTAAAATGTAAAGAATAATAACTCATTTCGATTTCAAGACTATTTACCTTTCTTATGGATACATCGGAATCGGAAGACACGCCCGATATAAAAAATAGTAGGTGATTCTAGACATATATCTTCACGTGTTTCTATAGCATGTTACCAATCATCTACGTCTAATAGTATTTTAGAATGAAAAAAAAAATCTTTGACAGATATAGAGACATAGACACCGAAGTGACTCTAAAAGTTAACAAATTTTTGCTAAATTTAGCACGGAACAGCTTTTAATGATGTTCCTAAATTCAAGCACACGCGAGCGAAGCCGCGGGTAAAAAGCTAGTAATAAATAAATTGATTTTTCTAAGAAGTTATTATATTTTCGGTTAATTTAAACTATTGTAGATTCTTAAGGCGTTTTATAGTTGGCCATAATTACGATCGTTTATAAAGTGTGAGACGTCTGATACAGCGATCTGCGACCGTCTATCCACGAGCCCATACCAAGCGTGGCGGTTACGTAGTACCAGTAGACTTTTTCAGGCTGATGACGATGATTATAATCCCTGATATTATATTCATTGGCAAAATAAATTAATAAATGTTTTCAAACATTTTTTTAATTTTTTTTTAAATACACATGTTTCTTTTATTTTGTATATACTTACTGTATAAATAAATTGTACTGTTTACTACGTCATATTAATAATAATAGCTAGCATAATATGCTTGATAATGATAATATTCGTAAAATTATTTTTATACAGTATGCTTTATTCGATACAGAGCTGTTAATGAAAGTACTTGTAAAGATACTAAAACATACCTGCGATGATTCTGCGTACATTTAAAACTTATTAAATTGTAAGAATTTTGCTTAATTATTTTTTTATAGTATAAGGGTGACAAACGAGCACACAGTCCACCTGATGATAAGTGGTTGCCGTGGCCCATAGTCATCTACATCTATCCATGCGTGAGGACTAAGATGGAATGCCTCGTTTACAATAAAAAGGGTCTCCGGTTTTCTACACTCACCATATGAAACACAACAGCTTTAAGTTGCTATTTTACGCTGGTATTCTGTGAGAGCGTGGTCCTTTCCCGGTCGAGCCGACCCATTCGTGCTACGACTACACTATTAATATAGCTGCAGCATGGCTCTACCGCGTATAAAAATATATATCCTATGATCTCGTCAAAAAAACAGTTGATCGATAGTTTTATCAACAGCAATAATTCGTTAAAATTTTTGGCCACTATTCAAAGTTGGAAGCATCGTTTTCTATGAGTACTTAGTGTACAAGATATTTTAGTCTTTGTAAGCTGGCTAATGTTATACCATATATACCATCCTTTAATGTTATACCCCGTTCCTAACTTTGTGTTAATTGGGAATGATCTCGCATATGAAACGTAAGGTGGAGTTGCTATTTATCTTCACAATTCAATTGAACATAAAACTGTATTAGCTTCTCCTTCTTCTTACTCTGCCTCAGCTGAAGTTATATTTTTATAGCTAAATATTAAGAGCATTAAGTTAATTATTGGACTGGAGCAATGCCCCCTCCAACAGATTATTTTGCCGATTTAGAAGTGGCTCAAAAAATATTGAATCTTTATTAGATTTAAACACCGACTTATTTAATAATTCAAATTTCGTGCAATCATTGAGTCTGCTAATTTCTACATTCTTCCTTTATGATATATGTGGATCATAATTTCGACACAAATAACTCGATAGTTGATCTAATTATAACAGGCCCTTTGGATCAAGTAACAGATACCTATTTCATGGTAAACTCCCTGCTCATGTTTTTCTCGACACGATCTCATCTATATTATGTTTCTTAGAAAATTAAACCTCCCAAACGACCCCTACTATGCTGCACCTCCGCAATTACTGACAAATTTATGAGTAATAAATCTAAAAAAGTGGGATACTGGAAGTAAAGACTGTGTATGTAAGAACCTCCGAAGGAGGCGGAGTTATAGCCGCAATAAGAATTTAATTTTTTTTTGATTTTTGACCATAGCAGTATAATGAGAAGTTTTTGCCCTCCTAACATCCTCTACATGATAGGCTATTCAAGCTGCCTGGACCTAAAGTTCGAGCCACCCCCCAACTCACTTCTAAAGTCTTTACTACCAATTACTTCCAGTAAATTAGACTAATTTTCGTTTCGTTTGAAATAATAATTTTCAAACGAATTTTATTTACACATAATGCATCCATCACATTATATCACTACGCTCAGGGTTGACTGTGGGAGGAAATGCCTGAAGGCATTAAATACGTCCATAGTTCTTTTTCTCCTTCCTTACGTCCTTTTATGGGTGTAATCAATTAAGTGTAAATAAATAAATAAATATCATGAATTAAAATAAGTGCGATAAAATAAGCAAAAAAATATTTTCAAGTATTTCCTACTTGATTAAATTTATTGTAATAAACAAAGCAGTAATTAAATCATGTAAAGGACGCATTGATTACAGTCATTCAAAATCAATGCAAAACTTATAAATTATTAAGCTGTTCCCCGCGACTTCGTCCGCGTGTAATTTAGGTTTTAATTTTTTTCCACGGAACCCTAATTCTTTTTCTTAAATAAAAGTAGTCTAAGTTACTCCTTATAATATCAGCTGTCTGCCAGTGAAAGTCCCGTCAAAATCAGTCCAGCTGATTCGAAGATTAGCCGGAACAAACAGACAGATAGACAGACAAAAATTTTAAAAATTGTGTTTTTTGTTATAAGTATTGTATATACTTTCATAACTATGCATTTAGTGTAAAGCTGTTATTTGACTTTACAAACAGACACTCAAATTTTATTTATTTGTATACATATTTTATGAGGCCTTGTTGGTTATAAAACTTAATTTGAAACAAGTGGGATGCAGGAAGTAAAGACTGTGTAAAGAACCTCCGAAGGGGGCCGAGTTATAGCCGAAATATGAATTTTTATTTTTTTGGTTTTTGGTAATATTGACACCCTAGTAGTGTAATGAAAATTTTTTGCCCCTATTCAACCATGACCCCCATGACATCCTCTATATGATAGGCTATTCAAGCTGACTATGCCTAAAGTTCGAGCCACCCCCCAATTTTTTGGTTTATGACCATTTTTACCCCCTACGAGTGTAATGAGAGCTTTTTGCCTCTATTCAACCATTACCCCAAGATATTCTCGACATTATTTATTTATTATATATATACAGTGGTAGAGCCACGCGGCAGCTTTTGCTGTCGCACGGATGGGCCGGCTCGAACCGGGGTAGTACCACGACCTCACAGAAAACCAGCGTGAAGTAGAGGTTTACCTCTGCATTTCGCTTAGTGAGTGCAGGTGGCCGGAGGTCCTTTTTACTGGAAATGAGGCATTCCATCTTAGTCCTCACGGGTGACAACGCATCTACATTTTGATTTGCAACAGATGATAGATGTAGATGTCTATGGGCCGCAGCAACCACTTACCGTCAGGTGGACTGTGTGCTCGTTTGTCACCCTTATACTATAAAAAAAAATTATAGGCTATTCTAACTGACTAGGCCTAAACTTCGAGTCACCCCCCCCCCTCCCCAACTTATTTCTAGTCTTTACTTCCATATATACAAAAATATTATATAAGAGTTAAAGTTAAAGGCCTAGAATACGACGTAAAAACCACTCATAAAATATTGAAAATAATTATATTTAAATTAAGGACACTACATAATATTATGATACTAGTGGCTGAAATTGAAATTCTTCTTCTAGTATCAATTACATTTTGTAACGCAGTATTATCTCTTTGACATATTCGTCATATATGGCTCCTGGCTTACGGGTATCCAAGCACTAAAGTTTGTACCCATCAAGAGTCAAATCAATTATTTTATTATCAAGACCTTAAGTCAAAATCGTTTGTACCCATCAAGAGTAAATCATTTTATTATAAAGACCTTAAGTTATTTTTTTTATAAGATAAGGGTGACAAACGAGCACACAGTCCACCTGATGGTAAGTGGTTGCTGCGGCCCATAGACGTCTACATCTATCCTCTATTACAAATCAAAATGTAGGTGCGTTGTCACCCGTGAGGACTAAGATGGAATGCCTCATTTCCAGTAAAAAGGGCCTCCGGCCACCTGCACTCACCAAGCGAAACGCAGAAGTAAACCACTACTTCACGCTGGTTTTCTGTGAGGTCGTGGTACCACCCCGGTTCAAGCCGGTCCATCCGTGCGACAGCAAAAGCTGCCGCGTGGCTCTACCACTGTTAAAAAGTTATTTAGTATGTTAAATTTTTACGTGATAGAGCTATATTATAATTGTAGCACGAATGTGTCAGCTTGACCGGGGTAGGACCACAATCTTAGAGAATACTGGCGTACAACAGCAGCTTATGCTGCTGTGTTTCTTGAAGAGAACTTTCTTAGTTCTTAGGAGTGACAACACATCATCTGAATTTTGATTTCCCACTTACCATTAGGTGGACTGAGAGCTCGTTTATCATCCCTATTGCACAAAAGGAGTAATGGAAAATGTCATGCGCTGATGGGATCTCCAATAGAATAATCAAATTCCCTTCGCGTCTGATATGTCTCTTAGTCCACTATCTTCCATGTACTCCTATCCAAACAACAGACCTCAAGGTCAAGATTAGGCCCATTTAAGTCTCCTTAGTTCAATAGGGAAAATCTATCATCTAAAAACGGCTAAAAGATGTTTCACTAAAATATAATCTACTCCTAAGCGAGCAGTTTGATTTTCGAATCAAAAACTATGTTCATTATATACATCGTCTTACGGAGCACATATAAGTTTTTGCCACCAGTCCCCGAGATTTCATTGGTGCATCATTTCGATGTGGCGAAAAGCCTTTAACAAAATCGGCGGCGACAACCGGCTGGTTTACAAGCAAATCCACTTAGGGGTACTATACCAAGAAGACTTGTAAACATCATACAAGACTGCTTGACTAACAGTGTATGTCCCACCCAGCTGCCTTTAAAAACTTCAAGCAAATTCCAATGCCAAAGTACAGGAACGCCCCATTTACATGAAGAACGTCGATCTCCACCGCTACTTCGAAATTTCAATGTCAATGCAGTCGTATCTTAAATTATCGATAAAGATCACGAAAATCCATTAGTGGTAGAGGTGAATGAGAATTCCCCCGAAAGGGATGCTGACTCTCAGGGGACGTCCGGAAAACGTTCTTCTAGATCCCAACATCAAAATTACAATGCAAAATATGATCTAAGATCTTAGGCCGCCCTTAAATCAGAGGATTTAGCAGGGTCCCTTAACTAAATCTGAGTCCGATAGTGGTCAAAGCCGAGGTTTGTATCTCCATCTGCGATATTCTTTTGATGTAATTCAAAGGCACACAAGCCCCTCCTCCCATCCCCTTTACCTGCAGGCAGCATCGTTACCGAATATCTAAGCATCACCGCGCTCAGTAACACGCAAGTTCCCTTTTGTGTCTGTTTCGATGACGTTATATAAGCCGCGGAGCGAACAAGAACACACTTTCAGAAAAAAAATGTTCTTTTTTCTTTTTTTGTTTGTCAATCTTTATTGTAGTTCATGATCATCATCAATTTTGGAGATACGGCTACAATCACTATACAAATCAGAATCGGGGTTTCAAACAGGAGACTCAAAGCAAATTATTAACTACGAGTATATACTGCGGTCCCTATTCCATACATTCATAATATTTATGATATATATTGTTTGTTGCTAATAGAAACTAAATTCGGTTTGGCACTCCCTTGGTAATTTACGTACCGCGTTTTTAATTAGGCCAAGGAATACTTGTTGTATGATTAATTTGTGTTCCAGATACTTTATTTATAGCATTTGCACTTTAAAATTTTAAGTAACAATGTAAATGTAATGTTTTACTTAAATTGCATTTTCTTTTTTCTGTTTAATTTTCGCCTTATTGCTTCTTACGACATCCAGAAGTTGATATTGACAGAGAGATTCTTTTCGCAAAGCTCTTATTATTCAATTAAACGGTTTGCTAATTGAGAATATATTTATTAAAGGTTAAGGGGATATAAAAAGGTATATAGGTAATAAAAATTAAACAATATACGTGGTAGAGCCATGCTGCAGCTATATTAGTAGTATAATTGTAGCACGAATGGGTCCGCTCGACCGGGCAAGGACCACGCTCTAACAGAATACCAGCGTAAAATAGCAGTTTAACGCTGTTATGTTTCGTGTGGTGAGTGTAGAGTACCGGAGACCCTTTTTACGGGAAACGAGGCATTCGATCTTAGTCCTCACGGGTGACAACGCATCTGCATTTTTATTCGTAATCGAGGATAGATGTAGATGTCTATACGACACAGCAACCACTTACCATCAGGTGGACTGTGTGCTCTTTTGTAACATTTTTCCTATAAAAAAAAATTTACAAATATGGTGAATTTTGACTATGTACATTTTTTGGAAGATGCAAAAACAATAATAATAATGTCCTTCAAACCTACTTTCGGTCACGGCGACCAGTCTCAACGGAGACTAGCCATCGGCGCAGGACAGGATTATAGTGTCCCAGTGTATGCGCAAGCACAGGTGCACTCTCTATTCCCTCACTCTCATAGTCCAAAGGGACGGTAAACCGACACGACCGGAGAGAGATCAGGCGCAGGACCAAGGGCTTTACGTGCTTTCCGAGGCTCGGGGGTGAGACATCGCCAACTTAATGACTCCAGGTAGCTACTGAGAATTTCTTGATGGAAAACTCAATAACTGATATGTTTTTGGCCCGACCTGGGATGCGAACCCGGGACCTCATGATCAGCAGTCGCACTACTACAATCACTAGACCAACGAGGCAGTCCAAAACAAATACGTTAAATAATTAAATACGTCACGCGATGTGGGGGTGCCATAAGATAAATCCTCTCCTCATTTAATCCCGTGGGTGTCGTAAGTGACGACTTGGGACAAGGCCAGAATATGTTTTGGCCACTGATAGATAGCAGTGTAATCATTGCATATTTATACCGGTTTTCAAAACCGTAGACTGATGACGGGACGGCGTCAAAGGTTCAAGATGTCCGGTATTGAGAACTAATCCGCCTTTCGGACATAACGGTTAACGGTATCCCTTCCTTCGTAGTATGGGTGGTATGGGTGAGATAAAAGACCTGCAGTGAATTGCTTACGAACTAGTGAGGAGAACTGGCTTATTATGATATTATTACGAGCTTCGGGTTCGAGACAATTAAAAACTGCCGACTGAATTACCAAAATTGACACTTTAATTACACAACACTAATTACAATCAAAAATCACACTAATAATAAAACACAGTTCGCCGTTATTTCGCTTCGAAGTATTCTCTTGTATCGCCAATTCAATACTGCCCCGGTCGTGGTCTATACCGGTCTTATATAGGGCCTCAGATAGTTTCCAGAACCTTCTACTGTAGCGACATCTAGAATGTTCGAGTACATATCGGTCCCGAAATTTCTGGAAGGATCTCGACTCTCCTAGTTCTGCTACTCGACACTAGAGGGCGCTAGTGTGACTAGTGTTGCCATGTACAAGACATTAATAGTGGCGCGCAATACTTTCATTTACTCGACACTAGGGGGCGCTAGTGTAACTAGTGTTGCCATGTACAAGACATTAATAGTGGCGCGCAACACTGCCCCCTCCTAAGACATGCTCGTCCCGAGCATTATTGGCCCCATAATAACGCGCCAGTCGATCCACATGGACAATCTTAGGAGTACCTCTGGCACCTTTCTGTATCCGGTAGGTTACATCATTGATCCTTGTCACAATCCGGTACGGTCCGTCCCATTTAGCTTGAAGCTTAGGAGATTTCCCTTTGCTGCGAACTGGATTGTGTAACCACACTAGTGAACCTTCATCAAAGCCCTTGTTGTTCATTTTGCGGTCATACCGTGTTTTCATCTTCTCAGACGTTTGCTGGCCCGTCTGTCTGACGTGCTTATAAATGTCATTCATTTTGTTCCGCAAGTCATTTGCATAATCGGTTATACTGCGTGGGGCATCAGGTGGTATTCCGGTGATCAGGTCTGCAGGCAGCCGCAATTCTCTCCCAAAGTTTGCGAAAGCTGGTGTCACTGATGTACTTTCGTGAACAGCGCTTCGATATGACAACAAAAACGGTTGTATGTGCCTGTCCCAGTCTCGTTGCCGTTTTTCCACAACTTTTGCTAGGTACCTCTCCAATGTCTGATTAAATCTTTCTACCATTCCATCAGATTGTGGGTGGTAAGAAGTTGTTCGTGTTTTCTGAGTACCCATAACTCGGCAAGTTTCCTGGAATATTTGAGACTCAAAATTCCTTCCTTGATCGCTGTGAATCTCTAAAGGTACTCCAAAACGACAGAAGACTTCATGAACTAGTTTATCTGCAACTGTTGAAGCTTCTTGATTTGGAATGGCGAAGACTTCTGGCCACTTAGTGAAGTAATCCATCACTACCATGAAATACTTGTTACCACTTTCAGTTTCTGGAAACGGCCCCGCAACGTCAATGGCTATCCTCTCCCATGGTGCACCAACATTGTACAATTTCAATGCGCCTCTACTACGAATTTGAGGTCCCTTTACAGCCGCACAACTTCTACTTGATGACACCTGTCTCCCCGACCATTTTCCCATTTACGGCACAGGACTCCATCCTGAATCAGCAAGCTGTCCCATTGGGCCCAATAGCTTTTCGTGGTCGAACTCATTGCTGAGACGTCGCTCCACTTGGGCTTAGGAGCACTGGCCTTCATCCATTCCAGAATCGGCTTAATGTCCGAATCTTCCTGCTGTGCATGTTGTAGGCTGTCCTTCCACTCATTGCTGAGCTGGTCTGTCCTGAGCATTCTCACAGATACCACTTCCTTACCCTCTTGCCTAGTACAATGCTTGCAATCTTCAGGGCAAGGTCTTCTTGACAATGCATCTGCATTGCCATGAGATTTCCCGCTGCGATGTTCGATCACAAAGTCGTATTCCTGCAGTAGTTCTATCCATCTCGCAACTTGTCCTTCCGGATTTTTGAACTGCAATAGCCATTTCAGTGCAGCATGGTCAGTTCGTAAGTGGAATTTCCGCCCTAGAAGATATTTGCTAAAATGCTGCAAGGACTTTACCACAGCAAGCAATTCCCGTCTTGTGACACAATAGTTCCTTTCCGGCTTTGACAACGACTTGCTGAAGTACGCTATCACAATCTCTTGATCACCATTCCGTTGAGACAACACACCGCCAAGTCCTATATCACTTGCATCTGTGTCAACTATGAATTCCTTGCCCGCATCAGGGTACCCCAAAATAGGTGTTTTGCACAGGCGGTTCTTGAGCTCCTGGAATGCAATATCGCAACTTTCATCCCAGCAGAATTGTCGCTTCTGCTCGGTTAGCTTGTGCAGAGGTTTGGCTATATCTGCAAAGTTCTTCACAAATCGCCGATAATAAGAGCACAAACCCAAAAATGCTCTAACCTGTGTCTTGTCTTTTGGGACCGGCCACTCCTTGACAGCAGCAATTTTCTCTGGATCCGTGCGGATACCTTCTTCCGACACTACATACCCCAAAAAACTAACTTGCCGTTTGAATAGTGAGCACTTCTTTGGACTCAACTTGAGGTTGGCACTCTGGATCTTCATGAGCACGCGTTCCAGGTTTTGAAGGTGTTCCTCAAACGTACGGCCTACGATGATGATGTCATCCAAATAGACCAGACAAGCATCTCCAATTAGCCCGGTAAGTACAAGCTCCATCAACCTTTCAAACGTTGCTGGAGCATTGCACAATCCAAACGGCATGACTTTGAATTGCCACAGACCCTTTCCTGTGGAGAATGCAGTTTTCTCCTTGTCCTTAGGGTCAATTTCAACCTGCCAGTAGCCACTTTTCAGATCTAGCGTACTAAACCACTTTAAGCCTGTAAGCATATCCAGCGTGTCATCAATTCTTGGCAAGGGATAGCTGTCCTTCTTTGTAATGTCGTTCAGGCGGCGATAGTCAACACAAAACCGCATGCTGCCGTCCTTCTTCTTTACCAGCACCACAGGTGAACACCATGGACTAGATGAAGGTTCAATAACACCATCCTTAACCATTCCCTCAATCATGGTTTCCACTTCCTTTTCACGTGCTACAGGCAATCTTCTTGGCCGCTGACGAATAGGCAATTCTTGTCCTGTGTTTATTTTGTGTTGAACTAAGCCAGTCTTTCCTATGTCAGCTTCGTTTGACGAGAAAACATTGGCGTACTTGAGTAACAACTTCTTCGCCTTGACCATTTCATTCGGGGAAAGAACGCTGCGACAGTCTTCCAAAAGTGTGGTCACTATCGTTTGTCCATCCTTGCTGGGGGTCCCGGTCGATAGATATTCGCATCGACGCAACCAATCCACTTCCTCACTAGTACCAACCAATGTGCCTTTTTCTATAATCTGTTCCTGATCACAAAGGTTCAACACACGTACTCCTGAGATGTCGGTGGTTCTGACCAAGGTTCGAGCCACTTTCCATGGAAGGTCATTGTCTACCCTTTCCATGAGTACACAACGATGGGCTTGCCCAGGACTCCGAGGAAGACTAACCGGCACAATCGTTTCCGATCTCGGCGGAAGAACAATCTTCTTAAGGCTGTACACATTCCCTGGTAACGCCCCTTCCACGAAAAGTTCTTCTTGTCCACATTTCAAAACACCTTGCTTAACGTCGATCTCACAACAATTCTTCCTCATAAAGTCTAGGCCCAGGATGCAGTCGTCCATTATATCAGCCACGATGACATTATGCAGGTAGATCATGTTGCCTAGCTTCAACTCCATCTCCTTCTCTCCACGGACGGGTATGCGCTGACCGGTGGCTGTCACCAAATTAATGCGTTCTCGGTTGTATGCGGAGTCCCCAAGGAACCGACTTATAAGTTGGGAACTGACAACCGTGCGAGAGGCTCCAGTGTCTATGGTCAGTTTACACGGCGTTCCGTTGACTTCGCCCTTGATGATTAGGCTGTTCCCATCATGGGTTTGTGAGATCGAAATCCTTGGGGCTCTTTTAACATCAGCCAGCACCCGCCCCGCAGTCCTGGCTTTTACTCGTTTCCCTGCTGCTGCTGGGCGGTGCTATTATCCGCACTACCCTCTCGAGATCGATCACCTTCCCTTTCTACAGTTCGTTTAGGGCAGCTGGATCGAAGATGGCCCCTTTCCCCACAGCCGTAGCACCTAGGGTTATAGCCCTTATTGCGGTCCTGAACTGCAGCTGCTGCAACCTCCCTGACGCGGTGGGAACGATGATCCTGCCGCACGGCTTCCACCTCCAGTGCATGGGTCAGGGCGTCCTTAAGCGTCTGGTGGTGCCCGAGCCTCACAGCAGCTCTGACTTCAAGGTCGCGGATGCCGTCGATGAAAGTCTGCACCAGGTTCCCTACAATGAGCACAGGTACAGACTGGTACGCTTTTCGAACCAGCTTCTCCACCTCAAGGGCCCACTGCTGCAGGTTTTCGTTACTGCGTTGCACGCGATCTTTGAGCTGCGCACGAAAGACGTGTTCCAGGTGAGCATCGCCATATCTCGCCTCCAATGCCTCAAGGAGCTGCTCGTAAGTCACTTCCTTACCGAGCGCTTCCAAAACAGTTAAGGCCTGGTCGCGTAGGCCTAGGGTGAGAGCAGTCATGGCCTGACTTTTATTCCAGCCGTTCGCTTTCATGACAGCCTCGAACTGGATTTTGTAGGCCGACCAGGAAGAACTCCCGTCGAACGGCGGCACTTTGAATCCACGTAGCGAAGGTGTTGTAGCTACCACGGGAGCTGTGATTCCATCCCCAAGTTTGAGGTCGTCCAGCGTTTTCTTCACATCAGCCATCACGTTGTCAACCCGATTGTTCACTTGGTCGATTCGGGTTTCAGCTTCCGACAGGCGGTTGTCATGTTGAGCAACCCTATCCTTCACCTCCTTTATCTCTTTCCCGAAGGTAGCGTGAAGGTCCTTCCTGAGGAGCATCTGTTCTTCCATACCGCGCTGCAGCTGCTCTTCCAGCCGACGGGTCTGTTCCTCCTGTCGGCGGGCCTGTTCCTCCTGTCGGCGAGCCTGATCCTGCAGCATCATCATCAGAGCACCCAAGTCAGGTGCTGCAGATGCAGGAGCTGCTGACGGGCCAGCCTCCGTGGTTAGCAACTGGCCCTCCGACGTTTGCGGCGTTGCATTACCAAATCGTCTCTGGTCCGTCTCCTGTTGGCGTTGACTTCGGGTACGGATACCCTCCGTGTCGTCTTTAGGTAAAATCGGCATATTTGATCCAACTTCTGACACCAATTGTTACGAGCTTCGGGTTCGAGACAATTAAAAACTGCCGACTGAATTACCAAAATTGACACTTTAATTACACAACACTAATTACAATCAAAAATCACACTAATAATAAAACACAGTTCGCCGTTATTTCGCTTCGAAGTATTCTCTTGTATCGCCAATTCAATACTGCCCTGGTCGTGGTCTATACCGGTCTTATATAGGGCCTCAGATAGTTTCCAGAACCTTCTACTGTAGCGACATCTAGAATGTTCGAGTACATATCGGTCCCGAAATTTCTGGAAGGATCTCGACTCTCCTAGTTCTGCTACTCGACACTAGAGGGCGCTAGTGTGACTAGTGTTGCCATGTACAAGACATTAATAGTGGCGCGCAATACTTTCATTTACTCGACACTAGGGGGCGCTAGTGTAACTAGTGTTGCCATGTACAAGACATTAATAGTGGCGCGTAACAATATTGTTATCGGTATCGTATATTGTTATAGTATCTACGAACCTCAGCCTATTGAGTATGAGTTTTCTATCATATCGAATTCGTATCGCTATCTAGTGACTGTATGACATTTTTCCATTACATTTTATGTCCGTTATGAACGCTGTTCAAATTTCCATATAATTTTAGTCAGTGACGATTAACGAATTACAAAAACGTTATTGGGCACAGTAATAGATGAAAACTCTCCTGCTGCATCAGAGTCGCTTAATTAATCATTATTTTTAATGTAGGCATCTATTTTAAGGAGATAATGGTTTATCTCTTATTAAAGGTAGAAGAAGAAGGATTTAATATGACACGCAGCAAATTCACGCAAATTCATATGTATACCGTATATGGTCAATAACAAATTGCGGTAACCTTATTATGTGTGAGACCGTTTCACTACATATATTTTTTTATATCAATAATACTGGAAGGTTATTATATATGTAAAACTTATTTGAAACCAAAATACAAATAATGATTAATCAAAGAACGGTCGTTTTTGTTGCAATCCGTAGGATAGACTAGGTCATCCATCAATGAACACTTAGTTGCTGTACAATTACATGAATGAATAGAGAAAAAAATTCTAACCACGCTGCTACCACACGGAAAAATTTACAATATTATTTAATGAAAGATTTTATGAATAAATTTATTATACTTTTTTCGGTATCCATAAAGTATTCTCATCTGGTTGGACTGAATAAATATATAAAAGGAAATGATAAATATACATAAATATATATTAAATATACTAACATAAATAAATAATAAAATACATGAATAAGTAAATGCCCAACCAGATGAAAGCCCTCGACAGGGGACACCAAACGGCCGAGGGTTAGGGGGAATGGGAAAGAAACCGACGGACGATGCGGGCGGTATCAAGGAGCACCGTCTTCTGCATTTGAGCCCGGAGTGGTCCGTCACGAAGTCCCAGTCACCTCAGATGATCCGAGACCGGGATTAGCCCGTTCGCAGAGACGACTACAGGTATAATTTCGGTTGGCAGACCACCCCACATGTCGGTCACCTCGTGAGCCAGGTCCAGATATTTTGTTTTCTTATCTGCTTCGACTTTCACGAAATTCGACCAAAAATATCCTTGACTGTGCCCGGTCCATCAGCACAATATCAGGCTTATTCGCAAGAATAGTCCTGTCTGTGATGATGGCCCGGTCCCAGTAGAGCCTGGCGATCTTCCTGAGAATGCCTGAGAATCTTGAAAAATCATATCATGTAGAGCCTTGAAGAACCTCACGTGGAGCTCCTTCTCCGCCCATACAGTCTCCCGGTCGGAAATGCTCTGTATTGCCGGGTATTGCCAATGCTCGTTGGCTAAGGATAGAGGGGCAAGCGAATCATCCGATCTCGCCAGGAAGTAATAACGGAGGCTGCACACTTCGCGATTATGAATGGTGAGCGCGCTTAAAAGCCACGCCCACCATGTTTCCACGGCAAGTACAGCCTCATTATCGACGATCTCATATCATAGCATATCTATCCAGGGTTCAGCAAGTTCAAGTTCAGCTTGAGTCCACCTGAGTATGCCGAAGGTATAAAAAAGTTAAAAGTCAGAAATGATGCGAGGCACAGGTTTCTGAGAGGGTTTTAGGGCAAGGAAGTGTCCGCCGCGCTGCCCTAATGAGTGTTGGCGAACTTTACATGTCTCCAAAATATATTTTCTTCTTATTTCTCAGACATGCAGGTTTCCTCAAGATGTTTTCCTTCACCGCCGAGCACGTGGTAAATCAGCACTTAAAATTGCAATTAACAATTTCATTGGTGCCGGCGGGGATCGAACCGGGTTTGCTTGCGTACTGTTAAATTTACAGCGAGCGCTAACCATCTGAGCTACCACGGCTCAAAAGTATACATGAGACATTATTATTATTATTATGTGGGGTATCTATATAGTTTTCTCATCCGGTTGGGCTGTAGGTATAAATATATAATTATTTAATTATTAAGTGGCGAAGCTTGCGAAGTCACTTATTGATTTCACGATGTCTGTCCGTCTGTCCCACGATTATCTCGAGAACGGTTTTGAATTTTCAAATTCTGTTTTCAGCAATCGATTACTGATCACCCAGGCATCTGAACCTCCTATTTTGAAACTGATTGCACAACGGCAACCGTTAGAAACCGCTACAAAGCTGATTGCTTCGCCACTTTGCTATGCTGTTAGCTTGCTAGGTTTATTATCATTATTATTAATGGGTTGCTTTTAGTCACAGTGCACTCTTATAATATTTATGACCTGTTTCACATGTTTATTTCATTGGTGTGATGTTCTAAAACGGTAAATTTGTTTAACCGCCATATTACATAAATTTCTTCAAACTATAAGAAAATAAATGACAAACGGATACAGAGTATATGTTAAATATTAGCGGTCGCGTATTATTAGTGGAAAAAAATAAAAAAAACATTTAAAATAAAAATTTCGTAATGTTTTATTTTAGCAAATATTATATTTACAAAGTACAAATAAATTTATTCTTCTTATTTGATTAAGTAATCTATAGTGAATTTCTTCAATAACATTTAACATCAATGTTTTCACTATTTACCGTAATACTTTCGTAAGAAAATGGTGACAAATTTTATCACACATACAGCATTAAAGTAAAGTTACCATTATTTTACAGGATAAACACAATAGTCACTCAAATAAAATATAACTGACAAAAATATAAAAAATCCATAATCGATATAAAAAATACTGACTCCAAATAAATCGGAATTGGTCTCAAGTACCCTTATAAAACAATAAATAGAGCAACGGCCTTTATGTCAACACTTTGGCGCTGGCAAAAAGTTAATAAATGAAGCCAGAAAAAAATAACAACATTGATATTTTCCCGCCAAAAAGTTAATTGTTGAAAAGCACGTCTAAATATACTGCAATTTGTCATAATCTTTTTCTTAAGCTAAATGGCTACAATCCGTTTCTTTTCTCCTTCCTAGATTAACGTAATTAGTATTTACATGTGGCGAGTGTTGCCAAATGAACCGAGTCCCGCTTGTGAAGCGCCTTTATTGTAACCCATTTGTAGATTCAGTTCAGCGTTGTGTGCCCTCAATTGCTCTTCGGTGAATGTACGTTCATTCTTTTCTGCCATCTTGGGTCCAAGTTGAGGTCCAGTCCATTCTGGGTGCTTCTGAGTCTACAATAAAAAAAATATATACAAGCATATGTTTATAGATAAAATTTTTTGAGCTGCACTTTCATCTATCCCATATCAACCCGTGGATTTCGTAAGAGGCAACAGAGGGAAATTAAACAGGAAATGGACAGCAGCATCGTCCTGATATTTACTTAGTCTATTTATATTCTATTTAGTTCCCTCTATGGAACCTATGGAGAAGGTCTATGTTCAGCAGTGGACTTTTGACAAACTGTAATGAATAATGATTTAAAAAATTTATATATATATAAATTTCTTAATTTTTCTATGGCATTTAAAAAAATATTCGACCCTATAGTTTCTCGGATATTTTCTTCTTTCTGAAGAGGTCAAACATGATATTCGGATCGGTAGTACCTACGCTTATATATTTTATAGTTTTTATGAACTTGAAATAAACCTAATCTATATAATAAAGAAATTTTGACTTGTGACTAAAATAATTGCAACTTAGCACTAATAAATAATAACAGGCTCACTGATTGATATCATTTTTGATTGATATCAATGATATTTTAACTACTTACAATTCTTCCCAATGCGTATAAACATAAAGTAACTTGTGGAATGTTGCGCCTCTCGAAGAGGTCGGCTGTCTGGAAAATTTCTTCCTCCGGCACTCCATACTTCTTAATGGCGGCCTGGAATCTGAAATAGGTATTTAAAAATAAACGATGAAACGTTGAGTTATCGAGATTCAATCTTAAAATAAACTTTGTTTACAGAGTTTATGATAAAATTATCAAAAAAACTATTTATTTAGATTTTTATTAAATACCTTTGAATGTTTTCCATTAGCTGAAAGTTAGTTCCCTTTTCTTGGATCTTTTTCACCGAACCCGGAGACAGCTTGTTGATTAGCTTGCAAAGTACGACGCCATCTTTAAGAATGTCTTCATAAGCGCCATTAGGTAAAGGTTCCCCCAACACTTGACTTATCCAAGTTAGAACTTCCTGTTCTTGTTCCTTGTTTCTGGCCTGCGAAAATGATATTTCTATTAGTAATTCCAAATAAAAACATATTTTTGAACCTAAGCCATAAAATATCCGTTCCAGTGCCAAGAAGTTGTCGTTTAGTGGCAAAGCGAGCATATTCCAGCATCATCTACGAAAATAACGCCAACATACGACTGTTATCTCACAGAGATTTGTCTGGAACGTTTTTGAGATTAAAGGACGCTCACAAACGCAGCTGCGCCGGCGCATTAATCTGCCACTAAATCTTATAGCACTGACGTCAAATCTTATCTTCTCGAAAACTACTTGGTAACAATCTTTTTAGTATTGAAAATACATATTATAAGATGGGCAGTCAAAACAAGTTTTTAATTATTTAATCATGGTAAGTTTATTAATTCCGATATCATTAACATGTTATCGTATAGGTAATAGTTAAATTGTGAGTAAAATGACTGATATTATGTCGGTTAAATTAGTATTGAATAGTTAAAAAAATAAGTATAATAGATTCAAGTCAACGTACAGGCATTGTTGTGAATTTGTGAACGTGAAGTTTGAATCGCACTAACAGACCAGTTTTCGCGGCGATATCGCTCAGAAGACTGCGGCGGATCCCGCCCGCCCAACCAGGCGGCGTTGGTGGAGGCGAACGACGTCACGTTACCTATTTTATGTATTTTTCAAGCACATACATAAACTTTCTATAGATGCACGTCAGTGCGTGACGCAATCTGTGTAACGCCGGATCTCATTCAAAATTCAAAACATTTACTGCATAAAATGCATATTATCTTTATATATAAAAATTACGTGTCACATTGTTTGTCCGCGATGAACTCCTTTCAATTCAATTTTCAATTGAAATTTTGCACACTGTGTGCAGTTTGGTCCAACTTGAGAGATAGGATACTTGTTATCCCGATACCAATACCCCTTCAATATTATTTATTGCGAATTTAAGGACTTTTTTTATAGGAAGGGTCGTCGGAAAGGGCAGAACAACGTCTGCCTGGCCAGCTAGTGTTATAATATAACTGGGTGTGAGAAGATCAATTTTAATTATTGCAGGGCAGGAAAGTCTTTAATTAGAAAATTCTTATACAAAACTACTTTGCACTTTGTGGTTCAAGCCTCCTTCAAACATTTTAAGAGTTTACTTTCAAATAAAACAATAATTTATCCAATAGCTCTTATTCAATAGCAATGCAGTGATATAATTTAGTTAAAGCTACACGAGGTTTAAAAGCTGTACAAAGAAAATTAAGTCTTCTAAATTTTAATCTAAACACACATATAAAAAAATATGTGTCCGTCTGTATATTGAAATAACTGCCCTTTAACGAACTTCAGCGAATAACCATTTGTAAAATGCTTGTCTGTCTGTGTGTTGCTGAACCGATTGTGATGAATGTTCACAAATAGATAGAGAACAATCAGGAATTATCTAAGCTGTTTTTGATGTCTTTTTTCGTTAATGGAAAAAATGGTAAATAAATGTTCATTGATGATGAATTAATATTAATAGAACTCACCCAGACGAACCTGGGGGGCGTTAGTTACTACTAAATTACTTATAAAGATGAGATTTTTTTAACATCAGAGTAACATAAGAGTAAGAGTAACATAAGAGTAACAAATGAGCTAATTCTTTGTTCACAATGCGGAGCTATTAAAATTTCGTTAGTAGGATTATACATTATGGGTATACTTACGGAATTTGTCTGTATTATTTGGTTTTTCATATCGATTTTGGAAGATCCAATAAATCCGTCATAGCGGCCGTCAACATCGTATACATCATCATCATCATTACAGCCCTTCACAAGTCCACTGCTGAACATAGGCCTCCCCCAAAGAATGCCACAAAGCACGGTCCTGAGCCACCTGCATCCATCGACTTCCTGTATGTCTTACCCGGTCGTCACTCCATCTCGTAGGGGGACGCCCTACACTTCGCCTACCGGTACGAGGCTGCCACTCGAAAACCTTTCTTCCCCATCGGTTGTCGGTTCTTCGAGCTATATGGCCGGCCCATTGCCACTTCAGCTTACTAATCCGTTGGGCTATGTCGGTTACTCTGGTTCTACTGCGGATATCCTCATTCCTAAGTTTATCACGCAGAGAAACTCCGAGCATAGCCTTCTCTATAGCTCGCTGAGCGACCTTGAGCTTCCTCATCCGGCCAGCAGTGAAGGACCACGTCTCAGTTCCGTATGTCATCACTGGCAACACTCACTGGGTGTACATAAAACTTATGTATCTGATCCGGAAATAGGTGTATAATTATTTCTTCATCGTGTAAACTAGATGTGTGTGTACTGTTAATTCCAAATGGTTCGTAACGTTTAAAGTTCGCATAATAATCGTTTGTTTTAGAAGGACTTATGAACACAACACTGAGTGCATTACTGCTTATCTCCTGAAGTAAACAAGACCATATAGTAAACTCAGAAAAAAAGGGTCCTTTCACCTAGTGAGATAATATGAAACAGAATTCTCTTAACTAAAATTCTAATGTACACATTAAACACTGTGATCATTTGATTAATTATTATCTACCGACACGTGCCAAACTTCTTTACGTGCCATCAAATCACCGATTTATGATTTCAAGCTTGAGCTATTAAGATTGGCGCAATGTTGTTGTCTCTCATCAAATCTTGGCTGTTACGGACGGAGGACAACGTATCGTATATATACGTGAACTTCCGGGTTGCTAAATTAAGATCGTACCGGTAGGCGAGGTGTAGGGCGACTCCCCACTAGATGGAGTGACGACTTGGTAAGACATGCAAGCGGTCGATGAATTCAGGTGTCTCAGGACCGTGCTTTGTGGTATTCCTTAGGAGAGGATGTTCAACAGTGGACTTGTGTGAAAGGCTGTAATGATGATGATGAAGTATCCTTATCGCCTTAGAAATTATATTTATTAAATAATAATATTAATGAAAATTACTACATTCACAAACGTACAGAAAATGCTAAATATATGTTCAAAAATTATCGCTGGCGCATGTTCTAGAATCTTATTATTGCAGTGCGCACAGATTTTATCACCGCTATTTTTACGATGCGTACGTCTTCCGATTCAATGTTTAGTGGAACTGTTTCCGGCGTATCACCGCTGTAAACGTCTTGTTATACATAGATAAATATATGATCACAATTTACAGATAAAGAAATATATTTATTACTTTTTTTAACAAAAGTAATGAATTTGTGTTATTTCATAGGATTTGTTTTTTTATGTAATTTTTAATATTGTGCCTGAATTTGAAACATTGAGATGTCATGTATTTTTTACAAATTGTTAACTTTTAATCGACAAATGAAATTGATGTCTTCCTGGCCGATTTCCAGACAGGCGACAGTAAGTAGACGCTAATATATATACAGGAGACATTCCCATAATGTACGTTTATAAGATACGATCGGAAAAATTCGTGGTTTGTACAAATAATTATCAGTCGGTGGTGAAAGACATTAGTAACATCATGAAAAATGTAGTAGAGCCACGCTTCGAAGCGATCGAGAAGAGCAACAAAATCTTTCTCAATCTCTTCACTTGTTAAGACGTTGGTCCATTTTGAAACATCCAAACCGTCAACTGTTTTTTCACTTGTAATTATCTGTAATCTGTAATAACGTCGTAAATAGTTCGAAACGAGTCTACTTAAAATCTAGGAATCATGTTATGGAACCTAACGCGAAACTATCCCCACCCACCACGCGAATGTGTTCGTAAAATCTCTCGTCAACCCTTCCCTATTCAATCTGCAATATGTGCTGAATCGTATGTAAATATATGGTACGTAATTCACCTTTTCTTATGCTACCACGCTTTCTTCTTTCAAAATTCGACAACCACAACCACTTATTTCAAAAGTTTTTGCGTGGCCTGTCGTATATATATAGAACATAAAAACTTCTACATTTTAAATATATAAATAATAAATATTATTGTTTATTACATTTATAACACCTTAGCATTCACTTACGCTACGCTGTCATTCTTTTTTTTTTCTTTTTTTTATAGGATAGGATGACAAACGAGCACACAGTCCACCTGGTAAGTGGATACTGTGACCCATAGACATCTACATCTATCTTCAATAAACACTCAAGATGCAGATGCGTTCTCACCCGTGAGGACTAAAGGTCACAGTAAAAAAGGTCTCCGGTTCTCTACACTCACCATACGAAACACAGCAGGGTTAAGCTGCTACTTTACGCTGGTTTTCCCCGGTCGAGCCGACCCATTCGTGCTACAACTATACTACTAATATAGCTGCAGCATGGCTCTACCACGTAAATCTCTACCACATAATGTTGTGTTGACGACCGTAAAATGTAGCAGTGTTTCTACACGATTAACCTTTTTATGCATCCGATTTAGCAAGAAATATTTTCGGACGTCTTTAAAGAAAGACGTGTTTAATCTCAACTTTGCGCAGTCGCGTTGTTATAAATTAATCTTAAGAACTAAAAAGTTTCAGATTTAAGTAAGGACTAATAAAGATCTGAAAAAATATCGTGTTAATTGTTTTATATATAAAAAATTCTGCCTAATGTTTTAAAGTTTAAATCAACTATACGGGTCTAAATTAAATAGGATATGAATTTCGGACTAGAAGCCATTATATTATGATCCTAAGCAAATATTATTATTATGTAAGTCGAAGAAAAGTTCCCGAATGGCAGCCTTGTACGGGCAAGCGAAATGGCAGCCGCTGGCCCCACCAGGTAGTGGGGACGACCTGGTAAAATATGCACGTAGTTAATGGGCACAGGTGATTCAGGACCCCGTTTTGTAACATTACTTAGAGAAGGAAGTGCTCAACAGTAAACTTGTGAAAGGCTCTAATGCGAATGATAAAGACTGGTAGGTCAATTCTGTCAATTCGTCCTTTGTAATGTGTACAGCAAAGGATTGATATAATTTTTCTTTCCATCTGATTACAATCTGGGTGTCTTCCAATTACGAGTGAATAGTAAGTAGAGTGTTTCGCTAAGACAGTGCGATTTACAATCTAAGGGTGCGTACAGATCAAATAACATGTTGTACAACTTTTGTTTTATAACACGTCCACATTATGTAACATTGTTTTTCAACATTGCAACATATAACAATACTGTACACATTAGAATAACAATGCAATATAACAATGTTATATGGCGTTGTCGTATGACATTGTCGTTTGTCATTCTGCCGTTCGAGTTATATAACACGTTTTATAACATACAACGTCCACATTAATGAAACATGTTATATAACAACGTTTTATAACATATTATGTTATATAATGTGTACGCACCGCTATGCTTCATCACCGCTGTTAAGAAAGTCGCCAAAGGGTTCTAATCCCTCAAGGAACGAATGTTTGTATGACCTACAAATAATTACTACGGATCTGAATACCTGTCTTGTGCTACATATGTATGCAAATCGCCCCCACAATACAGGAGAAAACACAAGTATGGAGGTTACGTTTGTAAAAAATGAAGAAAACTCACTCGTCCTGAGCCTGAGTCCCAAATGTAAGACTAATGCGATAAGAACGGAAGGAACGTAATGGATTTAAAGAAATGGTTGGCAAATGGATTGGATTTAAAGAAATTCAGTGATTTTTTATACCATATAATTCAAGTTTTCGTACCAAATCTAGAACATGAGACTTCGAACAAATAATTTATATCTTACAATTCTGAAGCTCTGGAATCCATTCATCATCAGTCCATAATATTCATAAGTCCACTGCTGAACATAGGCCTCCCCCAAGGAATGCCACAAAGCACGGTCCTGAGCCACCTACATCCATCGACTTCCTGCATGTCTTACCATGTCGTCACTCCATCTCGTGGGGGGTCGCCCTGCACTTCGCCTACCGTTACGAGGCTGCCACTCAAGAATCTTTCTTCCCAATCGGTTGTCGGTTCTTCGAGCTATATGGCCGGCCCACTGCCACTTCAGCTTACTAATCCGTTGGGCTATGTCGGTCACTCTGGTTCTACTGCGGATATCCTCATTTCTAAGTTTATCACGCAGAGCAACTCCGAGCATAGCCCTCTCCATAGCTCGCTGAGCGACCTTGAGCTTCCTCATACGGCCAGCAGTGAAAGACCACGTCTCAGATCCGTAAGTCATCACTGGCAACACGCACAGGTTGTACAATTTCGTTTTAAGGTTTTGAGGAATGTCTGACGAGAAGATGTGTCGTAGTTTCCCGAACGCTGCCCAGCAGAGTTGAATCCGTCGATTGACCTCTCTGTCGAAGTTGGACTTACCTAGTCGGTTCATTTGTCCCAGGTAAACATACTCGTCAACAACTTCGAGCTTAGTGCTCCCAACAACTACCGGCATAGGTGTGACATGGACATTGAACATGATCTTTGTTTTGTCCATGTTCATCTTAAGGAATCCATTACTATCACTTAAATTAAATTAAATAATACTAATACTTAAAATAATCTTCGATATTTGTGGGGATGGATTTATTTCGCCTTGTGTCAAATCACGGTGATAAAAAATATTATATAAATTTAATGGTAAGATGTGTATGTGGTTTCAAGTAAATTATTTTACTTTATTTCAATATTATATTATTTAATGTTTCAATATCAACAATAATTATTACAATCACTAACAACGACATCAGACATCAGACCTCAAAACGTCGGTGGCATGCTATAAATTTTGACTTTTCATCAACACCCTTCGTACATCTTTCAGGCCATGATATGAAAATAACGCCTTTTTACTGCTTGTGTAAACGGTAAATATATGAATTTTAAATACGTTCTATGATGTAATGTGCTCTCAGCGAACTCACATCTTGGTATTGTATAATTACAATCTCGATTGGCACGCGCCCAAACTGAAAACGGAATCCGTTGCGCCACGTGTCAGAAAATACCCAGCTATATAATTTTTATAACGTGTTCCGATGAAAAAAGTATATAAACCAGTTTTTTCTTATTAAATTTCGAAGTAAACAAACAAAATGTACTCTAATAGAGTAATAATAAAAGAACTACGCAATTTATCAACATATTCGAGAAGGAAAGAAATATAGTGATTCCCTCTGGTTTTTTTTTAATATAAAATTAAGGTGACAATCTAACTGACAGTCCACCTGATGGTAAGTGATTACTATTGTCCATGGACACCTGCAACCAATTAAAAAAAAACCGGCCAAGTGCGTGTCGGACTCGCGCACCGAGGGTTCCGAACAAATCCATAGGTATATAAGTTTAAAATTATTAAAAATATTTTTATTCTATGATGTAACTAAAAATTTATGCTTTTCGCTATTTTTCATTTATCTGTGCTATAATACGTTGCTTCGTACCAAATTTTAAGATTCTGATTTCACGGGAAGTACCCTGTAGGTTTTGATTCCCTTGCGAATGTCGAAAATTTGCGGGATAAACGGTTGTATCTTTTGATTTCGTTGGCTTAAAGTTTAACATTTTCACAGCTCCAAGGGAGAGTAGACTTGAGTATTTGATATGAATTTCAGCTTGATACCTCCACGCGTTCCTCAGAAAAAGGGTCATGACAGACGGACAGACGGACAACAAAGTGATCCTATAAGGGTTCCGTTTTTTCCTTTTGAAGTACGGAACCCTAAAAAAGGATGTTACAAATACGTCGTTGCTTCTGAGGACTAAGATGAACTGACTCACAACCTGTACGTCAGTATAATACTGACACTCAATACCCTTTAGACCGGATCACCGTAGCGCACGCACTATTATTTAGCGGATATATACTATTATATAGCCGAGATCGGTAAGAGGGTGGTATCTATCCTGACGGATCCCTAGGCAGTAAACGGGTCCTACCACCTAGAAAAAATCTTGCGTCAGTGTCTAGTTCCCAACTAATATTATATTATGTATATCACAGTCTCTTGTTACAATAACAAAAAATCATCTCACGATCGTTTCCTACCGCAAAATAGGTACAAAAATACAGTTACAAAATTAAATTTCATGTGATTGCTTTCATTGTTAATCAACAAAACATACTAATAATTAAATAAAGGAAAACAAGGTAATCATAAATATACTATAAATATACAATTATTGACATTGACCTCACAACCGGCTTGCATATTATCATTTTCCGTAAATGGTTATTATTAATCGCAGGGTTATCTGCGTTGTTCAGTTAAGCCAAGTTCAAGGGTAAAAATTTACATTGACATACAATTTATGGCTATGCATGTTATAGTACAAAAATATCCAATTACTGGACAAAAAATGAACTACAGGAGTACCTACTACAGTAAAGAAGTAGTAAAGAAATCGTACCGTATTTCTTTACTCATGTGATATTACCACAAGAACAACTATATTAAAAATAAGAATAAGAATGTACATTCGCATACTTACATATGTTTAAAATATAGCACAATATCTGTCATGTTTATTGTCAAAAACATCATGCTAACATTCTTGAAATTAATAACCATTAATAACGAATGTACGGACATTCATAATGTAAGTATGACGTACTATTTTATTTAATGCTAGTGATGAACGATACAGGAGAAAATGCTAGTGTGGGGGTAACGTTGTTAAACGACGATTAAGCGGTTCATCGTGTTTTATTTAAAAGAAGAATTACAAAGTAAGATACTTTCTCTACCTGCTTTTGCCATCCGTTAACAGAAATGTAAAAACCATGTAAATAGTAGCCTTATGTTCAAATCAACCATTCGACCACTGTCGTAAACCACTCCTACCACTATGATTAGTTCACGACAATTAGTACATACTTTTTTAAGCTTATTCAAAAGTAGAGTTAATAGCATTGCTAGTGGACCAGTCAGTCGCATTCAAACTCTTAATATAGCAATTATTTATAAAGTTTAGCAAATCTATTAAGTTGAAATATTTCTTGCCATAATATAAGTAGAAAGTAAGTAAGTGGTGTAGAGCAGGAGATCAAAAGATGCATTAAACTTTAGCAATCTTTAAGTCACCAGTTTTAACTAATTTCGACACATAAAACCAAAGTAAAGAAAATCTAAGTTTTCGGTGCCGCAGACCAACAAGGAAAGAAAGATACAAAAATCAAGCCACAATCATGTTCAACTTGTTGTAAGACACACGTACACTTAAACATCAGAAATCAATTACAACCAACAACATGGTTTTTAGATGAATAGTAAGTGTGCGAAGAAGAAGTAGATAAGAATGATAATTTGTGCGTGAGTGCGTGTCAAGATTTGAGTGGTTCTGGCATCACTTGAAATGTGAAAATGCCGTGGACAGTGTGTTTGCAGCAGTGGACTTGTGAAGGGCTGTAATGATGATGAAATGTGAAACGCAACGCTCGGTCTATTATTATTTTTGTTGGTCTGACAGTTTAAAGCATAAAAAAAATATTATCCAGTCTGTTCTTTGTCAATTGTTATAAGTTCATTTAGCAATAATAATTATTGTCATCACACGATTGAGGTCGTACGTAGCCGGTAAACTTTAATCATTTTTATATTTTTTGAATTGATTGAAGTTCTACATTGTATTGTGAATAAATTTAAAATTTTATTTTTGTACAACAAATTAAAAGCAGAAAGAAACCTATTAGACATGTTACTTGATTATATTATATTCAATCACTTAGTCCTTAAAGAAAAATAAGGTATTTAAAAAGGTAAAAAATAAGGTAACCATAAGTTTGTAAGTACTGATAAAACATTCACAGAAAAACGTGATGGCTATAATTCTATTTTTACCACGTTTTTTTTTTATTGACACTGTTTTATATTATATACTAATTTATTTATATACTAATTTTTCATGATTCGATTTTAAATTAACTATTGATGAACTAGAGACTTACTTTAAATAAGACTTAGAACTCGATGACTACAATATAAACTTGCTTTCTTGTGTATGTTTGTTGGTTTGGCTTTCCGACAAGCTAGAGTAGCAGGCTCAAAGCATAGTGCAGAACGTGGAAATGTGTTTAATAATAAATAAAAATTGTTTGTTTCGGACAACTTGAATCCATAGAATTTGTTAGTAGAGAAAAACTTACATCTATGTTAGTAATATAATTTATACTTAATACTTTATTATTAAGCAGGGCATAGTCTTGGCGATCATTTGTCTGATCAGTGGATAGTCCCCACTCAGCATACTTTGGCTGCTGCCGCGCACTCTGTTTAGCAACGATGCGGTCTTTTTCCGGATTATTGCTTAAAAGCTATCCACACCCGCCAGTGCAAACATCGCAGACGCACTACAAACTAGAGTAGTGCGGCAGCCGCAACAGCGCCCTGAATGCATTATTGTATTAAGTACGTAGGGCGCTATAAATCTTTTTGGTGTAGTTGGTCTATATGCTGCAAGAATAAGATGACGTACAATATGCTTTGAAAAGCGTGATCTTGACAGAGTCATTTCAGCGACCAAATTTATGCACCAACATATTCGCCCTACATTCTCTTTCAATGTCTTCATCGTCTTTAAGACTGTCAGTCACAATATGTCCAAGAATTTTAAAACGATAGACCCTTTCTAGTGGTTCGTTATACAGCTTTATAGGGGGTACAACACTAGGACATTTACCGCCAGCCTTAAATACCATGAACTGCGACTTTTTGGTATTGTACAGTAAACCATGTGAAGAACACAAGAACATCCAGACCCGGAACAATTATTTGTAGGCCATACAAATACTTGTTCCGTGCGGGATTCAAATCCGCGGCCCCCAACGCAACAACGCATTGCTAAGCCACTGCGCCACGGAGCCAACATTTTTTTGATATGCAATAAGAACTTAATAAAAAAATGCGTGTGTGTCGTGGAACACTCGGTTGGAACGAAGTTCCTTGCGTAGTAAGTATATTGTTATTGATAAACGTAGCTATTATATTATTGGTTAACAAATAATGAATTACTAGCGTCTATTAAAATGAAGCGTCATTTGAAATAAAATAATATTTCTTTCATGACAAGATAAGAAAAAGTGCGAGGGAGATGGATATTATTCCATCTAACTTCCTTATTTCGCCGCCAAGGCCGTCTACACTATGACACAAGGGGTCGTAACGAAAAAATCTTACACTTTTTGTCGCCTAGCTCCCAACCGCCAAACCCGTACCATCCGATAAAGAACTTCTTTCCAAAAATATGCAACTATCATAGGTGGTTTCGTTCGTTAATTATAATATTTTTCAACGTTTCTGTACGATATGATACGAGTATATACCTACGATGTCCGGAAATAAATAGATAAGCCTGAAATGAGTGACAGCACAGTTTGTGACCGTTCGAAAAAATATAATAATACTAGCTGACCATGCAGACGTTGTTCTGCCCTCTCCGACGACCCTGTGTCCTATAAAAATTCTTAAATTCGTAATAAAAAATATTGAGGCTCACTTATCGGGATAAAAACTATCCTATCTCTCAAGTTGGACCAAACTGCACACAGTGTGCAAAATTTTATTGAAATCAGTTTAGTAGTTTAGGAGTTCATCGCGGACAAACAATGTGACACGTAATTTTTATATATAAAGATATTAGACTAACCCTAAGTAGTACCTGTGATATGATTATTTTGAAGTCTTAAACTGTTTTAACTTGTTCTTCATTTCAAATTTATGAACTCCATCGGCTTTTTGAAGTTAAAATATTTTACTTTTAACTATGCTTCTAAATATAGGCAGTAAAAAGTACAATTAGCTATTGCGCCTTTAAAACGATTGAATTTACTTTTCAGCACGTAATATGCAAATTTTTATTTTAATGACAATGTTTAAGCGTCTAGGGTGTAATAAATATATGAATACCTAAGTGCCCAATTATTTTAAAAGAATATCTGTCTACGCAGACTTCAAAACTATATGCCTAATTACAGTATCTACTGTAATAACTAAATGATTACTTATAATTATTGCAAAAGGAAATTAAGCATCATTGTCTTCTTTTGAAAAAAAAATCAAGTAAGGGAGAAGTTAAAAACGAAAGAATCGTAGATCATTGGATGAACACGTATAATAATATAATATATTGCTACGTTCTATTTCAAACTCCCATTTTTTCATTGTTTAGACCTGCTTGATTGAGCGATAAATAGCTAACTGCAACCTATATAATATCAGAAAGATAATCGAATCAGTCTATTATAAATATGCCGAAAGTCTTGGTTTGATTATGTTGACCAAATCGTTACAGTTTAGTTGGTTAAAAAAAATTACAAAAAATTCTACTTACGAGTATCAGTTGAAGTGACACTAACTACAATTTCTTTTTCCTTCACAATAACAAAGAACAATGCTTTGGCAAATAAAAAAATAAAAAAATTAAAATGAGGGGATGCGTGTTAGAAATGAAGTATATACACACAAGCCCTAAAATAATCATTATTTGAAAAAAAAATCACACAAGACTGTCCTATGCAAGAGCTACCTTACAAGACTGTAAAGAACTTATAATGAAAATTTCATTTAAATATCTGGCTATTTATATTGTCCTCGTCGTTATATAAATGCATATGAATTTATTAATATTAACACAATGGTTCATTCAAATCGCAAAATATGTCAGGCCTTTTTAATTGCAAACAATAAAACTGTCCTTTATGTACTGTTTACTTACACAGCGATTATACTTTATGTATTTTTGTTTTTTGCCAGGATGCGTTTAACTACTTTTTATTATAATTGAAATGCAAATTTAACTCGGAAGTTGGCTGAGAGCGAAAAATAACATATCAAAATAAATATAGTCGAAAAAGGGATTACTTCATTTTATTTTTAATGTTTATTTTTACTTTTATCGTATTTTATGTTAATGTAAAAATAATGTTTTATTATAGTGCGCCGGTAAACGTGAACCTGAGAAAGAATTAGAAGCTCAGAGATGGATTGAAACCGTCATCGGTGAAAAGTTTCCTTCAGACCTTCCCTACGAGTTAGCTCTTCGCGATGGCATCATACTCTGCAAGTTGATGAACAGGCTTCAACCCGGTATCATCACCAAAGTTAACGTTTCGGGGGGTGATTACAAGTTCATGGACAATATTAATCAGTAAGTGTGAATATGTATATTAAGTATATTATAGGTTCATATTTTTCTTTTTCTTAAAACAAGTTAGATCGTAAGGTAGATAGATAGTTTTAATTCAAGACTAGCTGACCCGGCAAACTTCGTACCGCCTAACAGTCGATTCTTTAATTTTTATTTTTTTTAATACTTATTCTGCTATTCGGGACACCGGGTCAGCTAGTAAGATAAAAAGAAAAAAGAAAGTTGATAAGACAACAATTACATTATGTCAAAAAATAAAAATTATAAAACACTTAAAATTCTTTTAATAGTCACTAAAAATCACAATGAAAATTACAATTTCTGATTTCTTATTATGATACCTACTTATTATATTTTATTTTATTTTTCCTTATCGTATAAATATTGACAAATATCTATACGATACGATTCGATACGATATAATATTTATACGATACTAACGTCACTCATTTGTTTTGCCTTCCCGGACTCCCCTCTCCTAACACTTAAACTTTATGGTATGGTATTAAAGTTCAAATTGACTTTTAAATATTATGACGAATCTTTTGTATTTGAATATAGAAAAGTATTGTTTTTAGACTTTCACAGGCAATTTTTAAATTTTTCTCTCCGTAAGAACCATCTTCGTACTTTAAGGAATATTATAAAAAAAGAATTAGCGAAATCGGTTCAGCTGCTCTCGAGATTTACTCTTAGCAACACATTCAGCCATTCATTTTTATATTATAGATAAATATATATTTCTGGCATTTCCATGGTATGGTCATAGATACAATTTTCAATGTATACTTAATGTCGTATCAATACTACCGACTCTGGAATTTCTTACGTTACTTCAAACATAACAACACAAATTTTAAATACATATATAAAATACTGGGTGGTGGGACTCCCTTTTTGCCTAGGAATTCCATCTGGACAAGTACCACCCTCTTACCTATTTCTGCTGCCAATTAGCAGTGCTTTCACTGCTGTTTTTTTTTTATAGAATAGGGTGACAAACGAGCACACAGATGATACACCTGATGTTAAGTGGTTGCTGTGACCATATGATGTGCCATAGACATCTACATCTATCCTCAATAAAGAATCAAAATGCATATGTGTTGTCAGTTGTCACCCGTGAGGTCTAAGATGGAATGCCTCTTTTCCAGTAAAAAAGGTCTCCGGTTCTCTACACTCACGATACGAAACACGGCAGTGTTAAGCTGTTATTTGACGCTGGTATTCTGTGAGAGCGTGGTCTTTCCCCGGTCGAGCCGACCCATTCGTGCTACAACTATAATACCAATATAGCTGCAACATGACTCTACCACGTATAAAAATGTGTTCCAGGGTCAAGGGATATAGAATGCCAGTAAGTATATTTATAAGTTGTGAGACATTCCATCTTAGTACTCAAAGGTGACGACGCTCCTGATCTTCTCTGTTTGATGTCGGCTGCAGGTGTCCATGCACTGCAGTAGCCACTTACATCAGGTGGACTGTAAGTTTGTTCGTTACCTTAGTTTTATTAAAAAAAAAACTGTCTAGGAAACCTCATAGTCCCTTACAAGAATACATATGAATACACTGATGCACTCACTATCCGAAATATTGTAGTACCAGAGACAAATTATACAAATCCTCCTAAAAATTCAAAATAGAGAATTAATAATTAAAACGAGATTGTCAATTAAAAGGAAATATTTATAGACGTTGATCGGTAAATGAATATTTCTTGAAATCTATTGATTCAACTAATTTGGAATAAATGTGGTGAGTGACAAACGAACCTTTATACGTGGTAGAGCCATGCTGCAGCTATATTATGGTTGTAGCACGAATGGGTCGGCTCGACCGGGGAAGGACCACGCTCTCACAGAAAACCAGCGTAAAATAGCAGCTTAACGCTGCTGTGTTTCGTATGGTGAGTGTAGAGAACCGGAGACCCTTTTTACTGGCAAAGAGGCATTCCATCTTAGTCCTCACGGGTGACAACGCATCTGCATCTTGAGTCTTTATCGAGGATAGATGTAGATGTCTATGGGTCTTAGTAACCACTTACCATCAGGTGGACTGTGTCCTCGTTTGTCACCCTATCCTATAAAAAAAAACATGGTAAGTGACTGCTGTAGATACCTGCTACCAAATTCAAACAAAGAAAACTACAGACTACGAAGACAACGTAATTATGTTATTTTTTTAAACAAAAGGGAAGTACGTTTACAAATGTGCAAATGACCGAATATAACCCTTTGTTTCTAAATAAATAAATTAATACCAAATTACTAATCTCTTTGTTCTTGTATATTAAAGGCTTATAAAAAATGTGATTAATTTTTTCAGGTTCCAAAAAGCATGCGTTAAATATGGTGTACCAGACGTTGACCTGTTCCAAACAACTGACCTCTGGGACCAGAAGAACATTGCTCTCGTGACGCAAACAATCTTCGCTATAGGCAGAACGGTAATGGCTTGGTACTCTCTACGTTTTATGCCGCCATAAATGCATATCATCCGTATACATTTTTATTGTTCCCTTAATACGGAGTTATGATATGCGTTGAGTACAGGACATAAGTTTTCAACGTAAAAAAATAAATGATTATACCATTGTAAATGCGTGGCTTGCAATGGAAGGAGTCTTAGACCCTTGAAAATTATTTATATGTGTTTGAATAATAGTATTTCATATTTATACGATATTGACGGACCTGCCTCAAGCAAAGCCACCTTATTGTCGCCCGCCAAATTTTAATTGTTACCTTCGTATGTTTACTGTCTGAATATTTTATTAAAGTCAACTTTTAAGGTTATCTATACAAATAAATAAAATTGAAGTGACTGTTTGTAATGTCAAAATTACAGCTTTTTAATAAATGCATATGAAAGTATATACGGTATTAACAACAAAAATACATCATCTGTCCGTCTGTCTGTCTGTCTGTCTGTCTGTTTGTTCCGGCTAATCTCCGGAACGGCTGGACCGATTTTGACGGGATTTTTACTGGCAGATAGCTGATGTCACAATAAATAACTTACTTTTATTTTAGAAAAATAATTAGGGCTCCGCGAAAAAAATTTAAATCCCAAATAACACGCGGGCGAAGTCGCGGGGAACAGCTACTTTTCAAATATTTTTATGGGTTTCACTACTCTGTTCAAAGGCATTCTATTTCATTAATGGTATACAATTATGTTTATATTAACTTGATATTTAACAAAAGAGCTAACTTTAAAATATTTTATTATGCTTTAATTAACTATCGTTAGTTTATATCTATAAGAAAATAATATATTATAAAATTAATTATACTCGTAGTGCTACAGCTGTATTCAATTTAACTGTGACATAATACGTGACATTGCAACAAGAGTCTTTGAGCTATGGCATTGTATGATTGTAACATGGCATGCACATGATCCTTTTAATTTTATTTTGTCTATCCATTTATTTTCCAGACAGACCAGTTTTTGACCGAATGTAAGAGTAGATATATTCTTTCGCTACATTTTTAAGAAAATATTGGAAATGTGTATTTTTTATTATTAGCCTTATATCTCTCAATATATTTTTATCTATTCTCTATACGTAAAAATATATTGCTGTCCGTTAGTCTCGCTAAAACTCAAAAACGGCTCGACCGATTTTGATGAAATTTTTTGGACTCGGTAGGTAGCGCTGTTATCTAGATAATTATCGTCTTGCCAAAACCCGGGAAGGACAGGCGTAGAGCAGCTAGTTACAGGCCGATTACGCTGCTACCGCACATAGCCAAATTATTTGAGCGCATCGTACTTAGAAGAGTCCGCCCGTGCATACAACTTCGGGCGGAACAACACGTATTTCGGAGCGGACACTCTACAGCTACACAGCTGACCAGAGTGCTGCACCTGCTAGCGGCCGAGCACAATTTTGACAGAATAACAGTGGGCGTCTTCTTGGACATAGAGAAGGCGGTCTACAGGGTGTGGCACTCTGGACTACTCTACAAGATGGAACAACAAACGAGTGTCCCTCCAGCTATGCTGCGGCTAGTGCCGTCGTTTCTAGCCTACCGGAGCTTCTACGTCTGTGTCGAGGATCCCGAGTCCACAGTCAAGCCAATAAGAGCCGGCGTACCACAGGGCAGCTGTCTGTCACCGATCCTGTACGCGGCTTATACAAATGACATACCAACACTCGCTGGACATCTGCACGAATGGGAGGACGACGTAGAGCTGGCACTATATGCGGATGATAGTGCCTACTTTACTTCGTCCAGAAGAACTCATATTGCTGTTGCCAAGATGCAGCGCCTGCTGGACCTGCTGCCACCATGGCTGGATAAGTGGAAGATGGCCGTGAACGTGGGGAAGACGGCCGCTCTACTCACCCGCCGATACCGGAAGCCACCACCACCATTGAAGCTAAGAGGCCAAGAGATCGCGTATCAGATGGCCGTAACCTACCTTGGATGCCGGATCGACAGGATGTTGCGCATGACCGAGCACGTCGACATCGTCGTCCGCAATGCCAGATAAGCGCGGGCGATGCTTCGTCCAGTCCTGGCATCCAAACTACCGAAGAAAACTAAGATCAAAATATATAAGCTCTACATAAGACCGAAACTTACATACGCCGCTCCGGCCTGGTACGCGCTCTTGAGCAGAAGACAAAGGCAGGTCCAGCAAAATCTAACACTACGGACCATTGTCGGTGCAGGTCGCTACGTCCGGAATGACGTCATAGCGGCCAACCTAAAAATGGAGACAATCGAAGAGTTTGTGGTCCGGTTGACGCGCGGTATGTTCGACCGCGCAGACAACGGGCCACATCCACATCTAAACAACTTCGCGTCGCTACACACCCGCCCCCCGGACGGGCGACCTTTGCCAAGAGAACTCTCTATATAGATTAGAGAGTCGAGTAAAGCCCTCAATGCCACAGATAGGCCAACTTAGACACCTAGGTCGAAGCAGTCGTCTACAGGACGACTTACCCGACCTGGCCGTATTAAACTACCATTGGCCTTATTAGGAGCCTTTTTCAGGCCATTGGTCAAATTAGGCACCTTTTTCAGGGGCTGGCCATATTAGACGCCCTAAAATTCAGATGACCTACAATGCCGGAAATTATCGGCTCCCAATGACCGGCCCATAGAGATGGGCCGTGAGGAAGATCCGGGTAATGGGGGAGAAACCCCGAGGCCCGAGACCTGTTGGGTGTTATACACACACCTCAGCAGATGACAACGTACCGTTATCTAGATCCAGAAATCACCCGTGCGATACAGGGGAAGATCACTAGTTATATAAAGTTATTTTTTAAAAATTCAAAATTCAAAATTGTATGTTTACCTATTCCCCTTTTTATTAACTAGTACAGCAAAGAATTTAAGTCGGTATTATTATTAACAGCACAATTGATTTGATGTTGAAAGAAGTTTTGATTTTTCCATAGAAACAAAAACCTTTTAATTTATGTGATTGAGAAACGAAATTATATATTTCGTGCATTTGTAAAAGTTGCTCCACAATAACATGTTTTGAATAATACTTAAATTTCACAAGATTTTTTCTTTCTAATCGTCTACTCCGTCTGCCAAGACCACACTTATTTAATCCAACCACAGAAAAAATAAAAGTTATTACTTCAATGTATTTTTGCCGCTCAGCACGCTGCAGTGTTTTGGTAGAGTTCCATCTTGGTTCTCAGGGATGAAAAACCAATCCAGCCTTAATAATATTTTAGTGTACCAAGTAGAATTTAGCAAAACTGAACACTTGCGGCATCACCTCGGTCTCTCTGTCTTGCTTGCCTATCACAGATGTTTTTCTAGTAATTTGGCATTGTTATATACTTACCCAAATACAGATTTGATATTAGAAATACAATTTGGAACGGTTAGTTTTGTGCAGTAAAAGTAAAGTTGAAAGAATATATAGCTGCTTAAATGCAAAACTTCCACATGCCAAAAAGTATTATTTTTACAGTAGAGCCAATTGAACATTTTCAGATTTTATTTTTTGAATTTCTCAACTAAATCACGACAGATTGGTACGTGTAATAAATCACTACATGCGTATTTGCAACCTTTATGACTTGAAATTAGTCATTTTTCACTAATATTTAGAAGGAAGCATACAAAAGTAGATAAGTTACTTTTGCATATAAATTATAGGTGTAATGACAATGAAATATATGAAATAAAAGCCACAAGTCGAAAAGACCCAGGTTGGGTTTTATAAATTTATTTTCTTAAATAAGATACATAAGTCGTTAAATTTATTTATAAATCAAAATATAACATCATTTTGTAATAATTAATATTCTAAGTACGTAATTCTGCTTAAAAACAAGTTCTGTTTAATAAATCTAAACTATAAATTCTCATTCAAAAACTAAAAATATAATAGAGATTTAAACTTTGTGAGATCATTCAGTAACGAGATATATTTATAATTAATCTACTTATCATAGCCACATCGTGCTATTTATGAATGATTACTATGTTATTCACAACCATGAAGATCACAATAGCTATTAATATTAATAAGGTACGTGAGGGTAATATGGTCATCTTAAGCTTTGCCGCGTTATAATACCAAAATTAGGAGGAGGACAGGGACAAATAGACAATGTCGTATACTATAACTAATATAGAAAAAATAACAAACAAACCTTGGCAATAATTAGCAACACATCGAAAAATCAACTTAAAAAAAACTAACTATAGTACGTGAGGGTAATAATATGGTCCTCCGGGTAATATGGTCACTTTCTTATAACTCAAAAACTACAGCGTTGTTTGCATAGAACGCTCTAAGATACGATAGCTCTTCATCAATCTATCAAGCGCTCCTTTATCGACGCCATTTTGAAAATTGATATTATTGTAAACATTTTAGTCGATTTTTGTATTGTATAGTGTAGTTAGTTTTTTTAAGTATATTTTTCGAAGTGTTCCTAATTATTTCCAAAGCTTGTTTGCTCTTTTATTCTTAATATATTAGTTATAGTATACGACTTGGTGTTTTTGTCTCTGTTGTCCTTATAATTTTAGTTTTATAGGACGATAAAGCTTAAGGTGACCATATTACCCTCACGTACTTACTATAATATCAACTGTCAAAATGGTGTCGATAAAGCAGCGGCCTTTTGAGCCTTTATTATTTGAATGACTGATGAAGAGCTATCGTATCACAAAGCCATCAATGCAAATTAGGCTGTAGTTTCTGAGTTATAAGAAAGTGACCATATTAACCGGATGACCACAATACCCTCACGTACTCTACAATATTTATAAAAATTATTTAATTAAATGAAATGTTATAAAAATGAAACAGTCTTGACAATTTGTTATTTTGCTATTTATAATAATAATAATCTTTATAAAACCTTATATAGGTTACAAACAAATGATTTAACTAAAAACATATTGAAAGAAGAACAATTTAACTAAAAAATACAATGAAAGCTTATAAATAGCATAACAATATTAAAAAAATAGCTTCAATACAAAATAAATTAAATTAATAAGCATTGCAAATCTAATGATTTGCATAAAAGCTTTCATAATCTTTAGGTATCACATTTTTTTTATTAATTTTATGAAACCCTGCTTTTTTGTCTCCGAAACTTTCAGTTTTTGCGTATATAATTTCTTTAAAGTTGGTACTGTTACAGTCTTAGTTTTCTTTTTCAATGTGTGTACTATATTAAAGTTTTCATCTTCGTAGGACGTTTTGAATAAAAATTTATCTCTGTTGTCCTTGGTGATGTTCATAATTTTAATATCTGCCCATTTCACTTTCTCTCCGACTTCACTTGTCGTTTAATTTCCCGTAGCTAACGGTTTTAAATCGTAAAAATCTTCATACGTCAGTTATTTTACATTGTACGGAGTGCTATTCTTTTTTGACGTCTTAATGAGTGTTATATACTGGTCTGGTACGTAAATAGGCGATAAAAATCACAAGTAACAATTGCTGAACGCTGGAAAATGTTCACCCCGAAGGTTCAGGTTTCGGTGATGAACAATCGTTATAAGAAAATAAATACTCTTCAAGATCCGAGTTTATATTATTATCTGAATAGTTGGGGCCTTTAACGCTATTGTCTGATTAAAAATGTGTCCCCATGTTTGATTGGCTAGCAGTGTCACTTTCTTCCATAGACTTATTTGGCCTTTTTTTCGATGGACTATTTAGAACAGAAAATTAATCTATTTCGTCGAGTACTGAGTAACCAAGATCAGGTTGGCTGTCTGGAATGGAATTTGTGAAGACATCATTTCGATCCGCGGCATCATTTTCTTGAGATATATTTTCAAGTAAATTTTCAGGCGGCATTTTGCTAGAATTATAGTTGAATGCAACTGTGCCTAGATCTCTTGGCGTTCTGTCTGGACTGCCACTTACATCGCAGTATCTATTTAAATGGAATGGAAATAAATTAATGAATATTGTAATAATAATATTAATTAATAATACTACCACGACTTGACTTGACTGAAATAGCTTTTCGGACCCCAAAGTAAAGTAATGAAGAAGTTTAAGAATTAGACCATTAATTTTCAGAGATAACTTCATTCAACTTAACCTCTTTATAAAATTAGTAAAGACATGTTAATACTCGTAATCATTTAAAGATGAACTTAATAAATTTTTTATCAAATATAATATTATAATGTATTACACTTTAATATACATTTTTATTATTAAATTTAAACGAAAAACGGGTACAAAAATGTTAAAAATCATAACATCATGCTAATAAACGAACACATTACTCTCCTTTTGAGTATTGAGCAGTCTGGTAAAAAAAATTCTATCAAGGTACTTTAGATTACATACACAAGACGTTTCAGAGCAATAAAATTTAAAAAATCTATAATGCTATACATTCTAAAAACGGGGTCGATAAGTAAATACCACTTTTAAGTATAATATTTTATTTCTTTTTAATATTATTATGTAACGAAACAACATAAAACCAAAACACTGACTATCAGTTAAAAAAATTTAAAATTTTTCTTCGAAAAATTTATGCTAAACAAACGTATTCCAAATACAGCAGTTTTGTTTATAAATTAATTGAATATTTGTATAATTTTTTTAAGCAAAACAAGTATATTACAAAATGTGGCTCTTTTATCTTAAAATAAAATTGTGTACCTTAGAATTTTAAATTCAAAACGACCACATTCCATAATTTGGTGCTTTTGCCTATAAAATGTGAATCAAACTTACATGGTTTTTTGATATTTGGTAGTTTGGTTCCAAGAAAACGTACATTCACGCTGGCAGGCCGACAACAACTGACAATATGGTGGTTTTGACTTGAAATTAGTCAAAAAAGGTCAAAATTCAAAACAAATGTTTCGTATCATTTTAGTGTTTTTATTTTTAGGTCGAAATCAACGGCTGTCTTTAATTCACGCTTGCTACATATATATTTATCTATGAATTCACGTATAATAGTGATAGCTTAGATTAATGATAGATTATAAAACGTTTTATACAATAAAAACGATTTTCATATATTTTTATTTATGGTATTTTTGGTATGCAGCGATATTTTTGAGATTATTAGTATAATGAGGTATGAACTAAAATATCTTAAAACGTAATTTTAAGAATGAATACCCGGTGCGCTACTACTACTCCTGCTTTTATTTTACCCAATATATCCCAATAATTTTATGTTAAAATAAATTCGACCGTCGTCGTCGAAATAGCGTTAAAAGCGTATTTCTTAATACGAGACACCAAACCCAAAAATTTTTTCGTACTAAATTAAATTTATGGGATATCCACTCAAATAGGTCTGTTAGGTATGAAGTAACTATATTGGTCCGATATTATATTATGACTTACTTCCGTATTAAATAACGATTTTGTTCCTATAGGCATATAAACATCCAGAATGGCGCGGCCCCTGGCTCGGTCCTAGGCCCGCTGAGGAGAACCGTCGTGAATTCAGTGAGGATGTGCTCCGTGCCGGTGAAACTGTAATAGGTCTACAAGCGGGCACTAATAAAGTAGCTAGTCAGTCTGGACAGAACTTCGGCGCGTCTCGGAAAATAATTCTTGGCAAGTGAATAGCGCTAAAGAAACCAGTGTTTTGTATTTCATTTTTAAAATAAAGAAATAGTTATTTTCATTTATACATATTTGTAAATTACATTAAAATCACTTTAATTAATTTAATAACAGTATATATTGTACTTTGTTAATGTTCGTTTCGGACAAATTATCTCATAATATTTAAAAAATATGGATGCATCTACGTCAAGTTCATGTAACTTATTTCTGTTTTTTACATATAATATATGAAAATAATTTTGACAAGAATAATAATGATAAACAAATTTTCTTAGAGTAATTATACATATGTATGAAATTTTAATTTCGGATATTACTTTGTCATCTCATCAATTTATTCAAAAATACCTACTTCAGCTGTGATTTTATGATTTACAATAATGTTATTTTATAGAATACATTTTTTTTTTACATAAGTAGAATTTTATTAATAACTTATTAAATTAAATCTATTAAATTAATCATTGTGCTAGATGTATTTTATTAAACCATTTTAAAACAAATTGTAATGTGTTCTAATTTAAAACTTTATTTTAAGAATACCAAATGTATGATCTATGGATACATGATAGGTATATTTTGTTATTATAACATAAAAATGTAGACATTTTACCCTATACATCTTACGTTACCTATATTACCCTTCACAAACACCTCCTTTCACAATGTAGCCCAGAAATGGGTTTTGATCTCCGACACGAGAACACGCCACTTGACTCTGTCCTGCGTCATCTTCACCCGGTTGCGCCAGTGATAACCTAGGTCGACTAACGGGACGTCACCGGGAACATTGGATTTTAACATACGTTTGCTACAATAGGGAATAGAGTCGTGGGAGCTCAGGGGCTAAACAATCGTCGTAAATTTACGTGGTAGAGCCATGCTGCAGCTATATTAATAGTATAGTTGTAGCACGAATGGGTCGGCTCGACCGGGGAAGGACTACGCTCTCACAGGATACCAGTGTAAAATAGCAGCTTGATGCTGCTGTGTTTCGTATGGTGAGTGTAGAGAACCGGAGACCCATTTTACTGGAAAAGAGGCATCTTAGTCCTCACGGCTGACAACGCATCTGCATTTTAATTCGCAAACGAAGATAGGTGTCTATGGGCCACCACTTACCACCAGGTGGACTGTGTGCTCGTTTGTGAACCTTATTCTATAAAAAAAAAAATCACCGTACTTAAGCTACCCAGGATCGATCTTTGTCGACAGCCGGCAGCAATAAAATTCGTATTACAATTTTAAGTGCCAATTTACGACGTGCTCGGTGATGGAACAAAACATAGTGAAGAAACCTGCATGTCTAAGGAATAAAATGTTTCGAAGACATGTGAAGTCCGTGAACTGGAGAAGCATGCGGACTAATTGCCCAATAATCCTCTCATAAATGAGGCATGTGCCCAGCATAGGAACGTATATAGATTTCATTATTTTTTTTCTTTGACTTTGCAACATCAAATTACATATACTCGAAATTTGACTAAAAAAAATTATAAATCTGCAATTTGCATTAATTTTACACAAACTTGCTCAAACAATATTTCATTCACTACATGTTTTAATTACAACATAATATATGGATATGTGAATTTTATTCATTGTTACTTAACATTTTATTGTGTTAATAAATTTTCGTTTTTATATAAACATAATACGACACATATAATAGTTAATTATAAGTTATGGTAAAGTGTAAATTATTGTTACAGCACTGTAAGCTGAAAACAACCCTTGCATTTTGTCTACGCGTTCATGCTTGCATGATATTTCTTTGGTCTGTAGTTTTCGATTAGTTAGTAGCTAGGGTTGACTTATCTCTCATACCACCTATTCTTCTCAATGGCGTTCACATGCCTTTTAGTGAAAAAGTTATAAATTTAGGAATATATGTATATCGAATCCTGTCTAACATGGTCACCACAGGTTATTGAAGTAAGTAGGAAAAAAGAAGACTGAGAAATTTTCTCCTACTACCACTAAAGTTGCGCTTTCACAATCCCTACTTCTGCACATTCTTGTCGATGCTGATATTTGGTATCTGGACGTTACCGAAGGTAAATAAGCTTGAGCGAATACAAAATGTATGCTTACGATTCATATTTGGACTTCGTAAATATGATCACATTTCAAATTTTTGTAAATGTGACAAATGGCTGCCGATTCGCTTTCGCAGGAATACTCACATCCTTTCTGTTATATACAGCATACTCTTCAATTCCTCCACTCCATGTTACCTAAAAAACACCGCTTTCAGTTCATCTTCTCCTCTCACAGATCGTCATCTACGTTCCACTAACAAACTTTTGCTTCGTATTCATTGCAAATTCATCCTCCTTCTTCAATAAATCATTCTCGGTTACAGCTGTACGCCTGTGGAACTCCTTGTCTTTATATTAGTATATTCCACGTGCTCATTCCATTTTTTAATTCAAAAATCTACTCAAAGCTTATTACTTGGGACTCTAATATTTCTTATCACTATTCCCGTCCTTAATGGTATCTATCATACCTATCCTCAACTGTTATCATCTTGTATTTTTATATTTATTTTGTCTTTATTTTTCTTTTAATTAATTGTCGAATTTATGTGCACCTTCCCTATTAGCAATTCATTATAAACAACATTTCTTTACGCAAAAAGTTTGTCTGGAAGAAATTGCTTTCAGAGCGATAAGACCGCCTGTTGTACCTGCTATATAATTTATTTCATTGTGTGTGTATTGGTGTACAGTATAGAATATATTGATTGACTGATATTTTGAATCATCACACACACATCACACACATCAAAATTAGAGATATTTATATATTTTTATAAAATTAATAAATTTAAAAAAATATATAAATACACTACACATAAAAATTACACTACACTACAATATAAATACAAATTTATATACAATTTTTAATAATTTATAATATTAAAAATTGTATTATAATATACAAAATTAAACTACAATATAAAAATTAAAAAATAAATTTTAATTTCGGGGAAAAAGATTGTCAGCGCAAGCAGTGGATGTATGTATTTGCTTCATGGTACCAACCACTGGAACTGGTTCGGGCTCTGTAACGACAGCAAGCAAAAACTAAACTTACACGCGAAGTAGAGAATCATACATTATTCAAATCAACAATTTGCCAACAACTAAACTAACTCTTCGGAAACTACTTTACAGCGTTTGTTACAAAACGCTAAATAATCCTTTATTGACCAATTTTACCTTCGATCAACAATACCAAATTGGTATTGTTGATCGAAGAATTTTACGTAAATAGCACGGTATAAAACAGTGACATCCAAAACGGCGGAGGAGACCGCGCGAAGAAAGCTAGTTTAAAATAATCAATACCAAACAAACCGGATGATTGACTCCACAGTGTCCCTTGTTGGCAGGCAGAGAGGATAGAACGCCCAGACTCCAGTTCACTTCTACCCAGTACCCATAATACAGCAACCGAATGATCAACGAACTCAACCGAAATAAAGTCACAAACTCGACTAATCGTGTTTATTTAAGTTTAATTTAAGTACATACAAATTTACCGTGTGGTGTAAGAATATCCACTATCCCATATCGTACCCGTGGGTGTCGTAAAAGGCGACAGAGGGAAACTGAAATAAGAAATAGGCAGCAGCATCTTCCTGATAACAACTCAAAATAATAATAAACTACGGTTGCCAACCCGCCTGCCAAGCTTGGCTATATCATATCTATATCTATGGAGCAGCCCTATGTTCAGCAGTGAACTCTTACAGGCTGTTATGGATAATGGACATACATATAAGCTTAAGGATGTACCTGATTAACTTTGAGTCGACAATAAGTCCCTGCCATTGTTCTCAGGTAATATTATTTCATTTTCGCTCGATTCGCCCCTTCTTTCTTTCTTTTCAGTAAAAAATGGAACTAATAATAAATAAATAAATAGATCATGTATAAGTGATGAAAATTGTTTTGTTAGTAATGTAGTACGAAGGATAATATCAACTTAAAATTGAAATTTTTTGTCAGGGGTATTAAATATGCTTTTGGGAGTATCTTGAACCCCTTAGCCTCTCCCCTAGATTCGGTACTGAGTGCAGGCACTATTATTTGACAGCGGTTATAGGTATGAGCGGATGGTACATATCCAGACGGACGTCTAGGCATAAAGAAGTGCTACCACCTAGTGCCACTAAATATAATTTAAAATTAAAAATTTTGTACAACCGACTTTAATATTCATATTGAAGTTGGTTATAGGTAATAATTCATTTTTAAGAATAACTCAAAATAGTTTTTGAGTTATTATGATTAGGTCAAACCTTGATCAAATTCATATAAGACCACATGAGAATTACCAGCTTTCAAATAAAAAAGAATAATCGAAATCGGTTCACCCAGAAAAAAGTTATGAGGTAACACACATAAAAAAAACATAGAGTCGAATTGAGTATTTCCTCCTTTTTGAAGTCGGTAGAAAAGTAGGGTTAAAGAAGTTGAGTTCTGCAAAATGTGGCTTATAATGTTTAAGAAGCTCAATTGGTAAGTCCAATCTTCAGTTTAGTCGTGGTCAAGGTTTTCCATGCGATTGAACCTGGATGAGCGATGGATGCTTTCAGTGATTATCTGTGTACGTCTTTCGGTGATCAATACCTATGCTTTACCTATAGTGCATAAGATCAGCACTCCGTGTTCATGCACTTTCGGTATGAAAATCATGAGAACGGGAGCGGACGATCCTGGTAAGCAGGATCGATTAGGATCTCTATATAGTGTCTCCCAATGGATAGATCTTTCTTTAATTAAAAATGGACAAGACAAAGGACAGCACTATGCTCAATGACCTCAGCAGTAGTGTTTCCCAACGGGTAGGTCTTAAGATGAACATGGACAAGACAAAAATCATATCTAACGTCCTTGTTACACTCATACCGGTAGTTGTTGAGAAAAACTGCGCTCGAAATTGTTGGTGAGTATGTTTACCAAGGACATTGTCCAATTAGGCAAGTCTAACTTCGACTGAGAGGTCAACCGACGGATCAAAGGGATTACAACACATCTTCTCGTCACGTATATCTCAAAAACTTGATAATAGGAGCAGGAGTGTACAACCAGTGCGTGTTGTTTGTCCATGATGGATATGACGTCGATGTGGGCAGCTAAATCTTACATGATATGATGGTGAATAGACGTGGTCCTTCAATGCCGCCGTAAGAGGAAGGAGGTTGTTTAGCCAGTTATGGAGAGAGCTGTAGCTATGATCGGAGCACGTAATATGTAAGTACGACAAACCAAACATCCCATCCCATTACCATTAGCGAATTTTAACATCGCTACAACATAAACGTAGACGAACGCGGAAAAGGTGTGAACAATACAATAATTGTGTCCAGAAATTTTCACGTGAGATTTCATTCCATTCTATTCATAGGATTCCATTTTTAAGTTTAATTTATAGGATTGAGATGAAATGCCTCGTTTCCAGAAAAAAAGGGTCTCCAGTTCTTTACTCTCACCATACGAAACACAGCAGCATTAAACTGCTATTTTACGCTGGTATTCTGTGAGAGTGTGGTCCTGCCCCAGTCGAGTCGACCCATTCTTGCTGCAACCACAATATAACTGCAGCATGGCTCTACCCAGTACCGTCTTTCCCATAAGGGCACACGGGGCCCGTGCCCAGGGCCCCTATCGTCACGGGAAAGGCCGATATATTCGCTTACACTATACAATCTTTTTTCAATTTTAGGAAAATACCGACAAAAAAATTCATAGAGTAAGTGAGGGCGTTTTTAGTCACTTTCTGGTAACCATGAGCAGTGACAAGTCATAAATTGCTGGGTTTGACAGAAAACGTAGCATTGACAGATTTCCAAGGTAGAAAATATGTATTTCCATATTTCGCCACCATCTAAACGTTTTTGTCGTACCATATGAAAAGCGCCAACTTTCAATTAAAATAATAATCATCGAAATCGGTTCACCCAGAAAAAAGTTATGAGATAACACACAAAAAAAACATACTTTCGATTTGAGTACCTCCTCCTGTTTGAAGTTGGTAAAAATTAGAATATTTTGCACTACCGAAATCCCGAAAGAAACCACTGTCGTAATGGTAACCAATTCAAACCACCAACATACGTATCTAATTAATGACATATTATTTGATTTTTACCAATTAACAATAATAAATATAAGATCAGCAGAAAAATGTTTTTGTCATTCACTTTTTTTACCCAAATACTTGTGTGCCCAAGGGCCCCGGTATGACTGTACCACGTAAAAATGTTTTAATTAGATTTTCTTTTCTTTTCTAGATGTAGTCAGATGAAGCTGTAAAATCCTCCAGGCTTACAGTTCGAAAATCCCCGATAAATGACGTGTAGATATAGGTATTGATAAAATTAAAAAAAATTATATACCTACGTCTTTATATGCTATGATTTATAGAAATTTTATTGCATGGAGTTTTGGGAGGAACGTAACAGCTGGCGCATTGCGGCTCTCAATTTTGAAACATAAAAAGTTCTGCTTTTTATATAAAATATCCGCGCATGTGAAATACCCATTGGTGAAAACGACAAAACAAGTGGCTTCGATGCGTAGGTGTTTATATCTTGTAAAATGTATTACAGAGTTTGTATTATTTTTGACGAAAAACCTTGTAGCCAATATCAGAATGCCACAATAAATAAAATGGTAAATTGCAGGGCTATTTATATAATCGTACCTAGTGATAAAAACTTTGCTATCGATAATAATTTGTAACTATTAATAACTTATTTTTTGTAATGAAATAAATGTATTATAAATAAGATTATAATGATCAGTGACATCTGTTGTTATTATTAAGAACTTATATAAAACTAATGGAATCTGCTGAACTCAAGTATTTCACATTTTTTGTAATAGAGGGCAACGCACGTTCGAAAAATTATACTTCAAACCTCCATCTACAATGTTCAAGGCCTGAGTTTGTAAGCGTAGTGAAGTAGTGAAGTGAACACTATATTAATGTAGTGATGCAGACTAAATCCATCTGAGTATCTGTATAGTACACCATTTGCCATTTGCTGTTATGTACTACTCCCAACTACTCCACACGGCACATTATGTTTATTATGCTCCATAGATTATTATTAAATTGTACTTAATATTGAAGAATATTTGAGCGAACTTAACATAATAATACTCTTCTACACATTACTATAAATAATAATCGAATAAATATTTAATAATGTCAATTTTACTGAAAAGCTAGACTATAGAGAAAAGATTTATGTGTAGATTAGATACATGCTAAATAGTAATAGTTTTTTCTACACAGTAATACCCATTGTGCCTAATCAGCCATTTTTGGTGTTCTTCAAGTATCTTAGTATTCGTTATAAAATGAATCGAGTCAGTGCTTGAGTCACTAACTCGAATCTAGTATTCGGGTACTAGGTCAGGTACTCGAGTACTTCAATGAATTCGAGCACCATAACGTTCCTCATTTCCAAAAACACCATGAAAAATAAAGTGAGACACTTTAAATTAGCTTTATATAAGTAATATGGGTGAATAACCGTAAAATGCCTTTTGTACGCCGATGATCATGTCATACTTGCATCGTCGGCAGCCGAGTTGCAAATGATGGTTACATTAATGAACAGGACATTAAAAGAAAAGACGAAAGTTATGGTTTTTGAAAGAGAAGAAAGTAAAACGATATGTGAAATAAGAATAGAAGGGGAGTTGGTAGAGCAAGTAGATGAGTTTGTATATTTGGGATGTGTGTATAGCAGGGATGGTAGATATGATAAGGATATAGAACGACGAGTGAATGCAGGAAATAGAGTGAATGGGGCTCTACACTCTATTGTGAAAAGTCAGAATGTGTCCAAAAAGGCACGTATGGCAATTCACAATGCTGTGTTAGTACCTACTTTAATGTATGGTAGTGAAAGTTGGGTGTGGCAGAAGAAGCATGAGAGTAGAATAAATGCTGTAGAAATGCGGTTATTAAGGAGTATGTTAGGGATAAAGCTGAATGACAGAGTGAGAAATTGTTTAATAAGAGAAGAGTGTGGTTTGGAAGATGATGTTGTGACCAGGATTAAGAAAGGAATGCTTCGGTGGTTTGCCATGTAGAAAGAATGAATGAGGAAAGAGTGACAAAGCAAATTTATGTTGCAGAGGTGAACGGCATAGTCGGGAAGGGTCGCCCTAGGCGAAAGTTTATCGACCAAATTGGCGATATATTAAAAATGGGCCATATCAAGTGTACCTTTAACCGACGAGCATGTATGCGTAGGTATATGGATGTGGAGGAAGCGAGAGAGGTGTGTCAGGATCGTGCCAAATGGAAGTCCATAATCTCTGCCTACCCCTCTGGGTGACAGGCGTGAGTGTTTATGTTGTTATGACGAGGTCGTGATTTGAATACTAGGTTCAGTATTTGAGTACTATAAATACTCGAAATCGTAACTTGAATTCTATAAATCCGAATATTTTATTTGAGAACTCAAATACAATATATTAGAGTCAGTACTAGAGTCTACCTGACTCGACATATCTCTTTAAACTTTATTACACAATGTAGTGTACTGTTGTGAATTGTGGTCTATGTAAAAAGTAATATGAGAGTAATAGTGGTTTGTGGTACAATGTGAACGTGGATTAACTAGTGATGAGAAGTCATCACTGGTTTTAAAAACAAGCGATTTCAGTCACTAGTTTGTTGAAGTGAAAAACTTTTTAGAAGCGTTGTGATTTGAGACTCGATGAAACGAGAAAGTGACACTAAAAAGAGACAAACATATACATCAATGGGATTTAGCCTGCGAGAGAATGAGATAGAATACTGTACACAGTGTTACATATTATCTCGGTCTCTTTATTTTGGGTTCCATTCTATTGCGTGTGAACTGCACACGTTTTTAACAGTGACAGTTTCTAGGCAAGGTTAGATTATACTTAAGTGTTTTAGTTTCTTACAAAACAAAAATATTGAGTGACTATACATTACTTATCACAAGGTTTACCTTTTTGTAGTTTTGAAGTTAAATTGTAGACTTAATAGGAACTTAGGACTGACTTTTTTTATTAAATGGAAATATTTATCAAAAAATTGTAATGAATGGTAAGTCATGTCTATATAGTTAATTTCATTGTTTTGACACTTTTATTAGTATTTAGTAATTTTTTATTTTTAGTTTTTGGTCTATATTCATTATATCAATATATTGACAATATTCAGTTTTTATTTGTCTATTTATACTTTATAAATATAAGGTCAAAAGAAATAACATTGGCAATGCACTCGTAACATAATTTTTACTTCTTTTCTCTCGTTTCATTGCTATATAACTTACAAAAAAATGTGCTTACAAAAATCGCTTCCAGATTGACATTCGACTCCAAACCAGTTATTTGGCTACATGGCTCGTAGCCAATTATAAATAGTGACGATGATATAACGCACTTGCTTAGCCCATACCTAGTAGGTACTGTCATTGATAAATAAATATGTAGCAAGCTAGGGTACTGTACTGTGAGACTGTGTGAGACTGTGATCTGGTCTGGTCTGTTTTTGTGACAGTGTAATGTGTATGTGTAGTGTTTTCGCTTAAAATAAAATAAAATGTTAAGTTCGTAAATCATTAAAATAACATTGGTCAGGGTAAATTTTGTCTTTGTGTGGTGAAAAAAAGCAATCGGATTATAAATAAAAACAAGTATTTTGTTTTGCGTATCAAGGAATATTGCGGGTACAACACTAACTAATGTTAAATAACAACTTGAATTTTAATTAACTTCGTAGAATTCTTGTTGTAGTAACTTGATGTTGTCGTATTTATTTGTGGAAAGTTGTTGTGGATCCAAAACTTTACAAATGTGTTTAAATCAAGCTAGAAAATGATAACATTTGGCTCTGCTAACACTTCCACAACACTGGAAGACACAGGTGAGATACTGTAAACAATAAACATTTTGCGATACAGCCCGTCTCAAGCCGTTTTAGTTTTTTTTTAATTCAATTTTACTTTAAGGTGAAGTGAGAAGTATTTGTGAGAGCGTTTGCAGTGATGGATCCAATGCTACAGTCCAACCTGGGGCTTCAAATCAGAGGCCTCGTATGGACATCGCTTGTGTTTTGGATGTCACCCAAACTTTGAACCTTGCTCACAGAAAAAGGGCCTTAGAAGAAGTTCGTTTAGCTTCCGAGTTAGTTAACGCTAACTTGCATCATATTCACGTAAGTTACTTCAACTTTTAATATATCTAAGTAGTAATCTCTGCATTTAATGACAAAATTACTATGTATCATGAGAGGAGGCAAACGAGCATACGGCTCACCTGATGATAAGTGACCACCATAACCCAATAACGTGCAAATAATAGCAAAGTATGTTGCTGGCTTTTTAGAAACCAGTAAAAAAAAGGCAAGGTAGTGGACTGCCAGCTGTTAACATGATGTGGATTGAACTTAGAGTTCTGTTATAGTGTATGATAGTATAATTTAGAAGTTGGAATTAATCTGATGAAATATTTATTTTCACTTTTATTTTTCTACTTATGTTATGTATTGTATTTAATCACAATTAAAGCCTTAAGTTAATGTACTTGTGTACATGCGTGTTAGTGGTGTACATATCAGAATACTTTTATTATATTATTTATTTAGATTAAAATTTTATTATATATAATAATACATATATATAATATGTAACACTGTTGGTATGTCTTAATAAATATGAATTAGTTTAGGGTAGCTTTCTACTGAATCAAGTGATAACCTAATAAGATGAGTATTGTTGATGGAAACAGCTCCTACAATAAAATAATAATAAAATAAAAATGGTCTTAGTAACAGTGTGAGGGATCGCAAATGGAATGGCAAAAATATTAAAATTGAAGAAATTTATTGCCTTTTTAGTTTCCTTTACTTTGCTTTAATTTTTTTACTAATCTAAAGCATTCATCTGTGTCAGATATATTTATTAGCACACGATGAGCACATGTTTTGTAGAAATTTTCATTTGAATAAATAAAATTGTTTACTTTTCTAGTCTGCATTTATGATCACACACTTTTAATGTTTTCTTGCAGTATGAAAAATTGGATTTTGGTGAGACTAGTGTACTAGACACATTCTACAATGCAGATGTTGCTCTTGTAGACCTTAGTGTACAAGTGCAGCAAAGTTCTCTCCTGTACCATCTTGGAGTTCGTGAAAGTTTTGATATGAAGGAGAATGTGTTACTTTACAATGATGTTGATCCTGATGCTACATTAAGACTAAAGGTACAGTAATAAAAATTAGCTTATTTAAAAATATAAAATGAGTCTGCATTATTATCAGATCTGTTTAACTTTATTTTATACTAGTGACCTGACCTGTATAGGATTTATAAATGTAGCATTATTTGGATTTGAGATAGCCAGAGACCATGTATTTTATCAGTTTGATGTACTTTTTAAAAAAAAAGTCTAGACAAAATATAGCAAAGATCCCTCTTGGCTTTGCTGTCTATCTGTTTGTTTATTTCATCACAATTGGTTCAGCCATTCCAAAGATTAACCCGGATATACAGACAGTAACTTATGTCTTATTAGCATGCCAATAACTCACTGAGCTTTATAGAAGACAGTTTTTTCAATATTACATACATACTTCAATTATATTATATTGATTATTATAGTTATTTTAAATGATGGCGAAAGACCAGTACTTGAAGTCCTTCAGAAGCTCTTTAATCCCGTCCTCCATGGTGGCACTGCTCTGGAACCGTGGAGCAGATCTTGTGCGAAGCAGTGGTCTTGCTCTTCAAGAAAGGCAACAGACTTGTTTTTTTTATAGGGTAGAGTGACAAACAAGTACACAGTCCACCTGATGGTAAATGGTTGCATAGACATCTACATTTATCCTCAATAAAGAATCAAAATGCAGATGCATCGTCACCCGTGAGGACTAAGATGGAATGCCTCTTTTCCAGTAAAATGGGTCTCCGGTTGTCTACACTCACCATACAAAACACTGCAGTGTCAAGCTGCCATTTTATGTTGGTTTTCTGTGAGTGTGATCCTTCCCTGGTCAAGCCGACCCATTCTTGCTACAACTATAATTCAAATATAGCTGCAGCATGGCTCTACCACGTATACCAGTTTTCGAAAAGGCTTTAGTACAATTGACCACATACATAACCTTCAGTAAATTGTACATAAGACTGAAGTACAATCTGCCACTTTGTTTGCATATATGGACTATGAGAAAGCCTTTGAAATTTCGAAATTTCAGCAGTGCTTCAATCCCTTAAGCAGTACCAAGTTGACTGTCGGTATATCGAAGTGTTAAAGTGTTTGTATAGTAGGACTATAATGGCCATGTACAGAACCAGAGTACGAAACCTATCCAAATGTAGAGAGGTGTAAGACAGGGTGACGTTGCATCCCCGAAACTCTTCACCACTGTATTGGAAGACGTTTTCAAACCACTAGACTGGAAAGGATACAGTATTACCATCAATGGCGAGTACATCACCTTCGATTTGCCAATGATATAGTCCTTATTGGAGAATCACAGCAGGACTAACAGTGTAGGGCGGCCTCTATACTTCGCTTACCAGTACGAGGTTGCCACTCGAGAACCTTTCTTTCAAATTAGATGGAATGACGACCTGGTAAAATACACAGGAAGTCAATGGATGCAGGTGACTCGGGACCGTGCCTGGTGGCATTCCTTGGGGGAGGTCAATGTTCAAAAGAGGACATGTGAAGGGCTGTAATAATGATGATGATGAAGTGTATTGTATTTTTGTTAAAATATTTGTTAATAGTCTATTTTTAATTTTAACCATATTATGTTTAATACTAGTTGTTCATTTTATTTTTGGCACCTATCACATTATTTCCACTTGCCGCTGGTTGACTGGGAGAGAAAGCCAAAAGGCATTTAGTCAGCCCTTTGTAATCCTTATTATTAAGGTGTTGTACAATAAAGTAAAATGAAAAAAATAATAATAAAGTAACTGTAATTAAGTAATAAATGTAAACAAATTAACATCTAAATGCTGAAGATGAAGCTGCACAGTATTCAATGTGTTATAGCAGCAAGTTGGATTTCACATCTCTTACTCTCTTTTTCATTTTAACTATTAAAGTAGAAGTTTATAACGCAATTAACCATTATTATGAGTAATAAAACAGTGTACCATATTATACATTCATAGCGCACTTATAATTTGACCCTACTGTAATATGTTCTGCTTACAATTATACATCAGTATAATGTAATGGATGCAAATACAGGATAACATAATACAACACAATGAACACTAGTCAGCTTCCCCGGTCTTCTTTGCTTCTTCTATATAGAATAAGCAGAGCAATATAACCATAATGGTCAGGATCACGGTAAACAAAATAACCAATTGAATGACTTAGACGGAATGCTCCCCCACATTGCCTGCATTGAATATTTATACTGCTCCGATAAGGGAGTTTTAGTTTTGCCCTCATATCCTTTTCGCTTTTATTTTCTTCACCTTATAACCAACATATTATATGATGTAGGCTAACAATAACCACATTTTCAAAAAGGTGAAAACATCCATGAGAAAGTCCATACTCGTCTTTCAAAACTGGTGTAACATACCAGCTAATTCTGCTGTGTTCCTTAGGATGAGGGGTGGCTATAGCAAAACACCATATTACTGGTTAATAAAAGGCACTCCATTGAGGATGATAAATCACTTAATTCGTAATTTATTTTTAATCAACTTCAAAAAGGAGGAGGTACTCAATTCGACTGTATTTTTTTCTAATGTGTGTTACCTCATAACTTTTTCTAGGTGAACCAATTTTGATGATTCTTTTTTTATTTGAAAGCTGGTACTTCACACGTGGTCCCATATGAATTTGATCAAAGTCAGACCAATAGTTTAGTAGTTTTTGAGATATCCTTAATAATTTATATTGAAAAGGAGCCCGCTCACCTTGGCTCCTACTTTCCGGAATGTATCCTTGGAGTACACTGACCGCCTTCAGTTATTAGGGATTGAATTTTCTCCGAACCTAAACTATGGGCGGTCCATTGAGTCCAGAGCCAAAGCAGCCGCAAGGAAACTTGGTGTCCTTGCAAGGGTGCGGCGGTACTTCATGCTGGGGCAGCTTCTTACCTTTTTTTTTTCGTGGGGAAATCCTCATGGATACCTCCGGCTGCGGGGGCAACCGGAAGGTTATGCCGGACTCCTACCGGCTAAAAACCCCGCGGTGGTCTCCATCAACGTGTACGAGGGGTCCCGGGATCTCCGTTCGGAACACAACCGGGGCCCCTCTCTCGCTTTGCTTTATTTGAAGCACGTCCCAGGGGCAGAACTTACTACCCCCAGAACCTTCGCAGTGCTATCACGATGTCTTGGGACCATTTCCGAGCCATCGTCCAACTCGGGGGTTACGTTACTAGGCATTCGAGGCCCCCGCTCCAAACGCATGTAACCTCAGAGGCCCCGTTTCTGGTAGGGGAACACCATCTTCAAAGGGAGGGCCGTGACGAACGCCTAGATGACGTAGTCTCCGAGTGGGATCTGTTCTCCTCCGACTCCGCTCAGCAGCCTCCTTCTGGACCATTACGGACTCACAGAAGGTGGCTACGGCCCTCCACGCCGAGTCCCCGCTCAACATCGCCGACACGACTGCTGGCAGGCAGAGGTCCCGACCGACCGTTCCCACGCTGGACATACCGCCAGCATATGGGACGCGGAGTGCTGGTCCTGTCCACCGCAGTGGAAGCAGTTCGCCGTCGCTTCGCGTCCGATCTTACACAGATAATCACCGAAGCACCCGTGCCCGGTATTTACCTGTGTAAGTCTGTAGGTGAGTCTTCCCACTCGTCGCTGCATCCAGGCTTCGAAGACCGGCAGGATTGCGCCAATAACACGTTTGCGGGCATAGCGCTCCTCGTTGAGTCGAGTGCGCTACATCGCTAAAGCGTTCTGTCGCTCCTGCCGTTTTATAGACTCGAGCGCCTCATCTGGCTCACTACCACCTCTCTGACGAAGGATGCGGATTCGGTTGTATACCCTCGCATCCATATCTGCCAGTATATCTAGGGGTGAGAAGCGAGCCAGGACTGTAGCCGTCTCAAAAGATATCGTGCGCTATCCCCGCACGATCCGTATAGCCATCCTCCGCTGGACACTGTAGATTTTAGATCTACAGCGCCGGATGGCTAGCCTTTTCGCCCACACAGGTGCCCCGTATAAGGCTACGGACCGTACTAACCCCGCATAGAGGCGGCGTATTTCCTCCCTCGGTCCCTCTAAATTGGGCAGCAGTCTGTGCATAGCACCCGCCACCCTCTCAATCCGGGGGACTAGGCGCTCAAAGTGCTCTTCGAAGCCCCAGCGAATGTCCAGATGGAGCCCTAAGTACTTCATGTACCGCCCCACTCTGACTACAGACCCACCCACGTAGACGCACGAGTCGGGTGGTTCCCTGCTCCGAGGTAATTTGTGAAAACATAAGGCCTCGGTCTTATGAGGCGCTATTTCTAGACCCAACTCGTGGATTTTGGCGACGACGACTTCTGTCCCAAGCTCAGCGAGCTCCTTGGTCCTCTCGAAGGTGACCCCGCTGGCGACCACCAGTGTGTCATCGGCATAGCACACGATATTTACGCCAGTAGGAAGGTTGACACGCAGAACCGCATCGTACGCGAGGTTCCACAGTAGCGGATTCAGCACTGAGCCCTGGGGAACCCCACGTTTGATCTCCCTCCGTATATTCCTACTATCTTTCCCCATGTACAGAATGTACCTGTCGCGCAAGTAGTCCCCGATTACGCCTTGCAGGTAGGCAGGCACTTGGTGGTATTCTAATGCCCTCCATATTGTATCCCAGGGTAGAGATTGAAAGGCGTTGACAATATCAAGACTTATCGCCAACGCCACACCACCCTGGGATACTACTTGTTCCGACAGGGAGCGGACGCGCATAATGGCATCTATGGTGGAACGCTCCCGTCGGAATCCAAATTGGCTTTCTGCCAAATCGGGACCGACGCGCGACAGATGTCCGTTGACCCGAGTGACAACTATCCTTTCGAACAATTTGCCAATCTCGTCCAACAGGTATATGGGACGGTACGCAGAAGAAGAATCCGCGGCCCTGCCTTCCTTCTTCAAGAGGACCAACCTTGCTTTTTTCCATGCTGTGGGGAACTTGGCACTCCGCAGACAGCCGGTAAACAGCTGTCTTAGCCTGTCCCCCAAGGTAGCCAGACTCAGCACCAGAGCCCGACCAGGAATTTCCGTCAGGCCCCGGTGCAGTGTTCCGGGCTCTCAAGCGGCTAACGGCTCGGTCCAGCTCCTCCACGGTCACCTGCATCTCATCATGCCACTCCAATGACGACGGCAGGTGACCTGAGGGACTTGACCGGTCTTCTGGGAAAAGCGTGCCGATCACTCTTCCCAGCAGGTCCGGATCGAAAGTTTCCGTCAAGGGCAGCGACCATGGCCGGAGTTTTCCCAGCACCATCCTGTACGGTCTCCCCCAGGGATCTTCGTTGAGTCCCTCTAGGAGCTCTTTCCAGGACGAGACCTGGCGTTAGATATAGCTTTTAAACGTGGTAGAGCCATGCTGTAGCTATATTAGTAGTATAGTTGTAGCACGAATGGGTCGGCTAGACCGGGGAAGGACCACGCTCTCACAGAATACCAGCGTCAAATAGCAGCTTAACACTGCTGTGTTTCGTATGGTGAGTGTAGAGAACCGGAGACCCTTTGTAGTGGAAAAGAGGCATTCCATCTTAGTCCTCACGGGTGACAACGCATCTGCATTTTGATTCGCAAAGAGGATAAATGTAGATGTTTATGGGCCACAGCAACCACTTACCATCAGGTGGACTGTGTGCTCGTTTGTCACCCTATCCTATAAAAAAAAATAGCGATTTGTAACGCCTTTGTAGCCGCTCGGTATGCCCCGTAGAGTCTGGCTATCTCCTCAGGTGGAGCTCGCCTTCTTCTTCGGGCTCTTGTGTACTGGCGCCGACTCCGCAGGCAGATCGCACGAAGGTGTGCAATTTCTGCCGACCACCAGTACACCGCCCTGCGCTTGGGACGACTGGTTCTGGGCATCGAGACGTCGCATATTTGCGCCATCGTAGCTCGGAACCAGTTCGCTTCCACTTCCGGATCGAGCGGAACCTCTTCGGCTTTTTCTGGCCAGGCCGCGACGATGGCGGCGGCTTCGAGCTTGTCTCGGTTGAGCCGCTTGAGACACCAACGCCGCGGTGGGCTGCCTTCTGGACGACTGGAGTTATTGTCGAAGTGGCGAAGTGCGACATCCAACACCATGTAGCGGTGGTCTGATAATGTCACCACCTCTGTCGCCACTCGCCATCCCGACAGCATTCGCATTTCAGGAGAATTTGCCCACGTAAGGTCTACAATTGACTCCCCCTGCCACCGCACACATGTACTCTCAGACCCCCGATTTAATAGTCGAAGGTCCAGACCAGCCGCCCATTCCATTATGATCTCTCCCTTTGGATCGTCCCTAGAGTTGCCCCAAGCCCTGTTATGGGCGTTAAAATCTCCTAGAATGATTTACGGACAGGGTAAGCACCCGCGCACGCAATCCGCTACCTTGTCCAGGTACTCCTGGTAGTCGGCGAGGATCCTGTTGGGAGAGACATAGCAGTCCACTTTAGTCAGGGTGCCCCATTGCACTGCAACAAAATCCCGCCCCCATTGCAGGAGGACGCAAGGTAGAGCTCCATCACCACCCCCCCAGTAGATGGCTACGGAGCCCGATTCGTCGCCGAACCAGCGAGAATGGTTGGGGACGGTATGGGGTTCCGCTACTACTGCAAGGGCAACCCGCCACTCCACAATGGTCTGCATAAGCAGATGTTGTGCATTGCAGCAGTGGTTCAGGTTACCCTGGAGGACTTTGAAGGGCGTGAATTTTACGTCTCAGCAACTTCCATTGCCGAGCCGGAGCTTTTTGTGCAGCAGGTACTGCTGTGCCCGTCTCGCTGGAGGGAGTGGGAGGGTGTTTACTCTTCCTTACTCCCCTTTTTGCAGATTGAGCGCACTTTTTCCCCAACCTATGGTTGGATGGACGCCCAAGGTCAGAACAGACTGGACATAGGACCGACGCGGTGCACTGGTTTGCTCTGTGACCGGATTCGCCACAGGCATAGTATACCTTATATAAAGCGCAAGTCCGGTCTTGCAAGGAGTACTGCTGTCACATATGGGCTGGTGCTGCAAAATACTACCTGGCAGCATTGGACTCACTGGAGAGACGTGCTAAGAGGCTCATTGGTGACCTTGATTTGGTTGAAACCAATCTTGTCAGTCTCGAGCACAGGCGCAGAGTAGCCTCTCGGTATTCTATAGGATACATTTCGGTGAGTGTGCGCAGGAATTACACGCTTTAATTCCTCCCTCTCCTTTCCATCATAGGACAACCAGACGGTCGGCGGGTCTTCATCCCTTTGTTGTCGATATTCCATGCATTAGAACCAAACGGTTTGCTTCGTCTTTTGTAATGCCTACAGCAAAGGAGTGTAATAATTTGCCGGCGTATATGCCGGCATATCTTTCCGTCCGAATACAATCTGGGCGTCTTCAAGGCAAGAGTGAATAGACTTTTGTTACGATAAGACAGTGCGATTTACCATCTAAGGCTGCATCACCACCTACCACCAGGTGGAATTGTGGTCAAGCACTGGCTTATAATAAGTAAAAAAAAATATAAGTAGGTTGTACAAATTTTTTATTTTACCGCTTGTTCTTACTTATTTATCAGTATACTGTTGGACTGTTATATACTGATGATGATAATAACTGACTTTGACTAGAGCATAAGCAAGTGCAGTGTGAGTCGTCTTGCACCTTTGACGCTATACCCCTTCACCATTCTGGGTCAAAGACTGCTATGAATACTGTTAGACCGGCAATTAAATCAATAAATCAACAGTGGTAGAGCCACGCGGCAGCTTTTGCTGTCGCACGGATGGGCCGGCTCGAACCGGGGTAGTACCACGACCTCACAGAAAACCAGCGTGAAATAGAGGTTTACCTCTGCGTTTCGCTTGGTGAGTGAAGGTGGCTGGAGGCCCTTTTTACTGGAAATGAGGCATTCCATCTTAGTCCTCACGGGTGACAACGCATCTACATTTTTATTTGTAACAGAGGATAGATGTAGATGTCTATGGGCCGCAGCAACCACTTACCATCAGGTGGACTGTGTGCTCGTTTGTCACCCTTATACTATAAAAAAAAAATTCGAAACAGAAACAGTGTTCAAACCATATATTTAGTATAAACTCTATGTCTATGGTTTTTTTTGCAATACCGTTTATTCTTCTAGGTTTATTTATTTTTCTAGGAGTCGGTCTGGGTAGGGATCAACCTGTTAACTATTTCTGCGGGTAAAGATTGTCCGTGTACTCCATGGACTGCAGTCGCCACTTACCATCAGGTGGACTGCGCTGCACTTACAAAAAGTACTTCTTATTGGTTTTGTTCGTCATTTTGACTGTAATATTTTTATTATAGTTTAATTTTTAATTGTAACTGATATAAGATAACAGAGGATAACTTAAATTCTTGAAGATGGTATTTAAGAACTTAAGTTATCGGGGTCGTATCTTATATCAGTTACAATTTACTATTTCTAATTACGATATACATTTTATATCGCCTATAAAACTACTTTTAACTATTCAATAAAAATGAAAAATAGCTAAAGTGCCAACGTGAAAAATTTACAAAACTGTAAAGAAATGTATCTACAATTTAACTTAATTCTGTTCAATAGAGGTTTTAATTCGACAGGCTGATTAGTTATCGCTAATATGATTTTCGTCCGGGTCGATCAGCTGGTGATCTTCTGGTCTACCTGACTCACAGATTCAAGGGGGAGGCATTGGCCGTTAGTTTGGACATTGCGAAGGCCTCCGATCAGGTTTGACACAAAGCGCTTCTTTCGAAACTCCCTTCCTATGCGCTTCCCGTGAAATTATGCAATTGGATCACCAGCTTTCTTGCAGATCGGAGCATCAAGGTCGTAGTAGACGGTGCATGCTCTGAATACAAGCCTATTAATGTTGGTGTTCCACAAAGCTGCGTGCTATCACCAAGGCTGTTTCTTCTGCATATCTACGATATGTTGCAAACCGGAACATTCATTGCTATGCGGATGACAGCACTGGTGATGCTCTATACACCGACCGTGCCAGTATTTCTCGGGAAAGCGAATGCCGGAAGAAACTTGTGTCTGAAGTCGAGTCTTTGTTGAACAAAGTCTCTGATAGGGGGTGATCTAGTCTAGTTTAATCCCCAGAAGACACAAGTTTGCACATTTACCGCTAAAAAGAACCCCTTTGTCGTACCTCTTCAGTTTTAAGGCACTCCCCTTGTTGCCTCAGCTAGTATCGAAATCCTCGGCGTCGACACATCGAATGATGTGGAGTTTCGTGGATTTGGAAGCGAAGGTAAAATTGGCCTCTAAAAAGCTTGGCGTGCTCAACAGAGCGGGACAGTATTTCATGCCGGCACATCGCCTACAACTTTACAAGGCGCAGGTTCGGCCTCACATTCAATACTGTTCTCATCTCTGGGCCGGGGTACCCCAGTGCCAGCTCCTTCCACTTCACCCCATCCAGCGCAGAGCGGTTGGAATCGTCCGAGTTCTCGATTGGCTCGATTCACTGGCGCTGCGAAGAGATGTTGCATCCCTTTACATTTTCATTCGCATCTACCACGGGGAGTGCTCTGAGATATTGATCGGATTAATCCCAGCCGCCAAATCTCCTCTCCTATAAAAAAGGCAATAATTTACAAATTTGTCAGAAAAACTAGCGTATTTACAAGTTTACATTATTGTAGATTTTACTAGTATTTAGCAGTGTGACTTAAGTAGGTATAACGTTTGTTAGATATGGCCGTGGTGGTCTTTTATAAATTTCTCAACCTGTAAACCATTTCTAATGATTTACAGGCATGGAAAAATGTAATATAGATTTAATATATATTTTGTACTATAATCCACATTATATTTAAAGTATTTCTCCGACTTACTGGCAGATAATGCTCAAGTTTGAATAAATGAAATTAGAAAATATGTTTTTATGGGATGTTGAGTCTGTTGTAAGAAAGGGTTTCGAAAATAAAATTCTTGGTGTAATTGAGGAACAAATGTTCGCAATTCACTTCGATACCAATAAAAACATATTATCTTAGAGCTTATGAAACAACCAGAAGGCAATGGGGTTGTTGAATTTCGTTAGAAAAATTCTAAGAGTATATATAAGCAAGTTATTATGCTCTATAATATATTGTAAGGGAAATATTGATTTTCGGTTTGTCGTGTTTAAACTTTGTACTTTTGTACACAGAAAAAGTAGCCGCACCCCCTTTGCTTACAATAAATGAGTTTATCTTATTTCAAAACAAAGTACGTACGTGTCTTCTCCTTCTCACATATTTCAATACGCCTCAAACTGAATATAGAATTATGCAGTTATCAAGACCTTGAACAACAATGTCTCAATAGCGATTACTCTCAATTTCTCAATTACCGTGTGTCCACTATTGTGGGGACGGTGGGTTACACCTGACTCTTTAGGGTTGCCATTAAACTAGGTGGTAACTGCATAGTTGCACATTTTAAACAGATTATAGTATACTTATATTACACAGTGAGATAACGGTAAGTGTGGTGATGTACTTATATCGATTTGGTTATGTAAAATTTATACAGATATAAATTCAAGATCTTGGGGAATAATCTAGCCTCCCTAAATCTCCAAATGTCCATTGCAGGACATAGGTTCTGATTCTACACAGGATTTTTTAATGCATACATTTTAAACTCTAGAGAAGTGCGAAGAGTTAAATTATTACAGCTAAATGTTAAATTATTAGTTACGTCACTTTTCTATAATAACTGATTTGTGCTCACCAAATTACAACAATAAATGTGTTGTGTGCATACAAAATGTAGACATTATTTTTTTTTGATGAATTATAATTGGATGCACACACTGAATTAGTCGTCTATTCCACTTTAATTTTAACATTGGGCGGTTTTCCATTTACCGGCACGGCACGGCAACGACGCCTTGGCTTCGTTTTTCCACTGCGCCGGTGCTAGTGCCGGTGCCGGTTTACACTCGGTTCTTGGGCAGTACTAACATAGACTTCAGTTTTACAGCACGTGAAAATTGTCTCATCAAGGCGTGGTATTTGTTTGTTATATCTCTTACATTTAGACGAAAGACGAAAATATAATCAACGCACAGAAGTCAAATTTTGAATTCATCCAATATTAAAAATAAAATACTTAGAAGTAACATATTATACCCTATTTTAAAAATTGGAAAAAATATTTCTACTACTTCCGCATGAACTTGAAGACATTTCATCATTTTGCTCAATCCCAACGCGTCCCTTCTACTTCGGCCCACGCACACGCACACGGCTGCAATACGTACACAAACACATGCAGTTTAGCCAGCCGGCAAGCCGGCAACCAGTGGGAGGCTTGCTGTCAGCTGTCACGGCGACGGCACCGGTGGGAGTCATCACCGGTCAAGTACCGGTAAATGGAAAACCGCGCATTGGCTCTCAAGAAATCAAAGATATTTTAATAATAATCGTAAATCGATTCAAAATGTTCCTTTCACCGTTACTTCGCCGGTCTGATAAACTTCAGTTTGAAATGGTAGTAGACTAAAAATAAAGAATGACTAAATTTTAATTTCTTACATCCGAGAAATAAGGATGTTTTATTTCAATATTTTAGTTTTGATCAGACAACCCTATTCTTTATTGAATTAGTGCCACGAGCATTCATGTGGCTAAGAATGTTTATTGATTACCTAGATTATTGCAAGCGGTGTCTTTTATTTTGATGAGTTTCTCTGTGACATCAATGGTAGAATGTAATCAAAAATTAAAAGGATGAATTTCACGCATATCACCGATCTATTAAAAAAGGTTTCACATTTTCAAAGTTATCATATAGGCCCAATAACGCATGCGGATGCAAAATTTACCAGCTAAATATTATCAGGAACATCGACGCACCACTTAACGGTTGGAATCTCTAATTGCTAAGGCCTTGGATTTGAATACTAAGCAAAGTCAATCTCAAACGCATCTTACAGTATCTAAAGTCTTCTATGTCTATGTACTTTCGATGTTTTCATAAGTGTTTTAGCGGGTACAAGATACGACCTTATGTATTCATCATCTTTATTATCACCAATACGGCTCTTAATAAGTCTACTGCTGAACATAGACCTACCTGAAAGAATGCCACAAAACATGGTCCAGCCATCTGCTTGCTTTATGCCTTACTAGGTGTCATTACATCTAATAGGGGGTCGCACTACACTCCAATGGGCAACGATGTAACTTAGATATATTTTAACAAGATCTCGATCGTTTACATATACACAGCATTATGGCATGAAGTAACTAATGTATAATTAGCGTAAGTCAACTAGCGTCCTTGGACTTGGTTTTTCTAAATTGCATGTTTGTCTTGCAGATATCGCTGCCCAATTTCCTGTTCGTGTCGTACAAATTGACCGATGCAAGTACTTGCGTGACGACCAATCCGGCCGCAACTAAATTCAAAGGAGAAGAAACTGCCGATCCAAAACAGCACCTCACACTGCGACTCAAAAATATTTTACAAGATGTCGAAGTACAAACCAAGTGAGAATGAAAGATTTGAAGTTTAAGGATTTATATAACATGGAATTTTTTAATTATATTTAATTACGCTCATGTAAAAATATTACCTTTTTGAAAGCTTATCACCAGAAAAATGAATATACACTGCAGGCCAAAAGTTTAAGACCACCTTAATTAAAGTAGGAAAATTAAATAAAACTCCAATAAAATATTAAATATTTAATTAAACTGTTAAATCATCCAATAAAACACTTTTTAAATATCAGTATACTTGAAAAGCGTAAAGAAATATTAACAGTCCATGCTAAAAAAGGCTATAGTTAGCTAAACTGATTTTTCATTAAAAAATCCTCCTTTGCATTCTATGACTGTTTTCACATGTCCCGGCATACGGGCAATCAATTTGTTGATAGTGTCTTGTGATATATTGCTCCAACTTTCGCACAAAGTATTCCACATTTCTTTTTTCTTCGCGAGAATGGACCACAATTACGGAAGTTCCTATTAAGCTCTTCCCACAAAAGTTCAATGTGATTGAGATCCGGGCTCTAAGGAGGCCAAACAATGTTTTTTAACACCCCTTGTGCCTCTTTCTCTTCCAAATATCCTCTGCATAATTTTGAGCTATGCTTAGGATCATTGTCCTATTAGAAAATGAATCTCCAATTAATCGCAACCCCGAAGGAGCGGCAATTTGTTCTAAAAAATTTTTGTACTCTTCCTTTTTCATAATTCTGTCAATTTTGATCAAATCGCCAGTTCCTTGGCTAGAAAAGCAAACCTAGACCATAATTGAGCCACCACCATGCTTGATTGTTGGGACTACACAGTCTGGCATCATCTTTTCTTGGTCATTGCGTCGAACGTAAATTCTTCGTTTTGAACCGAATAGCTCAAACTTGGATTCATCGGTCCAAAGAACTTTTTTAAAATCTTCTTCAGTCCAATCTCGATGGGCAAGGGCCCATTGCATCAGTTTTTTCTTATTTTGTTGCCTTAGCAGAAATTTTCGAACGGCGACACGACCATACAATTTCGCATCGTCGCCGTTTTACTGTAGTCAATGATAAAGGTTTAACTCGGGTTTTGTTTACTTCAACGCGGATTCCCGGTGCTGTTAAGCGTCTATTTCGCTTGCTGGTAACAACAATGAAAAGATCTTCACTTGACGTCGTAGCTCTTGGCCTTCCCGAGCGTGGACGATCTTGAAAAGTGCCTGTCTCCCTGTATCGAGTTATTGTGCCATGAACACAAGTCTTCGATAACTTCAATTATTGACTAATGGGAAACAAAAGCAAAGCAATTAGTTATTAGCCCATCATAAAAATTATTATCACGACTCTACCAACTGGCCTAACGCAGCGTTTGTCGGTGTTTGAAAACAATACATGTTTATTTTCCAATAACTTGAAATTAAATAAAAGAATGACTTCTTTAGATATTCGATCTTAAAACAATAGAATATGCAGGTGTATATTTCTTTTATTTATCTTATGGAATTTCGTTACAATTTATAGATAATTATGTTGTTTAAGCGTAGTCTTAATCTATTGGCCGGCAGTGTATTAGTAAAAACATAGTAAGGAACAGGCATTTTAAAATCAATAAAATATGACAAAAATATTGTATTGATCTGTCTGTCGTTAATCTGCTATAATATCCAAAATTTACGGGAATTCCATTAAATTTAGGTCACTATGGAATGAAATTAAATAAAAGACGTATAATCATATTGAATATAATATAATGCTTTCCAGAGCCCACCTCCAAGAGAAATTTCTCTCAGATCTTCGCAAAGCGCGCGAGACTTACAGTGGTACGGAACTTGCGAACGTTTTGCACGCAATGCGTCGAAGATTGGACGATCCAGCCGTTCTCTCTGGAGATACTATACTTAACATGTTGATCTCATACAGGGAAATACAGGATTATGACGCCATAGTTCAGGTTGTGGATGATCTCAAGACCATTATGAATAGAAAGAACTATGTGAATATGCCGATAATTAGGTTTATGTATGCGTTTGCAATGAACAGGTAAAGTTTAAAAAAAATCTTTTATCAATAAAAGTAAAGCGTTTTATTATAATACTATTTAAATTGGTTATAGTGCAATGGAGTATTTAGTCTCTGATATATTGTAGTAAGGTGCATAATCAGTTGCTAGGAAAACTTTTTTCATAAAAGCGAATAAATTGAAAAAAAAATGCGCTAATGATTCAAATAATATGTGTTTTAATTGAATCATGAGCGCATTGTGCTGACGTGCTCTGTATAAAACTAAAAATATCACCCCCAAAACTCATTAAAAAGTCTTTCTTTGTTGTTTATTACATTTGCACTGTATACAAATATAATTAACATTTATTATGTATTAGTTTACTTAATTATGTACTTGTATATTTCAAATTATAATTGGTTGTGTATTAAAAGATTCTAAATTATAATTATTAAGAATGACGGAGATAAAAAAGTATATATTGTTTATAAATGTAACACTGTTGCTTGTGATTAGTGTTACTCTGGTGTAATTTTATTTGTTTTAATATTTCAGAAGAAACAAAGAGGGTGATCGAGAGAACGCTTTGAAAGTGTGCGTTAAAGCGTTAGAGAAGAAAGAAAATCGGTTTCCTGATATGTTGTGTTTATGTGGGCGTATTTATAAAGATAAATTCGTAGAATCTCAACACACTGATATGGAAAGCTTAAAAAATGCCATTCACTGGTAAGTTTTCGCTAAAGCTAAGACAAATTTGAACTAACGATTACTGTATGTTAACTACATAATTTTGTAGTTATAGTAAAATTATTTTGTCCGTGCAGTTGGGGTCATAAATCATAGCTCGGCCTCAGCCCGGCTAGAGCGGTGAGCTGTTGCGCGGGCGTAACGCCATTATCGATAACAACAAATGACTCATCGAAGGCAGGTACACGGCGGCGGTGTGGTATACAAAGGCTGGTGCGACATTGTTATGTTATGCGTCATTTGTTTTCCATTATTACCCCCGCCTAATACCTGCAAATTAGTGCAATGATAATTTCGAAGAGAAATTTGTTTTTGCGCATTCGCTCTCTGAATTTCTTTAGTGACACAATGGCTACTCCTTTGTTTTGTACCAAAACGGCAGAATTAATTCAAAATAATACTTTGCCTGTTGGCACCAATATACCAGCAGAAGCACGTGTTGTTATCAACAATGTTTTAACATTTTTCACTGAAATGAAAATAGATCCCGAAAAGTTACAGTGTTAATTTGTGCCGTTCTCGTAAACTTGTTGCGGCGATATGTGGTGTGAGTGTTTGAGCGGCCTTGTATAGTAACTGCGTTAGATGACTGTAATTAAACAAATAGTGTCATCGTTTTATCGTGACGGTGTATATCCTTCCACGGCTAAAATTTTGAGTACAGCAAAAGAAATAATTGACGGATTCCAGTATTCTATTTCTTCTATGCGTAAAATACTCATAGAACTTGTGTACAAGTACACAGAAGCTCCAGATGGTCGTAAACAATTGATGGAAAGGACTGACATCGTTTGTGCGCTGTGTGTATAAATATAAATACGTTGTTTTATCCATTTTTTTTAAATTTTTATCACTAACCCACATAATGACAAAACTAAATACACTATCGATAACGCTTATCGACAACAATAATGTGCATCACTATGCTCGCCCCTAAGGCCCGTGAGTGGGAGAGAGAGCGAAATACTCCGATGATTTATGACCCAAACTGCACGAACAAAATAATTCTAGTATAGGCAAGTCTTATTTGTTGTAAAAGTGGTGTTTGTTTTTACATACTTTTTAAATTCGAGGCAGAGATAAAAAGTTAATCTAGCTTACTTCTTGGACCTTATATTATATGAATTCGCCATCATCATCATTATAGCCTATCAAAAATCTACTGCTGAACACAGCCTCATAGGGAGGGGGGTGGGGATGTTTGCCATATTTGTGTAGCTTGGCAAGCGGGTCGGCAACTGCATGTTTTTATTTTTATTCAGATGTTGTCAGGAAGATGCTGCTGCTCATTTCCTGGTTCAGTTTCCATCTGGCCGCTATCTTTCCGCTTTTTATGATACCAACGGAACGATATAGTAATCGTGGATATACTTACCCCACCACTGAACTGTTATTATAAATTAATTATTTTGGAATAATTATAATTAGCAGAATAATTTAGGTCATCGAAACATTGAAGTATTAAAGACATTTTAACAGCTCTTATCGTTTCTATATTTTGATACCATTGCGTAGTGCACACACATAAATTTAATTTATTTTCAGGTACAGACAGGGATTTGAAGTGCAGCCAAATGAATATGCGGGTATTAATTTAGCGACGTTATTAGTTATAGCCGGTAATGACTTCAAAGATTCTCAAGAATTGCAACACATAGGTAAGTGTTATTTAGTAGGCGGTGTTTTTCTATAAAAATTCTGTCTTCCTTATCACCAGTCCGTAAAAAGTTCACAACTGAACTCGAGCCTATCATATACTAAAGAAGATCTCTAAAGCGATTGTGATGAAATTTTCGTGAAATTTCACGAAAAGATAGGGAGCAATACCAGGAGTGGCCTTGGTTATATTTAACAGTCTCTTACAGAATCATCATCATCATCATCATCATCATTACAGCCCTTCACAAGTCCACTGCTGAACATAGGCCTCCCCCAAGGAATGCCACAAAGCACGGTCCTGAGCCACCTACATCCATCAACTTCCTTCATGTCTTACCAGGTCGTCACTCCATCTCGTGAGGGGTCGCCCTACACTTCGTCTACCGGTACGAGGCTGCCACTCAAGAACCTTTCTTCCCCATCGGTTGTCGGTTCTTCGAGATATATGGCCGGCCCATTGCCACTTCAGCTTACTAATCCGTTGGCTATGTCGGTCACTCTGGTTCCACTGCGGATATTTTTTTTTTTTATAGGATAGGGTGACAACCGAGCACACAGTCCACCTGATGGTAAGTGGTTGCTGTGGCCCATAGACATCTACATTTATCCTCGTTTGCGAATCAAAATGTAGATGCGTTGTCACCCGTGAGGACAAGGATGGAATGCCTCATTTCCAGTAAAAAGGGCCTCCGGCCACCTGCACTCACCAAGCGAAACGCAGAGGTAAACCTCTACTTCACGCTGGTATTCTGTGAGGTCGTGGTACCACCCCGGTTCGAGCCGGCCCATCCGTGCGACAGCAAAAGCTGCCGCCTGGCTCTACCACTGTTAAAATATATATATATCCTCATTTCTAAGTTTATCACGCAGAGAAACCCCGAGCATAGGCCTCTCCATAGCTCGCTGAGCGACCTTGAGCTTCCTTATCCGGCCAGCAGTGAAGGACAACGTCTCAGTTCCATATGTCATCACTGGCAACACGCACTGGTTGTACAGTCTCGTTTTCAAGTTTTGAGGAGAGTCCTGACGAGAAATGTGCCGTAATTTCTCGAACGCTGCCCAGCCGAGTTGAATCCGTCGATTGACCTCTCGGTCGAAGTTGGACTTACCTAGTCGGACTATTTGTCCCAGGTAAACATACTCGTCAACAACTTCGAGCTTAGTGCTCCCAACCACTACCGGCATAGGTGTGACATGGACATTAAACATGATCTTTGTTTTGTCCATGTTCATCTTAAGACCTATCCGTTGGGAAACACTATTGAAGTCATTGAGCATAGTGCTTAGGTCCTCCAGCGATTCTGCCATAAAGACTATATCGTCGGCAAATCGAAGGTGAGTGATGTACTCGCCATTGATGTTGATACCGTATCCTTTCCAGTTCAGAAGCTTGAAAACGTCTTCCAATGCAGCGGTAAAAAATTTCGGGGATATGACGTCACCCTGTCTTACACCTCTCTGCAATTGGATAGGTTTCGTACTCTGGTTCTGTACTCGGATAGCCATCGTAGCGCACTGTACAAGCACTTCAAAACTTCGATATACCGACAGTCAACTTGGCACCGCTGAAGGGATTGCAGCACCGCTTAAATTTCGACGGAACCAAAGGCTTACTCATAGTCCACATACGCCAAACATAGTGGCAAATTGTACTCCTCGGACTTCTGTACAATTTGCCGAAGGGTATGTGTGTGGTCTATGGTGCTAAAGCCTTTTCGGAAACCGGCTTGTTCGGGAGGCTGGAAGTCGTCAAGTCTGCGCGCGAGACGATTCGTAATGACTCTCGAAAACAGCACGTAGACGCGGCTCAGAAGGGAAATCGGTCTGTAGTTCTTCAATAGAGCGTTGTCGCCTTTCTGGAAGAACAAGACCATCGCACTTCTGCTCCACGCCTCCGGTGTAGTAGCCACCATGAAGGACGGAATTAAAGAGCTTCTGAAGGACTTCAAGTACCGGTTTTCCACCCGCTTTCAGAAGCTCCGCTGTAATTCCATCCTCACCTGGGGCCTTGCCGTTTTTAAGGTGCTGGAGAGCCATTCTAATCTCGCTCAGACTGACGTCCGGGATATCATTGGAATAATGTCGCATAAGACTCTCTCTTGGATCGTTACTCACACTTGAGTGTGGCTCCAACGATGATGTGTACAGGTGTCCCGGAAATGACATTGTCATTCATATCGTCTACTGCATTGCAATGTTCTAGGCTCTGAAAACGGTTTCGTAGCTCGAGCTGAAAGGTTTCGGGACTTTGGTTTAGAGTACGAAGGGGACGGAGCGTTGACTTCATTAGACGTGATCTCTCCAACTTAACGTTTAGGTTGAGTGTGCCTCTCACCATTCAGTGATCGCTGCCGGTTCACCCTCGCGGTCACTGCGACATCACTGAACAGTTGTCGTTTGGTCGTCATAATGAAGTCAATCTTATTTTTTGTTGAACCGTCGGGGCTGGACCAGGTCCACTTCCTGTGGGGCCGCTTCTGGAAGAAAGAGTTCTCCATGAAGTCGGCCAGCTGCTGGCTCCTTGGGTTCCGTTGCCCTATTACGAATTTCCCTACTTTCAGCTCACCGTTCTCTTGTGCCTAGTTTTGCGTTGAAGTCTCCCATTAACACCTTATAGTGAGTTTTGGAGGAATGCATGGCTCTAGAGATACCCTCATACATTTCCTCCACCTCCTCATCGGGGTGTGCCGAGGTTGGTGCGTAAAGCTGTATGACCTTCAGCGAATACCGTTTGATGATTCTGAGTATAAGGTACGCAACCCTCGTCGACACACTCGCAATCTTTACAACGTTGTTAACGAGAGACTTGTGGACGATAAATCCGACACCTCCCTGGGACAGATGGTCGCCCTCCCGGTGATAGAACAAGTTGCTGGATTCGAGGATTACCGTGTCCTCCCCGTCTATTCTGAACTCTGATAATCCTATGATATTCCAGCGCAATTTGTCTATCTCTTCTTCCAGCTCCAGGATCTTCTCGTCAGTCCTCAGGCTGCGTGCGTTATAAGTTGCCTGGTCGAAACGTCGTAGGTTGCAACCGAACCTCCACCGGAGATTCTTAGCACCCCCTGCCCCGCCGTTACCATGGTCGCCACCGTAGCCAGGAATAGCGGGGCTGCCGGGGCCTGGGGGCCGTCTCTTCGTTACTCTCATGAGGGGTATATTGTCATAGTTGCCACGCTTGGCGAGCGGGTTGGCAACCGCAGTTTTTTTATTGCTGTTTTGCTATTATCAGAAAGATGCTGCTGCCCATCCTCTGTCTCAGTTTCCCTCTGTCGTCTCTTACGACACCCACGGGAAGACATGGGGTAGTGAGTATTCTGTCCCGCCACTACACGGGAGAGACTTACAGAATACCAGCATAAAACAGCAGAATACTGCTGTGTTTCATTTTATGTTGAGTGTAGAGAACCGACCCTTTTTACTGGTAACGAGGCATTCCATCTTAGTGACAACGCGTCTGCCTTTTGATTCTTAATCGAGTATAGATGTAGATGTCTTTGGCCAGCAGCATTCACTTACCATCTGGTGAACTGTGTACTCACTTATCACCCTTATTTTATATTAAAAATAAATAAAAGCCATGATGTTTCCTTGTACATCATCACACTAATAAATAAAATAAAAAAAACCTTTAAAATTGCTACAAAAGATGCTCTTTTTTCATACTTTTTACAGACAACTGATGTGGTCAAAGATATTTATTTACTCGTAGTTTATCTACAAATCAGTAAACTATATATAAAAACAATATACTTGTTTCTAGGTAGGGTGCTGAATCATTTAATAGGAAAAAAGGGCAGTCTGTCGTCACTTAAGGACTATTGGGATGTGGCTACGTTCTTTGAAATATCAGTACTGGCTCAGGATTATGTTAAAGCCATACAGGCCGCCGAATGTATGTTCAAATTGAAACCACCAAACTGGTATCTCAAGTCAACCATAGGAAATATTGAATTAATAGACAGGTATGATGGACCCAAACTGTTACCGAAAACTTTTACGTCTTAAATAGTAAGATATCTGGTTATATTTAATACTAAACTAAATATAAACATTTGGGCTCTTTTTTTGTATCAAATCTTGTTCCGTCCAACACAATTGGTTAGCATGCTTTTCATAAATTATTAGGTTCAAAATGATTTTTAGAAGATAAATTATACTGCCCCTAAATTGATGATTAAAATAAATAAAGTGATAAAATATGGTTTCTTATAGAAAATAATTTTGAAAAATATTGATTTTCTGTGTTATTTATATTCGTACTGATTTCATTTGAAATGAAGAGTTACGGTTTGGTTTGTTTGTTAATTGTTTAACATGACATTGTCTTAATTATTATAGATTTAGAAAGAAAAATGAAGAGACCTCACCAGAACAACAAGTGTTTTCATTCTGGATGGAATTTTTTGTGGAAGCAACTAAGAGTACATGCGAGAATATCATAAGATTTCCGGCAAGTCTTATTTACTTTATTTCAAATTTTTTAAGAATCACTTTTGTTAATTTTATTTAAACTTTCACAATTTTTATTTCATTTTCAACACCGAATCAAATAATTCTATAATTTTAGGTATTAATATTAGAAACAACTAAGATCTACATGCCATCATACGTAAATGTCAATATGGGAGCAGAACAAAAATCGGTTGAAATTTTTAACTTGTGCCTTGATTCAATGCGCGGTGACTGTAGGCAAGTGCATCGGTGGCTGTTCACTTCGGATATGATCCGGACATACAGGTATAATCACATACATTCACATTTTTAATTATCACGATACATACTAATTGTATGTGTAGTGGCGGTGTAAGAAAATCCACTACTCCATATCATCCCATGGGTGTCGTAAGAGGCCACAAAGGGGAACAAATCAGGACGTGGACAGCAGCGTCTTCCTAATAACGACTAAAACAAAAATAAACTGCGGTTGCCAACCAGCTTGTCAAGCGTGGCAACTTTGGCAAATATCCCGCCTATGAGGCAATCTGTGGGAGGCCTATGTTCAGCAGTGGACTTTAATAGGCTGTAACGGTAACGATATACTAATTGTAAACATTATTAGTTAGTGTTTCTTTTATAAGCTTATGCAACCAACAACCTAATACTGCAACCCATGGACACGAACAAAAAAAAATGTGCCACAGTCTGTAATGATACTAGTCCATTATAATTATATCCCTCAGAATGAAACTCATTAGAGAATGCTTAGCAACAGAAATAGCGTTAGCAAGAAGATGTAAAGTAGGGTTTATTAGCAGTGATCTTCACAAGTGTCAAAATTCGCATTAAATGTTTTATAGTCTCGTTTTTTTTTGTTGTTTGCTTTCTTGGCTGTAATCGGCCTCTTGACCGAATATCAATTACATCGTCAGTACTTTAGTCTCAGCAATATTATTAAAAAGAAATTTAATGATATGCTCTTGTTTTATTGCAGTTTGTATAAACGCGACGAACGCTGCTTATTTTTGTATGTAAGCGAGAATTCTGACGATTTTCAAATATTTCTGCCATCGCAAGCGTTTCGACAGCATTTGTACGACCTTTTAGGAGAATTAACAGCAGATCACGAGAAAGTCACAGATTTAGACACTAGTGTTATGCAAGATCAACTCAAGGCAAGTTCAATCACATCAATTAAAATTAAATAAAGTTTCCTTTTGAGTGCTGGTAGCGTAAGAAATTCCATTTGAATGTCATAAAAGGTGACTACGGGTAATGCCAGTAGGATCTTATGGCTGAATCATCTCGCTTATGCCAGACATAAAATATCCAGATCGATGATTGGCAACAGCCTCCTTCAAAGGTGCAACGCGTCTGGCACTACTAATAGTTGATCCGTCTGCCAAGCGTAAATCCCCTTTCTTGTTATTCATTAGTAGACATCTATTTTATTCAGTTTTGATATATTCAATAAAACTACTTTTATGGATTCTATCGCGTTTAATTAACATATTTTTTATTTTTATTAAATTCCCGATGTTTCGGGTGCTTTACAGCACCCATGGTCACGGCAGTTTTGATATATTGAATAAAACTACTTTTACTCAATCTCAATATATCAAAACTGCCGTGACTGATCAGTGATCAGTCCCCTGAGACCATGGGTGCTGTAAAGCACCCGAAACGTCGGCAATTTAATTTAAAAAAAATAAGTTAATTAAACGCGATAGAATCCGTAAAAGTGGTTTTATTCAATGTGTAGTGTTCGTGTAAATATAGGAAATCATCAATTTTGATATATTTAATATTGTTATATCGCTGTTTATCAGATATATCAGACATTGTTTTGTTACACCTACACTACAGACTTCAGTATGAAATTTAGTAGGTTTGAGTGTCGTAAGAAAAGAAAAGAAAAGAGCCTACTCCTTTTTAAAAGGCCCGCAACGCATCTGCAATTCCCCTGGTTCCCCTGGTGTTGCAGTTGTTCATGGGCGGCGTTAGTCACTTACCATCAGGTGAGCCGCATGCTCGTTTGCCTCCTCTCCTATAAAAAAAGAGGATAAGACTGTGTAATCAGACAGAAGACATTATACGTAACTATCTCATATTTATATCACTGTTAAATACCCAAACGGGCGCTGAAAAGTCAAAGGGGCGAAGTCTCCTGCAATGCGGTTGTCAATCAAGCCTGTTATTCGTGTCGATTATCGAAAATATTAATACATACTAGCTCGATCGGGGACGACCCACGCTCTCACAGAATACCAGGATAAAATAGCATCTTAATGCTCCTGTGTTTCGGATGGTTAGTTTGGATTTCGATTAGAGCTTGGAATCGGAGTCTTATTTTACAGGTAACAGTATTCCATCGTAGGGGAACTCGTATGCTTTTTGATTTTTAAACAAGGATAAATGTGAATGTCTGACGGAATGGGTGGACGGTGAACTTGTTTGTCACCCTTATTCTATAAAAGGAACATATTAATATAATTTCACCCTTAGATATATTACAGATAAGTATAAATATGTTGAAAAAATAATTAAACATTAAATTTTAATACGAATACAAACTGCAATTGTTTTGAAAACACTGTGAACATTGGCAGAACTTAGAAAAATCACCCATAAGACTCAAGCAGGCGACTTATACGACTCACACTGGCTGTTTCAAATCGCCAATCTAATACATTTGCGTTCAACTTTTGACCATCAACATTATTACAGCGCATCACAAGTCCACGGCTGAACATAGGCCTGCCTCAAGGAATGACACAAAGCACGGTCCTGAGCACCTGCATTCATCGATTTTCTGTGTCTTACCAGGCCGATACGAGGCCTCGTAAGTACCAGGCAGGTACTTACGAGGCCGCCACTCGAAAATCTTTTTCCCCCATTGTTTGACCGGCCATATAGCTCGAAGAAGCTATTTAGCAGGGAATTGCCACTTAAGCCCTACGATCCGTTGGGGTATGTCGGTTATTTATTGTGACATTTATGGATGGATTATTCGTCATAAGTCTAATATAATAAAATCATTGTAATTGCTTCCACGATACAGGAGAAAATCCTAGTGTGGGGGTAACGTAATTAAGAAAGAAAAAAAAATTGTAATGAATAAAATGTTTAGTTCGAATACGAATACGACGGCAACAAGCGCGTGGTGCTGGGCAAGGGGACGTACGGCGTGGTGTACGCGGCGCGGGACCTCAACACGCAGGTGCGCATCGCCGTCAAGGAGATCCCCGAGAAGAACCTCGGCGACGTGCAGCCGCTGCACGAGGAGATCCTGCTGCACTCGCAGCTGCGGCACAGGAACATCGTGCAGGTAGTTACTACCCTACAGTGCTAACTTGTCACTCCATGTTACTTATATACCGTTAATAATCTTTAACTGACTCTATCTCATACTTACAGAATCCATCCATCCATCATAGTTTTACCATAAAAATGGTGTATAATAATAAATATTCTCTCAATAGTCGCGTATTCATCGCGTTTTTATATGCGCAATTTAATAATTAAACTGAAGTGTTTTTTTTCTACAGTATTTGGGGTCAATATCAGAAGACAACTACTTCAAAATTTTTATGGAACAAGTACCCGGAGGCTCGCTTTCTGCCCTATTGAGATCTAAGTGGGGTCCTCTTAAAGAAAATGAAGCGACTATTGCTTATTACACTAAGCAGATTTTGGAAGGTATTTTTTTCTTAATATATTTTATATGTTTGAATGTAGGGTCTCTATACAAATTTGGTATGTTGATACTATTTTAACCCATTTTCCGTACCGTGACCCACATATGGTTCATCGCTAATGTCTTACTATTGTGTGTGGAAATCAGACATTGAATATGTTGAAAATTAAAATTGGTTTTTCTAAAATTCACAATTAAGAAGCAGGTATAGTTAAATTCGTAACATACGTTAATTTATAATATTACTAGCTGGCCAGGCAGACGTTGTTCTGCCCTCTCCGACGACCATGTGTATTATAAAAATTCTTAAATTCGTATTAAAAAATATTGAGCGTCACTTATAAGGATAAAAACTATCCTATCTCTCAAGTTGGATTAAACTGCACACAGTGTGCAAAATTTCATTGCATTGTTTAGTACTTTAGGAGTTCATCGCGGACAAACAATGTGACACGTAATTTTTATATATAAAGATTTACATTTAACTTTTATAACATAATGCATACATATATTTTACTCTATAATCTCTATATATACATATGTATATAATTTAATAAATATCCTTTTAGACTACAAAAAATACTTTCAAATTTAAATATGAATATCTTAGTTTTGTATTTAATTATTTAGTAGTGTAGTAATTTAATAGGAGCATTTTATTGTTGTTGAGATTGTTGTATACTAACTTTTTCATACAAGTTAGGGTTACAAGTGTTACAAACAAGGAAACAGTCCACTTGATGGAAAAATTCCTTGATTACAAATCAAAATGCAGATGTAGATGTAGCGTGGGGCTCTATCACTTAAAATTTCTTTCTTGATATTTCAGGTTTGAAATATCTGCACGACCAGAAAATAGTACATCGCGACATCAAAGGCGATAATGTACTAGTTAACACATACAGTGGGGTGGTCAAAATATCGGACTTTGGTACTTCGAAACGCTTGGCGGGGCTTTGTCCCTCTACCGAGACGTTTGCGGGTACGCTGCAGTACATGGCGCCTGAGGTTATTGATAAGGGTCTTAGGGGCTATGGGGCACCTGTAAGTCTATTATTATTGTTATTTAGCAAGAAAAAAGTCATTTACACTTTACCTTGACTTACTTTTACTTGACCTTTTAACTATCATTGCAATATTTATAACCATTTTTACTAGGAAATATTATTCAACATTGGCTATTGTAATAATCAAATAATCAATCATCGAATTATTTGAACTTTCTGTTTTCAACCAAGATCATCTAGGGGTCTTCAGCTAACATGAAATAATTGTCTCAGCATGGGTTGTTAAAAAGTAAGGAATGCGGTACAACAAACGAAATTAAAAAAATTGTAAATACTGGCTGGTAAAGCTGGAATATCTGTAAAATAACCTGAAACAATTAACCGATATACAACGTGGCCACATTGTATGGCCGCTACAATGGTGACTTTATTTAACACACGGGTAGGGCTAGTGCCCATTAATCATATTAATTTTGATAGGTTAAAATAACTCGTAAATTGAAAAAAAAATTTTTTCAAACAATTGGGATCACCCTTGCAAAAATTCATTCATGAAATTACTCGGAGCGGCACCGCATCACTTTGCGCGCTGGCAACCGCGCATCGCGTCTAATACCTACTCGTGATCGGTCCGATTCTTTAACGGCTTATTATCAAAGAAACCGAGCGGCGCCGGAGAGTACCTACAGCGGAGATGTTTAGTCAAACACTTGTAGCCAGTGGAAGGAAAAGAGGAGAGCCCGCCGGGCAAGGTGTTCTGCCCTGGGAGCGGCCAACGCTCCGAGTTGTAGTTTTTTTTTTGCGCCCTGAAGCAATTGGAAAGGGCTACCCCGATACGCGAGGAAGTGGAGAATGCTTTATGCATACCACGACAGCCGGTCTGTCGTGGTTATGCGGGACTCACTGTAATTAACTATCCTAACCGGGACCCTAAGTGGTACAAACTAAACTCCACTTTGAGGGATGGGCAGTGAGCTTTGAGGCCTCTCTGCCGAGTCCGAGTTGTAGTTCGGAGCTATTCTATATATACTGCTTTAACTTCGGAACTTTGTTATCGCGATTTAGACTTCGATGTGTTTAGCTTGTGGCGCGACGACAGCACCGCCACACACTTATCATATCACTCTTTTTTGTTACTATTAGTTATAACTGTCATCACTAATCACTGCTTTTATTTTTCTTTATTTTAAATGAGACCACCGTGACCGTTCCTGTTCATGTTTTCCCACACATTTGAAAATAAATTGTCACTTATAGCCATTTCCCTCTATTTCTCAAGCGCATTTATAATTCGCATAAAAATCGAGTGGCGTGAGGTATGGCGATCTTGCTGGTCACCTATGAGGTCCAAATCTACCAATCCATTATGCCCCAAACGTGTCACTAAGCCACTGCCTGGCTGTTATTACAGAGTGTGCTGGCGCGCCATCTAATTGGTACCACATTCGTTGATATCGATGGAAATTTAGGTTGTTTCTGTATTCTGACACCGTATCATTTGTGTGGGGGGGCCTGCGCCGCCCGCTCGCTGACAAAAGGATGTCTCTTTCCGTCAATAGTATTGCTTATTCGTTTTAATTTCAATGATGCGATCTTATGATCCGTGACCCCGTCAAATGACCGCTGCGCGACAGTTCTCTAAGTGCAGGTTGCTCTATGATGCTATTTTCTAAAATTTTAAATAAATTTTAAATATAATTTCTTCATGAAACGAAAATGTGAAAACGTATGTTAAATTAAAGTCACCATTGTTGCTGCACATTGTATCTTGTTTTAAAAAGATATACCTACCTAGTTTGCGGTTTGTTGTAGCGTGTTGGCGAAATTGGAAAAATATTTAACTACGTGCAGTTATGTGCTTGAAAAATTTCACTACACTACATGTCAATCAATATTTATTACGGGCTACGTTTGGCTTCGCATTTAGCTTCGCCGTACCCTATAGTTGCACATTGGTGCACCGAATTTAAACCAGAAAACACCTCATGAGAAATTCAGACCGAGTCCTCCCGTCGGCAAGCATGGGAATGATTGAATATCTCAATATGATTAATTAAACTACTATAACGGAAACTCCGAATGCAGAACAAATAAAAAATATGTGCAAAGAAATCCGTGAAAAATTACGATGCAAACTCACAATTATTGTTTTCTTTCATCTATTTAGTATAGGCACTTTTAATTTAGTTAACGTATACGAAAATCTATTCTACTCGAAAAACCAACAAATATTAGGAAATAATCTGTATACATATTCTGGTCTACCAAAAATGAAACCAGATTGTATCATGAATTATAATAAAAATACGGATGATAAAAAATATTGTAAAGCGTGGCACATCACTACTGAATCGAGGCAAATGCCTAAGTCCTGAGTCCTGAACGTGGCGTTTTCAGCCCTGTAGGCCAAAGGTTAAATTTTGTTTTGAAAAGTTGTCATTTCATACCATTATTATATAATAACTGAAATATAAGTCATAAAATTAAAAATGCTATAACATAATTTGTTTTAGGCGGATATCTGGTCGCTGGGTTGTACAGTAGTAGAAATGGCAACAGGACATCCACCTTTTATGGAATTAGGATCTCCTCAAGCAGCTATGTTTAAGGTGAGAAGAAAAGAGCAACACTTTCACAAAAAAAAAAAACAAAAATGCTTAAAGTAGAGGTGTTATAAACATTTGATATGTAATGCTTTTCTTTTTTCGATTCGTAAATTAAGAAAACGCCAAATTTTCCTTACAGGATTTTAGATAATCTTTTCATTTTTATCTGTATTTCAATAACATAGCTTAATATCACTGTTTTGTCAATGGATTGGCTCGACCGAGGTAGGGCCATGCAACACCAGTTCGAAATGGGACATAATGCTGCTATGAATCGCAAAGCGAGTAATAAGAACTGAAGACCCTTTTAACTGGTAACGAGACATTTCATCTTAGTCTTTAGAGGTGACAGCGCATCTATATTATAATTTTTAATCGTTTATAGAGTAGGTGTCTATGGGCCACAGAATTTAATTACCATCAGATGGACTATGTGCTTGTTTGTCATCCTTACTCCACTTACCCGGACTCCTATTAATTGGAAAATCATTTAAGGTAAAAATTTATATTTTAAATGTAAAAGTTTATGTGGAATTTCTACGATAATTTATATCCCTCTTGAAAGAAACACAGTTGTTATACAGAAATAATTACAGGATATAATATATGCAGGTTGGATATTATAAAATGCATCCGGAAATTCCCAGCGAGCTCTCTCAAAAGGCCAAGAATTTTATCCTCCGTTGCTTTATCCCAGAGCCAGAGAAACGGGCCACGGCTGCTGAATTACTCGAAGATCCATTTCTTTGCGAGTTTGTATAAAATATTTTTCATACTTATAATATTAAAGGAATAGTTTAAATTATTAGCCTATAAGAAGTTTACTGTTGTGCTTGGGGCTCTTATCGATTTACCTTAATTAATCTGAACAGTTTTTCCATGATGGTGCTTCGCGTCGTCTTTAGATATGTAGTTTATATCAGTAGCGAGAATGTACCGAATCATTACGTTTAAGGGCATTGTAAAGTTTCCATTTGCGATCGTGAATTTAAGCCGAGATTGTAACGTATCAGACATTTTTTTAATTTTAATTTGTCAATGACAATGTAATATTCATTTCTATTATTTTTATCTGTACTAATTATTTTCGCCCTGTTTAAATGAAACCATTTCTTATATTTATCTTAAGTACTTTATTTTGAATAAGACTATATTTTACGTATTTGATCGCGCTTTTGTTATATCGTGCCACTGTGTCGATAGGTGTTGGGTGCTGGAAAGCACTCGAAACGTCAAGAATATATAACGATTAGGGTCCATATTAATAAACAGAATATAACGACGAACTCAAGTGCGTAATCATTTGATACGCCCTCATTACGATATCAGCATCTCAAAATCTTTGCTAATAAAAAAACACATAAAAAACCGTATCTCAAGACACTGTACTTAGGAAAACTTTTCTGTGACTTGAGGGCTCGATCTCGTGAATAATAACGTCACATAGACCGAACTTTAGAATTTTGTTCATCACGTTTAGTTTTTGATATATTGTGAGATTTATTGAATACTTTTATTTCGATAAAACTTACATAAATAGAGCTGTACCACGTTATAAAGTTGTTTTCTACTTTCAAAAACCTTAAATTGTTAAAACTATTATGTATGTATTTCTAAATACGTACTTAATTCAATATGTACAAATAACCTAACACAATAAAGCGACGACAGCGCCAGTTTCAAATATAAAACTGTCGTATCATTTTTGGATCATTTTCCCCACATGAAGTGGACCTGGTCGAGCCCCGACGGTTCGACAAAAAATGAGATTAACTTCATTATGACGACCAGACAACAACTGTTTAGTGATGTCTCAGTGATCGCGAGGGTGAAAACCGGCAGCGATCACCGAATGGTGAGAGGCACACTGAACCTAAACGTTAAGTTGGAGAGGTCACATCTAATGAAGTCAACGCTCCGTCCCCCTCGTGCTCTAATCCAAAGTCCCGAAACCTTTCAGCTCGAGCTACGAAACCGCTTTCAGTGCCTAGAAGATTGCAATGCAGTGGACGATATGAATGACAAGCTCGTGGAAACTGTCCATGCGGTCGGAGTTGAGTTTTGCAAGACCCGCCGCAGAAGAACACAAAAACTCTCCGATCACACTCTTAATCATGGCTGTTAGACGGGATATGAAGCTGCAGTCTTCAGTAGATTTGACAGCATATAGGCAACTGAACAGACAGATCTTCAAATGCATGCGGTGGGACTTACGCAACTTTAATACTGCTCGTATTGAAGAAGCGATCGAGCGGAACCAGGGCTCCAAAGTCTTTGCTAGAGATCTGTCTGCCAACTGTCGAAGCTGAAGACCGAGTGTGGCAGCGTCGTTTCCGGGATACCTGAGATTTTGAGTGAGATTGAGAGGTTCTACGGGCAGCTGTACACATCATCGTTGGAGCCACACGCAAGTGTGAGTAACGATCCAAGAGCGAGTCTTATCCGACACTATTCCAAAGATATCCCGTACGTCAGTCTGAGCGAGATTAGAATGGCTCTCCAGCACCTTAAAAACGGCAAGGCCCTTGGCGAGGATGGAATTACAGCGGAGCTTCTGAAAGCGGGTGGAAAACCGGTACTTGAAAAGTCCTTTAGAAGCTCTTTAATTCCGTCCTCCATGGTCGCATTACACCGGAGGCGTGGAGCAGAAGTGCGGTGGTCTTGTTCTTCAAGAAAGGCGACAACGCGCTCTTGAAGAACTACAGACAGATTTCCCTTCTGAGACGCGTCTACGTGCTGTTTTCGAGAGTCATTACGAATCGTCTCGCGCGCAGACTTAACGACTTCCAGCCTCCTGAACAAGCCGGTTTCCGAAAAGGCTTTAGCACCATAGACCACATACATACCCTTCGGCAAATTGTACAGAAGTCCGAGGAGTACAATTTGCCACTATGTCTGGCGTATGTGGACAATGAGAAAGCCTTTGATTTCGTCGAAATTTGGGCAGTGCTGCAGTCCCTTCAGCGGTGCCAAGTTGACTGAAACTCTTCATCGCTGCATTGGAAGACGTTTTCAAGCTTCTGGACTGGAAGGGATACGGTATCAACATCAATGGCGAGTACATCACTCACCTTCGATTTGCCGACGATATAGTCCTTATGGCAGAATCGCTGGAGGACCTAAGCACTATGCTCAATGACCTCAATAGTGTTTCCCAACGGATAGGTCTTAAGAAGAACATGGACAAAACAAAGATCATGTTTAATGTCCATGTCACACCTATGCCGGTAGTTGTTGGGAGCACTAAGCTCGAAGTTGTTGACGAGTATGTTTACCTGGGACAAATAGTCCGACTAGATAAGTCCAACTTCGACCGAGAGGTCAATCGACGGATTCAACTCGGTTGGGCAGCGTTCGGGAAATTACGGCACATCTTCTCGTCAGGTATACCTCAAAACTTGAAAACGAGACTGTACAACCAGTGCATGTTGCCAGTGATGACATATGGAACTGAGACGTGGTCCTTCACTGCTGGCCGGATAAGGAAGCTCAAGGTCGCTCAGCGAGCTATGGAGAGGGTTATGCTCGGAGTTTCTCTGCGTGATAAACTTAGAAATGAGGATATCCGCAGTAGAACCAGAGTGACCAACATAGCCCAACGGATTAGTAAGCTGAAGTGGCAATGGGCCGGCCATATAGCTCGAAGAACCGAAAACGGATGGGGAAAAAAGGTTCTCGACTGGCAGCCTCGTACCGGCAGGCGAAGTGTAGGGCGTCCCCCCACTAGATGGAGTGTCGACCTGGTAAGATAAGCAGGAAGTCGATGGATGCAGGTGGCTCAGGACCGTGCTTTGTGGCATTCCTTGGGGGAGGCCTATGTTCAGCAGTGGACTTGTGAAGGGCTGTAATGATGATGATGATGATCATTTTTGACATTGGAAAATATCTTGATTACTTAGCTTTGATCTCGCGGGATATTTAATTTATATAAAAATGGAAAGCAAGAAGCATGTATTTACTCCGATTAAGAAAAAATGCTTTCCCGGTGTTATAAAAATACAAGGTTATGGTGGAAAATAAGGAGACCGTTGGCACGTCTCTGCATATTAAAAATGAGGCCTGGAGAAAAATAGCTGTAGAAAACAACGCTAGTCCATATACATCTCTAGCCAGATAGGTAATTAATTATAGTAAGTACTACAAATATCACTTTATAAACATTATAACATCAGTAATCTTAATTTCCATAGCAGCATGTACCTAGTCATAACGTTTATTTTATCTTACAAATCGTGCAAATCGTAGATGCCTTAATTATCTACTTTGAAATTTAATACATTATATTAATTTAAGTAATGAAGTAAATTATACCTACTTAAATAAATATACAATATACAACGTAAATAAATATACAACAAATATACAATGTACATAACTGACATGATGCTGTTCCAAAAAACACTATTTCTGAGGGAATTGGAAGACCTCTGTTACTCTATTTCATCAATGAGTCTTTAATGTTGTTATAATATTACTGATTCTTGACCAACTCTGTATCGTTTTTTAAAATTATCACTGTAACTTAAGAGTCCCAGGCAGCCCTTATATAAATTTTTGGTAAACGATATAGTGAAGGCCGCAAAATATCGTCATTGTACTCAATTTCGTCGTAATAATTAATTTCTCTTAAAATATTTTCAATCTCCATGTCAATAATCACGATCTTAAGTCACGCACTGCCCGCACTCAAATTTTACCATCTCAAGTACACACATTTGGCAGGCGAGTTTCGTTTATTAATCAGAGCGTCACTCAGCTGATATCGTAAACCTAAGCCGCATCGTGAGATATGTTTATTAATAAGATCATAACCAATATTGTACTCAAGTGCGTGTACTTGAGTTAAGTAACGTTTATTAATACGGGCCTTAATCTTTTAGTTTTTTTTTCATAGTTGCCTCTTACAATACCTAATAATAATAATCATTACTTTTATTTGTAATGTTTGTAATTATCTAAAAATTTTATCAGTGCTATTCATAGAATAGATAGAATGGAATATTCTTATTTGCATGTAATAAAATAATGTTTAAGCGCCTATGCGGCCTAGACGTTTTATTTGATATTATTTTGCAGGAAAAAGAAGGCTTCAACTCGACTGGGTAATAGCGTGGATTATAGTAGAAGTATCTCCGTCCCTGCAGACAAGGCGCGCCCCGTTGCTCAGAAGAAGATATCCGAGCCTAGTATGCCCGGCAACGTACCCAGCTCTCCAGAGATTGAGTAAGTCAAGCCTAACTGCTGTATGGTAGAATTTGTTTTTGTTGGCTAGCATGAATTTTAGAAACTACTACTGATTTAGTTTTTTTTTATTTAATTAAAGTGGTAAATGATTATTTTTATTGATTCTAAAAAGTTATTTATGACATGGAAAATTAATACATAAAAGAATGATCGCTTACTGCATTCTCTCAATTTCTCCTTATATTTATAATCCAAAGAAGCAATTTTCCCTTTTTATCAGCATGTATATATATGAATCGATTTTCAAAGAATGAATCGTTTTCGTTTTCTAAAGCGAATATGAAAATTTGTCTACAATCAATCATTCTATCTGCGCATTGTGTGATGTTCGCTGTCATGTGATCATACATAATTGGTGAAAGGGGGTTTTCATGTGGGCTATGTTTTATTAACCATTATGATGTGATTACATATATTGTAACATACCATATCACTATCTCTTTTCAAAGTGACCATATTATGTTGTTTAAATTTTTCAACATTAACATTTTTGAAATTTTAGGATATCGGTAAATTTGTTTAATAAAAGTATGGTTACAAACTAGAAGCATCATTTTATATGCTTAATGTTTTCGAAAGTTTATTTTCGTTTTTTTAGGGTTCCGCTGTTCTGCAACCTGAACATTTATATTACTGATTCAGATAAAATTTAGGAGTACGAGTGTGACACTGAAAGTTCTTAGAAAATAAAAAACTGAACAAACTAGCAAGTTATTAGTTTTAATATATCTTTTCAAAATAGTGTCCATTTACATCAATACATCGCTGCATCCGATGGAACCACTGAGAAAAGCACTTTGCCCACTCTTTCTTAAGGGTCCCTTCGACGGCATTTTGAAACGCAGCCACTGCTTCCTTGGCGTCCATAAAACGTTTTCCTCTTAGTTTTTCTTTTATTTTCGGAAATAAATGAAAATCGCAAGGTGCGAGGTTGGGGCTATAGGGCGGGTGACCCAGTAATTCCACGTCTGACGTCGCCAAGTAGTCGATTGTTTGCTTGCCGGTGTGCAACGAGGCGTTGTCGTGGTGAAGGAGGATCCTACTGCGAGGTCGTTTCTCTCGAACTTTTTCCAAGACAAGTGGCAAACAATTGTTAGTGTACCACTCTGCAGTAACTGTTTTTCGATCCTCTAAAACAATTGTTGCCGTAATAACCTGTCCTTCCGAAGAACGAGGCCACCATATTTTTTCCCACGCTTCGACCTCTCTACACTTTAGTTGGCAACTCTTCTGAAGGAAACAACCAGACAGCATACTGTCTCTTAGTTTCAGGATCATACCAATAAATCGAGCTTTCGTCACCCGTAAGTATGTCTAACACAGTGTTTGAGTCATCTCCGTAAAATCTTTGAACCATTTCACGACACCAATCTACACGACGGAGTTTTTGGGCCTCTGTCAAATTGTAAGGTATCCACCGGGCACAAAGCTTCCTGACCGCTAAATGTTCATGGAGGATTTTGTGCTCTTGACTCATACTGATGCCTAAGCTTGTCCGAATCTGCTGATAAGTCACTCTTTTGTCAGTCTCTATCATACGCCGCACAACACTGGTGTTATCTTCAGTTGTCGCCGTAGAAAGCCGTCCCTCACGCAGATCATCGGTGAGATTAGTGCGACCACGTTTAAACTCATTAAACTAGTTGTAAACAATGGCACGAGATGGGGCTTCATCATGAAAGGCCAATTGAAGTCTATCCATAACTTTCTTGTTGACTTAAATGACATCGAACTTCACGCTGACGTGACACAGACAATTTTCAATTTGCCGCCAAATCATAAACAAATAACAAATTAATTAAATATATACACAGTAATATTGTCAAAGAGTTCAATTTTCAAAATTTGAACTCAATATTTTTAGAAAAGAAAGTAATAATACATAATAATATATTATATATTATTATATATATCATTATAAATTATCTACATTTAAACGGAGAAATACAATAGTTTTTCATTAGCCACTTTTAGAATTTTAGCTAACCCATTGTAGTGGGTAAGCGACAGAAAGTCATAGATAACGTCGCTTTGTCGTTAACATTCAAAGTAGCATGCAATGTGTAATATGAAAAAGAGCCTAAGAGCTATTACTGCATACCGTCGGCTAATATTGAAGTAGTAGTTTTAAACTTTAAAAACTACAGATATTGATCAGAGGACGCACAGCGGAACTCTATTTGTTGTGACACATTACTTGGCATTTAAAAAAAAAATTTGTAACAAGCCAAACAGTCTTCAGTAATTGTAGTTTCATGTACAAAAGTTATGTTGCACACTTATTGTTGCTAAAATATTTGGAGAACTTTTTTTTAAATTCTCACAAAGTTTTCACATAGCACTAACTTAGTGATGTTTAATTAAAGCCCAATAATTTTTATTTACAACACGATTATGTGAGAGCGTGTAGTAACTCACTGTCGTAACATTATGTCGATTGCTTTCGCACCTAAGCCTGTATTTGTTTTCCCACCGTCAAGGGTCAAAACGATCCGGTCTAATCCGACAATCACTAGGACGGCCTCATCGATGCTCTCACCGATACTGATTTATCCGCCGGACTTGTCAAACAGCAGGTAACAGTTCATAGCTGCGCTCTTTAATTATAGATGTTTATAGAATGTCTTATGTGCCTATAGAACGTAAGAACTAAAACAGTTTATAATGGAGTAAAATATTTGAAGAGATATAAGTAAAATTGATAATTAATGAAATTTTTAATAACGTAAATTCTAAAAACGCGAATAATGTTGCTAGAAGTTAAAATAAATCAATTGCATTATTTTTAATATCATATGGCATTCTATGATCATTCACTCAATGTTGTATGGTCATCATCACGGTATGTTTTGCACACAAGGCTTTTTTTTTCTTCACTCAGCACATTCAAATATCACATTATACCAAATTTATTACTTTTAAAATAGTTCTTGTGTAAATCAATAATAATAATTAACGCTTAAATATCTTTACTAAAACCTATAACAGAACAATTGCTATCATTGTAGTATTATTAGAAGTGTGGAAAATAGTAGTTAAGTAAAGAAAAATGTAAATTTTTATTTTTCAGTACTATGCCAAATACTCCTTCTACGGATGAGATGGATAGTACCGACACACTCTTGAATAGGCGTAGCTCTTCTGGAGGGTTGCTGTCACCTGAGGTGTGTTCTTTATCACTTTATTATTATTATATTGCCTCTAAAGTATAAAATAGAAAATTATTAAATATTTGTCTTCAAGGTGGATATGACGAACGTGCCTCGTTCATCGATTGACGTAGAGCATGATGGATTTTATCTGCTTAAAAAGGACTCACAGCGCCGTCTCACTCTCTCTCGTGTGTTAGAGCAGGACAGCGAGAAGATTTGCTCAAAATGGATGCTCAGCATTCAACAAGACTTCGGCAATACTGTTTTGACACTGGTGAGTTAATTTCGGTGAATACAAGCTATTTATAAGGAAATTCATATTTTATCTTTTTTATGTTAAACTGTATTGTAGTGTTAGTTATTCAAAAAATATAGCTAATTCGTTTAGCGGTGTCGTAAAAGTATCAACAAGCAAATAGTTAGATGGATGATAAAAGAATTGGTATTAAGAACGCGTTATTGTACAAATAATGTTACTAACATAAAATAAGTAAACACAAAATCAAACTTTTATACCTAAAATTCAGCTATTAATTAGTTTCCTATTGATTTAAAATTCAGTTACTTAGTTGACATCAAGTATAATTATGATGCTAAATTTTTCTACATTTACTAAAAAGGTGTGCAGTTTTATTAGCGTATTTTTGAAATATCTCTATGATTCTACTCTCTATTGCTAATGTTGTACAACCACAGAATAAATTAGTTCAAGAACAAAAGGATCACTCTTCGATAGCAAACTTACGAGTTTCACCTAGTTACAATGTCGCTAATGTTCATAATACTTTGCACGCCTCGGATGCGACCTCAGTTAAGAAATAGCTTACTGATTGTTGCGGCGCCTCTATTACTTCAAAATGTATCTTACGTCCGCGTGCGAAAGTCTGTATCACATAGTCCGTTACGCGCCTTTGTTAAGGCCGCTCCTACTGTAGGGTTAGGTGTTGTGAGAAAACAAATTGAATTTTTTCATATTAGTTATTAGTAGAATACACCGAGGTGTTATGCAATGTATTAGTAATTTGCTGATGATAAGAATATTATTATTCAACGTGGGGAAGGTTAATATTATGCAACGTCGAGAAAATTTAAGATTATAACGCGAAAGTCTTTGAAACTCAGATAATTTACCTACTACATTTTTCACTTTTACTTCAAAAAAGGAGGAGGTACGCAAATTGACTGTATTTTTTTTGTTACCTCAGAATTTTATTCTAGGTGAACTGATTTTGATGATTCTTTTTTATTTAAACGCTGCTGCTTCTCATGTAGTCCCATATAAATTTAATTCAAGAACTGACCAGTAGTTTTGGAGTTAACCTTAATAATGCATATTTAATTGACTTTGACTATATTGATGATATTCTTATTTTATTTATATTGAAGTCATTTGTACAAAAGTTTTAATTTCACCACTTTGTATGTTTCACATTTTTTGATATTTATAAACATGCGACACGCGACGACATTATTAATGAAAAAGTGACTCTTTCTTTTATCGACCAAGTGTTGAACTATTAACCAGTATTGGGTGATTTTGCATTAATAGGCACTCACTAGTACTGGGACGTCTACTTACACTGAATGATTTTTAAGGTCATTGGCATTATACGCGAAAAAATCGAAAATTTAGAAGTTGTGCTCGGGTTGCTAATCAAATAATAAATCTGTAACTATGGCGTGTGTAACTAGGTACCTAATTATCTAGATCTACCTATTAATAATAATATTTTACCTTTCGGTATCCTTAGTAAAGAATGAAAAGTCGGCATTCTTTTTGTCATTTAAGCACCCGTTTACTATTCAGTACTTTTTGGCTTTTTGAGAGATCATACTTGAATAAAAACTCAAAAATAAATATCAAAAGTGTCTATACACTTATAAGAGAAAAATACTTTTGTTAACGTAAGGCGTAGGTATATTTTCATGCCTAAAACGCGGAGTGAGAAAGCCTCATTTTCATTTTTCATTTTCATTACAGCCCTTCACAAGTCCACTGCTGAACATAGGCCTACCTTAAGGAATGCCACAAAGCACGGTCCTAAGCCACCTGCATCCATCGACTTCCTGCATGTCTTACCACGTCGTCACTCCATCTAGTGGGGGGACATCTTCTTGTCAGGTATATCTCAAAGCTTGAAAACTAGACGGTACAACCAATGCGTGTTGCCAGTGATGACCTATGGAACTGAAACGTGGTCCTTCACTGCTGGCCGTATGAGGAAGCTCAAGGTCGCTCAGCGAGCTATGGAGAGGGCTATGCTCGGGATTTCTCTGCGTCATAAACTTAGAAATGAGGATATCCGCAGTAGAACCAGAGTTACCGACCTAGCCCAACGGATTAGTAAGCTGAAGTGGCAATGGGCCGGCCATATAGATGGGGAAAAAAGGTTCTCGAGTGGCGGCCTCGTACCGGCGGATGAAGTTTTGGGCGTCCCCACCACTAGATGAGAAAGCCTGGTATAACTAAAATCATTAGATTGAAGATGGACGTATTTTTAAAAGTAAATAAATCAAACCAAAAATTACCTACTGACATACTCATAAAAATGGAAATCAATTTAAGAAATACTTAATACTGCTCTCTCTCTCTCTCTCTCTCCCCCCCCCACCCCCTCTCCACTTAATGACAATAAAGAGGGACACGAATAGAGATAATTAATACTTAATAATCAGTGAACAACGATTATAAGTAAGGCTGATTGTTTTCAGAATCACTTAGAAACTCTTCGCTGTGCGCTTAAAAACTACATAATGGACCAAAACAAATCCGTAATAGAGCAAGCGATAACGACATTGAAGGAAGAGTTGGACTTTGATTCTAACGCGATAAACGAGCTGCATTCAGCCATATACATGTTCCAAGAAGCCGTGAATGTGGTGCTGAGGATGCACAGTATCAAACCACACTGGATGTTTGCGCTGGACAACTTGGTGCGAAATGCAGTTCAAGCGGCAATCACTGTGCTATCACCAGGTAATTTTTTTTTAAAGCCTTGCCTTCTGCCTAATATTTATTAACCGTGGAAAGTTAATATTTTTCCGTATTGTTAAGGCATTTTAAATACATCAACTCCCTATGGGCAAACAGTCAGATCCGTGTTACTCCTCCTAATTTCCGAACATTCTCCTAGTTGTTACATATTAGATATGAGCAATTTATTTGTTATCACTTTCTCTTTTCATTCAGTTATTGACTTAATTTGAATTGGGATCTGCTTATGGGCCTTTTCTAGAATGAGCCAAATGACTTCTTTCTTGATATAACGTTCATACCTAACACATTTTATGCTTTCTTTCCTTTTAAAAAATATTGCCCCCACTAGGATTTTCCCCTGTAACGAGGAGGCAGTTTACATACATAAATTGCACAAGGACAAACATCGAGACCTGGAACGATTACTTGTAGGCCATATAAATACTTGTTCCGTGCGGGATTCAACCCCGCGACTTTAAGCGTCGTAACTCATTGCTAAGCCACTCACATTACATTGATAATGCTGCTATTTATCAGCAGTTTATAAATGTGTTATTGACATACTATGGTAAGTGACTACCGCCGCCCATGAACAACTGCAACACCAGGAGAATTGCCGGCCTTTTAAAAAGGAATAGGCTCTTTTCTTGAAGGTCCCTAAGTCGTATCAGTCCGGAAAAATCGCTGGTGGTAATTGATTCCACAAGGAAGTTGTGCGAGGAAGAAAACTTCTTCTGATTGGACAGTGCTGGACCGCCAATCATCCAGATGTTATTGATGGTATCGCGAGATTTGTCGCGATGTGCGATGGTGAAATTGAGCGGCTGGAATTAGTCTGAACAATTCCTCAACGCAGATAGATGCGATAAAAAAGAACTCCATCGTCGACGATTCGAACTGCTCTGCGCTGGGTGCAGTCAAGTAGAAGGAGCTGGCACTGGGGAGCCCTTGCCCAGAGATAGGAACAGTATTCCATGTGAGGCCGAACATGCGCCTTGTAAAGTTGCAGGCGGTGTGCCGGCATGAAATACTGTCCCGCTCAGCAGAGCTATTAAAAGCTTAGCGTGCTCTGCTGAGCACGCTAAGCTTTTAATAGGTCAATTTGGCCTTCTCTTCCAAGTGGCCACGAAACTGCACGTCACTCGATATGTCAACACTGACGATTCCGATACTGGCTAAAGCAACAAGGGGAGTGCATTGAAACTGAAGAGATACGACAAAGGGGTTCTTTTTAGCGGTAAACGCGCAAACTTGTGTCTTCTGGTGATTGAACTGGACTAGATTTAGTCGCCCCTAGTCTGAGACATTGTTCAACAAAGTCTCAACTTCAGACACAAGTTTTTTCCGGTACTCGGGGACGTTTTCCTGAGATATACTGGCACGGCCGGTATATAAAGCATCACCAGTGCTGTCGCATGCATAGCAATGAATGTTACTAGTTTGCAACATATCATTGATATTCAGAAGAAACAGCGTTGGTGAAAGCACGCAGCCTTGTGGAACACCAGCGTTAATGGGCTTGTGATCGGAGCATGCACTGTCTACTACGACCTTGATGCTCCAAAGAAAACTGGTGATCCAATTGCACAATTTCTCGGGAAACCCATAGGAAAGGAGCTTCGAAAGAAGCGCTTTGTTCTAGACCCGATCGAAGGTCTTCGCTATGTCTAAACTAACGACCAACGCTTCTCCTTTGGACTCCACTACCTCCGCCCATCTATGAGTTAGGTAACCTAGAAGATCACCAGCTGAGCGACCTCGACGAAAACCGTACTGCCGGTCACTAATCAGCTGGTGATCCTCAAGGTACCACATGAGCTGGCAGTTAATAATGCTTTCCATTACTTTGGAGAACAAGGATAGGCCTAGGCCAGGGGTCGGCAACCTTTTTAGTCGGAAGAGCCAAAAATTACAACTTACAAAATTTCAAAGTTTTTAGGAGCCACAATTTTTTTTCTTGCCAACCATAAATAGTACTTCCATAAATAAAGTTTCTTGATAAAAAAAAACTAACAGCCTTTCACAAGTCTACTGCTGAACATAGGCCTCGCCCAAGGAATGCCACAAAGCACGGTCCTGAGCCACCTGCATCCATCGACTTCCTGCATGTGTTACCAGGTCATCACTCCATCTAGTGGGGGGGGGGGGGGGGGGGGTCGCCCTACACTTCGCCTACCGTTACGAGGCTGCCTCTAGAGAACCTTTCTTCCCGATCGGTTGTCGGTTCTTCGAGATATATAGCTGGCCCACTGCCACTTCAGCTTACTAATCAATTGCCCTATGTTGGTTACTCTTGTTCTACTGTGGATATCCTCATTTCTAAGTTTACCACGCAGAGAAACCCCAAGCATAGCCCTCTCCATAGCTCGTTAAGCGACCTTGAACTTCGTTCGTCAATTGACCTCTCGGTCCAAGTTGGACTTACCTAGCCGGACTACTTGTCCCAGGTAAACATACTCGTCAACAACTTCGAGCTTAGTGCTCCCAACAACTACCGGCATAGGTGTGACATGGACATTAAACATGATCTTTGTTTTTTCCATGTTCATCTTAAGACCTATCCGTTGGGAGACACTATTGAGGTCATTTAGCATAGTGCTTAGGTCTTCCAGCGATTCTGTTATAAGGACTATATCGTCGGCAAATCGAAGGTGAGTGATGTACTCGCCATTGATGTTAATACCGCATCCAACCCAGTCCAGTAGCTTAAAAACGTCTTCCAATGCAGCGGTGAAGAGTTTCGGGGATATAACGTCACCCTGTCTTACACCTCTCTGCAGTTGGATAGGTTTCGTACTCTGATTCTGTATAGCCATCGTAGCTCTACTGTACAAACACTTCATTTCGCTGAAGGGACTGTACCACCGCCCAAATTTAGACGGAATCAAAGGCTTTCTTATAGTCCACATACGCACGCCAAAGTGGCAGATTATACTCCTTTGTCTTCTGTACAATTTTCCGAAGGGTATGTATGTGATCTATGTGTTCGGTAGGCTGGAAGTCGTCAAGTCTGCATGCGAGACGATTCGTAATGACTCTCGAAAACAGCACGTAGACGCGGCTCAGAAGGGTAGTCGATTGTCGCCTTTCTTGAAGAACAAGTCCACCGCACTTCTGCTCCACGCCTCCGGAGTAGTGCCACCATGGAGGACGGAATTAAAGAGCTTCTGAAGAACTTCAAGTACAGGTTTTCCACCCGCTTTCAAAAGCTCCGCTGTAATTCCATCCTCACCTGGGGCTCTGCCATTTTTAAGGTGCTGGAGAGCCATTCTAGTCCGGGATATCTTCGGAATAGTGTCGGATAAGACTCACTCTTGGATCGTTACTCACACTTGCTTGTGGCTCCAACGATGACGTGTACAGCTTCCTATAGAACCTCTCAATCTCACTCAAAATATCAGGTGTCCCGGAAACGATGTTGCCACACTCGGTCTTCAGCTGTCTCTCGCTGGCAGAAAGATCTCTGGGAAACGCTTTGGAGCCTTGGTTCCGCTCGATTGCTTCTTCAATACAAGCTGTATTGAAGTTGCGTAAGTCCGGTCGCATGCATTTGGAGATCTGTCTGTTCAGATGCCTGTATGCTGTCAAATCTGTTGAAGAATGTAGCGTCTAACAGTCATGAGATTAAGAGTGTGATCGAGTTTTTGTGTTCTTCTGCGGCGGATCTTGCAGTACTTAGCTCCGACCACATGGACAGTTTCCACGAGTTTGTCATTCATATATATATATATATATATATATGTGAATAATAAACATAAATATAAAATAAATTTATTTTATAAAATTTTTTTTTTTTTTTTTTATTTAATTTGGCTCATAACTTGTTTTAAGTTTCAAACACCACTCTGAATTTTCATTTGTTAGTTGGCTTGTTACTTTACTTATAATTATATTCATGCAAGAGAACGCTTGCTCGCACGAATATGTCGATCCGAAGATAGTCAGCACTCAAAATGCCAACTTCTTCACCTCACTGTAGCAAATGCGGAAGATTATTCCATGCGTTGAATATAAGTGCCTCAACTCGAGCCATTTCTTTTAAAGCTGTTCATTTTTGTTGCGTTACGTACATTCATATTTGGACCTCCAACCCTTTCAAATTGACTTTCAACTCTGTAGATTTTTAACTCCACAAAGCTTTACTTTTTAAATCGATCAATTGCATTTCTAGAGATCCAGTATCAGTGTGGCTCAGTGTGGATCGATTTTTAAATGTTTTTTTTTTTTATAAAATAAATAATATTTGCGTATGAAACTAAAGAGCCGCAGCTTCACATCCAAAGAGCAGCATGTGGCTCGCGAGCCGCAGGTTGCCGACCCCTGGCCCAGGCCAAGGTAGTTGGACGGATCTGAGCGGTCGCCTTTTTTAGGGATCGGGTGCATCAAAGCTGTGTTCCATAAGTTCGGAACTCTACGCCTAGGGAGTAGGAGTACCGGAAAATACGCGTTAAAATCGGTGCCAATTCCGGAGCACACGTCTTCGGCACAATAAGTGGGACTCCATCAGGCCCACTCGACTTGTTGACGTCCAGAGAGAGGAGTGCTTTACGCACTGAGCGCTGTGTAAACGGCACTTCCTGCATGGAGCACTGACAATGCGGGATGGTCGGCGGTGTGTTCCCCCCGTTATCTAGAATCGAGTTGGAAGCAAAAAGAGAGCCTAGCAGATCGGCTTTCTCTTTTGCATCATGAGCCAGTGAGTCGTACACCCTGTGCAGAGATGGCTGACAAAAGTTCCCTTGGACAGCCTTGGCGAGAGATCAGAATGCATGTGTTCCCGAAGGGAACTAGTTTCTTGCCAATTCTGCCGATGTGCTCTGACTTTGCCTTGGCAATGACACTGGAGGCGGAATCATACTTCTTTTTTTAAGAGCGCTGGTGTTTACATCCCGGGACGTTGATGCGTCAGCCCAGGCCCGGTAGCACTCCTGCTTATAGCGTGCTGCAATTTTACAGGAGTGACCAAATTGTGGCTGAGTTCTGCCTCCGATAGGCACCACAGATGATGGAATAAATAATTCCATTCCCTTAAGTACCACATCAGCGACAGAATCAGCAACAACGTTGAGATCATACGGCGAGAAGCAAACCTGCCACCAAGAGTAGGATGCAAAAAAGACCGCCTCCCGCCCCAATCGGCCGACCTATAGTGCCAAACACGGCGGCAAGCTGCAGATCGCAACTGCGATGGGAGCGTGAGTGGCACCGTACTCTGGATGACAGACAATGACAGACAATGGTCCGAAGAGCCAAGAGGGGCGTCGACAGAGACCTGATATCTGTACGGATGAGAGGTCAGCAGAAGGTCAGCGGAAGGTACATGATCCTCCACATCTGGCGTCCGCGTAGGCGAAGTAACCAGTTGTGTCAGACCATATGCCAAGGCAAAATCATAAACAAATCTACCCGCATGATTAGTTAAACGGGAACCAAGCCATTCAGCGTGGTGGGCGTTAAAATCATCGAGCATCACGATCTCTGCGGATGGAACATGTTGTAGCACGGAGTCTGTAGCCATTTGGACGTGGTCGATTAGTCGGTCTGTGTCGGCATTACCGCTGTGGGACCTATAGAGGCACCCATAGACGCGGGATGGTAGTCGCAGTCCATGCGCAGCCATAGGATGGACAGATACAGGTACGCTGTACCTTCAAGGCTGCCGAGGCGTCGCGAAAACATATGTCCTCTCTGACTTCACGCAAACTCTTGCCCGGGGCACAAAGTAGTGTTTTAATTTGTACCTCGGGTAGGAGAGATACGGAACATCAGCCGGAGAGGACACGTCTCGGTTAGAAAGAGCAAGGCCGGCTTTACCGTCTGCAGATGGTAGTGTACGGCGTTAAGGTTTGAATGAAGTCCCCTGTTATTGCAGATATTCACGGAAAGCGTCGTAGGGGTTGCCTTTGTCTTATTGCTCCGCTTGCCCCGAGCAGGTTTCGTCTTGAGCGGAATTTCACCCCCCCCCCTCCTCCAGAATACGCGGGGTAGCCTGAGCACCCACGCTCAGAAAAAGTAGAGTAGCTTGGGCGTGGATGCTCAGTGAGGGATTCTCCAGGGATGCTGGTACCCTCCTGGGGTAGTCTTCCATTTAATTTCACTACCATGTTGATGGGAGGGGGGGGGGGGAGGGAAATGGGCCTCCGGCCACCTGTACTCACCAGGCGAGATGCAGAAGTAAACTTCTACCTCACGCTGGTATTCTGTGAGGTCGTGGTACCACCCCGGTTCGAGTCGGCCCATCCGTGCGACAGCAAAAGCTGCCGCGTGGCTCTACCACTGTTAAAATGAAATACAGTCAGCCAGCCTATTTCTCATGTCAGTAGGTATCAGGCCATCTTCTGAAAATAGTCTTTCAGAAAGCACTAATGTTGAAATAATTGACAAGTATTTAATCGCCGCTTTATAATCAATGAAGTGTCTTCCTCTGCAACAAAGAAAACTGAAACCACCCACAAACAAGAAAACAAACAAACAAAACCACAGATTGTTGTTCTCGAATGAAACGTCAATCTTTTTTGTTTTCTAGTTCAAGTGAGTCTGGCAAATGACAAAGATTTTGATCATGTTATCAATTTTATCTAATAACGTGAAATATCGATTATTTGGCATAAAATAATCGATGTAATCGATTATTTCAATTTAAGATTAATCGATCGATCATTCTATAAGCCGAATCCATATTGAACATCGCTAGTTTGTTTTATGCCGCGGCCACACGGCCGAAGGTGGCCAAGCACCTTCGCGCTGGGCCGAAAGGCTTAGTTTTATCGCGATAATTCTATCGCGACGTGTGTGACAGAGGCATTAAACAAGGTGGTTTATCAATATCTATCAAAAGTCATAAGATTTTCTTAGAAATTTCCCATTGTCGCCCTTACTTTGGCCTCTTAATAGTCTTTTGAAGGATGTGATATCATCTTCACGCTTGTTGTAACAGATCGCAGAATCACACTACCATATGTGTAATAAATACTAATACTGAGTCAACTTGGCGACTAGACGGAGCAACGATGGGGCGCGGTATGAAGCAGAGCGAGCATTTTTTTCCCGCGTACCACCGTAACAAAGCGCGGGATCTATCCTGCCTATTTTTTTTCAAACGCTCGTTCAAAATGTCCGGTCTTCTTACCATAAGCTCGTAGTCCTAGGTCTTCATTGATCACTCTTTTGACCGTGGTTCTTGTATGGGTGGTGGCCCATCTGAAGAGCTAAGATTTTTTGTTTACGAACAGAATTTCGTTGGATTCGCGACTTCACTGCTTTGATGATCGCGGTTGTTCTAACTGTACGAGGTCGGCCGGTCCTCTTACGATTTTCGAAGCTTGAATCTTCAGTGAATCTTTTAATAGGGCGATAAACAAATCGTAGGGTTATTTTCAATTTTTGTAGAATATTGAAAATCTCTTTTGGTGCGTAACCACAGCGGTGCAACGGGATAACCGCTAATCTGCTTTCTTCGACCACTCCATATTTGAAAATAAATGAAAATATGTCCTTTTTATATAAAAATTTTATTAAATTTTTATTATATTTTTAAAATTGGTGAAGTTCATCTAGCCAGTATTTTTTTTTTTTTTTATATGATAAGGGTGACAAACGAGCACACAGTCCACCTGATGGTAAGTGGTTGCTGCGGCCCATAGACATCTACATCTATCCTCTATTACAAATCAAACTGTAGATGCGTTGTCACCCGTGAGGACTAAGATGGAATGCCTCATTTCCAGTAAAAAGGGCCTCCGGCCACCTGCACTCACCAAGCGAAACGCAGAAGTAAACCTCTACTTCACGCTGGTTTTCTGTGAGGTCGTGGTACCACCCCGGTTCGAGCCGGCCCATCCGTGAGACAGCAAAAGCTGCCGCGTGGCTCTACCACTGTTGAAAAGTATTCAAAAATTTTAAATAATGTTTTGACAGAACTTATGACCCGACTAAGTATTTTACTTATATAGCAGTATTGAGATACTAAAGGTCAACTAGGTAAAATATAGTAAAATTAGGTAGGTACCCACCTGCACAAGCACAGTCCTTTTTCCATTATGACGAATCAGGTGCAGCTGCGGGACGCAACTAGTTTCGTAAAGTCGTAATTACATACTTTGTATAAAAAAAAAAAATTATTACGAGGAATACAGTGAATGTAACGTTATGATATTATTATCTAAGGAAATGTTTTTGTGACAACCCTTGCATGTTTTAAGCGACGACAGCCTTGTAGGTATTTTTCGGTATAACAAGGGAGTTGACTCACTATTAGTATTTATATTACACATAATATGACACTACTGACTTCCCGCAACATTGACGCTGTTGTCTGTGTATTTGACATCTGACAAATAATATAATATTTGAGATGGTTATATCTAAAAAAGTCATAAAGAGTGCAGGGACAATGGCGTTGCGGATTCTCTTACACCGCCGTTAGGCTGCGTTTCCACCAGTGATGTGCGAGGTAGCTGGGCGGTGCGAGGATGAGTAGCGACGCTGTGAGACGGTGCGCAGATGAGCGGTGCGATGATGTGTAGCGGGCTCGTTTTCTGATGCGATCGAGGTGAGGTGTGGTGGGAGCGGAGCGCGCGCGCCACTGCCAGCTGCTTCCTGCGCTCTTCCCTAGCACACGTTCTTCGCAACACATCCCTGACACATCCTTCCCTTGTTTTGTAATATACAAAAACCTCGCTCCGCCAAGCCGATTCCATCAGAGCTACGCAAAGCGAGGCTAGGTACCTAAGTGAAGTGATTCTATTGGTTCTTAACAAACACATCCCTCGCTACGTATCCTCGCACATCTCTGGTGTAAACGCAGCCTTAAACGCCACAAAACTATAGTAAATAACTTTATTTTAAAATTAATTTGTTTAATAATCTATAGAATTAGGAGCAAATCTAGCGGGACAAGATGCAAGACGCAGCGGTGCACAGGAAGCCGGAACTCCTTCAGCGCTGTCCACCGCCACCTCCAGCCGAGACCACCAGCTCCACCAGCTACGACAGGAGAACCACAAGTAACATTTTCTATTTCTCTATTAGTTACCTGTTTTTGCCATAACATAAAGCTGAGGAAGCGAATTAACGATCACCATACTAGCCATTGCGCAACTTTGACACCTCGGTATTTTTCGTCTGTCTATAAGGAATGAACATAAAGTAGGAATTACCGTTACAGCCTCTGAAAAGCCCACTGTTGAACAAAGGGCTCCCCCATAGTTTGCCTTATAAATATTGCCAAATATCCCCCATATTTGCCAAAGTTACCTCGCTTGGCAGGTGGGTTGGCAAAAGCAGTTTTTTTTATTTTTAGTTGTTATTAAGAAGGCGCTGCTGCCCATCTTCTGGTTTGTTTCCCTCCGTTGCCTCTTATGACACCCACGGGATGATATGGGTTAGTGGATATTCTTACAACCCCACTAGCGTCAGTTATACGAGGGCGGCACTGAAAATTTCGGGAATCAAAGAAGTGGCACAACATTACTATTTAAAAATGTATTTATTGCTTTTCGAAGTATTCTCCCCGAAATTTGACACATTTACCATACGATGGAACCAATCATTGAAGCAACCATTCCATTCGGAAGTTGGGGTCTCCAAAATGGCCATTTTGTAGGCGTCCACAGCTTCTTCAGGTGATGAAAATCTCTGTCCACGCAATTTATTCTTTATTTTAGGGAAAGTATAGAAATCATTAGGGCTTAGATCGGGGCTGTACGGCGGATGGTCTAATAATCCTATGTTTCTTTCTTGCTCTAAAAACTCTTTTGTTCTTTGTGCGGTGTGAGAACTCGCATTGTCGTGATGGAGGATGATGCGGCGGGTGCAGTTCTCTTTACGGAGTTCAGAAACGACCTGTGGCAAACAAATGCTAGCATACCATTCTGCATTAACCGTTATTTGTCCCTCAAGAGGAATAGTCGTAACATGGCCGGTTTTGAAGACAAACGTGGCCACCATTTTTTTTTTGCAACACTCTGTGAACGAACAATTTTTGTTGGCTTTAACTCATTTTCGAGCACCCAAACTCGTGACTGGTTTTTTGTTTCGGGTTCGTACGCATATATCCAGGATTCGTCACCTGATACGATGTTGTATACAGCATTTGAGGATCCTGCGTGAAATCTTTCGAGAGTTCTGACGCACGAATGTGGTATCCATCGGGAAAACAACTTTTTTACACCTAATTGTTCATGCAAGATTATTTGTATTTGACTCATGCCAATGTCTAAAGTTGCCTGAATTTCGCGGTATGTCACATGTCGATCTTCCTCAATCAGCTTACGCACAGCATCAAAGTTTTCTTGGGTGACTGCAGTTTTTGGACGACCTTTACGGGGATCATCACAGCTTGACACGTCCACGTTGAAATTCAGCAAACCAGCGATAAATTGTGGTTTTGGATGGGGCTTCATCACCAAATGCAGAAATCATCCGGTCAACACACTGTTTTTGTATTAAACCACTTCGAAAGTCATAATAAATCATCGCTCTTGAATTTTCTCGAGTCAATTCCATTTTCTCAACGACTAAACAAGTTTGACAAAACCTTGTGACAAGACCGAGAATCTTTTTTTAAATAAATAAATGGTATTCGATTTTTAAAACCAAGGACTTTTCAATTAAAAAAAATTTAATATGACAGGAACAGTGGAAATATTCCATTCCCGATACTTTTAGTGCAGCCCTCGTATTAAGCCCTATAAATTATTCCGGAATTTGTTACTGTTGAATAAAAGAATTAGCAAAAATCCTCTTTATATTCAGCAATTGATGTTTACATGTAAATGAATGATTTATGGTCGAATAATGTCGAATTCGAATAATGGTGTGCATATGCGTATTATTATTATATTTCATTTTATCAAAGCTACCTTCGAAATACTATCATTTATTCAATTTATTCGCAATATTAATGTGATATATTTGAGTTGAATTGTTTAATTAAAATTTAATGTTTGTCTTATAGATTATACCAGGAACTTTTGGAAAGTTATCAACAGAACCAGTCGTTGCTACGTTTAATGTTGGAAGAGCAAAAAATGCAATCACAGATGATTCGAGAGTTCCTGGAGAAGAGGCCAATGTAAGTAGTACAATGAAATATTGTGAGGAACATCTGGAAAAAAATTTATTTTTCTAATATCATCAGGTTGCGTTATAGAGAGTAACAGTTAAATCTCATTGTAGGAAAGATTCTATAAGCTCCACTTTTGGCGGGCGGATTGGCCTTCGCATTACTTGACACCCTCACTTTTTATCATGTATTTATTATATTCGAGATGTGTGAAACGCCATCTATCTGGGGCTACAAGATGTTCTATGCTTTTAGATTAACACTATTGTCCACGGAGATGTGAATTCTTTTTAAAGAAGTGGAGTCAAATGGCATGTGGTTCACCTACCTAATGGTAAGTGATCGTCGCCGCCCATGAATACCTGCAATATCGGAAGAATCGCAGTTGCGGTACCGCCCTATGATCAAGAAGTGGGATCTTATTTTTTTTTATGTTACGCTGTATCTTTGGCAATTATAAACCGATTTTTTTTTTAATTGTAAACCGAGCTTTCGGGGGAAAATTTCACCTCTAATAATGGTAAAATAAGGAATGAAGTTTTTTATGTAACTATTTAGAGGATATTCTGTCTTAGCACGGCTTTAGAAGCTGTTGTGTAGAAATTGTTTTATTGTTATTAGTTTTTAGAAGTCAATTTTAAATTTATGATCGACGGCCTTGTAGAAAATTTGACATTTAAAACGCGTTTGAATTGAAACCTTCAGAAAAATAAACTTTGAAAGAATGAGACGAAGGCAGAGTATCAGGAGTAGAAAAATTGTAGGGTTTATTTATTTTAATATTGTTACCAAGTTTTATAATTATTTTACATTTTATTTTTAGACATATAGAACCTAAATTTTGGCATAATAAATCAAAATAATATTTTCTTTTGAGTAAAATTACTTTGTAATAGCGCCATTTACTTCATTCTATAGGTAAATTATTTTTATCTAACTAAAATTAATTGACCTTGTGTCTATTTTACGTACCATTTAAAATAAATAAATAAACGCTACATGGCTAAACATTATGTGTCAGTAAGTTATGAAATCGTGGATTGTTATGAATGGATTGGAAATGATAATTTAATTCTATATGGTTAATTTTATTTATTTAATAAGTTTGTTAATTTTTTTAATTGTTTATTTTAACAGCTATAAGTAAAATTAACCATTTTTAAAGTACCGTACAAAAAGAAGACCGAGATAATAGGAAATACTGTGTACTGTATACCGTTACATTCTCTTGCAGGTTATATCCTATAGAATTATATGTTTGCCTTTGCGTCGCTTTTTCGTTTCATTGATTTTCAAATCACCAAAGATTCTAAAGAAGTTCAAATATCACATTGTACCACAGAAGCGAGGATGCGGACGACACGGCGGACATCGGCGGCGCTGAGCTGGAAGCGCTGCGCGAGTGGGCGTGCGGCCGCGGCGTGCCCGAGGCGGCCGTGCGCGCGCTGGCCGCGCAGCGCTTCACGCTGCCCGACCTGCTGCAGCACGCGCAGCGCGAGGACATCGCACGCCTCGCCCTCAAGTAAGTCCCCGTAGAACCTAGCCTAAACAGGGCTGATCGTCTTATTGCATACAGATTTTACGTGCTAGAGCCGTGCTGCTGCTATATTATAGTAGTAGCACGAATGAATCGGCTCTCACAGAATACCAGCTCAATACCGCTGTGTTTTGTATGGTAAGTGTAGAAAACCAGATATCTTTTTACTGGAAACGAGAAATTCCATCTTAGTCCTTAGGGGTAGCAACGCCTCTGCATTTCTATTCTGAATCGAGGGTAATAGATGTAGGAGTGTGGGCCACAGTTCACTTACCTTTTGGTGAACTGGTCATTATTCTGCTGTGTTAGGCTGGTATTCAGTGAGATCGTAGTTGATCCTCGGTTGATCCCACCCATTCGTACTGCAGTCGTAATATGGTTGCGGCGTGGCTCTACCACACAGTCATTCATCTCTACAAAGTAAGAGACCCATATCCAGCGACTATCATGAGCTGAATAAATAAAATTTGATAAAAACGAGCGAAAAAGTAACAGAATACAATAAAATTATAACGATAAATTTGTGACAGCTAAAGCATATTGTCCAGACTAATTACTTTTTACCACTTCGTACGGAAGTGTGTGAATTACTTACAAGAAAAGTTTACAAAAGTGAGGGCGCGATGAAAACCGACATTTTAGATTCGTTTTTTTATTGAAAGGGGTAATATCATATTATTGAATTATCATCATCATCTTTATTACAGCCCATCACAAGTTCACTGCTGAACATAGGCCTCCCCAAAGAAATACCACAAAGCACGGTCATAAGCCATCTACATCAATCGACTTATAGCATCTCTTACTAGGTCGTCACTCCATATAGGGGGGGAGGGGTTCTCTTATGCTGCGTACAAACTGATGAAAGGTAACGTGTAAATAGCATTTTAACTGTTATCAGCGTGTACACAACGCAGCGTCTGCACGAACCGAACATGTATCTACTAGCATCTGAATCCGGCGTTCGCCCGAACATAGCGTCAGTCTGCTCAGAAAACGCGAAATAAGATGGAGTGTGACGACCACTTGCTGCCTCATTGCTTCATTATTAATAATATATCAGGTTTAAAAAGAAATGCTTGTAGCGTGCGCATGAAATACACTAGACTAGACTAGACTATGAAAGTTTGTTACAAATTGTGTTACATTGCACGATAGATTGCACTAATGTGAACGGCAAATTTTTCATTTCATGTTAGGTATGCTGCGTAAGTCTGTACGCGGTATCACCGGTACGAGACTGCCACTCGTGAGTCTTTTATTCCTCATCGGTAGCCGGATTTTCGAGCTATATGGCCGTTCCATTGCCATCAGCTTACTGATCCGTTGCGCTATGAATATTATTATGAATAGTAAACTATTGTATTAAAAATATATTACTGCATATAAAGGCGAGAATTAAATTATAGCACTTATTAGTGCCACCGTGTTTTGAGCATAGTCGCAATACGAAAATTAAGTTTTGAGTTGCGCATCTATCTTTAGATAGTGATAATCTATGTATAGTATTTAAGGCATTGTTATTGTTTAGAATATTTGTTGGAACAATTTTCATTGTTTTTCCTCAGGGGTGGAATAGAATTACGTCTATGGCGTGCGATTTTGGAACACCGTTTACAGTCCAATTGCAACAACCATCTTCGTCGCGCGAGCAGCACCGAGACAGACATGGACACAAACTCCATCGTAGTGGTCGAATGTCAGCGCTGCAAAACATCAAGAACTATATCGAACAACTCGTCGTGCTCCAACAACCCAACCATCGTTATTAGAGACCAACAAGTGAACGGCGAAAACACCGTAGCGGAATATTGCACCGAGAATGGGATAGTCAATCTCTGACTATTGCGCGGGTGGTGCTCTCTGCAATGAAGGCCGTCAATATTATGGTATTTGGAAGCGACTGTCAAAACACCACATGAACCTCAAGACCCGATATTTTCTTTAAGGGCGCGTTCATACTGTATTAACGTTGTTCGATTATATTTTTTCTTTATAACGAAATAGTTCATTGAATTATTAAAATAAACAAACGAAAATTTTAAATCTAACAGTAATTTTTGGAAAGGTAACGTAACATAACGTTTAATCTTCATCTGTGTGGATGCAACATTACTTTCTTTATAGATTTGAGTTGAACTCAAAATTGTAATATTTGCAATATGCAAACATTATGTATTTCCATAGCAATAATTATGAAAACTTAGTTCATAGTCATCCATCATTTCGTAATATATTCTTGGCTTATTTAATACTAAATAACGATCGCTCATAGCAAGCACTATGTAAAAATTTCGTTGTATCTTAAAATTTTCTGCTTGAATGTACTAAAACTTCACGTTTTTTAAATCTTCTAAAACGTCTAAACTGCAAAATCAGTAGATCTAACAGTTAGAGAAAGACATTGCAAGTTATTTTTATGTATGATTATTTTTCAAAATCTTAATGATTAATAAAAATCCCATAAATAACAGATATTAAAACTTACAAAGTGTAAAATGCATAACAGTAAATTTTAAGCAAATTTATCACCATAATCGTTTTAAATTCTAACAAAGCTTGCTACTCAAATGGAAAAAATTGCATTGTTTAATTAGCTTTTCAATGATTAATAAGTCGCTTGAAATAACTGCACGAGGCCTCGAGTGTATCACCCATTAACTTGCATATGTACATAGTTCATTCATTAATTGTTATTGCGAGTATATTGTATATACATATTTTAATTACTAAAGCATAATATTCAAATACCACAGCGTTTCTGTACAAGTCTGTCTGCATTCTCAGTTATCGTGAATGAGGCTAATGAAGAAAATGGTCTCTTCACGTGATGTCCGATGTCTTAATCGTATCCATTTTCAACAAGATTTCTAAGAAGAATAACACAATTTATAAAAATATGTTTAATAAATGCCAATAATTCTTAACTATATTTAAGAATACTAAACTTCACGAGAACTTTCACAAGGCATGTGGGTTAAAATTAAAATTATGAATTATTTTTTATATCTACCTTCACGAACGATAACATAAATGGTGCTAGCATTATTTTTGATTTACTGCAAAGAAGTGCCTTTCGTCACTATACGTTTGTAATCATTCGTAGAGACTTATAACGTTTTATAAAAACATGTAAAGACGCGTACAAATTAAGCGCTTAGAGTTAAGCAAATTATTAAATTAATGAAGTTGATGTCTGTTTACCGCTAGGGTATTTTTAAGGCAATCTGATGCTATAAAAATCATAAAATAATTTTACGTGCCATACATATTATCATATATATTTATTTAGTGCATAGTTTATGAGAATATGTTAGTTGTAATGATTGAGAAATGTACTAAACTTTGTTAATGTTTTTACGTAAATAATTTAAGGATTACTTTGTATTTGATACAAAACAACATGTTATATTATATCCGAAACGGAACGTACTATAAATATATGAAACGTTTGTATAACTTCATAAACTTTAAGTTTTTTTTTTTGCTGAAATGAATGTTTATTGTTAATCATATAAATTAAACGAAACACCTTAAATACAAGTTCAGGTTTTAATTTTTTTGTTCAAAATTGACGCTTAGTATTATAACTTGAACGATTTTGTATTTTTATTCTTTAATTTCAAAACGTCGCGGTGAGATTAATAAGCGTTTTATTTTGTTGTTAATGAAAATTCAAACAAATTATGTTTATATTTCTGCTTTTACATAATATGTATAGTAAATCAATATCATTATTAAACATACGGTGTATTGTTGTATGTTAAGCACTACTACTGTAGTAAATACTCATTAATAAATTTAAGAATAATTTACAAAGTACAAAATATGTTAAAATATCTACTTAATTCGTTGTTGCGTCTAATTGGATTCTTACAACGCGTGCTGGTGCTGTGGTATTCTTTCTTTTATGTACTTACACATACGTATTAAAATATTGAAGAAATATCAAAAAATAATCGCAATCGCCTAGTCTCTGCAGTTTACAGTTTTTATCAATAAGATTATTTTTGAAGTCAGAATAATACATTTATATTATATACTGTTAATAATTCGTAAATACGAAAATAGTTTTTTGATATCTATTTTGATATACGCCGTTTTAAATCATAAATTTTATCAAATATCCAACATTTATTAAACAGTAAGAATTAAAACGTGGATCTTAAGCATCGATCACTAATAAAAAAACTAAATACACAATAGACAGCTAAATACACAAAACAATCCCATGCAAAAGTTCTCTAAAAACTGTCGCCAGTTGTTTTGACGTAATTCTAGTTGAAATAAATATACATTAATGTAAATTCAACCTTAAATGCATTAAAAAGCGCACCCAAATGTTCGAGTGGGCGCTCATTCGGTAAGGACATTTTTTGTCACTGATTGTGTTTCTAATAATTTCGATATTAAATAAGTCAACAGCTCCTTTTAATGGCTTCATAACTAATATTTTTATATTAACTCCTAACGTTTTTAACACATTACCAGTTACGTTGAGCTTATGCAGTTCAGGTCAGTCAAAGTCTAGACTTCCTCGCGAGCCTTTGGTCCTCTTTTAAGTATAAATATCTCCATTCTCCACACACATGTTTATAATAGTATTTGAGTATTTTAATGCAAAATTTATTAATTAATTTTACGAGTTTCTATTGTAATCCATCGTTCGATCCAAAGTTTTATTCTTCTCTAATACAGACCATATTCTGTTGTGGCTTCCACACAAATACTTAAGAAAATTATAACATTAATATAGGTAATCGGTAGCCCTGTGCTTCTACAAATACATGAGTGGAATAGAATCTCATCACATAGAAGCAAATTTAATTATTATTGATTCAAAAGCGTTATTTTACTTTAGATTATATTCATTGCAATTATTTTCGTTAAGCTTTTTACCAAATATATCAAATTTGAAATTAAAATTGAAAAATTCTATCCATCTCATATTTATAGTAATATCCTTTCGTTAATCATGTAGAATGTTTGAAATGACGTGTAAATCACTAAATATATTTGATGAATATTTTCCTGTAACTTGTAATTTTTTTTTCAATAAAATGTTTACTTTTCCGAAGAAAAGTATGTATTGGTGTTGTCTTTCATTTTTATGGATTACGAATAAATATGTAATGTCGATAATTTTTGTCAGAAAATGACACACCTGTAACTTTCCCGGTTACCTAATAAAATAATGAAATAAATATTTTTTTTTTAATTTTGTTCTTGAGTAATCATTATATATATATATATATATTGTTACGGCCTACGGCTGCTCCCGCAAGGGTCAAATCCTCCAGGGCCCATCAGCAGAAGACTTCACGAGCAGACGTAGGTCGGGCCTCAATATGGCCACGTGGAATATGTTCTATCACAATAAACTATATGGGAGAAAGCTAGAAACACATAGTACTTACCATTATCCGAAGCTAACTTCGCACCAAGGCTTGGGCAGGCCGTGAGTGTGTGTACAGTGAGGTGTAAATGTCTGCGACCTGTGCAAGCTTAGGCGACCCGCAGCGGCCGAGTTCCAGGCTGCCCCAAAATGCTGCATCGCTCCAGCAGGCTCGATCGCTGGACCATTTCTTTCTTCATTGTCACTAATTTAGTCTCTTAGTTTCATTGTACCTTTAACTAACTTAAATTCGCCTAATTCCACATTCATCGTAGAATCGAACACGTGATACCCGACAGATTCAGCGTTAAACACAACTAAGTTCCTCCATTCCACACCAGAACAACACGTCGCGCAAGATTCAAAATACGCGTCGTTGACACGCGAATTAATCTAACTAGCCAACCAAAACACAAAAGGGGCACTAAACGCGACCGAATCCTAGACCGTATATCTACTAGACGCGCGTACACTATTCAGCACTCTCGCCCGAGTTAAATATCGCACAATTCACATATCTACGTGACGAAGAAGCACGTACTTCATCTAGCTATCTAGATCCACGACGGGCCGTGAATTTTGAGCCTGACGGTCTCCCCGCCTCGTGGCTGGCTGGGCACCGACGTTTTGCCCACGCGTCGAGCGGCTGACTCCCACGCGTCGAGCGACTGACTGCCCACCTCGGCGTCTCTCTCACCGGCGTACCATCGGGTGAGGCGCCAGCTCAAACGCAATTGGGTGGCGTTAAACATGACCAAATTTGGGCATAAACATATATCATTATATTCATACCCAGAAGGGTTGCCAGAGACTACGGACCTTCATTTGGCACGATGCTGATATACGTATTTCGCTTCTTTCACCTCTTATTATAAAGCAATGTAGGCAAAGCAAGACATCTGTTATTGCGGTAGTCAACCCCACTCTACCAGCGTGTCATTTATGGATAACTACCTACACCGGGGGAGGTAAATGTCCAGCTATGGACGTTTTAGAGTTCATACATATACCTAATAAAGGTTTAAAAGCTTTTAGAAAAATTTACTTCGCAAATATCCGCGTTATAAAATAAAATGATGTCTCACCTAGTATGAAGAGCACCTCCCGCCGTCCCTCAATCGCGTGCACTATCCCCGTCACCACTAATCCCAGCACCGCTACTCCCAACACCACTACACTAGGCAAGACACACCACTGACGACAATACGACACGTGTTTCACTTGTACACGAGGCATCCTCAGGTGATATAGACTTTACGGTGGCTAACCGCTAAGTGAGCGGCGAGCGAAAATAACTGCTATTTATACAGACTGTATAAATAATAATACACATCATTTTATTTTATAACGCGGATATTTGCGAAGTAAATCTTTCTAAAAGCTTTTATATAATGGATTTCCGCAAAGTAACGCCTGATTCTATCAATTATAATAAAGGTTTGATTTACGAAAGCTAGCTTTCCTGCCCATTTCTATTTAGTGAAGCTTTTCACACGTGGTAGAGCCATGCTGCAGCTATATTAGTAGTATAGTTGTAGCACGAATGGGTCGGCTCGACCGGGGAAGGACCACGCTCTTACAGAATACCAGCGTAAAATAGCATTTTAATGCTGCTGTGTTTCATATGGTGAGTGTAGAGAACCGGAGACCCTTTTTACTGAAAAAGAGGCATTCCATCTTAGTCCTCACGAGTGACAACGCATCTGCATTTTGATTCACAAACGAGGATAAATGTAGATGTCTATGGGCCACAGCAACCACTTACCATCAGGTGGACTGTGTGCTCGTTTGTCACCCTATCCTATAAAAAAAAAATTAGACTGCGATAAACCACCGTGTCGCTCTTGTATGAAAAACTAGCACATAGTCAACTTGATGGTAAGTCCCCATATATATACATAGGCCTCCCCCATGAGGCAATCTATGGGGGAGGCCTATGTTCAGCAGTGGACTTTAATACGTAGGTACTTACTAACGTAACGGTACTTAGAGAATACATAAGTAAGCTGCTGTATATGCTTATGTAAGCTCTAATTATATGTTTTTTAAGAAATAGATTATAATAAAACTAATTCTAACAATAAGAACCTTGACTAGTGTTTTACTAGTCATGCTTCATATTATTTTTTCCATAGGGGTAGTGGTGCTATAGTTTTTAGTCAACAACTTTGTTTTCATAAAATCCACCAAATATATGTGGTTTAAGATATTTATTTCTCAAAAGAATTATAATTCACTTACATGAGAAATGTTCACAATGTTACATAGCTTAATTGAAACGGCACGACACACAAACAAAGTGATAATAAAACAAAATGACACAGTTTTCTTTAAAATCTAAGGTAAATAATGTAACAAAAAGAAAAGTTTTAAGTGCAAAGTAAAATAATAAACGTAAAATACAACGATTAAAAATAGCATTCATTTACACTATTTGGTTCGACCGCAGAGTGCAAAAATATTCATATACCGACATTATGCTTCGCTTAATCGAATTGACGTTGAACTATCGAGACTAGAAGTGATATGCATCCCTAATTGAGCGCAATTACTACTTGGTCAATGCTATATAAGCTTTCTTAGATATATTTTTTAAACTTTCTACCAGTATATACATATATACAAATATACACACACACATACATACACATATACATACATACACATACACACACATAAATATACACATACACGTACATATACATGTGTGAATACATTATTTACATACCAATACATATATATGCACATACACATACACACACACATATTCACATTCAAGTTTTATTAATCATAATTGTATTAAGTTGAATCAATTATTATGCCAATTTAATAACATTTTAGCATTTTAGTTTACGTATTCATATTTTAATCATCCAATGATTAACTACAATTTAAGCGAAGTACCAAACCACCTAGATTATGTGTTTAGAAAATAAGGTTTTAGTAATTTTTTAAAGGTTGTCATAGATTTGGCATCCCTTATCTCTTTTGGTAGTTTGTTGTAGATTAAGGCACCTTCATTCAATATACATTTTTTACCGTAGTTAGTACGTGCTGTACGTAGTTTTAATTCTCTGTAAAGTCTTGGTCTTAGTTTTGTTATAGGTTTATTTTTGGTAAATGTTATTTCTGTACGAATGCTTTTATTTAGTATTTTACGTACTAAAATGCAAGTATAATATTTATATGTTTGTGATATAGTCATAATTTTAATATCCTTATAAACTTTGGCCGTTGGAGTAAGAAAGTCGTAATTAAATAGTACCTTAACCAGTTTATTTTGTGCTACCTGTATCGTTTCTATATTGGTTTTTGCTGCTGAGCCCCAGACCTCTATAAGGTATTCAATGTGTGGTTTGACTAACGAATTATAAATAGTGTAACGCACGTCACGTGGGAAACATTTCACTATATTTCGCAGTGCACCAGTAAGAGAAACCAATTTAGATTTAATATTATTTATATGAGACTTAAATGTCATATGATTATCCAACAACAGACCAAGGTATTTTTCATGATCTACCTTAGAAATTAGTTCACTATTTATTGTCAAAGGCTGATAGTTACCAATTTTTTTGTTTTTTGATGTAAAAATTACGTAGTGAGTTTTGGTAATATTTATAGTAAGAAGGTTAGATTGAAACCAAGTATTCAATATATTAAGATCTGATTGAGCATCGGCAATCAATACATCAATCGAATATCCGTAGTAAAACAAACATGTGTCGTCTGCATATAACGTTATGTTACCTTTTAATCCTATACCCTTAATATTATTGATATAAGTCAGAAAAAGCAACGGCCCTAATATAGAACCTTGGGGTACTCCAAAAGTTATTAATTTTGGTTTGCTTTGATTAGAACCAATTTTTACAACTTGATATCTATTGGATAAGTATGATGCAAAAATATCCAAAGCAGAACCAGAGATACCAATATATTTTAATTTACTCAGTAACAGTTCATGACTAACCGTATCAAACGCTTTCTTTAGGTCTATAAAAATACCTAGTGCTAATTGTTTTTTGTCTATGCTAACTTTGATTTTTGTGACTAAATCTATTGTTGCCGAAAGAGTATTCGATTTCGGTCTAAAACCGTACTGTTTATCGTATAGTATTTTTTTGGAATTTAAGTAGTACGCGAGACGATTGTATAACGCACGTTCGAAAACTTTAGATAGTACTGGTAATACTGAGATTGGTCTGTAATTTCCGGGATCTGATTTAGTTCCTGTTTTATATATCGGAGTTACCTTTGCTATTTTTAAACTGTCTGGAAATACGCCTTGTTCAAAGCAGTTATTAATGCAATTTACAAGTTCTTCAATAAATATGTCCTTGATGCATTTTATAGATTTTGTAGTTACCCCATCTAATCCAGCACTAGTGTTAGGATTTAAATCGTCTATAATTTTACTGACCTCGTGTACAGTTGCAGGTGTCCAATAGGATACAGCATCACTTCCAGTTTCGTTAGTTATTTTGTCTAATACTGTTTGGTTAACTTTAGATATCTGATTTGCCAGGATCGAACCGATATTCGAGAAAAAATCATTAAAACATTCACAGATAGCTCTACTATCACTAATAATATAACCCTCGTGCGTGACTAGTTTATTCGGAGCAGTAGTTTCTTTGATCTTATTATTAGATAGATTATTAATTAGTTTCCACATTTTTGCTGGTTTGTGTTTACAATCTATAAACGCCTTATAATAGTATTCGCTTTTAGTTTTTTGTATTAGATTGCTTACTTCACTTCTTTTCTTCACGAAATTATCTCTTGTACTTTCATTACTTGAATTAGTTTTATATTTATGCCATAATTTATTTCTTGCGTTTATTTCGTTTAGGATATCTTTATTAATCCAATCCCTTCGTGGTAGATTGAGAACTTTGATCTTAGTGTTTTTGCTTTTATTTATGCTAGATAGAATTTTTTCTTCCAGCTTTACATAATCATGATTATTACTGTTTCCAGTTATTGTATTATACAATTTGGTGTAGTTTATTGCTTTATATTCATATTTTGATAAAACATCTTGCTTATACTTCTTGATCTCAAAATAGATCTGTCTATGATCAGACATAGATGATTCTATTATAGCAAGGTGAAATTGATGTTCTTTGAGACTCGTGCTAACGTGATCAATGACAGTATTCGAAGAAGGAGTTACACGGGTAGAGTATTTTGGATCAATTTTATTTAACAATTTGTAGCCACACTGTTCCAGCATTTCCATACACATAGAAGTTGTACGTTCATGGGATGATAGATCTATATTGTAGTCACCAAATACCACTGCCCTTCTGCGCGATTCTAACTTTGTTGAGTATGTTTCTATGAATTTATTGATATTGCTGTTGTCGGGCTTTCTGTAGATTACACCCACATCCAGCGAATACTTGTCAACGTGAATCCATAGATAATGATTATCGTCAAGACATTGTTCTTCTATAAGATTATGTTTCAAGTTGTTGTGAGCGAAGATTGATACTCCACCTCCTCTGCTACTGGGTCTTACGTTATAGTAATGAGTATAACCACATATTTGAAATCGTTTAGCTTCCTCTTCACACTTTATCCAAGTTTCCGTAATTAAAATTAAATGTATTGTAAATTGAAAAGATTTTAAAATACATTTAAGCTCTTCAAATTTGCCTGCTTTAACTATACTGCGTGCATTGATATAAAAACATTTTAAGGAGTCTTTTGTCATTATAATATTTTCATACTGAGAAGCTAGTTGGTGAGAGATATTTTTAAAGGTTGGGATTTGACTATCATGAAATTTTGTTAGTTTTTTGGCGCAATTTCAACTATTTTAGGTATACCTTTATTGTATTTGATAGTTAGGTTTATCTCTCCATTGTCCTTTCGATATTTCAACTCTTCTTTTAGTTTTTTGTAAAAAGATTGTTGTCGAGGCGTTTGATCTGGGAAAATTTTAATGGGATTCAGTTTTTCATTACTTTTAGAACGTAATACAAAAACAGCTTCTTCTGATGTTGAGAAACACACTTTGAGTGGCCTTTGTTTATCTGGCGCATACTTTCCCAGGCGTATAATACTTTTTGGTTCCGTACAATCATTGGAGATCTTTCTTAATAAACTAAGTACTTCTCTCTTTTCAGTCTCTTTTCTTTCTTTGTAATCAGATGTTTTTGTTTCCATTAATCCAGTTATTATTATGTTTTTGCTTCTAACCAATCGATCGGAAAGTTCTGACATTACAGTTTCTTCTATTGTGTTACTAATAGTTGTTGTGGTAACTGGAGCTATTAGTTTTGTACTTTGGAGGTTTTTAATTTCAGAGTCTAACTTTCCCATGTGTTTGTCATTTTCATTATATTTACTGATCAAGTTATCTATGTTACGCTTCATTTTTTCATTTTCGAATCGAAGACTATCCATCTCGGTCTTAAGATCTTTTACATGTTCTTTTAGTAAACTGACATCTTCCGATATCTTGTTTATAGTTTCAGTTTGATTCTTGTTAATCGATGTTAAAATTTGCATCATTTCTGCCATTCCCTTTCGTATTTCGCTCAGTTCATCTTTAATATCCTGGTCACTAGTATGTTTCCGCTTGCTACGAAATGCAACTTGCGTTGCCGTAGAAACGTCTGTGGCTGAATCTCCCGTAAATAAATTAGGTTGTGAACCACTAAGTCCAGAGCCTATACCGCTTCTAGTAGGTGAGCGTATTGGCATCATATTGATCCGTGGCACGTATATTCACTCGCGGCGTACCCAACAGTGTAATGTCACAATAGCGTAGGGCAGTGTATGCCGATTTACTTTATGCACTTAATTAACTTAAGAATCAAGTTCGTATAAGCGTATTTTATTATTTTTGTAATTACAACCGATAACACGTCCACTCTGTTTGATGTCGCACACAAATATATTGTAATTTTTAGTATTTTACACATTAATAATTTCAATAAATTGGAATGTTCATATTTAAAAAACTTTTAATGTTGTCCCCTGACTTGTCCCTTTAATCACAGAATTTAATGATAATCCTTATCATCAAAGAGATCATTAAAAATTTAAAATTAACCGTTACATAGAAGAATAGATCCTGATTATAATACGGTATTCTTTTAAGATGCATTTCGGGGAGTGAGCGCAGGACCTATATGCTTTAATTCCTCCCTCCTTTTTACCATCGGACAACCAGGTGGTTGACAGAATCTTTTTGCTACAGTTAAGCCTAAAGACTATAAATGCTAAATAATTATCTTTGGTCGAGTCAATAAAAAGTTGTTTAATCTCAGAGTAATTTGCATACATATGTATCTAATTACTGTAAAAAACGTAGCCATCAGATTTATTTAATTATAAATACGGTGTTAAAAAAGGATTTTCAAAAAATTTCAAACGCACAGTGGCTTTTTGCATGCAGGGCTGCCGATTCATAGTTGATTTTTGATTATAGGACGGGACAAGTAGATATGTGTTAGGACTAGAAATAGTTGATCGAACAATAGGGATAGTAAAAATAAATAAAAGCTAGACATTTTAACAAATTGAAAATTTTCAGATAGAATAAGCTAAATAAACGGGATATTCCCAGTAGTCTCAAAAAAGAAAAGAAAAAGAGAAAGCACCAAGTACTGATGCAATATTGGATGACTGCACGAGTGATTTGCATCGACTGGGGTAGAACCACGCTTGTATAGAATAGCAGCGCAAAATAGCAGCATAATGCAGCCGAGTTTCATGTGGTTAGTGAAGAAAAAGTCTCATCAAATAGTCCGACTAGTAAGATTATTGAGAGTTTTCTTCTCAATAGTTTTATTGGTAAGATTACTGGGAACCTCCATATCGTACCAAATAGCCTTAAAAGTAAGAGTACTGGCAATTTTCTTACCAAGTAAACTTAACCAGTAATACCACTGGGGAAGAAAATCCTTTGTAGTCCTGTTTCTATAAAATGAATGGATTTTTTGTCAGTGCAAAAATAAACTAAAGGCCACTAAAGGCATAGTTAGTTAAGTTTTGTAAAAAACTTACTGATAAAAAATATAAAATTTGCAAGAAAAGCAGCCGCGACACCGAAATTCACTTTTGGGTTAATGGAAAAGCCACTAAAAAAACAATGATTCAAAGTTTAAAATTTAAGTAAAAGTAAGTAAGATTGTAAAAAAAAGTAAAAGTAAGTAAGGCCGTGTAGTGGCGGTTAAGAATATCCACTACCCCATATCTTCCCGTGGGTGTCGTAAAAGGCGACAAAGGGAAACAGGCAGGAGATGGGCAGCAGCATCTTCCTGATATTAGTCAAAATAACAATAAAAAAACTGCGGTTGCCAACCCGCTCGCCAAGCGTGGCAACTATGGCAATATACCCCCCATGAGCAATGACAATAATAAACGGCCCCCAGTCCCCGGCGGCCCCGCTATTCCTGGCTACGGTGACGACCATGGTAACGGCGGGGCAGGGGGTGCTAAGAATCTCCGGTGGAGGTTCGGTTGCCACCTACGACGACTCGACCTGGCAACATACAACGCACGCACCCTGAGGACTGACGAGAAGATTGTGGAGCTGGAAGAAGAGATAGACAAGTTACGCTGGCATATTATAGGATTATCCGAAGTCCGAAGAGAGGGGGAGGACACGGTAATCCTCGAATCCGGCAACTTGCTCTATTACCGGGAGGGCGACCATCTGTCCCAAGGAGGTGTCGGATTTATCGTCCACAAGTCTCTCGTTAACAACGTTGTAAAGATCGGGAGTGTGTCGACGAGGGTTGCGTACCTTATACTCAGAATCACCAAACGGTATTCGCTGAAGGTCATACAGGTTTACGCACCAACCTCGGCACACCCCGATCAGGAGGTGGAGGAAATGTATGAGGATATCTCTAGAGCCATGCATTCCTCCAAAACCCAATATACGGTGTTAATGGGAGACTTCAATGCAAAACTAGGCACAAGAGAGAACGGTGAGCTGAAAGTAGGGAAATTTGGAATAGGGCAACAGAACCCAAGGGGCCAGCAGTTGGCTGACTTCATGGAGAAAGAGGGACTCTTTATGATGAACTCTTTCTTCCAGAAGCGGCCCCACAGGAAGTGGACCTGGTCGAGCCCCGACGGTTCGACAAAAAATGAGATTGACTTCATTATGACGACCAGACGACAACTGTTCAGTGATGTCTCAGTGATCGCGAGGGTGAAAACCGGCAGCGATCACCGAATGTTCAGAGGCACACTGAACCTAAACGTTAAGTTGGAGAGGTCTCGTCTAATGAAGTCAACGCTCCGTCCCCCTCGTGCTCTAATCCAAAGTCCCGAAACCTTTCAGCTCGAGTTACAAAACCGTTTTCAGTGCCTAGAAGACTGCAATGAAGTGGACGATTTGAATGACAAGCTCGTGGAAACTGTCCATGCGGTCGGAGCTAAGTTCTGCAAGACCCGCCGCAGAAGAACACAAAACTCTCCGATCACACTCTTAATCTCATGGCTGTTAGACGGGAGATGAAGCTACATTCTTCAACAGATTTAACAGCATACAGGCAACTGAACAGACAGATCTCCAAATGCATGCGGCGGGACTTACGCAACTTCAATACAGCTCGTATTGAAGAAGCGATCGAGCGGAACCAAGGCTCCAAAGTCTTTGCCAGAGATCTGTCTACCAGAAAGCGCCAACTGTCAAAGCTGAAGACAGAATGTGGCAGCATCGTTTCCGGGGCACCTGAGATTTTGAGTGAGATTGAGAGGTTCTATGGGCAGCTGTACACGTCATCGTTGGAGCCGCACGCAAGTGTGAGCAACGATCCAAGAGCGAGTCTTATCCGACATTATTCCGATGATATCCCGGACGTCAGTCTGAGCGAGATTAGAATGGCTCTCCAGCACCTTAAAAACGGCAAGGCCCCAGGCGAGGATGGAATTACAGCGGAGCTTCTGAAAGCGGGTGGAAAACCGGTACTTGAAGTCCTTCAGAAGCTCTTTAATTCCGTCCTCCATGGTGGCATTACACCGGAGGCGTGGAGCAGAAGTGCGGTGGTCTTGTTCTTCAAGAAAGGCGACAACGCTCTCTTGAAGAACTACAGACCGATTTCTCTTCTGAGCCGCGTCTACGTGCTGTTTTCGAGAGTCATTACGAATCGTCTCGCGCGCAGACTTGACGACTTCCAGCCTCCCGAACAAGCCGGTTTCCGAAAAGGCTTTAGCACCATAGACCACATACATACCCTTCGGCAAATTGTACAGAAGTCCGAGGAGTACAATTTGTCTGGCGTATGTGGACTATGAGAAAGCCTTTGATTCCGTCGAAATTTGGGCGGTGCTGCAGTCCCTTCAGCGATGCCAAGTTGACTGTCGGTATATCGAAGTGTTGAAGTGCTTGTACAGTAGGGCTACGATGGCTATCCGAGTACAGAACCAGAGTACGAAACCTATCCAATTGCAGAGAGGTGTAAGACAGGGTGACGTCATATCCCCGAAACTCTTTACCGCTGCATTGGAAGATGTTTTCAAGCTTCTGGACTGGAAAGGATACGGTATCAACATCAATGGCGAGTACATCACTCACCTTCGATTTGCCGACGATATAGTCCTTATGGCAGAATCGCTGGAGGACCTAAGCACTATGCTCAATGACCTCAATAGTGTTTCCCAACGGATAGGTCTTAAGATGAACATGGACAAAACAAAGATCATGTTTAATGTCCATGTCACACCTATGCCGGTAGTTGTTGGGAACACTAAGCTCGAAGTTGTTGACGAGTATGTTTACCTGGGACAAATAGTCCGACTAGGTAAGTCCAACTTCGACCGAGAGGTCAATCGACGGATTCAACTCGGTTGGGCAGCGTTCGGGAAATTACGGCACATCTTCTCGTCAGGTATACCTCAAAACTTGAAAACGAGACTGTACACCCAGTGCGTGTTGCCAGTGATGACATACGGAACTGAGACGTGGTCCTTCACTGTTGGCCGGATGAGGAAGCTCAAGGTCGCTCAGCGAGCTATGGAGAGGGCTATGCTCGGAGTTTCTCTGCGTGATAAACTCAGAAATGAGGATATCCGCAGTAGAACTAGAGTGACCGACATAGCCCAACGGATTAGTAAGCTGAAGTGGCAATGGGCCGGCCATATAGCTCGAAGAACCGACAACCGATGGGGAAGAAAGGTTCTCGAGTGGCAGCCTCGTACCGGCAGGCGAAGTGTAGGGCGTCCCCCCACTAGATGGAGTGACGACCTGGTAAGATATGCAGGAAGTCGATGGATGCAGGTGGCTCAGGACCGTGCTTTGTGGCATTCTTTGGGGGAGGCCTATGTTCAGCAGTGGACTTGTGAAGGGCTGTAATGATGATAATAATGATGATGAAGTAAGATTTTTTATGGGCTTTTTGATTTTTAGACGAAAGGAATTTCATAGTCAGAGTTAGCAACAGGGAAATTAAATTTTATGAAAATTAACGTTAGATACTAACATTTTTGTAGTTCGACGTAAACTAATCCAGATTCCAAGAAAAATCGCACGTCAGGGACACTTGATGGAGCTGACAGATGAACAACTGAAAAATATTGGCGCTTCGAGCTCCGTTTTGTGGTGGCTATCATCTTGAAAACCTATAGCTTTAATTTATTAGCGACTTCAGGGTATTAACAAATATGTCTATTAGTGCAATTGGACTTTTTCTTCATTATCATTGTTAGGAGCTGATTAAGCTATCATTTCACGTAACATCGAGTTTAAAAATGTACCTACATGTAGAAATTTTCCACCTAAATTCCGCTTAATAATGAGGAAACGAACGAGAACGAAGAATTTTAATATTTATCTATTTTTAAGATATGGAATTGTATGTGGAAGCGAAAAAAGTTTAGTAATTAAAACTTTCCGCATTACGAAAATGAGATATATGAATCCCCATTAGTCGTATTTGATTACTACGTGATTTGATTTGATTAATACCTCCGGCGGTCGTTACCACTTTTGTGTTAAAAAAGATTAAATAAATAAAAAAATATATATGAAAAAAAAGGATCATCATCATCAATCGTAGATTTATTACTATCTTGCCAACCCAATATTAATGATCTCCACTATTCAATATCAGTAACTGTCTTCCATAAGGATGTTATATGATGTTCGAAGACATTAATTCACCTTCACCCAATACTTGCGGGATAACGTCTGTTCTAATTTACATATACTGTGACAAGCATTTACTTGCGTTACGTTCCTCTAACAACATTCGTATTAGTTTGTTGTTAGTGTTACGTGTACTTACGTGGGTTGATGCGTGACATGTGGTAGGGCAGAAATCTCAGATGATGCTTAGTGACAAAGCCATTTAAATGTAATAGGATTGCTTGTTCACTAATTTTCTCAAATCCGCTTATAAATGAAGATAAAATTTGACATATAGGTAATACTAAAGGTTGGTACTAAAGGATGTTTGCGTATAATTATTTAAACAAGTATTAAGAGTTTTATTTTCTTAAAATAAGGGTGACAATCGAGTACACAGTCCACCCGATGGTAAGTGGATGCTGTGGTCTATTTTACGTTATCAAATAAAGGCCTTTATTTTAAAGATATTTATTTTTATAAAACTGAAATGATAAACGAAGAAACAGTCCATCTGATTGTAAGTACCTGTTGATGCGTTTTCACACCCGAGGACTAAGATGGATTGCCTGTAATTATACCTACTTTCTATAGAACACCCGCAGACCGAAACATAGCAAACAAGCACTGCTATTTGGTGGCAGAAATAGGAGAGAGGGTGGTAACTACCCAGACGGATTCCTAGGAATTTGTTAATTTTACTAGGTATTAGGTAAGAGTCCTTACCTAACACCTAGTAAAATTAACAAATTACTATACGACGCGATTGGTATCAAAGTTGGTCAGATCCAATATTGATCGTTTTGAAACTATGAATGGGGAAATATTCACCATCGTGTAAAGTTTAAATGATAATATTCAAAAGCGGCCAAATCCAAAGTCATTTAAAAGAAAAACCGATTGGAAAAACTTATTTGGTATCAAAATCAGTCAAATCCAGCACTATTAACATTTAAATTTAGGCTATGTTCAGCAGTGGACTTATGATATGGAGTTGGTAACAATAATGATAATGATTATAATTTGATTTTTCTTATTTTAGTGCGTTTCAATAATCGAATAATTAAAAATTAAAAATTTTGTACAGCCGACTTCAATATAAGTTATTTAAGAATAACTTAAAAACTATTGGTCTGACCTTGATCAAATTCATATGGGACCACACGAGAAGTACCAGCTTTCAAATAAAAAAAGAATCATCGAAATCGGTTCACCCAGAAAAAAGTTCTGAGGTAACACACATAAAAAAAAAAACGAAAAAAAAAACATACAGTCGAATTGAGTACCGGCTCCTTTTTGGAAGTCGGCAGAAAACTATGCATAAATTATTCTTCTTTGACTAAAGGCAAAAACTATGACGTCATTTGCTGTACTCCCGTGCATTTCTATAGAAATTTTCGTTTAGTTCTAGGTATAACTCACCCTGTTCTTAGTAAAATAGTTTGTGTCCTATTCATTAAAAACGAATCGTGTAGGAGGTTATCGTGCTCACTTTCTTTGCATTGCAAATGCAATTAAAGGTGTGAAGTTTGACATAAAAGCCTATATACGTCCCACTTGCTGGACACAGGCCTCCCCTCATTTCCGAGAGGGTTTTAGGGCAAGGAATTGTCCGCCGCGCTGCCCCATTGCGTGTTGGTGAATTTCCCAGGACAGAGGTTTTTTTTTCGAACCAGTGGTAATCATACAAAAGAGTGACTTTCAATAAGTATTATTTATAATCTATATTGAATTTAAAAAAAACATGTCTTCCAATTTATTTTCTTATTTCTCAGACATGCAGGTTTTCTCACGATGTTTTCCTTCACCGCCGAGCACGTGGTAAATCAGCACTTAAAATTGCAATTAACAATTTCATTGGTGCCGGCAGGGATCGAACCCGGGTTGCTCGCGTACTATGAAATTTACAGCGAGCGCTAACCATCTGAGCGACCACGACTCTAATTTCGACATGATTGTATTTAATTAAATATTACCTAGTAATATATAAGTCAATGAATATTACATATTAAATAAAACATGTAGTATTAAAAAAGGTGATAGTTACTAAGGTGTTTTCAAAACGTTTTTATTATAATTAGGTGTGTAACATACTCATACATTGGAACATATTAGTCCAGTTTATTTTATGAATCAGTAGTAAAAGCATTAAATTATTTCAATAGTTATTATAATAATCTGTATTGAATTAAAAGTATTCTATGCAATACTATAATTTTATAAATATCCGTATTAGCTCAAGGGCTGGTTTCCTAATATTTTCTCAACTTCTCAAACAACATGAGGAACCTAAATTAAATTATTGCTGGCAATAATAAAATTGTTAATTGAAATTTAAGTGCTGATATATCATGTGTTTCACTGTAAGGATAACATCGGTAGGTACAAACCGTCATGTCTTAAAAAAAAAATATTTCCAAAAGAAGTGAAGTGTGTAAAAACGCATCGAATCGCATGAAACGAGGCTTGTACCCATGAGGAGGACGTAGACTTTATTTTCTTTTATGGTATTGAATTTTCAATCGCAAGTTTAATTACCGATTAACAGCGACAGAAAATGTCGTAAGGAAACACCTACAAATAAAAAATAATCGGATGGCTGTGTCGCCGACAGCGCCCCGGGTGTTGAGCATGAGTGAGCATGACAACGTTTCGGATGAAAGAAATAAAAAAAATATTTTAAAATCTACTAGGTTTGAATTTGTTAGAATATTATTGATGTAGAATAAGATCTTACTTAAGCTACATATTATGATAGACAGATATATAAATGTATGATGATGAGACGATTGATAATAAAAATTAATAAAATCACTTTTAAATGTAGATACTGTTTTTGTTAACCTGTTTTGTTAGTAGTTAATAAGATTAAATTATCATGATGATAAATAATGTAGCTTTCGTAAGACAAACTTTTAAACGATGTGGAATGCAAGTAAAACTACGTAGTACTATTATTTATTCTGTGGTAAAACGCAAAAATTTTCGACAACAAGTGGGAAATCCGTTAATTCGTCCCGCAATTGTGGATTGTAAGTTAACTTCACACATTAAAATCATCATCATTACAGCCCTCTACAAGTTCAATGCTCAACATAGGCCTTTCCCAAGGAATGCCACATAACACGATCCCGAACCAGCTGCATCCATCGATTTCCTGGATGTTTTACCAACTTGTCACTCTTGTTTTGTCAATTGCTTACTATATAGTCATAATTAGTGTTGCCCAAAATCGGTCTTGGTCTTGCAGTCTTGGTCTTGTTCTTGCATTTTTGCAAGACTTAGCTTGCGAGACTCTTGCGTCTTGCAGTTAGGACTAAGTGTCGTTTCAGGGAGTATAGAAGTTCGGGTATACGCTTAGGGACTCTATGAGACGCAAAATATATAATGAAAAAAAAATTGGAAAATTGGACTCATGCGCATTACGAACAATACCATAAATATACATAGCGAATGAAAATATCCATTAAAAGAAAAAAGAGTGCTTCCCTAGTTTTGACCATCGGCACTTTGATGGTGCGCGGCTTCTTGTTGTCGGCGTCATCAAAGGTCGGATACTGACCTCTCAAAGAAATTGTGCAGCTATTCGAAAGTACAAGGTCAAGATACACGTGCCGGCGGCTACTATTGATATCGCATACAATCGTCACCGCCGCGCCGCACGCACTAAATTTGACACTTTGATTGCCGCCACAGAGTACATGTTCCAAAGAATAAAATAAGTTTCCGGGTGCTCAGAATGGACACGAATACATTATTCTGATCTCGCAAGAAATCTTGTAATTAGATAATAGGTAGGTATCATAATAATTTATTCTAGTAAGTAATTCTTATAAAATTAACTATATGGATTTATAATAATTACTTACTATTATTGTTACGGCCTACGGTTGCTCCCTTAAAGGATCCAATCCCCTGGGGCCCATCAGCAGAAGACTTCCCGAGCAAACGTAGGTCGGGCCTCCTAAGGCCACGTGGAATCTCTCTAATTACACTAAAATATATGGGGGAGCGTTATACTACGGCCAGTCGACCGGAAGGAATTTGGCGGAGTTCACTTACCTCTATCCAAGGCGACTGGTCCCTCCGGAGTCGGTCAGGTCGCATGTGGTTGTGTAGTGCAAGGGAAAGAATGGTGATGTGGTGTGTATCTGGGTGTGACTGATGGTGATTGAACCTAGACCTTAGCCGTCGGCAGCAGCCCGAGCGTCGACGCCGCTCCCACTTGAGGGGGCCTTTCGAGGTTATCCACAGTCACTTTCTTGGTTCACCACGATGACAGTCACTTAACTCTATCGTACTATTAACTAGCTTACAGAAGCCACTAACTATCGCGGGGTATAAGGTTACCGCACAAAACATGCCCGGAGTTTCTGGGTCAAAGGTCACTACCGTTTCGCGTAGCAATAGTTAATTCTAGAATCAGAGGCCGCACTAGCTTATATTGTCGAATGCACTTATACAGATTCTGAGTCGGACCCAATAAGTCCCGGGAAAGGCTATCCAAACAGGGAATGCGCGTTATAATTCCTAGACAGGATATTTACTAGACGCCCTAACTATTCCGCGGTTCCCGCACAAAATTAACAGCGTGCAAACATTAGCGCATCTGGCCGATGACTGACGCGCTTGCGACCCGCGCGCCACTGCCACGATCGGAAGAACTTCAGACCGGAATCGCGCCGAGCCGAGTGACATCTGGTGTCGATTCCGACAACAGAGTTTTGCGCGAACAAACCCCCGTCCCGGACATAAGAATTTAGGTCCGCGAGCAAACCGGTCAGCGGGACAAGGTCGAGACTGCAAGTTGCAAGACCGAATCTACAACCAAACTAGGCCACCTTAGGCAATCCATTAGGTCTTGCAACCCTAATCAACGCCTCAAAGATATCCCTAATGTGGCAAGCCGGAGGGTCAGCCTCCACTGGATGCCCCTCCTGGGCATCGCAGCACTTTAATAAGTCCTGTACTGGACAGAAGTCCGACGACCTCTTTCAAACACCTACCTGTGCCTCTATGATTAGTTCCGCAATCCGACCGGATCAGCTCTGCAAACAGCGACGCTACACGAAGCTGCCCAGACAAATTTTGTGCCAGCAGTTGCTTCAGTGCAGAGCGCACCCACAAATTCCACATGACCGTCGTCTGTGGAGAGCCAAACGAAACGCACAGATAGTCCCTAGTATGAATTTTCAACAAGTAGGCCTAGCCAGGCCACCCACCATAGTATCATTTACTAAAATAGTGTGGCAGCTGATTTCAATCTGATAATCTCCAAAACTAGCTAGCCTATTAGGCAAGTAGTCCTATGCTCATATTTCAACTAATTTTTCAAAATCATCAATGTTCAACTACAGAATTAATTCAACCAAATTAATCACCGATGCGCATAGGTCAACTTGCAATTAAACAAAACAATAACGTAAGGGACAGCCCTACTTCTTCGCAAAGCAAAATGATTAAACACTATCATAAACATAAACATAATTTTTCAAATAGTGCGCCATTCAATTTCAGATGAATTCAAATTTTCCTTTCAGTAAACAGACGCAACAATCAAATACAGTGACTAAATATATGTACAAAACACATGCAGTAGCATTTAAAGGAGTAGATTAAATTTAATTCTTTTAATTTAAACCGCTACAAATAGGAAAATTTCGCGGAAAGCCCAAAGCAATTTTTAATTTTAATTCAAGTATTTTTTTTTGACTAAGTGCTCGACCAAACCAAATCTAATACCCCTTGACAGCGTGATTCAACGCTCCAGGGGGCCCTAATCTTCCCACCACCAAGGGGAGGCCACATGGCGTGAACCCGAGATAAATAGAGCACAACCTCTAACAGTTGCCACTCGGGTTGTACGCCTTCACTGAGGCCGTCGGCAACAGAACATTTTGACAAGTGGACTGTTGACGGCTTAAGGCTCAGTGGAGGCGGCCGTGGTGGGAGCTAAGGCGGCAGCTAGACAGGGCCGCCTCCATCAAATGGGGAACAGTGGTACACCAGTCGCGGCCACTCAGCTAACGGAAGTGAGAAGGGTCCAGTGGACCGATGAGTGGCCGTGAAGTTCCTCTCCACACGCTGAGGGGGGGTGATGACACCCCCGCCCCTGGGGGAATTACCCCCCAACTGCTTGGGGGAGGGGCCCCTTTCAAACTTAGGGGCCTGGTGGCTGGCCGGCGAGTGCCGATTGTCGCCCAGCAGAGGGCGTGGCTGAGCGCCCCCGCCCGTGGGGGTCGAGGGCCTGGCAGAACCCCGAGAGGAGACGCCGTTCGCACCCAGGCACAAAACGGCATGGTGATTGCCCTGGCAATGCAGACAGGGCCGTCGATGCGGACAGTCTCGCTGGAGGTGCCCTCCCAGACATGACCAGCACCAGCGGCGCTCCTTGGCGATAGTTCGCCTCGCAGGAACCGGCTTACCTAATAATTTCGGGCACAACGTTACCCGGTGATCAGATGCTCGACAATAGGAGCAGGGGGAGGTTGACGACGACTTGCCTGGCGGGTTCAGCCTCTCACTGGGCACGTCTCGTAAGTCGTCAACGGTGCCCGCCGCGTTCTCGATCTGCCGGCACTGCTCCTCTAAAAACCGCAGCAGGTCATAGAAGGGCGGAATATAGGAGGCCTCGTCCCCGCCGTACCTCTCCTCAAAATGGATTCGAAGGTCGAGAGGTAGACGGGACAGCACTATGCGGAACAACAAAAAGGCCCATTCGCCCACTGGTAAACCCAGCCGCCTCAACGTATTACAGGCCACCAAGACTGGATCCAACAGGTCCGGACGCAGTCTGGCCCGGTCACTAAGCAGCGGGAGGCTTAGAAGCTGCTTAACATGCTCGTCTGCAATTCGCCGGACGTTGGCGTATCTTCTGGCTAGGAGGTCCCGAGCAGTCTGGTAGGCGTCGTCCGACAATTTCAAGTGGCCGACGACGCCCAGGGCCTCCCCCTCCAGTGAGGCCAGGAGGTACGCCATCTTTTGTCTCGGGGTCAAGTCACTCCGGGCGTCCACTAGGCTGTCGAAAAGACCAACGAAGGTCAGCCATTCGGAAAGGACCCCGGAGAACTTTGGCAGGTCCAGAGTTGGGAGTCGTCCCAACAGCTCCGGCTGAAGCTGCTTCAGAGAGGACTCGGGCAGGTTACTCATCCGAGCTTCACGCGCCTCCTCGGCATACCTGCCTTCAGCCTCGATCAACTCGTCCGTGAGCCACAAGAACTGCTCATAGTCCGCAAAGCAAGAGTCCAGGACTCCCTTCTCCACATCCGAATCCTCGAGCTCAGCGTAAGCCTCCTCCACTGCGGCCCTTCGAGCATCCACCTGCTCGAACCGCTTCATCAAGTTATGGACCCTATCCGGTCGACCTATCAAAGCATGGGCGCTTGTGGCCCAGCGTAGCTCAGTCCGCAAACAACGGATCAGTAGCTTGGGCGATGTCATCACTATTAAATACAAATTACGACGCGGCTCGAGCACAAATTACAAAGATAACAAATAAAAAATATACCAAAAAATTAACAGTTAATAAATGCAGTTCCTATCAAATAGCGTTGAATAGAAATTACACAAATACGAATTACTACGTATCAACCAAATACAAGTTAGCACCAAAGAAAAGACACAAATCAAATTAACAATAACAAATACTAGTGCGATGAAATCAAGTTAAATTCAAAGTACGCAAATACAATTACTACTCTTTAGTTCAAATACAAATTACAGTATAAACGAAGATACACATCACGGTCGATCAACAAAAATGCCTAGCTCGGAAATCGAACCTTCGATAAGTAATCCACTACAACTATCCGACAACGATAATTAACCGATTACGTAAAAATAACCATCTACCTACATGACGTATATCTCTAGAAAAACTCCCGCTTGCACAACCTAGGGCGCGGCTTTTCAAATTACCCTCTAAACAAAAAAAAAAGGCAAGCAACAAAGCAACAAAGGAAAATAATTCTATTATTACGTACAAAAAAATATTTTTACGTATTACGGACGGGCGTGATTGTAGATGCAAATTAAACCAATCACACCAACGCTCCCTGCCACCAAAATTGTTTAATGTTTATCAAACACTATAGTCGGGATCGACCAGGAATCGAACCCGGAACCACGCTCTGCTACCAGTTTGTTACGGCCTACGGTTGCTCCCTTAAAGGATCCAATCCCCTGGGGCCCATCAGCAGAAGACTTCTCGAGCAAACGTAGGTCGGGCCTCCTAAGGCCACGTGGAATCTCTCTAATTACACTAAAATATATGGGGGAGCGTTATACTACGGCCAGTCGACCGGAAGGAATTTGGCGGAGTTCACTTACCTCTATCCAAGGCGACTGGTCCCTCCGGAGTCGGTCAGGTCGCATGTGGTTGTGTAGTGCAAGGGAAAGAATGGTGATGTGGTGTGTATCTGGGTGTGACTGATGGTGATTGAACCTAGACCTTAGCCGTCGGCAGCAGCCCGAGCGTCGACGCCGCTCCAACTTGAGGGGGCCTTTCGAGGTTATCCACAGTCACTTTCTTGGTTCACCACGATGACAGTCACTTAACTCTATCGTACTATTAACTAGCTTACAGAAGCCACTAACTATCGCGGGGTATAAGGTTACCGCACAAAACACGCCCGGAGTTTCTGGGTCAAAGGTCACTACCGTTTCGCGTAGCAATAGTTAATTCTAGAATCAGAGGCCGCACTAGCTTATATTGTCGAATGCACTTATACAGATTCTGAGTCGGACCCAATAAGTCCCGGGAAAGGCTATCCAAACAGGGAATGCGCGTTATAATTCCTAGACAGGATATTTACTAGACGCCCTAACTATTCCTCGGTTCCCGCACAAAATTAACAGCGTGCAAACATTAGCGCATCTGGCCGATGACTGACGCGCTTGCGACCCGCGCGCCACTGCCACGATCGGAAGAACTTCAGACCGGAATCGCGCCGAGCCGAGTGACATCTGGTGTCGATTCCGACAACAGAGTTTTGCGCGAACAATTATTATTATTATTATTACCTAAAAGATAAACATGTTCAGTAAGTTCACTGCAAATCTCGACTTTTGCAAGTGTGTGTTTTTAAAACACAAAGTGCTCGAATATGTCGTCACACATTTGATAAATATGGTTGACACCATAACACTTTTAAAACACTTCAAATGTGTAAAAATGGATCTGGATCTTGTCTTCAAGGCTTAGTTATTAAGGAGTTGGAGGGGTACCTAGGTAAACAAAGAGCCGTCATCTCGGAAGACATTTTAGACTGTTGGAGGACGCATGAGACAAAATATCCGATTTTAGCGAAGATGGCCCGTGATTTTCTTTTAATACCTGCAACTTCAGTACCTGCTGAGAGATTATTTTCTAAAGCATTATTAGTAATTAGAAACCATAGAAATAGGTTAAGTGATGAGTCAGCCAGATTGTTACTTTGTATTAATGCTTTGTCAAAAGAATAAATATAAAGTAACAGTAATGTCAAAGCTGTTGTGTACATACTGTGAAGTAATTTAATTTGCATCGTATTTTATTTTTTATTTAAATAAATTGTATATTGTACAACTCTTTTATTCCATTTCATATATGGTGAGGGTCCATCAATCTCTTTCTAGAGAGATAATGTTATTTAAAATACAGTGTAGTTATTGCCATTAATTTGTTTTTATATGTATGTTTAACCATGTTTTAGCACATGTAAGCTTATTAAATGTAAACGTTTATTAAGAAACTGACGCCCGTGGCCGTGGGACACGGTAGATAGCTCAGTTGGTTAGAACATCGGCACGAATCGCTTAGGTCGTGGGTTCAAACCCCACCCGGTGTCAGTTGATTTTTCGAATTTCTCATTAAATTTTTAAACATTTATTAATATGGTTGGTCTATACTATGGCTATGTTAATTCAAGCTCAATATGTACCTACTCTGTTAAGTTGTTCTAAGATCTAAAGTAACGTTTAATAAATAGTAATAGGCTAATAGGTCATTGCGAGACTTGCGAGACTCTTGCTGCAAGACCAAGACCAAGACCAAGACTGGGAGCGCAATACCAAGACCAAGACCAAGACCAGGTGTATTGCCGCAAGAACAAGACCAAGACTTGCTAAGTCTCGTCTTGTTCTTGCATTTGGGCAACACTAGTCATAATGGTAAAATCGCTGAAGTACTAAACACTATACTCAAAGATCTTAATAGTGCCTTGTAACGGATAAGTCTAATTAACACGACAAGACAAAAGTCATGTGTAACGTTCATTTCAAGTCTATCCTGGCAGTTTTTGGAACATTATTCATTAACATTATTGACGATTGTGTTTACCTAGGACAAATTGTTTGGTAAGTTCAACTGTGACCGAGAGTAGGATTGCAGGTTCCGACTCAGCAAGACAACATTCGGGAGATAACAACACATCTTCTTGTCACGTATTCTTCAAAATTCGAAAAATAAAGAATTTACTACGAGTGTATGTTATCATAGATGATATATGTATCTGAGACGTGGTACTTCACTGCTAGCTGTACAAGAAAGCTTAAGTTAGCTCGGCGAGCTATGCAGAGAGCACTGCTAGGAGTTTCTCTGCATTATAGACGTAGTAATAAGAATACATAATAGAACTAGAGTAACTGACATAATTCAACAGATCAGTAAGATGAAATGGCAATGACCTGGCCATATATATTTTCTACCGACTTCAAAAAGGAGCCGGTACTCAATTCGACTGTATGTTTTTTACGTGTGTTACCACATAACATTTTACTGGGTGGACCGATTTCGATAATACTTTTTTTATAATCAGGCGTTACTTTGCGGAAATCCATTATATAAAAGCTTTTAGAAAAAATTACTTCTGCGAAGTAATTTTTTCTAAAAGCTTTTGATACTTTTTTTATTTGAAAGCTGGTACTTCAAATGTGGTCCCATATAAATTCGATCGATCAAGGTCTGACCAATAGTTTTTCAGTTATTCTTAATAATTTATATTGAAGTCGGTTGTACAAAATTTTAAATTATTTATTAAAGTAAACGTACAGACGAACTCACAGCCTACCTAATGGTAAGTGGCTACTGCAGCTTATGGAAATGCAAGCAATTTTTTTAAATAAAATTTCAAAGAGGGCTACAGATGCGTTCTCACGTCCGCGAAAAGAAATGCCTCGTAGCCTGTAATCATACTGGCTCTCTCTATACTCATCAGATCGAAAAACAGCAGTGCAAATACCCACACACAGACAGACGTCTAGGCATAATAAAAGGCGGGTGTAGGGGCTGCAAAGATAATAAGGCTGAACCTGGTGCAGTGGGCTGTTGAATCCTTTAAACTATATAAGATAAACGGGAATTATGAAATAATTCTCACCCAAATACAGAGAGGTATCGGTATTTTTCATCGTTATCTGGTGAAAATCTTTGCATGGATATATTCCAGAACGATGGACAATCGTCAAAGTTCTATTTATGTATACCTAAGGCTGGCAGAGAGAACTACGTTTTACCTATATTATTAGACATATAGCTCTTAGTAAACTTCAACATATTGTCTTCAAAGGGTTCTAAACTTTATCGCCGAAATTGAAGAAGGAGAACGTCATGACCTTATTTTTCGGTAGACAACACCGATAGTATTTTTTTACTTAGGTTCATGTATTCTCTATTTGCATCGATTTTAGCACGTTACTACTTAACGTTAAAGTAGAAGAAATCTAAATTTTTATTGGATCCAAGTTTTCTTTGAAACATTAGGGGTGAATGTCTACTCAATTACTGAAGCGTCTTAATTATATTAGATATGCTTGAGACTCTGAATTTGAAATTCAATCGCGTTGCCCGTTGCCCTAAACCAGTGTCAGACAGTCGAAAGAATTGTTAATTTTATTAGACTTTCCCCGAAGGCTTTTTAATGTAAATTGAGCGGCGATCTCCTCATATTGAATTTTACAGCGCAACTACCTACAACTTTGTGTACGTCCAGACTATTAAGGAGCTTATGATTGTTTATTTTCTTTGCAGTACTGCAACTTTAAATAACTTGAACGGTATTTTAACAAAAAGAATGCTCAATACTTAGAAAAGAAAAATTCTAAGTATTTCTTGGCTATCAAAGTTTGCCATCGAAATGAATTGTTACTCTTTTTTCTATAACTTTATTTAAGAGCTTTCTCTTAAGAAATAAAGTGTTTTAAACTAAAAACTTGTCCTTTTCTACTATAAAAAGTTGGTGATTATGTTGAAAATAAATCATAAAGACGTGAATCGTTATTCGATGAGATGGCGATATTTGATTATGTTATTTAAAGATATAGACACAAATGGTTTTAAGCTTTGTAATTCGTTCCTCGTTGTTTTGCAGGAAAAGAATTGTGGCTGTAACAAAACCTTTCATAAGCGCAGCTCGCTGTAACAACAAATATTTAAAATTTGTCAAACCATTTCTTTTCCATTTTTAAAATTCGCATCGTAAAACTATTTTAGGCATTAAATATTAAAGATAAATTTATTTGATAAAAGGTCCGCTTTGCAAAATGTTTGTGACAACAAGCATATTGCATTCATGCATCATTATCATAACCAATATGTTTTACCGATATCGGTGTGGAAAAATCTGTGAATGCGATATTAAAATCGAAAAGTAGTTTAAATAAACATTAATTGGTATAAATACGTAATCAAAGGTGATAAGTTATTTCAATATAATGTAAAAATATGTATATATAAATATAAAGTTAAAATCATTGTTAAAAACATAATAAGGAAATAATTGATTGGATTCTTTTAATTTGGACAGTTATAATTTATTTTAGTTTAGTTTGGTTGTCAAGTAGATGAGTTTGTGTATTTAGCATGTGTGTTTAGCAGATATGGTAAATATGACAACGACATAGAGCGACGAGTGAACGCAGAGCACAGTCTTCATCTATTGTACGAAGTCGGAATGTGTCAAAATGGCACGTATGGCAATTCACAATGCTCTGTTAGTCCCTACTTTAATGTAAGGTGGTAAAAGTTGGGTATGGTAGAAGAAGCATGAGATTAGAATACTTTTTTGAAGTCGGCTAAAAGCCAGAAAAACTATTTGCCTTTATATTATTGGAAAGGGTCACTTGACTCATTTCTCCTAAGATAAGTATAACTTAGACACGATGAATGTATTCAATTAAAAATTTGGGCAGAATTCCATCAACATGGTTTCTTTAAAGACCTGTATTATTTCATTTGAAACTAACTGGACACATTGACGAAATCACTTGTCATTTTTTTAAATATTTAACTGTACCATTTGAGTATAACGTTATAGCATAAGGACGAAGGTCGGCTAGCCCGTGATGAAAATAAGAGGTCGTACCGGTAAAAGTCTTGATCTAGATAAACATTGAAACCATAAGGTAAAAAGTTGTCCTTGAAGATTTCACCACATAGTTTAATAAACCATAAAAACGTGCGACACATCGTGTCTAGATACCTTTACACCTAATCAATAATGATAAAGTTGTCGCTCTACTCGATGTAATAGTTTTTATGTAATTTGACTGGGATGATGCTTAATTCAAATTTGGCAAATTTACGCTGCCGTGCAATTACCCCATGTTTATACATAATATGTAGAATGTCGGAGTCTGCTGGCAGCGAACCAAAACGCTGTTTCTTGCATAATGCCGATTTATATCGGGCCAAATCTGTGCATCCAATCCTTGGGTCCTAATCCAAGGATTTATCCCGATACAATTTACTCCTAAGGGTAAAATAGTACCAATATTTTAGGCGTTTATTGTCTACCTGTGACGTTGACATGTATCGGTCGTTATGATATATTTAGTATACTTACTCTCAGAGTAATTATATACATATTATGTATGCAATATAAGGTTAACCTAAGAGATGTATTGAAATTTATTGAGATATTTTAAATACTGTCTTAAATTTTGCATAATATATAAGATCAAATTAATAATGTAAAGTAAAATAATTTTAATTTCAAATAAATAAAAAAGTATAGAAACACCGTATTAAAATTAAATCGTGTAATATATAATAGTATGTCGAAATATATCGGCCAAATATGAAAACCGCCCATAAAACACGTCTGCGAATTTATAATTATTATAATTTCAAAGTGTCTAAGGATATTTTTGGTAATTGCTCAATTTACAAATTTGATTGATGCACAGTAGTGCAAACTAGCAAAAAATAAAACTGCAATCGTCCAGTTAGACTTTCCACTCTTTGTTTATCTAGTATATAGAACTTCTATGCTAAATATCTGAATAACTAAAATAAAACTCCTGTGAACATTGTCTGAGGGGAAAAATTATATCCATTTATTTTATCTTAATGCGAATGAGAGTTATGGATTTCAAATAAGGTGCCGTTAAAGTTAATTACCAAAAACATTTATTAAAAATCTTCCAATAAATAAATATATTATTTAAATATGACAACTTTTGTTTTTTTTTTATGACAGATAGAGTTCTAAGTTAAATTGGTGTCTTTTACCTGCGGAGTACTCCGATCTTTACCCAAGAGAGACGAGAATTGGAATCGATAGATCGACAGACGTTTTCACCACGTGTTGAAAGGTCTTAGATAATATAATATAAAAGCTTTCAAGAGAATAGCGCTTCACAGCGTGTCTGAAGTATCAATTCAGCTTGTAAGATGACTGCCTCTCGGATGTTCCAGACCTCTGATGGCTATATTGGAAAATTGCACAGCTCTTTCGCAAAGTAAAATCTTGTGGGAGTTGATTTTTATTAAAACTTTATGAAAGATGCTTGATCGTGGATGGAAGTGATTTTGCTCCTTGTTACATATATTTTATAACACTATTGGGGATTAGTATCGTCATTTTCGTTCCAATTCTTTTTACTTTTTTTCTAAATATGGTGGCTGTCTAAACATGGGCATTAACTTATTAAATAGAGTTTCTTGATTATAATAAAATAGCGTTGTGGTTATTCCTTGATAGTGTATTATACTAAATATAATGATTTGTAACGGTTTGTATATTTTTACTAGTAATAGATAGTGGTCCTTTCTACCTAGAAATCTATCAGGTTGCCATTTCTTTCGGCAAATAAACAGTTCGTCGGATTCCGTGTTCAAAAAGGCCTGTACAATTGTAGGTTGGGAGACATTTATTCTTAGTCCTTAAGACAACGCAAGTTCATGTTTATGTAAGCATGTTAGCCTTTTCTCTAAAAATGATAATTATACGATCATCATTTTCTATGTAGTACTTATATATTATTTCCCAAATAACCCATATATTTCGACTGTGCATACAAAATAAGTTGAGCGGTATCGTTTAACACAAAAGATATTTCCAACTCGTTGGCCCGTACCGTAGAATCGAAGGAATGCGCTCCAACTGCCTTGTGATATTTTATGACGAGCAGAAAGGAACTTAGGGATTCTTCTGTTTGTTGAAACAAACGAACAACAAATACGTCGAGGAAATACAAACCGATTTTATTTTACGTAGCAAAGCAATTCTAAACCCTCCGGAAAACAAAAGGGAGACGCAATAGTTGCCTTCAGGTACGATATAACTAAGCTATTTCACATAATTTATTCAAAATTATAACGCGAGCGGGATATCCTTTAGCGAGAAACGCTTTGAGCCAACGGCGCTTGCGAGGAATGTTGGTGAAGTTAAAAATTATTAAAAGTGTTTTCTTTAGTATCTTCTAAAATGCACTTAATAAATATACTTTCTTCACTATCGTGTATTTTCCTTATGCAATATATAATAATAAGAGCTGATTTTTCAACTGTCAGTTAAAAGTTATCTACTCGTATCCAATGAATATAACCTGACTGAATTTGAAAGTGAATTAATGGAACTATTTGATTGAAAAAACAATTATTTTAAAATTTGTTTAATTTTTTTATAGGATAGGTGACAAACAGTCACACAGTGCACCTGATGGTAGGTGGTTGCTGTGACCCAGAGACATCTACATCTATATCGATTACGAATGAAAATGCAGATGCGTTGTCACCCGTGAGGACTAAGATGGAATGCCTCGTTTCCAGTAAAAAGGGTATCCGGTTCTCTATACTTGCCATACGAAACACAGCAGCGTTAAGCTTCTATTTTACGCTGGTATTCTGTGAGAGCGTGGTCCTTCCCCGGTCGAGCCGACCAGCAGCATGGCTCTATCATGTAAAATATGATTATGTAAAATAGTGATTAAGTTAAATATGTAAAATTGTTATGGTTAATTAATCAGTTTGTTTAGGATTTTATAGGCAATAGAATATTACGTCTAAAACATAAGTATGTAGGAATGTAGGATGTACTAATATTTTTCCAAATACAACCTGCACGCGATGCATCATGCTCATTAAAGAACAAGGCTCTGGCGATCTAAATAAGGCGCCATATCCATTTGAAAATGCCAATACTGAAATATGTAAATCGATGACGAGGAGTAGTGTTACCATGTATAGAGCTATAGTTACTACGGCTTGATATCCAACAGTTAAATAATAGAGGCTGATAAAGAAGCTAAAGAAAAAAATAGGTTTTAATATTATTGTAATGAATATACTGGGTTATTTTTCAAAGAGTGACCAAATTTTAAACTTAATTTCAAATATATAAATAATGATATACCGTGAAAATACGAGTAAATAAGGCTTCTACTTTTATTTGAAATTGTCTCAAATTGAATGTGACTTATGGGCAACAACGTTTTTGCCTCAGATCATAGAATTGTTTCTATGATCTGAGGTTTTTGCCTACCGATCGACCCTTACGAATGTCTGTGCACAGTAAAATAATACATTAACACGCATTTTGAATTTAAAAGATAAAAAGAACAAAATGTTTGAGATTTTTTTAAATTAATTTTCCTTCACCATTTGCCTATATTACTTATACTGAACCTTCTCTGAAAATTGCAAAATAACCCTATATATTGTTTGTGTAAATACGTCTCATATATTTGCACATACTGTAAATGCAAATTTACGTCAGCAAAATGTCATTTATGGAAGCAACACGGCCGCTAACTTTATTATAAACAATATTTGTTTAGGCTCTCACATACACTTGTACAACAATGGGAATACCGGATTTGCATATTGGTAACGCAAGCTGTCTTAATTTCGGCGTAATGTGAAGGGGTGTGCTAGCATGATTGTGCCGGGGTGTATCGCCCACATGATACCAATGCAATTTACTGTCTCAATCTGTGTGCAGAGAGTGCCAACTGAACTTACAATTTGTTGCGAAGTCATGAATACGTCTACGTTTCAATCACAGGGTTAAATAATATTGGTTTGTGCAGCGCCGTGTTACTTATTTACGAAATTAATGTAATTTACGGAAATTAGATAGTTTGTTTATTTTTTCAGAACGTTATTAAGTAAAATTATAACTCTTATTTTTTTTTTCGTCAGTTTTTTATTTTGATGTACATTTTTAGAAGCGTATATAAACGTATACGCGTAAAAAAACTTCTGCAGTAAAAGTCGATCTAACTACTGCAGTAAAAGATTCTATTATTGAATGCTATCAATGATAATTCCAATAATAAACAATTAAAAAAATCATAAACCACGTTTAATATTATTATCCCAGGTTCTTCTCTTCGTCCGCTATAAGAAATTTAATTATTACAATTTATTAAGAAAAATACGGATTTTATCGCTTTTTATTTCAAATTTAGACGTATCGAGTGCTTAGAAATGTCCATAGAAGCTACTTTCAGCTTATAATAAATAATTTGTTTCGTTTTTCTCAGAATGAGCTTAATTAGACTTAATTTTATAAGATCACTAATGATCTGGTAATCGGACGAATAACTTTAATTTTTAAACGTGGTAGAGCCATGCTGCAGCCATATTAATAGTACAGTTGTAGCACGAATGGGTCAGCTCGACTGGGGAAGGACCACGCTCTCACAGAATACCAGCGTAAAATAGCACCTTAATGCTGCTTTGTTTCGTATGGTGAGTGTAGAGAACCGGAGACCCTTTTTACTGAAAAAAGGCATTCTATCTTAGTCCTCACGGCTGACAACTCGAGTGCATTTTAATTTGCAAACGAAGATAGATGTAGATGTCTATGGGCCACAGTAACCACTTACCATCAGTTTAGCAGACAACAACAAAGTAAGGCCGAATGTTAGGTTAAACGTAGGTGTATTCCATTATTTATTGGCTGAAATCAAGGCGAATATAATCACCACGTTATAGCTAAAAGTAAGAATAGGATTTAAGCTAGAACTGAGTCTAGTAAAGTTCCAAATAATAACTGAAATAATTAGAAGTCACCTTCCATTAAGTAAGTTGAAAATACAAAAAGACCTATCAAGTAATATCTGTGATAGATGTTTCCAAATTCTATAGCTTCGTGAATCGTCCTTAATAAGTAGCATACGTCCCACTACTGAGCACAGGCCTCTTCTAATTTCTGAAGGGGTTTTAGGGCAATAAAGACTTCACGCTGTGTTACATAATGCATGTTGAATGACTTCTCATGTCTTCGAAATATTTTTTTTCATTATCTTTAGTGGGATTCCATAGCTATCCGTTTATGCAAAGTATGGTATTCACGGAAATACAACATTAATATAAAACAAAATTTATATATTCACGTGAATACGACAATAGACAGCGATGTATTCAGAGTAACGTTTTAAGAAATTAAACGATAGAATGCCGTTTATTTTTACACAGTGATGCGTATTGGACTGTCGAATACACCCACCTTTACCATAATGGATGACAGAATTAAGCGAAGAATGTCGTTTTATTTTTGCGAAAACTATTCGTGCTATCCACGATCCTCGCAGTTTCTCAGCGAACTCCGAACCGACCGAGATGCAATAAAAATACCACCCGGGGGTCAATCAGGTTAAGTGTTTTGTCCGGCGTTGAGTGTCCCGAAATAATGTATATTTCGAGATTTATATTTAAGGGAGTTTAGGAATAGCTGGAATAAGTGGCGTTGTCGGCGTAGCAAGCCGGCTTCACTTACATGCCGGTGACTGCTTAGTGTGGTATTTGGATTTGGGGCTACATTTCTGTCGGATCTAAATAGAGTGAAACATAATACAGTAAATTCTGTTTTACAGAGTTTAAAAGCTTTTGTATCAATTTAGTCTTATTTTCACTACTACTTTTTACTTTTAACCCATCTTAGTCCTCACAGAATACCAGCGTAAAATAGCAGCTTAATGCTGCTGTGTTTCGTATGGTGAGTGTAGAGAACCGGAGACCCTTTTTACTGGCAAAGAGGCATTCCATCTTAGTCCTTACGGGTGACAACGCATCTGCATTTTGATTCTTTATAGAGGATAGATGTAGATGTCTATGGGCTACAGCAACCACTTACCGTCAGGTGGACTGTATGCTCGTTTGTCACCCTTATCCTATAAAAAAAACTAAAGAACTTATTCAATTAACGTTAATCTGTTTTCTTATTTTTATTTATATTTTGAAGGATAAGGTGTTATGTATTCTCGTTGTGCTAATAAAAATACTGTCTTAACTTACACTTTACATTTTTTGAATATGTTTCATGTTTCCCTAGATATTTCCACATTTTATAAATGCATACTAATATCCATTTTTAACCGACTTCAAAAAGGAGGAGGTACTTAATTCAACTGTATTTTTTGAATGTGTGTTACCTCTTAACTTTTATTGGTGAACCGATTTTGATGATTCTTTTTGAAAGCTGGTGCTTCTCTCGTGGTCCCATATAAATTTGATCAAGATGTGACCAGTAGTTTTTGAGTTATCCTTAATAAATTATATTGAAGTTGGTTGTACCAAATATTGAATTTGACCCCTTGTTTACACTAATTTACATGCATACACATCGCGACACGTCTGTGATCTCCAAGGGGTAGACAGAGTTCAGAGGGCAACTACTCGAACCACGTGTAGTCAAACAATTTAATAAAAAAATTGTGAAAAGAGTGACAGCTTACCGCCTACACAATCAAAGGCCAGTAGCACATTTGTAACCTTTTACTTTATGTTTTATTGTTATAATTCTCTCATAAATTCATTTCCCACATAAAATATAGCAGATATATTATAAATTGTCCAGAATATGGATAATAATGACGCTAAATTTGAAATTGCAAACAAATAAAGACAACAATCGCAACAGGTGTGGATATATGTGATTCTATAATTTTAAAAATCAGAACAATATATCAACGCAATGCAAGCGGGTACCGGGTAGGCTACCGCAGTTTCTTATTTTATTCAGATGTTATCAGGAAGATGCTGCTGCCGATCTCCTGGTTCACTTTCTCTCTGACTTTTTTTACGACACCCACGGGACGATATAAGGTAGTGGATATTCTTACACTGCCACTACACCCTTAAAAACCGGTAACTACACTACAGGTTTCTTGAACATACTCCTTTTAACCCGTAGTTTAAATTCGAGGATATCAATAAACTACGTTTCGTAATAGAATGGTAAGAGTTTATGGTATGGAGACAAAGCAATGACTTCGTAGACTCCTTTCCAAAATCTCATTAATATATTTTTAATAGGATAATACAGTTGATAGTAGAGTATGGATATAGAGTAGATAATATAGTGTTTTTTTTTATAACGTTACCCCATAATAGGATTTTCTCCTGTATCGTGAAGGCAGTTTACATACGCAAATTGCACAAGGGTAGACGTCCAGACCAGGAACAATTATTTGTAGGCCATATATGTATAAACTTGTTCCAAGCGGGATTCGAATCCCCGGCCGTAACTTATTGTGAAGCTAAAAACTATCAACACAAAATAATAAAAACCAGCCTGCCAAGCGTGGCGTATCCCCCCTATGTGGTAGAGCCATGCTGCAGCTATATTAGTAGTATAATTATAGCACGAATGCGTCGGCTCGACCGGGGAAGAACCACGCTCTCACAGAATACCAGCGTAAAATAGCAGCTTAATGCTGCTGTGTTTCGTATGGTGAGTGTAGAGAACCGGAGACCCTTTTTACTGGCAAAGAGGCATTCCATCTTAGTCCTTACGGGTGACAACGCATCTGCATTTTGATTCTTTATAGAGGATAGATGTAGATGTCTATGGGCCACAACAACCACTTACCATCAGGTGGACTGTGTGCTCGTTTGTCACCCTATCCTATATAAAAATGTGGCAATACATGGGAGAGGTCTATATAATCCAGTGGGCTTTTGTTAGTGATATTAGATAGTGAATTATGTATATTAAACTTATTATATAAAATATATAAATGAAAAATGTTGTCTTCTAGTTTAACTTATTGAATTTTTACATTGGCGTGTCACGTTTTATAATTTCTTTTATTTTACGCGAATAATACACATTAAATAAAACTAATTTTAAAATCCTTAAGATTAGTTTCATCAAAGTTTTACGTTTTAGTATTCTGTTCTTGTATTTCACCAGGGATCTCTCTTAACGAGGCGTCAGATTATTTCATCCATTGAATTTCTTTAAAATTTCTCAAAGAAATATTATTTTATTTCATAAACCCAAATATTATTTTAGACCTAAAATATTACAAACTATAATAATAAAAAAAAAACTAAAACTAGAAACTTAAATTATCATATAGTCCTACTCCCCGCGGTATCGTGCCAAGAACGCTGGCTGCGTTTCCCCGCTGAATGGCTATACTTAGCCTTTGAGCGAGAAAAGAACCAGCCCTCTTATCACCAGCAGCAACGAGCAGCCGCGGATGGAATTCCTTTAGGAACTTCACCGCATGTGGACCCCACGGACCGATCTTACATGAAAGTCCGTGGAGCCCAAACTTATTAAACCCAAATTTTAGACGTGTTGACTGTTTTAATTACCGCAGAGACATTTGTCTGAAAGTTGGCATTACTTATGAAAAGTCATTTTTTAGAGGTAAATATCGTACTCTAAAAACTAATGTTTACTGACGTCATCATTATCATCATCATTATTACAGCTCTTCCACTGGTAAACATTGACCTCTGCCAAGGAATGCCACAAATCACGGTCGTGAGCCACCTGCATCCTGCAACCTGACGTAGTTCCATTTAATAGATACGAAATGAAAATGCCAAAATCTAATAAAATGAATACCTGTACATTTTCAGATCTCCGATTTTTGGTAGGTTGTATAATCATTTCAATGAAATCAATTGAATGTACAATATCCTGATCAGCGTCTCCAAAGGGACGATGCGTCTGGTCCTGCGATCGCCAATCCGCTTGCCAGGCATGGCGGTTATCGCATATCCTCCCTATTGTGTTCACCACTAAGTACCTTTGCATTTTCATTCATTCATTCATTCCAGCCTATTAAAAAATTCACTCTTGAACTGAGACCTCCCCCCATAAATCAGTGTTTCAGTTTCATTCTGTCGCCTATCATCATCATCATTACAACCCATGACGAGTCCACTGCTGGACATAGGCCTCATCTACTCGTATTATAGGGTAATAGGACATAATCTATTGCGATATGTCAGTTACTATAGTTTTACTGGGGATATCCCCAATACGTAGTCTGTCACACAGAGAAACTTCGAGCATAGACTGCTATGCTCGAAGTTTAAGTTTTTTTTTATGCTAGCATAGGCTACTGAGCCATAGATCGCTGAGCGACCTTGAGCTTCTTCATACGGCCAGTAATGAAGGACCACGTCTCAGATTCAAATGTCATCACTGATTTTAATTTTAATTTCTAATTCTTTTTCTAAAATAAAAGTAACCTAAGTTACTCCTTATAACATCAACTCCCTGCCAGTGAAAGTCCCGTCAAAATCTATCCAGCCATTTCGGTGATTAGCCGGAATAAACAGACAGACAGACATGAGTCAATGTTTTGCAAAAATGTTAACAATCGTCTTTTTGTTATAGGTACCGTATATAATTTCATATGCATTAAGTAAAAAGCTGTTATTTTGACATTACAAACAGACATTTGAATTATTTATTTGTATAGATATTTTATGTTTAATAACTAAGTGTGGGATAATATTTGGTATATGATGTTTTATTTGTAGATAAAGAATTTGAGCATAAAGTGAAATATTAATCACAAGTTCTTGTTGTAGCTTTAAAAAATACAGAATTTTTTAAACCTTGCTTTAAGTTGACGCCGCGCCGTCTTGGGATCTTTTCGGGATTAAAATGTTTTATTTATTGGCGTTAGATGTCTGCTATGTAGATACCATTGTAGGCATTGTAACTGCGATACTTATAGCATCATTAAGGTGAATACTCACTCTACCGCAGTAAGCAATTTGTTTTTTGTGGCAAACAAATCTAGATGGTACAACCTTTATCCGATAGTAACTTTCAGGACTACCTGAGTACCTGCAATTCATACTTTTTCGTACTTTCGTAGAACTAGAAAAATAATAAAGATACAGCCTATAATGAAATCTTGAAAAAAAAAATGTGCTTCTGTGAGTGATCACGTAACTTCTCAACAGCTTGACCAATTGAGGTCATATTCACATAATATATTTGATAATGCATATAATAATGGAGGACATAATGCATATAACAGGAGGAGATAGGACCTAAAGACAAAACTCTATCGAAAATGTATTACACTATAAAGTCAGACCGGGCTGAAACTTGTTGAGCCTATTTTATTAGCATGCTTAGGTTCCTAGTTGAATCTTTGTTGTGGAGCTCAGGAATTCTACGTATTGTTGTTTGGTTAAACAAACCAAAAACTTTTATTTTTACCTTAGTCTAATGTTTACTGTATTTTTATGTATGTATAAACGTTACACTAGGCATTTCTCGTGTGTCATGAAATTAATTTTACATGGGTACAAAAATTGCACATGAAGAAATTATTTGTAGGCCATACCAATACTTACGTGTTCTATGTGGGAATCAAGCCCGAGGTTAATATTTGTATGTAACGTTGCAGCACATTAACGACTGCGTATCCAGCCATCCCACTTTATGATGACCAACACACCATGAATATGTGTCTAAAAATGTAAAAAGGAATATTTTTTAGATTTACTGTTATTACTTGAAAATTTTAAAGCGGTGTGAAATTTTATTACGGGCCGACGAACTTTTATTCAATACGTGTTACATAATGCAAACAAGTAATGAAGATGGAGAGCTAGTTATCTGCTGATATATGAGAGACGCTTTTAAATGGTATGGTTTTGTCAAACGCTTTGTAGATGATTAGGCTGGAGGCCATTGACATTAGAAAAAAATTATGTATTTCTTCGATGATAAAAATCATGAAAGATTGTAATTAGGTGATAGTTTTTCTTTTCACTAAAAGTCATGCGAGCAAAGGCACTTCTAGTAAATCGCACAATATTGGATCGCCAAGCATCCAGATGGAACAATTCCTCAGAGCAACCGTGGTAATTACATGCAACATATCTTCGCAGCGCCAATGATTCGAGTCAATCGGAAAGAACTCGATCGTCGACGTTTCGTGCCACTCTTTGCTGGATGCGGTGAAATGGGTACCTGGCACTGGGTTGCCATGGGCCAGAGATGAGAACAGTATTTCATGTGAGGCCAAACTTGCGTCATATAAAGTTGCATGAAATAATATTGTGTCGCTCTTCTGAGCAAGCCAAGTTTTTAGTAGAGATGTTATATCCTTATACCGTCAGAAATCGGAAGCCATAATATTTTTCTGTAATTCCCAATTTCGCTTCACACGACACCTACGGAAAGGGATGGGGTGATGAATCTCATCTTTTTGCAAAATTATGAATTAAGAAAATATAAATAAAAAGTGGTAACTTAGTGAGACCTGAGCATTATTCGGAGCTTATTATATAAATAAGACGGCGGGTGCCCGTGAAGGAGAGGAGGCGGCGCTAATTGGAAATACATGAGAATTTGCATTTTACTTTGTCTCCCGAACTCCCACCGGAGTGACGTCTCGACGAAGATCCCTTTGTCGATGTCTGCTTAGTTCTATATGTAAAAGTACATTTTAGATTGGAAACAATCTAGGTATCGATCTTAACAGAATATAATAAATACTTATACGTCGTTAAATTACACATTTATTTTTCTGACATTTGAAAATAATGTTTTATATGTAGTGTTAGATTTAAATTTGAGATGGATATCGGATCAATTCAAGCTCGATGAACCTTTAATCCTTTATAGTCGAAGCACAATGCATTAGAATTAAATGATTTGTTTTGTTGTTCGTAATGCATCTTTTCCATCTAACCAGCTTTACCATTTAGGGCTATATAACCACTTACCATAATTCCAGTTATAACCATTGTGATAATAAGTAAATAATAATTAAAACAAAATCAAATAATACCTCTGCGCTGCGTTATAAAACCCGAGAAATATTTTTCATATGACAGGATTAGGTGAGGAAAAAGCTTGTAAAATAAAAAAAAATCCAATCCAAAAAAAATGTGTGTAGAAACCTCAGTATAAATAGAGACTTGTATCTCATACCATTTTCCATACCGTAAGTATCATAAGAAGCGACCGGAGGAAGGAGGACGATGTGAAAAAGTTTGAAATAAATTTTTTTTTAATTTTTGTTTTAGCCTACGGGCTGCATGAGTGGACTGAACTGACAGCTTGTCACTCAAATATGAAAATTGTAGCTTGTATCAGTATCTGGAGTAGTCCTATCCCATATTGGGAAATTATCTTATTCACCTCGCTTTTTATTTTGTTTTGTGTCATCATTTCTCTATCAGCTCATACTTTTTAAAACCAGTAGTGAATCGGTGAGTGAAACTACCAATCAAACGGATGGTTGGAAGGCAACAAGAAATGAAATGAAATTAAAATTAAAATTTTTCAGTTTTCGACGTAAGAAATTTAAATTTCGTTTGTTAAACGTCAATATGTTTTATAATCTACTATTCAAGTGCCAAGTCACCTCTGAAAATGATGAGACTTGGTTACATCACCCAGAACTGTAACAGTGGGGGTACTTATGTTTAACAGCATAATAGAATAGAATAAAAATAGATTTTTTTTAAATTAAATATAAGTTACAGACAATTTTTGTTATTAAATACCACTGGTTCGGAAAAAACCTCTGTCCTTAGAAGAACTAGCAAGAAACCCAGCATGATTTTTTTAAGTAAAATTTTACAGTAAAAAATAAGTTGTACCATTATGAATAAAACTAATTTTATGGATTTTTTCACGCTTAATTCACTTATTTATCTTACTTTTATTAATTCCCGACGGGGACTGAGGTGATTGACGTCCCGATGTCAGAGTTAAATTGTACAATTATTACAAAACTTATTTAAGAAACTCATTTCCAAAGATTATTATCACTCATGTATTCGTTTATATGTTAAACTCTGACTATACAGTTTTTGTTTAATAAAAAAATTAACTTGGTAATGGAGAGATCGTGTGAGGCGGTATAGGAATATTCCCTACGACATTTTGTGGATGTCGTGGGATGCGACAGAGTAAAACTAAACTAGGAAATGGGCAGCAGCATCTTCCCGATAATAACTCAAAATAATAAATAAGCTGCAGTTGCCAACCGCCTGGCAAGCGTGGTTTCTACGGCAAATATCCCCCCAAAGTCCATTGATGAGCTGTAATGATGATGATGATGAATAAGAGAGACCGTGTACATTTTCTGGGACTTTGGTAAATGCGTGTACATTATCCCATGAATAAGTTACTGATTCTGTGGAGCCGGGTAACTGGTATCACTAGCTTGTGTTTTCATTTTTTATTAAAGATATTTTTTTGTAAGCATACCATAAAATTCGTAAATAGACTGAGAGGCCCAAGTTAATATATTTATTTCTTTAAATTTTTTTAAGTCTCATTCGGTTATAGGTTATATATGGCATTTCCATATTTCTAAATGCCGCGCATTTCCTCATACCAAAATCCCAAATGACATTATGCTATGGATATTAATGAAATAAGCTTGTAGCTGTCTCGATACTAGTAAGACTTCTGATCTTTTTTATATAGCACAAGCAGCAGAGTTTAGTTTGCTTGCTAGTAAAGATATACTCGTACGTAGCCGCCAATGAAGTAAGAGGAGTTGTATTGTACGCTTCACAACTCGCGAGCATGTGGGAGTGCTCTACCTCTACTCTCCACATGCCGCTATGTGACGATTTTGCAATATAAAATTGTTTGTATGTCCCAATTTAGACACTAAATCAATAAAAAGAGGGATGTTTTAAAAACTAGATATATTAAATTATAAAGTCAGCGTATTTTTTTATTCATATGTTTAGCTATATTTAGAAAAAATATAGTTAAAAATTATTAGTACGACTGTCAGTTATAGTCTGCACTTGCTTGTCTTCACGTTTCAGAGGTTTTTGGCGGGAACTTGACCGGCGACGGATTGCTGCTACTGTATTATTGTTTAAATAATGGTTTGAAGTTGATTTTGATATGTAAAAGTGGTGCGATTTTGTGTATTAAATCTCTGCGTATGTGAACTATTAGTGGATTCGGTGAAACAAGTGCTCTCATGGTGAAGTGATTCTCAAGATAAGGTATCTGTCTGCTTAGGCACCTTGAGATACCATCTCCAACTGTCAGCTGTCTACTGGCTCAAGTTGCCGTCAAAATCTCCCAAGAGCTGCACAATGTGACGCATCAACATATTGTGAAGCAGTGTACTATGAAAGATAATTATACATTGTAACTTCAGGCTCAGAAGGGCTAGAACCCAGAGCCGTAAAGGCAGTTATTAAAAAAAACACGTTTCAGAAAAATATACGCAACGAAATGAAATAAATCGTTATGAATTGAAGTATAAATGGAAACTTATTTATACTCGGGGTGATCCATATTTCTGGTTGTTATCAGACTCATAGACGTTTAAAAGATATATTTTTTAAATTTATATTTAAATGAAATTTTGATGAAAAAAATAATAACGCTCATTAGTCGTGTACCTTTGGATTTTCCAAACTATATGAATATTCAGACGAACTTTTACGTACAAAAGTATCCCTACCTCCCAGTAAACAGAGCTCAAGCCGGTATGACCGGCATTGCCGATTATAATTAAAATCGTTTTATGTTTTACCGCGGGGTAGTAATAAAAATGAAGTGACAAACACATTAAATTTCCTCATTTGTATATTTTTGTTATTGTTTATTACACAATTAATATAACATTCATATTTACATACATAGGTACCTTAAAAATATTATTATTTTTAAATTTCTAAGTGTTTTATTAAAAATTATTTTTTGTTTAATAACATTCTGTGTCAGAACATCCCACTTTTAGCACAATTTAATATTAATATGTAAATGCAATTTATCACTAGATGTTCCCCGCGACTTGGTCCGCGTGGAATTTATTACGATTGGTTTTTTTGCGTGGAACCCTTATTCTTTTTCTAAAATAAAAGTAGCCTAAGTTACTCCTTGTAACATTGGCTATCTGATAGTCCCGTCAAAATCGGTTCAGCTGTTTCGAAGGTTAGCCAGGTCAAACAGTGAGACAGACAGACAGTAAATGAGACGGTTATACTAGCGCCATCTATCGGAAGGCAGAGATCATATTGCATCTTCCATGGTCGGCTCATACGACACCCAAGGGATGAAATAGGGTGGTGGATTCTTTTACGTCGCCACTACACGGCAATAATTTATTTTGTGTTGTGAATTTCTCCAGAAACGTAATTTTATAGAATTTTTAGAGATACTAGTGGTCACCTAGAGATCGAAATTAGAGCGTAATTCATAAAAAAATTAGGTTTGTATATTAATGAAGTTGTATTTCTCTTCCAACTGCTCATTAAAATATAAAACACAGATATCTAGTAAAAGGTGTATAAAATAAACGCTTTTTTGCGTAAATATATATATCATAAGCTTGTCTTTACGCTGACATTGGTAGTATGAACGTAAACGTATGTTAGATTTTATTTATTGTATTTATAGAAAATATTATATGTATATAAATTTTAGAGACCAAATCCCGCACTCCTCCAGACGCGCAATGTTTAAAAATTGGTACGAATGGTTTTCTTCACGTATTAATATACAGATATCTGAAATATATTGTGTATTTAAATAAAAGGTTTTAGTTCGAAGTTTTAATTTGCATGAATAAGCGAAATGAATATTAATATATAAAAGGAGAAGAAATACTAGCCTTTTAAGAGATGCGATGAGTTTTCTAAAAGGTATTAACTTTTTTTAAAGCAGTTTTAAATAGTATTTTTATTTCGTATCAGAGTTAGAGTAAGTATTTTAGGTAAAACTTTTAAAAGCTGTTTTAAAACGCTGTCAATCAAACGTATTTTTTATTTTATTTTTGAACTCTTAACGTATTGAATGAAATTTTATCGTACCTTTTTGACTTTTTATATCTATTTGTTTAACGAAACATGAATGACTTCAATGTTTCTTCGTGTTTTTTTTCGAGAAAATTCGAATATCTTCAGGGGTGGATCATTTGTGAAAAACAACAAATTATTGATTTTTGTGCCTTGTGTTGTGTCCTAAGTTGGTCTAGAACTTATAAGACCCATGCTCACGTGGGAAATATAACAAGAAAGAATGCGCCAACTGTGTTACTTATAAAGCGTGCGTGTTATATGCAAAGACGACTAACTATATATTAGTTATTTATTGACTAAGCGTGGTACGAGTAATTCGCTTCTCTTTGGACTCTGCTTACCCCCTCGGGGATTACAGGTGTGAAGCTACGTATGTATACTGTGATTGTCCTTGTGTCTTTGATACAGCATCCTAACCTTTTCCTTTGTTTGTGTTGTTTTAACTTTATTGTCGCTTAATTAAAGACGTCGAAATATATTGGCTACAATCCGAAAAAAAAAACTGTGGAAAGAAAAATAATCAAAGTTAAAATTATAAAATGTGTGTGTTCGCCTAATTGTAGAAAAACAATTGGAAAAAAGAAACAAATTTTAGTGCCTTGTGGAATATTTAGAGATGATGACCCGACGGTATGACATTGGTCCCTTGGGAGAGAGGTAAAGCTCTAGTGTAGGATGCCACTTGCGTAGACACTCTGGCGGTCTCTCATCTCAGGGGTGAGGTACCCCTGAGGTTTAGAGGAAGCTGAACTCAGTAAGTGGCGCAAATATGAGTCTCTGAGAGATGACTACATATTTGTGCCATTTGCTGTAGAGACTATCGGTCTGTGGGGTTCAGATGCGGTGAAGTTCCTAAAGGAACTCCATCCGTGGCTGGTCGTTGCTGCTGGTGATAAGAGGGCTGGTTCTTTTCTCGCTTAAAGGCTAAGTATAGCCATTCAGCGGTGAAACGCAGAGGCGTTATTGGCACGATACCGTGGGGAGTAGGACTGTATGATAATTAAGTTACTAATTTTAGTTTTTTTTTTTTATTATAGTTTTTAATATTGTATATAATAAAATGTTATATCTGATTGGAAAATGCTATACCCAAATCTCACAGACTGATTATTAAGAACAGCATTTTAACAGTGTATCGGCTCTGCGTTATTCCACCTAGTGTGCAAAGCAGATGCGACTCTTTCAGCATGCAGTGCACACTTGGAATGGCTCATGTCTAACAGAGAACTAAAAAAGAGACTGAACAAGACACGCTTGGAGCTGTTATAAGGAATATGCTGCTTCCAAACCACTGTTTTCGTTTCCTCGGTCGCCTATTACGAATCCCACGGGATGATATGGGATAGTGGCTTCTCTTACTCCGCCTACGCTATTAGACGTAAGAATTTATAAGTTAAATATTAAAAAAAAATGCATAATGACAGCGCAAAAAGTATAAACTGCATTTAAATAAACGTTTATATATAATGTTCAAGTAAATATATTGACGTGAACTCGTTCCCGAGGGAGTCTGGCAATCAGTGCGCGCACTCGCGGCTCGTTCGTAACCCATTAAGGATAAATTAAAGCAGATCACAATCCTCGTAAGCAAATTTAAGAGCGGTATCACCTGTCTAAAGCGGGCTTTGCATAAATAAAGAGATTTCATAAATTAAACCGCTAAAAGAATTTTTTTAGACATATAATGGAATGGATTTTTCAATGTCATCATTTATCCATCCAAGTCCACTGTTGAAAAATAGTCAATTAAAGAGTGATGTATTCATTATTAATGTTAAATACCGCATCCTTTTCAGTCCAGAAGCTTGAAACGTCTTCTAGTGAAGAGTTTCGGGGATATAACGTCATTCTGTCTTACACCTCTCAGTAGTTGGGTAAGTCAAATACAGCGGACCCCCGGTAATCCGACAACCATTTTGCAGGGCGGCGTCGGACTATCGAATTTGTCGGATTATAAGGTACGTTGGGGTAATACCGGACGGATTTTCGAATAACTTTAATTTCTCGACATTCGTATACGTCAGATTTATGGAACATGGAGCAAACCGTTAATCGTTAAACGTAGTTTAGCTCTGAGAATCTTTTGCTTGTGTAAACTCAACGGTTTCTGCTTTAAAGGTGTGCGAAAACTAGACATACTTTTTTATATGCATAATGAAAAATTGGCCATTAAGAGGTAAGACCGGACTTAAATTTAAAACCACTTCTACTGCTTAGAGAAAAAAGTTTATAAAAGAGATTTGTCCTATCTTTAACGCTCAAAAACATATTTCAATATGATCTATAAATTACTAGAAACATAAATGTTCCAAACGATTTTCTCTTTTTTTGTTTCTTGCCATCCGATCTTATCCCTGATATAAAGAAATTGTAATTTTATGTTTCTCAAACTTTGTTATGACATAAGATGGAATTACTCAATATAAGAGAAAGATCGGATGCATTTGATTTTATATGGGAAAAAAAAATAACAGTAAGGACTGGCGAAATGCCCTGGGATAATGCAGGAGTTAAGGAAGATATAAATAGTTTAACAAAGCGGCATTTATTATTATAAATTATTTTTTAAATAATTATTATAAATTACATTTTGATTTGTAATAGAGGATAGATATAGATGTCTATGGGCCGCAGCAATCACTTAACATCAGGTGGACTGTGTGCTCCTTTGTCACCCTTATCCTATAAAAAAAATGTATTTTAATGTGTACTTAAAAGTAATAAAACCATCGTATTGTTTTATTACTTTTAAATATACAGACTTGCTAACGAGACTGAGTCCCATAGTCACTCGAGTAATCAACGAAAAAATATACACGACCAATGAAAGTTTAACAACCACTGCCATATTTGTAACAGGCAAAGATCGGATAATATTCATCCGATCTTCACTCACGAGGGGAAACATCGGATCTCGGCCTACAGCGATCTTACCCTTGCATGGACCAGCTTTATTTAGCTATAACTTCATAAAAATTAGTATCCACACAAAATAATAACAAAAGAAGCCATATTCTCGCTAAAAATCGTAAATAAAAGTGATAGGGAAAGATCGGATGGACAAAAATACTACAAAAATTACATTGTTTTATAAAATGCTACGCAGCACAGGTCCCACTTGCCGGAGTGACTGGCGCGAACTGAGGGTCGGTGCAGGATGAAATGGCGTCGTGTAGCATAAGTATTGTTAGCTTTTCAAAATATAGCATAATTCGCCGGGAATTTGAATCCTACAGTCTTGCCCCATCACCAATCTTACCCCAACGTACCTTAGAGTACTGCCTAAAACCCCCTATAGTCCGGACTTTTTTATAAAAGAGTATCTTGTAATCCGACAAATTCTAGATCCAATGATAAGATTCTATATTATGTTACATATATGTACTCTGAAGTACAAATTATACTTCATTATGTATGTCAAAAGTAAACTAAAATTCAAAACAATACCCTACGCGTCGAGCACAATAGTGGTGGTACGTACAAGTTATAACTTGTTCAATCATACATTTGTGAAGATTGTCAAAAATATTTAATAATAAATAATAGACCATGTCGGATTACAGGGGGTGCCGGATTACACAGTGGTCGGACTACCGGGGGTTCACTGTAATGGAATATGCATAGTAAAGTGGGCAGGTGGGTATTTCAAAAGAAATTTCACAATTGAATCCGCATAATATAAGTGCAAGTGTTTAACACAATACAACTATAGTATTGATTGGTTCTGACAATTTCTCAGTAACTTCACTGGCCAGGCTCAGGCCAGCGGCCAGGAAATAAGAAATTTGCTACGGCAATGTTGAAAAAGCTGTTTTATTATTCAAATATGTAACGCTAACGTTTGGATAATCACAACTGCTATAAGACTTATAAAAATATAATTTTTATTTAACAACAATTATGTCTCGTAATTATATTATGTACGCTAATAAATTTACTTTTTTTATAGGATAGGGTGACAAACGAGCACACAGTCCACCTGATGGTAATTGGTTGCTGTGACCCATAGACATCCACATCTTTCCTCAATAAAGTATCAAAATGTTGTCATCCGTGAGGACTAAGATGGAATGAATCTTTTCCAGTAAAAAGTGTCGCCGGTTCTTTACACTCACCATACGAAACACAGCAGTGTTAAGCTGCTATTTTTCGCTGGTATTCTGTGAAAGCGTGGTCCTTCCCCGGTCGAGCCGACCCATTCGTACTACAACTATATTATTAATACGAGTATATAGCTGCAGCATGGCTCTACCACATACAAAACTGCTTTTAATGATAGAACGTTTGACTTCGTTTTATTAGTACTAAGATTGTACATTAGACTAAACAAAGAGTGCCAGAAGATACATCTCAGTAGATCTAGTTGCATTCTTCTTAAACAAGTTTGTATTGACAAGTAATTTGCGTTTTATTTCACTAAATTATATGTTGTAATAACATTTCAGAGCGTTTCTGTGACGCGTATTTGATAAAGACTGTATTTTATTAAATTTATTTCTTAATTACTCAGGTGTCAGATGTAGTAATGACATTGTAAGTGTTGCATACTCCAATGGATAATCTAAACGAAATAATTTGAGGGTAGATCAGGTTCTTGACCTGAAATTTAATAGTTTGCCTGTAGCATAAATACTAAAGTAACGGTGCAAATGAACACATCATTTAAATTTGGGATATAGAGGTGAAAGCCTGTAGCCTGTTATGATATTAATTTTGTTTGCGATTTCTTATTATTACTTTACTATTGTTTTATTTTTCTTTATTATTATGATTTTTTACTTATTTTTTTTAATCTGCTAATGTTTAACTACTTTGTAGCACCCAAGGGAACGGATAAGAGCTAATTGGTAATTAATTTTGAAGGCTTGAAGGGTTGTTGAGTACTTGATAAGTATTGAAAATATTTACTCAAGGAATAAAAGAGTTTGTATATTTTATATTTTGTTATATTTTGCTTATCCATCTCTTTGTGCATGGTATTTGTTAAAGAAATATTTATTAATAATTAATGTTTTCAATAAAATACCGTTTTAAGCTTTCATTTAAGTATGAGACGCCGTGTGTCATTTATCTTGGCAGCGCCTGAATCCCCAAACGTTGGCTTAATATTCAATTTTTTACCTAATTGTGTTCATATTGTGTTCCCTCGGAGATTAATGGACTAGCCTCGTTCACCCTTATGCTAAAAAATTGCGTCAAAGGGTCTCGGCGTATCATTGTGTCGTTAGTATCACAAAACCATCACTCATACGCGGAATAAATTTGTTTTGAATCGAACGTGACGCGCGCGCGCCTTCCTGTTTTGGAATCGTTTAATGCGATTTCAGTTTACAGTTGAAATATTAGCTATCTATAAATAATAATTTGATTTTTTTTATAAAATAAGGATGACAAACGAGCACATAGTCCACCTGATGGTAAGTAGATGCTGTGGCCCATAGACATTTAAAATTATCCGCGATTAAGAATCAAAATGCAAATGCGTTGTCACGCCTGAGGACTAAGATGGAAAGCCTCGTTTCCAGTAAAAAGGGTCTCTGGTTCTCTACACCCACTATACGAAACACAGCAGCATTAAGCTGCTACTTTACGCTGATATTGTGAGAACGTGGTCCTACCCCAGTCGAGTCGACCCATTCTTGCTACAACCATAATATAGCTGCAGCGTGGCTCTACCACGTACAAAATGGTGCCAGGCATATGAGTTTATTTAATTATTTTAAATTTAAACACATTATGCGATAAATATAGTAAATTGAGGAAATTTGAAAGAGGGATGTGGGGTGGCTATATGGTCATTTGACTGCTTCAGAAATTTACTCGGCGTTTCTAATCTTATACTGTCACCTTTGTTATCGCAACAGTTTTTGACTCACATGAAGTAGGAAGATCGATTAACGTTCTATTTTTCGTTGACTGTACATGTTTACTTTTTTTTTTATAGAAGAGGGGGCAAACGAGCATGCGGCTCACCTGATGGTAATTGACTACCGCCGCCCATGAACAACCACAACATCAGGAGAATTGCAGATGCATTGCCGACCTTTTAGAAATGTGTAAGCTCTTTTCTTGAAGGTCCCCAAGTCGTATCAGTCCAGAAAAATCGCCGGTGGTAAATAATTGCACAGAGAAGTTATACGAGGAAGAAAACTCCTAGTAAAACGCACAGTTGTGGACCGCCAAACATCCAGATGGTGAGGATGGTATCGTGAATTTTGACGCGATGTGCATTCGTAAAATTTGGCGGCTGGAATTAATCCAAACAATTCCTCAGAGCACTCCCCGTGGTAAATTCGATAGAAAATGCAAAGGGATGCAACATCCCTACACAGTGCCAGTGTATCGAGCCGATCAGTATGAACTCGGTCGTCAACGATTCGAACCGCTCTGCGCTGGATACGGTCAAGTGGAAGGAGCTGGCACTGGGGTGCCCCGGCCCAGAAATGAGAACAGTATTCCATGTGAAGCCGGATTTGCGCTTAGTAAAGTTGCAAGCGATGTGCCGGCTTGAAATACTGTCTTGCTCTGCTGAGCACGGCAAGCTTTTTAGAGGCCAATTTGGCCTTTCCTTCCAAGTGACCACGAAACTGCACACTATTCGATATGTCGACGCCAAGGATTCCGATGCTAGCTGAGGCAACAAGGGGAGTGCCTTGAAACTGAGGAGATACGACAAAGGGGTTCTTTTTAACGGTTGTAGTGTTATGCTACTTACATATCATTTAACATTATTTTAAATTAATTTTTCCATTCTGTTTCGATTTTCTGCATTCACCTCAAAACTGGATATTTTACATCACCTTTTAAACCATAAGAACACAATAACAAATCATTTCTACTTCGTATTTTCACATTATCAGCACTTTTAAATTGGTGTCAATGGAGTCTACCTTTTTCGATCTTTTATTTAGTTTTCCGTAACTCTACAATTTCGGACTTTGTGCGCGCAGTTGCGCTACCTTTTTTCCTATATCAATAATATCTCATTTTTCACTTAAATCTTGCCGTTTTTCTATTACGAGCCTAAAACCAAAATTTGACAGGTTTTGACATCGTTGTTTATTTGGTTGTCATGACAATTATATTCAAATTCGCTACCGGTCTGTTGTTTCTATTTCGATAATTCCACATACAAAAAATTTGCGCTTAATTTAAATAATTTTTCCGTTCTCTCTAGAAAGGTATAAAAGCCGAACAATCGGTGAAGAAATTCAGTCTCGCTTCAGTTCTCAAATTCGAAGCATCTCCTAAAGGCCTTATCCCGGGGCCGCACTGCCCCGGGATCCTGCAAGCCTCTGTCCTGCCTGAAGCCGCTGGACCCTGCAAACCTCTGCTCTGCCTGAAGTCGCCGGATCCTACAAGCCTTTGCTCTGCCTAAAGTCGCCGGATCCTACAAGCCTTTGCTCTGCCTGAAGTCGCCGGGAGCCTACAAGTCTCTGCTCTACCTGAAGTCGCCGGATCCTGCAAACCTCTGTCCCGCCTGAAGTTACCGGATCCTGCAGGCCTCTGTCCTGTCTGAAGTCGCTGAGGATCCTGCAGGCCCCTGTCTTGCCTGAAATCGCCGGATCTTGCAAACCCCCGCATTCACCTGAGGTCGTCGCCTAGAGACGCCCACGCCTTCTCACCTACGTCGTGCGTGCTCATTCCAGGCGCTGACAGCACTTGCTGTACACCTTGGATCTTCGGGCTCAGCTTCGACACTAATCTCTTTTTTTATTACCTTTTTTTAAATAATTTGTAATTCACGACATCCATCCTCATCTTCATACTCCATTTTGTTATATAAAATTGTAAATATCTTTTAAATCTTAAATATATTATTTGTTTTTGTTCTATTTTTGTTGTTTTGCTGTTACTAGGTTAGGTTCTTTTTTGTTCTTAATTGTCGCTTCACGACATTTTGGCGCCCAACGTAAAAGTTCTCTTTCTCTTTTCTTCACCTTTACTGCGCCTTGTCCATTCCCTTTTGATTTAATTGCTTTCTCTTTCGTTCTTAACTCTTTATTTATTCATCCTTTCCATAACTTCCAAATTCTAAAACAACGAGGCATAAATATCAATTCCTCGAGGTTCTGAGTTGGAGTATAGAAGGAACCACAAGGTATTGTTTCCCTACCAAAGACTAAAAAGTTTGGAGTAAAGCCAGTAGCTACATTTGTAGCGCTGTTCATTGCGTACTGAATCTTAGTAAGATGATTGTCCCAGGATCTATGATCGTCTCCTACTAGAGATGCTAGAGCTGTAATAATTGTACTATTAAACTTCTCCGTAGGATTAACCTGAGGACAATATAAAGCTGTGTGAAAAATAAAAGGAACGTTATAAGAATTTAAGAATGAGTGGAATTCTCGCGACTGAAATTGAACAGCGTTGTCCATTATAATAGTTTGGGGAATGCCATGAACTAGAAAAACTGAATTTTCCAAAACATTAATAATATTAGCTGAAGTAGCACGTTTAAGGGGAAAAATCATAGTATATTTAGTAAAATTGCAGTTAATTACTAGAATATACTGATTTCGTCCTCGAGTCATAGGCAATGGACCCATAAGATCTAAGGATATAGTTTGAAAAGGTCTGGAGCAAAGTTTAGGTTTACCCATAAGACCATAGGGAGAATGATTAGGGTGTTTGTAGGTTAAGCAGGTTTCACAAGTCGAGATTAAATTGGCAATGTTCTTAAACATACCAGGCCAATAGTATTTTAAAGATATTTTCTTGAATGTCTTGAAGATACCAAGATGGAGTTCTGAAGGGGAACCATGGTTAACTTCAATAAGTGCATGTCTATCTTGAGGTAGTGGAACTTCTTTCCAAATAAAGTCATCGTTTAGACGATCGGGAGAATGGATGCAGCGGTAAAGTTTGTTATCCCTGATAGTGTAGTTGGGATATGCGTCTGGGTTGTTGGAGCATCCGAGAAAAATCTTGTTGTAGTGCTCAAGTTTACGATCAGGTGGTTCTTCAATCGTTACTTAAGTCATAGCGACTAAAGCTTACTTAAGATATATCTTTATCTTTATCTTCACTTGGGAGCGGTTGACTACTCCCTTAATATTTTTTTTTCCACGCAGGAGCGGATGACTACTCCTTAAATAAGCCTGAATGTCCTTTCGAAAACACACTTTTAGAGTGGTAGTCATTGAATGTGAACTCCACCCTTACCTGAATGCAGATGATGAATGTAAGAGATAGTATATCTGATTTTGCCTGGTGATGTCTGTTTCTGCAAAGCTGTGTTTTTATGGTTTATTTTAGAATGTATATATCAAAATTTTTGCTAAGTCAAAAATTTTCCAGGGTCGGGGGGAAAATGTACTGTTATGCTACTTACATATCATTTTACATTATTTTAAATTAATTTTTCCATTCTGTTTCGATTTTCTGCATTCACCTCAAAACTGTATATTTTACATCACCTTTTAAACCATAAGAATACAATAACAAATCATTTCTACTTCGTATTTTCACATTATCAGCACTTTTAAATTGGTGTCAATGGAGTCTACCTTTTTCGATCTTTTATTTAGTTTTCCGTAACTCTACAATTTCGGACTTTGTGCGCGCAGTTGCGCTACCTTTTTTCCTATATCAATAATATCTCATTTTTCACTTAAATCTTGCCGTTTTTCTATTACGAGCCTAAAACCAAAATTTGACAGGTTTTGACATCATTGTTTATTTGGTTGTCATGACAATTATATTCAAATTCGCTACCGATCTGTTGTTTCTATTTCAATAATTCCACATACAAAAAATTTGCGTTTAATTTAAATAATTTTTCCGTTCTCTCTAGAAAGGTATAAAAGCCGAACAATCGGTGAAGAAATTCAGACTCGCTTCTCACCTACGCCGTGCGTGCTCGTTCCAGGCGCTGAGAGCACTTGCTGTACACCTTGGATCTTCGGGCTCAGCTTCGACACTAATTTCTTTTTTTTATTACCTTTTTTTAAATAATTTGTAAATCACGACATCCATCCTCATCTTCATACTCCATTTTGTTATATAAAATTGTAAATATCTTTTAAATCTTAAATATATTATTTGTTTTTGTTCTATTTTTGTTGTTTTGCTGTTACTAGGTTAGGTTCTTTTTTGTTCTTAATTGTCGCTTCACGACACGGTAAATGCGCAAACTTGTATCTTCTGGGGATTGAACTGGACTAGATTTAATCGCCCCCAATCCGAGACTTTGTTCAGCAAAGACTCGACTTCAGACACAAGTTTGTCCCGGTACTCGGCGACGTTTTGCCGAGAAATATTGGCACGGTCGGTATATAACGCATCACCAGTGCTATCGTCTGCATAGCAATGAATGTTACCAGTTTGCAACATATCATTTATATGCAGGAGAAACAGTGTTGGTGATAGCATGCAGCCTTGTGGAACACCAGCGTTGATAGGCTTGAAATCAGAGCATGCACTATCTACTGCGACCTTGATGCTCCGATCAGCAAGGAAACTGGTGATCCATTTGCACAATTTCTCGGAAAGCCCATAAGAAGGAAGCTTCGAAAGAAGCGCTTTGTGCCAGACCCGATCGAAGGCCTTCGCTATGTCCAAACTAACGGCTAATGCATTCCCCTTGGACTCTACTGCCTCCACCCATCTATGAGTCAGGTAGACCGACTAGAGAAGATCACCAGCTGATCGACCGCGAAGAAAACCGTACTGGCGGTCACTAATCAGCTGGTGATCCTCAAGGTACCTTATGAGCTGGCAGTTCATAATGGATTCCATTATTTTGGAGAACAAGGAGGTGATGGCGATAGTCCTGTAGTTGGACGGGTCTGAGCGGTCGCCTTTCTTAGGGATCAGGTGGACTAAAGCTGTCTTCCATGAATTTGGGACTACGCCTTGGGAGTAGGAGTACCGGAAAAGACGCGTTAAAACCGGTGCCAACTCCAGAGCACACGTCTTCAGCACAATGGGAGGGACCTCATCAGGCCCACTCGACTTGCTGACGTCCAGGGAGAAAAGTGCTTTACAAACCGAGCGCTGTGTAAACCGCATATCCGGCATGGAGCACTCACGAGATTGTCGGTGGTGTGTTCCCCCCGTCATATAGAGTCTAGTTGGATGCAAAGAGAGAGCTTAAAAGATCGGTTTTCTCCTTTCCGGCATGGGCCAGTGTGTCGTCCTCTCTGTGCAGGATGGAAGAGATGGCTGACAGAAGTTCCCTTGGACAGCCTTGGCAAGAGACCAGAATGCACGGGTTCCCGAAGGAAGGTGAACTAGCTTCTCGCCAATTCTGCCAATGTGCTCAGACCTTACCTTGGCAATGACGCTTTTGAAGGACCTGAAGGCGGAATTGTACTTCTTTTTAAAAGCGCTGATGTTTACATCTCGTTGTTGCGTCAGCCCCGGCCCAGTAGCACTCCTGCTTATAGCGAGATGCTATTTTACAGGAGCGACCAAACCATCTGGGATCTGCCTCCGATGGGCACCACAGAGGATGGAATAAAAAGTTCCATACCCTGAAGTACCACATCAGCAACAGAATCGGCTACAACGCTGGAATCTTCCGGCGAGAAGCAAACCCGCCTCCAAGGGTAAGATGCAAAAAAAGACCGCATCCCGTCCCAATCGGCCGACCTATAGTGTCAAACACGGCGGCAAGCTGCAGATCGCAACTGCGATGGGAGCGTGGGTGGCACCGTACGCCAGATCAGACAGTGGTCCAAAGAGCCCATAGGGGTATCGACGGAGACCTGATATCCATCCGGATGAGAGGTCAGCAGAAGGTCCAACAGGGAAGGTATATGATCCTCCACATCTGGGATCCGCGTAGGCGAAGTAACCAGTTGTGTTAGACCGTATGCGAAGGCAAAGTCTTTTGTTTAATTCCGCTACCATTTTGATGGGGGGGAGGGGGGAATTGGGCCACCGGCCACCTGCACTCACCAAGCGCAACGCAGAGGTAAACCTCTACTTCACGCTGATATTCCGTGAGATTGTGGTACTACCCCGGTTCGAGCCGACCCATCCGTGCAACAGCTAAAGCTGCCGCGTGGTTCTACCACTGTTAAATCTAAGCTGTCTTATTAAAAAAAGTAGTTTAAAACTAGTCTCACTCTCAGGCTTAAACTAGAGTCTGTTTCAATAAAAAAAATCCTATAGAAATACGATCTAAAATGTCAATTATGGAATTTAACAACAGTTTATACGTGGTAGAGCCACGCTGCAGCTATATTATGGTTGTAGCACAAATGGGTCAGCTCGACCGGGGTAGGGCACGCTCTGACAGAATACCAGCGTAAAATAGCAGCTTAATGCTGCTGTGTTTCGTATGGTGAGTGTAGGAATCGGAGACCCTTTTTACTTACAAGGCTTTCCATCTTAGTCCTCAAGGGTTACAACGTGTCTGCATTTTGATTCTTTATCGAGGATAAATGTAGATGTCTAATATCTATGGGTCACAGCATCCACCTACCATCAAGTGGACTATGTGCTCGTTTTTCACCACTATCGTACAAAAAAAATTGTCCAATTTCGCGAAGACTGTGGCGCCGCGGTTAAAGGTCTATCGTAACAAAGACAATTCTTTAAATCGGAGGCCGTCGATAAGCCACATTTTGTATCAACTCAGTATGTTATTTAGATGACGTGTAAAATTTACTAACAAGTTTAACGGTAGCATCTGATGTTCGCATCACCTAAAAATTAAGTCCGCTGCAGTACACATTCCACTCTAACAATGTGCCACCTTGTGAACGATATTTCTACGCGGTAAACATACACTATTATAATGGCTGCAATACGATTGGGCAATGACCACACCCTCACAGAATACCAACGTAAAACAGTAGTATACTGCTGTTTCGTATGATGAGTGAGGAAGCCTGGAAACTGATACCTTTTTTACAGGTACAGGTATCTTCCAGGTTGGGAACTTATCTACATATTGATTCTTTATCGAGAACAGATGTAGGTATCTATAGTCCACAGCTTCCATTTACCATTAAGTGGACTATGTTGTGCTTGTTTGTCACATTTACTTGCAGAAAAGATTTTTGGGGAACGGGAAGGTTAGCGCAGAGTCCATATACTCGCCTTGGCAATGTTGCTCCCCATCTCCAATCAATTGGATTTGGATCCGGCAAAAACGAAATGATTTCCCGCCATCAGTAGATCACCATTCGCCATAGCCTCATTCGTTATTTATACGTTGGGTTTCGGTGAAAAAAACTTCTAAAGGACAATCATTCATTTATTAATTCGTTAATTCATTCGTTCATTAAATCCTTCATTCATACCTTTATTCATTCGTTCATTATTACATTAGGTCCCCACTATACATTCCCTAATAAGGAAAATATTTGCTATAATTGCCACGCTAGGCAGGCGGGTTGGTAACCGTAGTTTTTTTATTAATAAAAGTTGTTATCAGAAATATGCTGCTCTCCTGTTTGATTTCCCTCCGTCGCTTCTTACAATACTCACGGAATTATATGGGGTAGTCGATTTCCTTATGGTGCCACTACATGGAACAGAACCATTAATAAAATGAGTAAATCTTATATAAAAAATAAATTATTATTTTATTAAATAGTGTTATATAAAATAATAATATATATAATAGCGGTTCGAATCGTCAACGACCGAGTTCTTTCCGATCGGCTTAAATCACTGGCACTGCGTAGAGATGTTGCATCTCTTTGCGTATTTTTCCGGACCGATACGACTTAGGGACCTTCAAGAAAAGAGCGTACTCCTTTGGACCTTCAAGAAAAAAGCGTACTCCTTTTTAAATGGCCGGCTACGCATCTGCAATTCCCCTGTTGTTGCAGTTGTTCATGGGCGACGGTAGTCATCTACCATCAGGTGAGCCGCATGCTCGTTTGCCCCTCTTCTATAAAAAAAAATAAAGAACTAATTTAATTTAAGTTGACACGTCTGTAGAAATAAAAGTTAATGATAATTTTAATCGCATTCTTTTAAACTTTTATATTAGATCATTGAACTCTGTACCTTGTGTTACTAATAATTTTAGTGTCATAATAACTATTGTTATAAATTTTGATTGCTTTTCTAAAAGTTTTCTGTAAAGTTAAAATAAAATTAAACTTTAAGTTGAACGAAAAGGCATAATCTAATCATATCATGATCATAATCTTACAATACACAATAACCATTTTATTTAATTCTCCAAATTGTGTTGTAACATTGTTTTACTCATTCTACGTCAGCGTTTCCGTAAGTTGAGTTTTCGATAGCCACGGGGCATGTTTGGAGTAATAGATGTCACGTAGTAATATGATTACTACCACATGGTGGACCCACGCTGCAGCTATTTTAAGTTGTAGCACAAGTAGGTCGCCTCAACCGGGGAAAGAGCACGCTCTCACAGAATACCAGCGTAAAATAGATAAAAATTTTTACTGAAAACGAGATGTATATTGTCAACATAATCCTCTTACCATCAAGTGTATCTATTGTATGCTCGCTTGTCACTCCTTTCCTATCAAAAAATAACATTGTTTGCTATGTTGTTATTCATTACAGAAATCTAAAAGTTGTTCCCCTTTAATAAATTCAATGTTCCTTTAATTTTCTAGACCCTAGCGAACAAATGGGTACGTGTTCTATCATAATTAAACCATTAGAAATATAAATGTCGTTAATAAAGCTCACGATATAAGGCTATGAGAGTTATGAACGCTTTCAGCTCGATATTAAGTCTGAGTAACGCGTGCAATTAAAGTTAGAAGTTCAATTAAATTCTCCAGCGAGATCGCCACCGCAATCAATCAGGCTGCCACTGCGCTCCGCGTCCCAAACTCAGCCGGCCGCTGTGGGACCGACCGTGTTCATAATAAATGAGGCCTCACACGAGAATTTACACTTACGTATGATACGTCTGAATAATAAAACAGTCGGTGCTTACTCGTTTAATACCTATTTCTACGATCGAAAATAGTAATATTACTTTATATTAAAATTTCTATGAAATAAACGTGCCAAGCGACGCCCGTCGCCTAAAAGAAATTATACTTAATGTTTAATAAGTAAATTTTTAGCATTTTTTTTTTTGGAAAATAATGTAAGAATATTGTTGTAAGTAAAAATAAATGATGAGTTAAAGCAACTTAATTTTTAGTGAACATCCCTCAATCTGATTCCATGGGTTGTCATTAGAAGTTGATGACAGCCATGGAAGGGGATATTTTTTATAGAATATGACGAGATAATCTAAGAAAAAAAGCAGTTACTTATTAGAATCCGATCGCTGGTGGTATAATAATTTTTCAAATATTTGATGTGAGACACCTAGACCGATGACGAGAGTCAGCTAGGCGTCCTACACTGCGAATATGTACTATAAGTAACAAGCGGGTAGGTGCATATCCAAAAGAAAAATCAATTGTACAACAAATGAAGCACATGGACGCTTTGTGACCGATTTGATGTCATTTGGATGTGTCGTCACTTTTGAAAGTATAGTGTTGTTATATCGTGGTAATCATAAAGAAATTAACGTCAAAGATTTAATAGGCCATTTGAAAACACTTATATAAGGTTAAATGGATGACACTAAAGGTTGCGGCAGCTGCTTAGAATTAAAGTCGGTAAAAAAGAAAAAGTAACTTTGCCAACCGTTTTGAGTTATTGTTCTCAAGAGGCAACAAAATTTTCTTTATAAATATTTTTAAGTGTCGAGAATTTAACTGATTAACAAGTTATTTCTTTGTGACATGTTTTCATAACTAACGAAATCCTAGTTACTATCTTGCCTTGAGCCTGTTTGTTATATTACTTAGTTCATTCAAATGGGTTTTTTTTTTACTAAAGGTTTGTAAAAAATAAATTGTATCTAGTTCAATAAGAAGCTTAGAGAAATGTCCGTGATGGCATATTATGTTTATTTCCTAAAGTGAACTCACACGTAATTGCAACCGTGCGTAGCTGAGGTGGGTCGCTGGTATAATAAAGTATTAAATATCTTCCTAATCAATAGAAATCATTAGAATTTTTTTTAAAGAGAACAAAAACTTTTCTTGTAAAGCTGCACATTTAATTATTGTTTTTGATTTTTGATTATTGATCTTCATTCGAATAGGTCAAACAAAAAGTGCGTACACTTCTAGATATATCTGCCCGAGATTTAGTCGTATTCAATATAACGGGACAATTGTTGTTCCGTTCTAAGATGTTTTTACGTCTTTGGTTCCGTTCATATCTTTCGCGGGACGCATCCATTCCACTAAGTAGCGGGACGTCTCGCAGGACGATTGGCAAGCCTACATCTGACTGAGAAAGAAAAAAAACTATTTGAATAAAATGAATAGAGGAATAGCAAGTACAGAAAGAGCTTTGTTGGTCAACTACTATTGCACTTTAATAATTGATATTTATATTACTTCAGTTCTAGCGTTATACAAAATTGTTTTTTTATATGTAGAATAAGGATGACAAACAAGCACGTAGTCTACCTGATGATAAGTGGATGTTATGGCCCTTAGACATCTACATCTATGACCAATACGAAGATGCGTTGTGACCCCTGAGGACAAAGAAGGAGAAATAATAATTATTAAAAGTCAGTCTTATGTTTAATTTACCTCGGGCTCGAAAATACCTCTGTGGTGGGTGGTTCTTCCCAGGACAGAGGCAAGAAACCCAGCGAGACATTTAAAAAAAAGAACAGTTTACAACCATATATGTTACACAAAACGAATTAGAAATAGCTTGTTATCGATTTATTTATTTAAATTTTATTGAACCTTACATATTAAGTACAGGAACAAAAGGCGGTCTTAATGCTAAAAGCATTCTCTGCTAGTGCTACTGCTCACCTTAGGGCAGTGATAGAACTACGGAAGCGGTTACAAAGAAATATACATACACACATACATATACATATTGTACATAAATATACACACCCACACACACATACATACATAAATATATACATACATCAGCATACACAAATATATAAATCTATATATTATAAGAAAATATAATAAATAAAGATACATAAAGATACGTAATATACTGATGAAACTAATATACAGAGATTACAACTATAATGATGACCGAACTTAGCAGTTGTAAAGCAATTTTAGTTTGCAGGTAGGTTGTCTTAATTTTTCAGGCAGGTCATTCCTCGATTACCTCATTCACAGGGTTTGTTATCATCCATATATTTTTTTCGTCAATATTATAATAATTATAATAAATTCCTTTAACTTATTATTCTATGGAAATAGCTGAACTAAACAAGTCTAGCTGTTTTAACACTAAAAAGATTTCTAATTATTTTTATGGTATAAAACTAAGTCTCCTTGTAGTAGTTTTAATATATGGGGGGCCCATTGAGGATCTCGTTACCAGTGAATGCCTCGTTATCAGTAAAAAGGGTCTCCGGTTCTCTGCACTCACCATACGAAACACAGCAGTTTTATTCTGTTGTTTCTCTCTGGTATTCTGTAAAAGCGTAGTCCTACACCGGTCAAGCCGACCCATTCCTGCTGCAGATATGAATAGCTGCGGCGTGGCTCCACCACGTAAATGTTTAGCGTACCGTCGCCCACACAGATGAAAACGCAAACACGGGTACCCTCTTCAATCTCATAGTACGAAGGAATGGCAATCCGACACGACCGGAGACAGATCAAGCTCAGGATGCTTCGCCAACTTCCTGACTCCGGGCTGCTAGTGAGAGCACATGAAACAGGAATCTTACATAGAGAGATTAATATATTTTTTATATACTGTGTTACAAAGACAGTATATAAAAAATATCTCACTGCGCTTAGCGTCAAGACAGTGCGCAGTCCATTCGTGACTCTATTTTCCTGTGCATTTGCCTGCCCCGAATTCTCATCTAATTCGCGGTGAATGTTTTTTTTTATTAATTTAAAATAATTATCAGCCTTTTAAGTCTGTTGCTATACAAAGATACAACCTTTCGAGAATGCGTCAGATGACATGTATTTTCAAAAATGTTTTCCAAACTCATTACGCCGGGTCGCCGCACATCGATGGTTTCTAGGATTTATCCTTATGTGAAACATCAACATAACATAAAACTCTTGGTATTCGTAGTAATTATTAGTATTTTACAATGCGCCGATCTTTAAACTCCGTAAGCAGCGATTGGAATAATCTAAACATTTAATAGCATTAATGAATTAACACGCATGGTTGGCTCAGAATTCGGCAGACGCGGCCCGACGTTGCTGCGTCGAGATACGGAGCTTATAATAAAACAATATTAATTATCAATCGACGCTCCAGTGGCTCCTTTGTTCCACCGCGGACGCCGTCGGCCGGTTTAATAACACTGGAATGCGTACATTAAACCCGCGGAATTTCACGGCACTTTTGTTTAAATAATAAATTGGATTTCTATAAGAGGAATAGGTTCAGAGAATAGCTTGAATTATTATTAAACATTTTTCTAGTTGAATGCTTACCTTTGTAATGCGCATAGTTTAAATATCTTAGTGTTATTTTTAAATACGGTTATAATTTAGTTGAAATACAAAACCCGAGGATTAAACAAGCATACTTTCAAAGTAAAACACCAACACAACCTGTAGACGTATTGATATGAAACGTGTCGACAACTTTATTTTTCGGATTACTGTGTATACCAAATTCGTGTTTAAAACCGACGCCTTCTGTGTGTATTTTTGACGCTTTATTCAGCAAACTAAAAAAAAATGTTATTTATATAATGTATTTATTTTTATAAAAACTTTAATCCCACAATAGGATATTCTCCTGTAACGTGAAGCGATTTACATACATAAATTACACAAAGACACATCCAAAACCGTAGTAAATATTCATAGGCCATACACTTGTTCCGTGTCCATTCGAACCAGCAGTCCTGCCACGCCGAAACTAAACGCTTAGCCACTGTACTACAGCCCATCAAATATAATCTATACATATAATAAAACTGTAAATAGCAGATGTCTGTACATTTTATATTTTTGTAATAAAAGTGATTGAGGGGTACTAAAAATAAGTAATTAAATACATTTCTACCATTTTTAGAATTTTCTGTCTGTCTGTCTGTCTGTCTGTCTGTCTGTCTGTTTGTTTGTTAACGTATCACGTTTAAAGTACTAATTTATATCATAAGAATTGTTAAGGAAATTATAAAGTGTATCTTCGGGTTACATTTAGTCTTTATTTCTTTAAAATCGGTTCATTCCATCAAAAGTTATGATAAATATTCTGAAGTATGGGTAGGGAATTTGCTCAACGGTGGCTTTGTTTGAGTCATCAAGTTGATGTTAGCAGCGCCATCTCTCTTCAATTAAATATATACATATAATAAAAATGATGATAACATGTTGTGTCTCTTTCTGTACATTGTATATTTATTTTGGTGACTAAAATCATTATGGGGAACTAAAAATAATTAAATAAGTACATTTTTATAATTTTTAGAATTGTCTGTCTGTCTGTTCGTCTGTTTTTATATGAATGCATCACGTCTAAAGTAAACATCTTTTTTTTTTCAAAGAAATCGTTCAGAAAATCATAAAGCGTATCTTCAAGTTACATTTAATCTTTGTTTTATTAAAATTGGTTAATTCTATCGAAAGTAATGATTATTATTTTAAAATGTAGGTTCGAATTTGTTCAATGGCGCCATAAAAATCTCAGAAATAGTAATAAAAAGATTTGTGTGTAAAAAAACGTTCCATAATAATTAATATATTTATACTTAAAACATAAAAAGAGATTTAAAAAAGGATGTTTTCTCACACAAAGGACGTAATAGATGGAGTTGTACAAATTACAAACTTTTCTGATTTGCTGTGTAGAGATTTTTCGCCGATGAATCGTATTGAGACTTACTGAAGAAATTTGTATCTATCGAAGCCATACAACGGAACCCGAACAAAAATAACAAAATTGCAACGAAATGTCGTGATATTGTATTTATAATATACGCAAAATCAGTACTGCCATTTTAGCGCTTTGGGAACTAGATTTAGCGCTTTTTTGGAATGTATAGCGCGCATTTCGAAATTTTTGCACCTAGCACTTAATCCAGCGCTTTTTGGTGTATTTAGCACACATTTCAAAATTGTAGCGACTAGCGGGTTATTAACTCTTTTATAGCAGCACTGTTAGTCCACATTACCGATAATAATAATAATGACCTTTATTATTTTTTTCCACAAATAGTACATTGCAGTTTATCTTTTTCAAACATATTTTTTCCACAAAACAAAGAGCATGGGAGACGAGTCCAAACTAGGATACCCTGTGCTATGGATCTCCCGGCTTCCCCTTTAGGATGATCAACTTGATTTTTTTATCGACGACTATAAGCGGGGAAATCCCCTTCATTAAAGTTTTCATTCATGGTTTTGGCAACGCATTTATTTTGCTTTATTCAGTTTTAGTCAGTTGTTTAGAGCACAGCTAAGTTAAAAGTTACTTAGAGTAGTACTAACTACTGTGGACAGCAAATGCCATAATTATAAGTCGATGTCCTGCGAAGTATTGATACATCAAAAAATATTGCCAGAAAAAAACTTAATGTTGTTTTCTTTATTATGATTATATTTTCTTGAATTATAAATTATAATAAAAAACACAAACTTTGTTTGTAGTTAATTTAGCGCGAAATCTAGGGCTTTTTTAAAGCGCTGTTTTCATGAAATCTAGCGCTTTTTGTGTTGTTCTAGCGCTGAATGAGTTTTTTTGATCTGGCAGCACTGCCAAAAAACCCTCTATTAAGAAGTAACTTTCCTTTCAGTTTTAAGCGCATTCAGTTCCCAGTTACAGTCAGCGTGTGTTATGCGATGACCGTAAATAAAGTGCAAGGTCAAAATTTACGCGTTGTAAGAGTGGACCTCAGTACTGACTGTTTTGCACATGGCCAACTCTATGTTGCTGTTTCCCGCGTTAGTAGCCCCCGTAACCTTTTTGTGTACACCCCGTCTAAGTCTACTTCTAACGTCGTTTACACAGAACCTCTATCATAAACGACTTAGAACTTTGATGATAATGATTTATTTGTTACCACTTATTGATACAGTAATGATATAAATCGTTTAATATTCTCTTACCTAAACGACAAATTCTTTATGTAAAATCTATATACGCGAGCTACGCCGCGGGCACAGCTAATAATATAATATGTCTATTGATTCTTGATTTTAGGTATTGAAATTCCAGTTGATACACAATTTAGCAAACTATTAAATTAGGGTTGGTATGAATACAATTTAATTTACTTCAAGGTTGTTGTCCCTCTGTCTCGAAAACAGCATCTCAGCCTTCGAATTTCTTATGCTAAAATATCCGTATCTCTACTTGCATCATATCAATAAACAATATATATTGTTATTTACTTATTATAAATTTAGAGTATTTATACTTCACCTCCAAAAGGGAATATATATATTTAATTAAGAATTAGATTCCCATTTCTTTTACGCTTGAGGTGTCATTAAAGACCCTCATAATAAAATTGAATCAGATCCATTGAAAATGTCTTCAATAATTTCCAATCTTAACTTTAGAATGTTGAACACATTAAACTTTATTAAGAAATTTCAAATGTGAAAAGAATATAAAAAAATCAATCTGTTTCCCCTCGAGTTGTCAGCTAACAAGGCGGAGTCGAATCAGTTTGTTAATAAATTCAAATTTATTCGTTGATCAGCCGCCCGTCTCGCTCCTAACGCATTTAAAAAGTGATTAGAAGTTAAATTGACACAATATGAACTTTTTGTCCCCGCCGCGAAGCCTAATCAAAAACGAGATTATTCAATTTACACCTAAATATCCACCAAGAACTTTATTTTTATTGCCACGAAACATTTACCTAGACCTTATTGTTCTTGCTCAAAATTTTAAAATTATTAATAACATAAAGGCGTAAAATGATCTAGACAAGTGTTATATTATAAGGGGACATCTATGTATTAAAATGATTTTAATGTATATTTTCTTATTAAAAAAACTATGACAATACACCATATTTACTGTTAACAAGTACTCTAGCCTCTTTATTTTTCATCAAATGTAAGAGCACTTTCGTTTCTTGTATAAATTATTAAACATATCTATCCAAGCCTTTTACTTCACATGATATAATAAAAGCTTCAGCCAACCGCGCATACCACGTGAATTTTGCGTTATTTACAGTGAGAATCAAGATTAAATTTACATTGTTGCTTTTATAGCGTAGGTTCAGCAGCGTCTATTATGGTAAGGTATTCATGAAAGCAAATGTTTAGTCCCGGAGGGCGCGAGTGTAATGCAGACCTCTTGGCAGAAATGCGGAATCGGCTGTGTGCTGTGTGCGAACTAACTTATGATAATTACTTACCGGTATAATCCGCCCAAAGCAATAAATGCACTAGACTCCAGTCTGCTTGCTCGTTTCATTCCAAGCAATTTTAATTAACTTGCTGTTGGTAACCACAATGTTTTTATAATATACTCGTATTGTGGGAGTTATTATAAAATTCACATGGATGAGCTCATAACCGTTTTCAGATAAGATATCGCTATTATAAATTGATAATAAGCAATGAAGCACCAGTGCTTCAATGACACAATGATTAGCAGTAAAATATATGTTTTTATTTACATAAATAACTTTTAAAAAAAAATTTCGATTACCGCTAAGCTTATAAATACTTGAAGGTTCATTTCATAACAACGAAACCACGACTTTATAATGTAATGTCTATGCAATAAGATCGACAGAAGAGTTGAATGCAGTGGCGTAGACATAGCAACAATCAATGATAGGGTATAAGGCTGCCGATGGCAGTATGCCATCTTATGAATGCAAATCACACAAACGGGCAAGAGAGTGCAGCGTCAAATGCCTGGAACAGCGATCGAAAATCTGTCTATTAAGCGTGTAACTGTTATATGTGGTAGAGCCACGTTGCAGCTATATTATGGTTGTAGCACGAATGGATCGGCTCGAACGGGGTAGGACCACGCACTCACAGAATACCAGCGTAAAATAGCAGCTTAATGCTGCTGTGTTTCGTTTGATGACTGTAGAGAACCGCGGACCCTTTTTGCTGGAAAAGAGGCATTCAATCCGAGTCGTCAGGGATAAATGTAGATGTCTATGTGTCACAGCATCCATTTACCATCAGGTGTGTGCTCGTTTGTCACTATTATTCTATAAATAAAATTAAACGTGGCGAAGATGGCATGCATGCCTTCGTACAATTTGAGAGGCCGCGTCCAACAATCCAATGTGTGTGTCTTCAACAAAAGAGTGAATAGGCGTTTCCTAAGTGAGTAAGCTCTATGTAGATCGGTTACCGTATTAGCAACACCGATAAATAATCTTTGTGTACGCGATCCGGAATTACCGGTTTTATTGCCGATATAGTACCGAATACTGAAATAAAACTACTTTTAATTTTTTTCTTATCACCTTTATTTAGAAGCTACCTCCACACTAGGATTTTCGGCTGTATCATGGGACAGTGCACATTCATTAAATTCACAAGTACAAATATCCAGACCCGAAACAATTATTTGTAGGTCATACAAATACTTGTTCCGTGCTGTATTCGAACGCGCGGTCGTCGGCGCTGCAACTCATTGCTAAGATAGTGCGCTACGGCATCAGTTTGTATTGAAAAACGGTTTTCATTACACCTGAAATAATCGATTAGCACTATTGTGATGTTTTTTCGTTATCACACATGCCAGGAAGGTTATAATTTATAACATAACATAAGAGCCGACACAATTTGCATGCCGTGCACACAAAATTGTGATTAAGGTAGAATCCTTTTCGTTGAATATGTTGGTTGCTTTTTTCCTGGTTTCTGATGATGTTAGTACTGCTATCCTTGGCTTTTAGAGCTTTATCGAAATCAGGGCTAAAAAGATTATTTATTTTAGTGCAACGTTACTTTCGTAACATTAACGTTAACATAGGTGAATGTGAACATTTCATGACAGAGATGATAGGGGAGCAGGCCCCGGCATGGTTTATTTTAACTGTTTCATAAATTGCTTTCGCTATCAAATTACCTCGTTTAGACAAAGAAAGATTAAGTGTATTTAGAGGTAAAATTCGGAAGAATAATTCGTGGAATGAACTTTGGATATGTTTTTAGTGCGAGCAGCTATTCCAACGAATGCAATCAGTTAAAATGTACATAGTTGTTTATTAAGATAAACAACAGAATCGCCACATCCATATCTAATCGACCGATTACAATCTAGGTGTCTTCAAGGTTAACCCCCAAGTGGGGTTGTAATCAAGCACTAGCTTAAATAAAAATTATTTTAGTAGAAATAGGCCTTTACATCTTTTGTGAAAATAATAATTTTGAATTATTAAGATAATCACTTTGCGGAAATTCATTAATATAAAGATGTGAACATTAATTAGATAAGATTTGCGTGAAAAATAGAGTGGTGTGTCTTACATCCAAACTAAATGAGACACACCACCTTATTTCATAGTTTGAGATACGAACTAATTTTCACATCTTGAATTAGGGGGTGCTAAGAATCTCCGGTGGAGGTTCGGTTGCCACCTTAGACGACTCGACCTGGCAACGTACAACGCACGCACCCTGAGGACTGACGAGAAGATCGTGGAGCTGGAAGAAGAGATAGACAAGTTACGCCCCCACAAATCTGCGGTCCTCTTTACATCAATGGTTTTGAAGTATTTTACAACATCTTGCGATAATACTTTTTCAAATCTAAATTCTTTTAAACAGGTGTTAACATTCTGTTTGAGTAATGACTCGGCGACAGTTGGAGAAGTATTCAATGACTCCGTTGTCAAGATAGGAACATCAGTGAAATATTACTCAAACACCGCTGCAACTTCTTGATTTGATTTAGTCAATTCATTGTTAATTTTTAATTGATAGTTTGAGTTACGAGGTTTGTCTTTACCGGTTTCGCGGTTAATTATACTCCACGTCATTTTAATTTTATTCTTAGCCGTCTTAACTTTGTTGCTAATATGTAACGATTTGGCTATGGAGCAAACTCTTTTAAACATTTTAGAATAATTTTTAACATATTCTTTAAAAGCATCGGAAAGATTATATGATCTTTCATGGTAAAGGTCATATAACCTTCGTCTGCTTTTATGAATTCCTACTGTCGCCCACTCATTAAATGCCTCGCGACTGTTTCTGGAGAATGTTTTAGAAGTAAATGTTTTTTTTTAAATTCATTGCTTATAAGGGTAAATAATTCTGCATATAAATAGCCTGCATTGTTCTTATAAGAAAGTGATGGAAGGTTTTTTACCATATTACTTCTAAATATCTCCAGGCATTTTGTATTAATAGGAACAAACACACTTTTCTCAATTACCTGTTTTTTGTGCATATAAGGTAATGAAACCAGTTGTCTACAGTAATCTGAACTAAGTTTTTGAATTATTGATTTGTTGATTGGTACAACACCTGTAAAAATATTATCAATACAAGTTGCACTACACCCTGCAATACGTGTAGCTTCAAAGAATAAATTATCAAGATTATAGGATTTGAACAAAGAGCAAAATTTAATACTGATGGAAGAAGTTTCCAAGAGATTGATATTAAAGTCTCCACACACTACAAGAGATTTATTCTGTTTATTAAGCTTAACTAAAACTTCTTCCATAACCTTTTCAAAGGTATCATAATTTGAACATGGGGGTCTGTAAACACTAACAACAATAAGGTGCTCAAGCTCAACGCATGCCATTTCTACAGTACGCTCAACAGAGAGGCCCACAATGTCTTTATGTTCTTTACATGATAAGGATTTATTAGCTAATATTAAGGAGCCACCACGTAACTTAGTATCTCTATTGAACGAACTGACCACTTGGTGATTACTGAAATTAAATATGGAGTTGTAATCTTTCAACCAATATTCAGTAATACATAAAATATTATATATTAAATATTATATATTGTAACTATTTAAAAATAATTCAATTTCTAATTCTTTGCCTAACATACCTTGTATATTTTGATGCACCAGGTTGAAACAGTTTTTAAACTTGTGGACTTATGAAAGGCTGTAATGATGATGATGATGATGAATTGGAATTATTGTTTTCAAATTGTTTTAATAGAGACATTAGTTAAATTTAGTTAACATAGGATATTACAGTAAAATTTTGAAATGCTTGTCCCCTTATTTATCCCTTGGCGATTCGAAGTGACCACGACGGATGCCTGCCCTGGGGCGCATATTTCTATGATCGATCAACAGGATGCTTTACTTAATTCATAAGCGTATACGTTATCTCTATTAAGTTAATATATTTTCATGATTATTATAGTGTAGTCGAATCAAATGTTATCATCATCAAGTCAAAGGTTGGTCAATTTCTTGGCAACGTAAGAAATGCCGATGATGAACGATATAATAACACTATCATAGCATTTATTTCCCTAGGAGTAATATGCCCTGATAATATTATGAAATGGCCAAATGTCTGCAAGTTTCTGATTGAGGATGATTTCATCTTTAGGAAACCTGCATGTCTTAAAACAAAATATTAAGAGAACATGTAAAGTCCATCACTCACTGGAGCAGCGTTGCGGATCTTTTTACTGCTTTATCACAAAACTCTATCGGCAATGTATAATTGGGCCTGTGCTAAGTAGCGGGACTTGCTTTAGTTTTTTTCTAAATACAGTATTTTGTCAAATATTTTCATTTCATCATTACTATACGTTGTTACGCCCAACACTCGCGGCTATGTCATCGACACAGATAACACGAGTTTTCATATTTGAATAAAACATTTGCGCTATATTATATATATATATATATATATATATATATATATATATATATATATATATATATATATATATATATAATATATAATATAATTTCAGTAAAATTTTAAAATAAATTTTAAATGTGTAAAAAAACTACCTTAATTTATTAATATTTTTGTGTGTTTTATACAACTGATGATCAGAGGATAAAAAAATTGTGCCAATTTTGGTCTAGAAGAGTATGCATAATACTGATGTGAATCGACTCTTTACAATATAATTGTATATGGATTTGAACTAGTAGAAAAAATATCGCTTAAACTTTTGGCTTGGGTCAAAGAGATATGGAAATCTTATGCTTAATTTTCGACGGACGAGCAGAAACGGCGCCGATGAGGGAACTCGTTGACAGCGTTAATTAACAAGCAGTAAATTTACAACGTTCCCGCCAACTTGAGCACGCATCAACCGAAAGTGTCAAATGCACTCTCACGACACTCTCCACTTCTCTAGCGCATAGTGCGCGCGTTAAAACTCGGCCCACGACAAGTGGAGAGTCAACAGATGCAGTTTTTTTTCTTCTCGCCCTTATCCTATTTGTACAGTTTGCTTATTTAACAAGATTCCTTGTTATTGGACTGTTTTTGTAGAACGATATTTTAGTAAATATATTAATTTTATTAATATACGAGTAGCAAGCTACCCGATGAAAAATGACCAATAGTAAGTTATGTTTTACCTACTAGGTGGTACAAAATCCTTTCTTCTAGGACTCCGTCAGGGTGGCTACCATACTCTTACTTATATCTGCACTTGCACCAAGCAGTGCGTGCACTTCTGTGTCTGGTCTGAAGGGTATATATAGAGAACCAGTGTAATTCTCAGAGGTGACAACGATGTGGCGGCGCTGTCGTCGCGCAACAAGCGATACACATCGAAGCCTAAATCACGCTAACAAAGTTCCGAACATAAGCAGTATATATAAAATAGCTCCGAACTACCACTCGGGGTCTCCCAAACAAGCTTTCGGCCGACCTAAACCGCCTCCTGGCGGCTCAGGCCGAATCTTCGCCCCGCCCTTAATTTGCCTTAATTAGGCTGCCCCTCAGCGGCTCCTCGCCGCCTGCGCGCCCCCTTTTCCCTAAAGAGGGTCGCTTCCGATTCGGTAGAAGCTTACAAAAGCCAATGCCAGTCTCCCAGGTGGTGTTTAGTGGGTAGGCACTTAGGTTAGGTTAGTCGAAGTGAGTCCCGCATAACCACGACAGCCGGCTGTCGTGGTATGCTTAGAGCATTCACCACCTCCCTTCCTCGTTTTCCGCAGGGTAGCCCTTTCCATTGAATCTGAGCGCAAAAAGAAAACTACCACTCGGAGCGTTAGCCGCTCCCCGGGCAGAGAACACCTTGCTCGGCGGGAGATCTCCCATTTTCCTTCCACCGGCTACAACATCTATGTGGCCTTCTTTATTTGAAATTGATTGCAGGTATTCATGGGCTGTAGTAGGGCACTTGCTATATATTATACTATTACGTCACATTAGTTTTATAAAAAAGTAACCAAGGAAATTTATAAAGAAGACCATATACGTAAATACGCTGTCATATCTGAGAAATAATAATATGTAACGGCCTCACAGCCTGTAATTACACTGGTTTTTCCCGAAACCGAAAAATAGCAGTGAATGCTCAACTGCTTGATAGCACCTAAGCAAAAAACCCTACCATAAAGTAACTAATAGTTAATAGTGGATTAAGCACGAGAAGTAAACTAATTAATATATTTTTGTGTATCTGACTGTACCTAATTTTGTAGAGTTCCTATTGATCCTGGTAATTGTAGTAAATAATAAAAATTATAATGTTATTTCGTGAATTATATAATCATTTTTTTTAAAAGAAGATGTAGTGACAAAAATTGAGAAAGATATGTTGAGATGGTTTGGCCATGTCGAGAGAATGAATGAAGAACGATTGACGAAAAAGGTGTATAAGGCGAGTGCGAATGAAAGTGTTGGAAGGGGTAGACCTAGGCGGACGTTTGAAAAAATCTGGGACGTCTTGAAAAAAGGCCAAGTCAAGAGTACCCTAAACCGAAGAGCATGTATGAAGGGAATAATGAAAGTGGACAAAGCGAAACAAGTATGTAAGGATCGTAGCAAGTGGAAAGAAGTGGTCTATGCCTACCCCTACGGGAAAGACACGTGATTATATGTATGTATGTATGTATTATATAACCTTTTTATCAAATAAAAAAAATTGAACGAACAAAACTTTCAACTGAAAAAACCCTAATTCTTTTGGTATCTAGAAAATTTGACGTTATATGTTCGAATTCGGTACTATCGACATTTTTTACTACCGAGAACTATGTATTTTTGTGCGCAAGGAATCTCATGGATATTGAATACGCCGGGTAGCAGAAAGATTATTACGGTCTCCTTAAACCTGAATTAATTCTTTTCTTCTAATGGGCTCGGTATATTGAAACGCATTCGCACGTAACCGGAGACCCCACGGGGATACCCGGTCCGTTCTCACTATCGAAGTGGAAAGCTTTATTGGAGCGGGACTCCTACATAACGTGGCGCCCAAGAGTCATGGACTTAATACCTGGAGGCTCTTCGTACAGGAGGACGCATCCATGACAAACATTTTTTGATATTTTTTGTTATTTCAGTAGACTACTATTAAGAATATTTCTATTTAAGTTAATGTTTGTTCTTCTTTTAGTGTTGATTATTTCTAATTATCTGGATCTTTCATTAAATTAATTAAAGGTACTTATAACAATTTATCTATAAATAAATACCCTACTCGTATTTACAATTATGCAAGGGAACAGTTATGTTTGGAATGCCGAAAACCGCAGGGCAAAATGCTTTCGAGCCTCCATTATCTTTGTATAGATTTTCTTTGTATTCTAAAAAATAATCTCGTGAACAAGTTAATCATTATTTCGCATTACATTTCTGTTGATATAGCCATTTCATAATTTTTATTCATATTTAAAAATGCTTTTGTAATGTAAATCCAACATGGAGATTAAAATTTGTCGACTTTGTAACAATAAACGTGAATATGAATTTAAAAAAGAAAATGAAACGCTTTACAAAGCTTTACTTCGTGCAGCTTTTTTATCTGGTTTCAAGGTTACTACATAGAAGATTAGTAACTTAAGTAAGTGGCAGATTTTAAACAAAATGACAAGACCACACAAGTGCAATCACCTTTTCTCTTCGGGTTAAATACAGAATATCACCTACATAGCAGATATGCCAGCGTCCGTGAAGAGATTACCTCACAACACCATGTCCATAACCCATGATTCACAGAAGTGAGCTACAAAATCCTATTGGTACCGCATGACCCTGTTGTCCTGAATATGACAAACACATTTCGATGAGGTAATTACATACTATACGACTGAGTTCAGAGGGCACTTTATGAAACCTTTAGTGCCGCTCTAATACACGCCTAGGGCCTGACATTATAAGCGTTGGTGATCTAAATGGACATATCCAGCAACTTTCTGGTTGAGATTCATTCCTAACAAGCATTCAAATCTTAGTTAAAGTGGTTAACAGGAAAACTGTTAGCACTAGTATTAAAATAAAAATCTTTAGGTAGCAAAGGGACGAGATACATTTTCAAACACTTATTTTATTGTATTTTAACTATGGAATATTTCTGATAGCGGATGCAGCAGTAGGGCCTTGTTCAGCAGTTGAATTGTGATGGACTGTAATAATGATGATGATGATTTTTTAACCATAAAAAATCATAATTACTTATAAAAATAAAATAAAAGTGGATGAAATCACTTTTATAGGCACTATCCTTAGAAGTTTTGTCATTATTATCTAACTATTAACGGGTCACTATCCATCTACTTAAAAATCTCACAAAAGGGATGGCAGCTTTACCACTGTATCGGCACTTCATACACGTACTAACGACGCCTTAAAGCTCTGCGAGGTAGGCAAATTCATCAAGAAATGCGTCTTCTGGAATATTCTTGCAAATGTCTACATCCATCAGTAGATTTAAAGTATTAATGCAGCAATATTTCGATTTTCTCAATTTTAAAATAATTTATCAACGGAAAAAATAAAATAATATATCAATATTGACCTTAGAAACTTCAAAAATATTTTTATAAAACTCGTCAATGATTACGTCTGAAGTAGCTTCAAATTTATGAAGAAAATTGCTATTTCCCTAAAGGTTATTATGACTGCAAAGTTTCCGCAAGTTTAGTTAGCTGTGAGTTGCGAGTTACGCGAAGCTAACGTTGTAATAAATTCCCCTTTGTTGCATTTCTAAAGGTAACTTATAAAACTTATTTTCTTTTTAATCGCATTTCGACTCAGTGATTTTATTGCCGTTGTTTAAGTAAAACTAGAGCTATATTTTGGTAAATAAAAATATATTTTCTTTGCTACTATACAGTCTTAAAAATTATTGTACCTATTTCACAAGCAAAAGGCATGTAACACTTGAAAATTATAACATTAAAATTTAATATAACATATTCCTTTATTGACTTAAAATTGTTATGGCAAATATTTTTTATTATATTTTAGGATGCGTGTTTTAGCCTTTTTATTTAATATATTTTGATGATTACAATATGTACTTTTTTATGCATGGTAGTAGAGCCATGCTGCAGCTAGATTATGGTTGTAGCACGAATAGTTTGGATCAACCAGTAGATAACCAGCGTAAATAGCAGCTGAATGCCGCTGTGTGCCGAGTGACATGTAAATTCAGGACGCACCAGCGCAGCGCAGCGGACAAATTGCTCCATAACCCTAAAAAAATGAGAAGAGGCCTGTGACCGACAGTTTAACTTTAATCTGTGCCGATAGTGGAACGTACTGCTTTAAGTTAAGCAGAGATAATTCCATAGTAAATGAAGTTTTTTTTATCATACATTAATTACCTAAATTAAGATTTTTAAACTTATTTAAAAACCATATTGAATCAATTTTATAGAGTTGCTATTATAGTGTAATAAATATATATATATATATATATATATACGAGTATATATATTGTATAAAATTACCTTATATATTAAAAAAATCTTTTAAATGTTCAAAAAGAAACAATGATATTAAAAATGTCGCAAAATCAAAGTAGATTTTGCTAGCGATTTTCCAGCTGTTATACTTTTAATCAGCTCGCGGCGATTATGTAAATGTATCGTAAATAAACGGATTAATCTTCATTCAAATTAGGCTTAGCGTTGACTACCACCTGACAACACCGTTATTTATAGGTTAAGCAGTGCCGAATCTGCGCAGATTTACTCAAACAACTCCGGAATAACAATTATTTCCTTGTAAGTAAGTAATGTCGCTTAATCTGTATTATCCACTACATCAATATGAAATTATTTTTGTTTAACAAGAATGTTAAGGATTTAAAAGTGATAATAATATTATAAGTACAATGTTATCTCTTCTTGATATTCTTAAATAAACTTTCCATTGATTAATCTTCATTTAATCTCATTCTCGCACACACACTTCACACACTACTCACTCACTCACTTACACCCCCCCCCCCACACACACACACACGCGCGCGCTCGCGCGCGCTCTTACACACACACACTGTCATAAAGTCTAGCACTCACATCTATATTTATAATTTTTTAACATAAAAGCCTAGTGGTTATTGGTTACTAATATATTTACTGTGCTAAGATGGAGGGCTTGTGACCTTGACCTTGCTTTGTAACTCAGGTTTTGATTACCTACTCCAGGCACCAGCGATCCACCACCATTCTTGTTTAATAGCTATTAATTTTTAGTGTTAATATATTTTTGAGGTTTTGTGATGAGAAAATAAATATATTTTCAATTTTCAATTTTCTATTATTAAATTATACTTTTTTATGGGTCAATTCAATGCTGCAATTGTACTCTCTTACAATACGGTGTACAGACAGGTATGAAAACGTTGCCTCTTTCCCTGAAGTTGTAGAGCGAATTAGTAGTTCCAACGTCTAAGATTTCCACTGGGCTGGCACTGGCGGGTTTTTTTAATTGTTTTTAATTACAGAATAATAAAAATGGATTCGTAAGAGGTGTTCTAAACATTTCAAAAAAATAATAAGCCTTATCACTTGATGTAGACACACGGCAGTGTGTCAGCTAAGATCGGAAAAGAAAAGGCCTACGTACTGGCACTGTATTTTATCGGCGAAACCGACAATCTCTAACGTCCTTGGTACCGAATTCGGCTTCCTTTTCACTTTTATATTTTGGTGGTATATTAATATTACATGGTTTCCTTATGAAAGTCCTGTAAGGTGTTTAAAGCAATTTAATTTAAATTTTATGATTTTGAAGTGAAAACTTTTTAAATGAAAACTTTTGAAGTGAAAACTTTTGAAATGAAAACTTTTGAAGTGAAAACTTTTGAAGTGAAAACTTTTGAAATGAAAACTTTTGAAGTGAAAACTTTTGAAATGAAAACTTTTGAAGTGAAAACTTTTGAAGTGAAAACTTTTGAAGTAAAAACTTTTGAAGGGAAAACTTTTGAAGTGAAAACTTTTGAAGTGAAAACTTTTGAAGTGAAAACTTTTGAAGTGAAACCTTCTTTCGGCACGATGGGCACTTTTGGGATGGGGGAAAGCACTGAACTCGCGTGACCGTCACGCTCAGCTACATGTATATATAGATGTGTATTTATAAATTCGTTTGTATTGTATAGATAATCATATTTTTTTTTTTCATGTAAAACAGCGCACACAAACACTCACGCCTGTCATTACACATACTATATTAATAAATTGATAAAAATAATTTATATTTAAAAATACTTCCTAAAAAATCAAAGATATTTAAATATACGTAAATGTCTCTGTAAAAAATATTTCTTAACAACCCAAAAATAATGTTTACAAGTTTGTGAAGCTAAGTAGTTTTCACTTCTGACGTGCAATCCTACAAATTTTTTGTTTTCACATTTCTGTCTTAACACAAACCTTGTCCGTATGTAAAAAAAATATTAAGTGATTTTGGTAGATTTACAGAGGGTAAAAAAGTTCAAAACTACTATAAAATCACCTTTTTTTATAGGAGAGGGGGCAAACGAGCATGCGGCTCACTTGATGGTAAGTGACTACCGCCGCACATGAACAACTGCAACACCAGGGGAATTTAACCTTAAACTATTTGTGTTTAAATTTTATATACGAGTATATAAGCGAAATACCACTGACTGACTGACTCATCACGATATCTCTAAAACCATACATCCGATTGACTTGAAATTTAGTGTAGTTACTCATTTCGCAAAGTAGACGCTCACTAAAAAGGATTTTACGATAGTCCCATAAAAAATATTCTTGATATCTTATATCTACGTTATTATCGTCTATTATCTTGCGCCCAGTGAAGCGAGCGGGTATCAGCTAGTAATGAATAAAGTTAATGATAAGGTTACCATATCTTAGCGACTTTTTTGTTTACCAAAATTGAATATTTCATCTCATCTCATACTAATTATTTTAGAAAAAAAATAAGACTTAAATATATATTTGTGATTTTCAATCCAAACCGATCGGGAGGGGGGGGCGTAAATTTGCAAGTCGTTTAATAGCTAGGGACTTTTTCTTTCCTTATCATTTTATCTGTTATGCCCCGACTAAATGGGTGTAGTCTTTGATTTAAGTATTAAATAAATATGTGCTCCTACATTCCTTTTTAGTCTTTAAAAAAGTTAAATTTTGAGTGGACTAAGAATATCACAAGTTCAAAGTCTACTAAATTGTCATCTAAACATAAATATTTATGAACTACTGTATATTATGTAGTATGAAATATGTAGTAATTATGTACTATAAAGGCTTTATTGTTATCTTCTATTTTTTCCACAATCGGATACAATTGGATAAGATATGTTACGCGAACATTGTTACAAAAAAGAACATTACCGTAGAATTGAGAAACTCCTTCTTCTTTGAAGTTGGTTTAAAAAGTAACGAAGAGACATATTAATGAATGTTACTATCACTGTCATTATTCGGTGTGAGCAATTGACTTTTAGAAAGGATTTAAATTTTTGTCAATAGCATTTGTCTGTAAATGTAATGCTATTCACATTAAATAATATTAAAAGGGGCATACAATTTCACAAATGCTGCTCGTGTTAGAAGGCTTGTTCTTACTTCGCCCAAAGGCTAAGGACCTATAGCCATTCAGCGGGGAAACGCCGCAGTTCTTGGCCGATACCACGGGAAATAGGAATGTATGATAATTAAAATTTTTAGTTTTATTTTTTTTTATTACAGATTTTTTAAATATTGTAGATTTTTGAATATTATGTAAATAAACGTATTATAACTTATTAAAAAAAAACTCTAAACTAAAGAAATTAAATACAAAAACACAAAATATCCACAACAATAGTACCTTGACTTTGTTAATTTCATAAGTAACGGAAGTAATCATAACATTATAACACATACGTATATGGAAACCTTAGTGTAACAAAACAGAAGTGCCCCCTTGAGTTTGCCTTATTGAATCGAATTATTCGAAGCAAACTAATTAATATCCGCTGCCTTGGCCTAACCGCATCCACAGACGGCGGTCTAAGACGGCCCAATTATTCTTGAGGATGGACCAAATAAGTCAGCCTTGGTCATCGCGTTTGACCGCTGTGTCTAATACTGGACGAGGGTCATTCATTTTAATTTATTTGACCACCTTGTTAGTGACTGATAAGGTTCGGTGCGGCAATGATTTTGTATAAAGACGAATAACCTACTATCAGAGTCCACATCTATTTTATTTTTAACGGTTATCCATCGGTTTAGCTTTGGTTTTTGTATAAAAACTAGCTCCTTACATCATGGTATCTACAGTAATGTACAACGTTCTTGAAACTGCTACGTAGCTTGTCGCCCGTTCAAATCCTTACCCATTTTTCGGCGAAGCTGACAACCCCGAACGTTGTTTGTAGCAAACATGGCTCCCTTTTCATATTTAATGTTTTTGTAGGATATCATAATTTTTGAAAAAAGTTTCATAAGACTTATCAACATAAATGCCTTTATGTTTCCCTGTTTTCTATTTTTAATGCCGATAAAGTTATTGGTCCGGTTAGTTTTACTAGTACACAGTACCTACTTGGAATTGGAACCAGCCGCACCTGTAACTTTGTCTGATTATCGATAAGTTGTATTTTGCAGATTTTTCCTTTATATACGATAGATCAATATCTAAACTGATGTTTCAAGTTTCTAAATTACCTAGACGTGGTCTAGGTTTATGATGAGTGAAACAGTGAGTGATAAAAACGGCAATTTTCAGACGTAAATAACTCAATAACTATAATGGGTTTATTCATGAAATTTATGATAATAGGTAATTAAAGGGGATTTATCGCCACGCTTGGTAAGTGTTTTATCGCTGCTTCTCATTGCCAATCTGTTTATTTTAAGTTTTGTGTGAAGTTATAATTAAACGTTTAAGTACAATTAAACGCGATTAAAACCGTAAAATTAATTTTAAGTTGTATTCAATGTGTTTTCGCGTAAATACAGCAAACATTAAAACGAATATTTATTAGATGAACTTGGCACAATAATTTTCAATTTAATATCAGACACCACATAAATGGAAACTATATATTAGGATTAAGAGAAGCCCTTTAGTTGATTGGTTCTCAATCGGCACGGTGATAAGTTCACGAACTTAGTTTGCCATTAAGTGTAGGTAATAGAATATTAAGTGCACTGTGAGATGAATTATGGTGAGATAGTTCGTAGCATCATTTGATGCTTAATTACTATAATGCCTTCCTTATAGTAGTATTAGCTATTAAAAAAACAGTTAAGTGTAAGCTATACTATTTACTTACCGTTACCGTTACAGCATAGGCCCCCATAAATTCGTCGTTGATGTCGCAAAGGGGCGAACCTCAATTTTTCAAAAAATTGCAGGAGAGCAAGAAAACATTTATTCTTCCCCTATTGATAGCTTTGTTTCATCAGAAAATTAATCTTATTTGTAGTTTTCCATTAAGTCTAATATAGTCAATTTTCTGTGTTGTCTCTTTTCTGAATTATCTCATAGCGGGGATTGTTGCCATAGTTGCCACGCTTTGTAAGCGGGTTGGCAACCGTAGTTTTTTATTTTGAATTGTTATTAGGAACACGCTGATGCCCATCTCTTGATTTGTTTCCCTCTGTCGCCTCTTAAGACACCCACGGAATGATATGCACTACACGGTACCTATTTACTGAGCTTACTATAGAAACTTGCATAAGTTTTCCGTGCCGAGAATATTTATATTGCAAAATGTTTAACTTCCAATTTCAGTTATACACTGCACGCTACAGCCCACTGAGCGCTGGCTTAAAATTACATAGTACACGGGCAAACCGTGTGTGATTCCCGCCAGGATCAATGAGTTGTTTGATCAATTTTAAGGTGAATACGGTAAGGAAACCTGGATGATTGAGTAGTAAAAAAAAATTCAAGGTCATTGTTCATTGGGACTCGAACTCTGTCCTTACCTAAAACACTTAAATAATGAGAGCAAGCCTGTGCAAAACCGCGGGACGTATAAAGGCTGCTAGTTTTTTTTTTTGCTTTTAAGCCTTAAATAGTTTGTAATACAAAAATTCTCAAAAACTTATAATTTTGTCTTCATTCCTATCTTTATCTATATAAATAAAATGATAGAGGTTTGCAGTTGTGCGCGCATCACGGAAAATCTACTGGATTTTTTTTTACTTAATATTTTTTTCTAAGTTTTATTTCTTAGACACTTGGCCCTTATCATCAATATATTGCGATATATTCATTTAGTATAAAGCTATTAAAGTTTTAAGAAACAACGATTTTTATACGGGGTTACGAAGTCGCGGGTATCAGGTTAGTAGTGAAATAAAATTAAACACACAATAAATATTTATATACATTTGTAATGTTCTTCATAAAATATCTTTAAGTAATTAATATTATTGAAGGTCTTTGAAGAAATAAATTTTTAGTTTTCCGTTTTCTCCAAAGGACATCGAATTTTAAACTTCATGTCTGTACGGCGCGACGTCGTCAAAGCTAAAATATATATTGATGGATACTCGTAATATTACATTTATATGTAATTATTACTCTAAAATCGGCTAAAATGTAAATAAAGTATTTGACTTACTGCATATAGTAACAATATCAAATAAAATATTTTATAAATTAATAAACTAAGATTACCTTAACACTTTAATATAGTGGATTTTCGCAATGTAACGCCTGATTCTATTAATTATCTAACTATGCCAAATTTTATTTGTCTACATGAACAAAAGTAAATTAAGTATAAAAATGTCTGAGAAGAAAGTTTATGACAGACACTGACAAAAAGTGATGTATCTACGAATAATATTACAAATGAATTATATACTCATAATGATATAACTCTATTGCGTTTTTTTTTCATTTTAACCGACTTTAAAAAGGAGATTCTCAATTCGATCGTATGTTTTTTTTGTATGTATGTTACGCGATTTATTCGCAGATTGTGAACCAATTTTGATGATTCTTGTTTTCTATACAAATAAACAAAATTGAAGTGTCTGTTTGTAATCTCAAAATAACAGTTTTCTATTAAATGCATATGGAAGTATATACGTTACTCATAACAAAAACACAATTAAAAAAAATTGTCTGTCTTTCTGTTTGTTCTGGCTAATCTCCGAAATGGCTAGACTGATTTTGTCCGGACTTTCACTGGCAGATAGCTGATGTTATAAGGAGTAACTTAGGCTACTTTTATTTTAGAAAATTTAAATTTAATTCTTAAAATTAAGACATGAAATTAATCGTAATTAAGTCGAAGTCGTCGTCAAAGTCGCAAAGTTATACTTCAAGGTTGGTCCCATATTATTTTTGTTTGGATAAAAATCCCCCCCCCCCCCTCCTCCTTTTTTTTAGCAATTTGAAGTCAGTATTTACTTTTTGTTAAAAGTTATAATTATTATGTGTATATATACACTTCTCCAATATTGGTGTTGAAAGATGCGATACGTTTAGCGATGTGATCACCAATCCCCTTGCCAAACGTGGCGGTTAAGACAAATTCGACCTTTAACGGGAGAGAAAAAGAAGAGGATATATATGTACACACATACATGTAATAAATATATTACATTGTTAACTATTTCTATCCAATTGACCACTACTGAACGTATTATGCCTCTCCATAGATTTAAATAAAGATAATATTGTAATCTTATATTATTGTATAATCTGATATTATTCAAAAGAATTAGATAGCACCATAGGGGCGATTTTGCCGTAATTACCACGCTTGGAAGGCGGGTTAGCACCGGCAGTTTTTATTTTCTAGTTCTTATTAGGAAGACTCTGTTTTGGTTTGTTTCCCTTCATCAAAACTCTTCCGTCTCCCCCGGGACCATATGGAGTAGTGGATATTCTTACACCGCTACTACACAATTATAACTATTTACATTTTCCAATTGCACGAAAATGACAAAGATATACCCCAAAATGTCACGATAATAGAAAGATATTAAATATATATATTTATATATTACGAGATATAATATTTCGATTCTTATTACTTAATATGATTGTGTTAGAATAGTGATAACTAAATGTATCCATAGCGAACGTCTACTAGCTTTTCAACTGTATCGATTTTGAATTGTTAATGGAATTTAAATTGAGTTAGTTACTTTCAGCTTCTCATATAATTTATTTCTGACAGTGACTGAACTGGTAGTTATTTACGAGAAACACCGTAGTTAAGGATTCCCGAGCGTCTGAAAGCGTCAATGTAATGCAATCGAGTGTTATTCGCGAGGAAATTGAACCATAATCATTGACGGCTAAAGCGACTCCGTTCTCTAAATCCTGTGCGATAAAACGCTAAATAAAAACACTTCTATATCGACACGGATTTGCTCCGATATTGAATTTGAAACCTCATTTATGACACTGTTATAGCGCTCGATGAATTTTGTCGAGCATCTTCGATATTAGCTTAATATTTCTCTGCTTTCTCATATTTCACTCGAAGTTCGCAATTAAGGGTGTTACATTATATGTTTTGCGTTCATTACAGATTTTAATTAAAAGAACTGAAGATATTAGAACCAAATTTTGAGAAATAGCATTTTTAATATAAATAAATATTTTCGTTATTTGCAGCGCATTCCTACTGTTTGTTTTATTTGAAAACTACTATATACTTTAACAATATATATACACATATATATATATATATATATATATATATATATATATATATATATATATATATATATATATATATATTATATATATGTCAAAGTATAATTAATATAATAGTGGCAATAAAAATGCGATGTATATTGAACGGCCACGTCATGGCATACCTACAGCAGAATGATCTCAGTGATCGCTAGTACGGGTTTCGCCGAAATCTATCAACTGGGGACCTTCTAGCGCATGCCACTTACATATTGAGCGAAGGCCTCGCGAATAGTGTCGAAGCACTTGCTTCTGCACTTGATGTCTCGAAGGCCTTTGATAGGGTTTGGCACGATAGCCTGCTGGGTAAGCTTTCAGCGTACGGCTTATCCCCTGGCCTGATTGACTGGGTGAAAGGCTTTCTGAGAGAACGATCTCTGCTAGTAGTCATTGATGGCTGCTCGTCTAGTCCTGTCGAGAAAAACGCCGGAGTTCCTCAGGGGTCCGTTCATTCCGTAACTCTCTTCCTGCTGCATATTAATGACCTTCTCACTCCAACTATCTAGTAGTGGAGAGGTACCAGCCGAATGCTTAGGTCAGTCGGGATCAAATCTAGTCCGAAAGAGAAGCTATGGTTGAGTGTGCGAATCTGTTACTGCCGGCAGTCTCCGAATGAGGCGATGCCAATATCGTGAGATTCAACGTCTCTAAAACAAAAGCGTGTCTTTTCACCGTTAAAAGGATCTCGCTCACCCTGGTTCTTACTTTTCGCCTTCAGTTGTTAGGGGTTGAATTCTCAACCATGGGTGGTTCATTGAGTCCAGGGCCAAATTATCCTCAAAGGAACTATGTGTCCTTGTAAGGGTGTGACGGTACTTCACGCCGGGACAGCTTCTTACCTTATATAAAGCGCAAGTCCGGTCGTGCATGGAGTACTGCTATCACATATGGGCCGGTCCTCTAAAATGCCAACTGGCAGTCTTCGACTCAGTTGAAAGACGTGCTAAGAGGCTCATTGGTAACCTTAATTTGATTGAAACCAATCTTCTCAGCCTCGAGCACAGGCGCAGAATAGCCAGCCTCTCGGTATTCTATAGAATGCATTTCGGTGAGTGTGCGCAGAAATTACACGCTTAAATTCCTACCTCTCCTTTCCACCATGGGGAAACCAGGTGGTCGGGAGGTCTTGACCCCTTTGTTATCGATATTCCACACATTAGAATCAAACGGCTTGCTTCGTCTTTTGAAACGCGTACAGCAAAGGAGTGGAATAATTTGGCGGCGTCTATCTTTCCGTTCGAATGCAATCTGGGTACCTTTGAAGGCAATAATAAATAGGCTTTTATTACGCTAAGACAGTGTGATTTACCATCTAAGGCTATATCACCACTTACCATCAGGTAGGATTGTGGTCAAGTAGTGGTTTATAATAAGTTAAAAAAAGAAGTATGTGTGTACTTATGTACGCACATAGGTAGTTATACTTCTTAAGTGTAGCAAAACAAAGATATCTAAAAATTATTTAAAAACCTGGTGACGAATAATTGACGGCTCCGTGGCGCAGTGGCTTAGCAAAGAGTTGCAGCGCTAATGACCGCGGGTTGTTTATATTTACTCTTAATATCGTTTCACAAAATAAACATACATCAATCAAGTCTTTTGATGGGTTTTCTATTAGATACCATAAAACTAATACTAATTTTGTAATCTATAAATTATAAGGAATAAATCGAAAATAATTAAAAAAAATTACCGAAAATTCGTGGTGGGCCCATTCTCCGTAGAAAAAGAAATTGTCTCCTTTAACCTCTTTTATAATGATAAAAATAACTATATTAACGATTTTACGTCATTATGCAATCTCCATACTTAAGTTTGTTTTACAAAACTGTTCCTCTCTATCCACATTTAATATATTGCAAAACAATTTTCTTTCTTGTGTGCGTGGAAAGAAAATCACTTAATGCTAATATACTTTGAATAATATATGTGTTGAATTATTTAAGATCCTATAATTTCTTTTGAGCATGTACATATTTTAACTTTTTTCTTCTCTATTAGCCTCTTTAATTTAGATATTGTTTTTAACCTTTCCCTCTTTCTAGGTGTGATTTCAACACCACTGATTGATGTAGTATAAGCAGATAAGCTAGGTACAGGTTCAGTATCTCTGTATTGATATGTAGACGATTTACGTGGAACATGAAGATCAACCTGGAATTCAAACAAATTAAATAGATAAGGCAGACTTATTTCACATTACTTATGTAATGCAAGGGCAATCTAACATATGATCTAGTTTGACAATAATATATAAAAGAATAATTCAACTTCTATACAATTATAACTAACTCAACTTTATGTTTCAAAGCTACTGGTACTCTTATCGGCTTAAAATAACTTTAACTGAGCATCATTATTTATTTTTAAAGTTACTTTATATTTATTAGTTGTAGCACGAATGAGTCGGCTCGACCGGGGAAAGACCACGCTATCACAGAATACCAGCGTAAAATAGCAGCTTAACACTGCTGTGTTTCGTATGGTGAGTGTAGAGAACCGCAGACCGTCTTTACTGGAAAAGAGGCATTCCATCTTAGTCCTCACGGGTGACAACGCATCTGCATTTTGATTCGTAAACGAGGATAGATGTAGATGTTAATGGGCCACAGCAACCACTTACCATCAGGTGGACTGTGTGCTTGTTTGTCACCCTTATCCTATTGAAAAAAGATCGGGCCATTTGTGCTACAGTCATAATCACCTCATCGTGCCCCAGCCTAGATCTCTGATTGCCACCACCACACACCATGCCGGTGTTAGCGGCGTACTAGGCGGCAGGAATAATTTCTGTCTAGGAGTTCATCTAGGTAGGTACCACCCACTTACCTATACATACCACCACATAACTTATATTGTGGGTCTTGTATTGGTGCGGGCTGTGAGGTATTCCATCTTAGTCCTCAGAGGTGACAACACATATGTGGCCTTCTTTGTTTGCTTGGTTGTAGGTTTCCATGGGCTACAGTAGCCACTTACCATCATACTATAAGTTATTTTGTCGCTTCAGTTTTATAACAAAAACCAAATATATTTAACATTGCCACTGATATCTTTACAATCTACATAAATGGCTGCCAATTTGGCTAAATTGTAAACCTCACCATTGATGTGGCATGCAGCCAAGTTGGCATAATCTCCGCTAAATCCCTTATATCCCTAAACTTACATTTTAATATGACGTTATCGTTGTTAAATAATGTCGAATGCAAGTGAGCTACTTAGACTAAATGGATTGCCCGCACTTTAAATAAATACGAGTAGTACCTACAACCTACAATGGTAATAGGTCAATTTTTTTGAAAGATGATGTTTTAAATTTTCTGTAAACTCTTGGTGATTTTGACACTGTATATAACACCGATTCTTATTTTATTATTTTGGATTTCTAATAATTACAAGACGGTGAAAAGGAGTATTTACCTCTGTCTAGTTAAATATTGTAAATTGCCCTGGAGAAAACTTCCAAAACATTTCAAAAGATATCGACGTGATGAAATCAGTCTGAACACAGTAAAATGTGAAGTAAATTCGTTTTATTTTTATTTTCCCTAGAAGTAACTCCACTTCTGTCGGGAGTAAAATGTTTATAATATATTGACGGATCAGTGGCGCAGTGGCTTAGCAATGAGTTGCGGTGCTGTGGGCCGCGGGTGCAGATCCCGCTTGGAATTTAATTATGTACATAAATTATCTCCACGATAACAGCGGAAATTCTAGTGTGGGGATAACGTTTTTTTTTTAAAGAGAAAGAAAGAGAAGGAAGAATATCCAGTAAAGCATAGAATTAATTATCATAATGTTGTTACAATGTTTCGCAAGAAAATATTTTAAGACTTATTTGCGAAATACAAAATATAATTTACAATTTTCTTATAGATACATGTATATATTATATAAAAACTTCTAGTATTATTGAACAAAACTGTTTGTTAGTTTTTAATAAGATTTCATTCTATTATTATTATTATTACAATAATTTTAATTTTTTTTAACATGAGGACGTGATCACTATTTCTAGCGATCAGCTATAAACACCGTGTAGTGGCGGTCAAGAATATCCACTACCCCATATCTTCTCGTGGGTGTCGTAAAAGGCGACAAAGGGAAACAGGCAGGAGATGGGCAACAGCATCTTCCTGATAATAGCCAAAATTATAATAAAAAAACTGCGGTTGCCAACCCGCTAACCAGGCGTGGCAACTATGGCAAATACCCCCCCATGAAGAGAGTAACAAGGAGACGGCCCCCAGTCCCCGGCGGCCCCGCTATTCCTGGCTACGGTGGCGACCATGGTAACGGCAGGGCAGGGGGTGCTAAGAATCTCCGGTGGAGGTTCGGTTCCCACCTTAGACGACTCGACCTGGTAACGTACAACGCACGCACCCTGAGGACTGACGAGAAGATTGTGGAGCTGGAAGAAGAGATAGACAAGTTACGCTGGCATATTATAGGATTATCCAAAGTCCGAAGAGAGGGGGAGGACACAGTAATCCTTGAATCCGGCAACTTGCTCTATCACCGGAAGGGCGACCATCTGTCCCAAGGAGGTGTCGGATTTATCGTCCACAAGTCTCTCGTTAACAACGTTGTAAAGATCGGGAGTGTGTCGACGAGGGTTGTGTACCTTATACTCAGAATCACCAAACGGTATTCGCTGAAGGTCATACAGGTTTACGCACCAACCTCGGCACACCCCGATGAGGAGGTGGAGGAAATGTATGAGGATATCTCTAGAGCCATGCATTCCTCTAAAACCCAATATGCGGTGTTAATGGGAGACTTCAATGCAAAACTAGGTACAACAGAGAACAGTGATCTGAAAGTAGGGAAATTTGGAATAGGGCAACGGAACCCAAGGGGCCCAGCAGCTGGCCGACTTCATGGAGAAAGGGGGACTCTTTATGATGAACTCTTTCTTCCAGAAGCGGCCCCACAGGAAGTGAACCTGGTCGAGCCCCGACGGTTTGACAAAAAATGAGATTGACTTCATTATAACGACCAGACGACAACTGTTCAGTGATGTCTCCGTGATCGCCAGGGTGAAAACCGGCAGCGATCACCGAATGGTTAGAGGCACACTGAACCTAAACGTTAAGTTGGAGAGGTCTCGTCTAATGAAGTCAACGCTCCGTCCCCCTCGTGCTCTAATCCAAAGTCCTGAAACCTTTCAGCTCGAGTTACAAAACCGTTTTCAGTGCCTAGAAGACTGCAATGAAGTGGACGATATGAATGACAAGCTCGTGGAAACTGTGCATGCGGTCGGAGCTAAGTTCTGCAAGACGCGCCGCAGAAGAACACAAAAACTCTCCGATCACACTCTTAATCTCATGGCTGTTAGACGGGAAATGAAGCTACATTCTTCAACAGATTTGACAGCATACAGGCAACTGAACAGACAGATCTCCAAATGCATGCGGCGGGACTTACGCAACTTCAATACAGCTTGTATTGAAGAAGCGATCGAGCGGAACCAAGGCTCCAAAGTCTTTGCTAGAGATCTGTTTACCAGAAAGAGCCAACTATCAAAGCTGAAAACCGAGTGTGGCAGCATCGTTTCCGGGGCACCTGAGATTTTGAGTGAGATTGAGAGGTTCTAGTGAGATAGACAGCTGTACACGCCAACGTTGGAGCCACACGCAAGTGTGAGTAACGATCGAAGAGCGAGTCTTATCCGACACTATTCCGATGATATCCCGGACGTCAGTCTGAGCGAGATTAGAATGGCTCTCCAGCATCTTAAAAACGACAAGGCCCCAGGTGAGGATGGAATTACAGCGGAGCTTCTGAAAGCGGGTGGAAAACCGGTACTTGAAGTCCTTCAGAAGCTCTTTAATTCCGTCCTCCATGGTGGCATTACACCGCAGGCGTGGAGCTTAAGATGAACATGGACAAAACAAAGATTATGTTTAATGTCCATGTCACACCTATGCCGGTAGTTGTTGGGAGCACTAAACTGGAATTGTTGACGAGTATGTTACTGCTGGGACAAATAGTCCGACTTGGTAAGTCCAACTTCGACCGAGAGGTCAATCGACGGATTCAACTCGGCTGGGCAGCGTTCGGGAAGCTACGACACATCTTCTCGTCAGACATACCTCTTACTTACTTATCTTCACGCACAATCCCTGACGGGGTAGCCAGAGAGAACAGATCGCCAAGTGTCACGATCCTTATCGATCCCTATCGATAAGGATCGAGACATACCTCAAAACCTTAAAACGAAATTGTACAACCAGTGCGTGTCGCCAGTGATGACTTAAGGATCTGAGACGTGGTCCTTCACTGCTGGCCGTATGAGGAAGCTCAAGGTCGCTCAGCGAGCTATGGAATGGGCTATGTTCGGAGTTTCTCTGCGTGATAAACTTAGGAATGAGGATATCCGCAGTAGAACCAGAGTAACCGACATAGCCCAACGGATTATTAAGCTGAAGTGGCAGTGGGCCGGCCATATAGCTCGAAGAACCGACAATCGATGGGGAAGAAAGGTTCTTGAGTGGCAGCCTCGTACCGGTAGGCGAAGTGTAGGGCGACCCCCCACGAGATGAAGTGACGACCTGGTAAGACGTCGAATCGTCGAAGTCGATGGATGCGGGTGGCTCAGGACCGTGCTTTGTGGCATTCCTTGGGGGCGGCCTATGTTCGGCAGTGGACTTGTGAAGGGCTGTAATGATAAGCTATAAATTCTATATTAAAATAACTATAAATAATAAATCTCTTCACACATCAGTTACGAATAAAATCTTAATACCTGTATACCTATATCACGTAAGCAAGGCGTAGTGCCTACAGTAATAGTCTATTCCACAGACAACAACGATCGCACCGCACTAGTTTTGAATAAATTAACAATTTTACCTCTGTTAATTTTCTAAGGAGCGCTCTGAAAGGGCATAATCACCGGTGATTTTTCTTAATCCGCAATCAGAGCGCCTTTATTTGGTGTGAAGGTGAAGGTTCTTAACGTAATTTCGTGTAGGGTGTGAGTAAACAGGCAGAAAACGAGTGAAGTGGCTGAATGTTAATTAGACGACGGCATAAAAGACCTCCGCGGCTGCCTCTTGAATCCTTAATCGTCGTAACCCTTTCCTCGACGATGTCACCGAGCTTTTTGTAACGGCCGTGAAGACGGTGTGACTAATTAGGGGAAAATGCTTGAGTTTTGTCTTATCTAAAGGTGTTTATTACGTCACTACGGTAGTTACGGTAGATCTATTTTTATCAAAAATAACGTTTTTATTTTTTTGTGTGCATAGGTAATTTCTTAATAAGTCACTAAGCCGCTGTCTAACTCAGGTTACACAAAAAAAGTCTTTTTTTTTAATTTATTTACTGTAATTACTTTAATAAACTGACGGTCCAAGTTCAGCAGTGGACTTTTAAGGACCGACCATTAATTATCTAAAAGAAGTCTTTCTTGTACGGTTTTTTGTGGTGGACTGAGCTGATGTTTCAAAAGTTAACAACTATATATGAAACCTAACCTAATAAAAGAAGAAGACATTTCAATTTAAATACACGTTGTTTTTCAATTATCACTAGAATTAGTTTAAAGTACGAAATTATTTTAGCTATATTTTATAAATCTATACAAATAAATAAAATTGAAGTGTCTGTTTATAATGTCAAAATAACAGCTTTTTACTAAATGCATGTGAAAGTATATACGTTACATATAACAAAAACACAATTTTTAAAATTTCTGTCTCTCTGTCTGTTTGTTCCGGTTAATCTCCGAAACGATTTGACCGATTTCAACGGGACTTTTATTGATAGATAACTGATGCTATGAGGAGTAACTTAGGCTACTTACATTTTAGAAAAAGAATTAGGGTTCCGCGCAACATAATTAAAATCCTAAATTACTCACGGGCGAAGTCGCGGGGAACAGCTAGTATGTAATAAAATGTGTAATATAAGATACAGATAATTGGATGTATGTACCTGTAATATAGTTCAATCAAATGTAACGTCAGCTAACACGCATTTTAACTTAGCTTATTTTCTCTGCTCCAAAATCATTGCTAGAATAAAAGTCCTACGTCCAGTATCACTTTTATTAAATCGGATTACGGCTCCTTTACACACTCGACATTAGAACTTTAACTTGCCTTATAGATAACACGAAAAAACACTTTTGAAATTCTTATTCACTGACTAGATGCCCCCCGCGACTTCGCCCGCGTGGAATTTATTACGATTTCATGGTTTTTAATTTTTTTGCGGAATGATTTCTTATATTCGGTCATTAAGGAGTGCAAGATGATGTTGTGACCAGGATTAAGAAAGGAATGCTTCGGTCGTTTGGTCATATAGAAAGAATGAATGAGGAAAGAGTGACAAAGCAAATTTATGTTGCAGAGGTGAACGGCAGTGTCGGGAAGGGACGCCCTAGGCGAAAGTTTATCGACCAAATTGGCGATATATTGAAAATGGGCCAAATCAAGAGTACCTTCAACCGACGAGCGTGCATGTGTAGGTATATGGATGTGGAGGAAGCGAGAGAGGTGTGTCAGGATCGTGCCAAATGGAAGTCCATAGTCACTGCCTACCCCTCTGGGTGACAGGCGTGAATGTTTATGATTATGACTACATATTGAATGAAACTATTTTTTTACGGATTTTATCGCGATTAATTTAACTTTGTAATTCCCGTCGTGACCATAGATACTGTAAAGCACCTGAAACGTCGGGAATTATAAAGTTAAATTAAAGGCGATAAAATCTGTAAAAAATATTTTCATTCAAATTTTTGCGGAATCCTAATTCTCTTTCTAAATAAAAGTATCCTAAGTTACTCCTTATAACATCAGCTATCTGCCAGTGAAGGTTCCGTCAAAGTCGGTTCAATCATTTCGGAGATTTACCGGAACAAACAAACAGATAGACAAAAATTTTAAAAGTTGCTTATTTTTGTTATTAGTACTGTATATATACTTTCATATGCATTTAGTAAAAAGGTGTTACTTTAACATTACAAACAGACACTTTTATGTCACAGAGCGTAATAGATAAAATGATGTCGTATTTTAAGAAAACGACAGCGATCTGAAACTCATTCATGTATAACACACGTACCTTCAAATATAAATACATGTATGAAGCCATATCTACGTGGATTGCCATTCAATTCCAAATGGAAGGACCGAAGCCAGCCAGTTTTAAATATTCCATGTGCGGTCAAGCATAAAATTTACAAAGAAAATATATTACATATCTTTTATTGCGTTCCTCCCCTTCGCGTTGCGTTGATCTGCAGATAAAAAGTTTAGAGGTTATTATAGTAATATTTGTTGGACTGCACGTACATACTTAACTATGTATGTTTTTAATTCAGTATACAGACATTTTTATCGACTTTTATTTAGAAGAACTAACAGCATATAAAGAGTTTTGATAGTTTAGCCTTGTCGCCTGCCTACCATACGATGCAGCACGATTAGGTGCATAGCTTATTCTGTGTAGTCTAGGAGTCTAGTATTCTGCGAGATTGTTGTCCTTCTTTGATCGAACCGACAAACTTATGTTACTGAAAAAACATAGCTGTAGCGTCTATTTATCATTCTATCTGCATATATAGTAACATATAACATAATATAATAAAATAAATGAAATTGAAGTGTCTGTTTGTAATGTGAAAATAACAGCTTTTTACTAAATGCATGTGAAAGTATTTACGGTATTTATAACAAAAAAACAATTTTTGAAATTTTTGTCTGTCTGTCTGTTTGTTCCGGCTGATCTCCAAAACGGCTTTTCCGGCTAATCTCCGAATGGGCTGGACCAATTTTGACGGGATTTTCACTGGCAGATAGCAGATGTTATAAAGAGTAACTTAAGCTACTTGTATTTTAGTAAAATAATTAGGGTTCCGCGAAAAAAAATTTAAAACCCTTGAAATCTAATCGTAACAAATTCTATGCGGGGGAAGTCGCGGGGAACAGCTAGTAGTAACATATAATAAATTTATTATACAAATACTAAAACAGAAGGTAACTTCGAAGATAAGAGGGGTAATTAGAGACTGCAAAACGCTAAGCGCAGTATAAAAGTACCCTTTCAATCAAAATTTCGTCTAAGAACGAACCCTTTTTCTCTCAGATGTCACCATCTTCTTTTCGTGTCAATCGCAGGCTCCTTACAAAGGGGTTCGCTAATTGAAATAAATATTTGTGTGTCTAATTTACCTTCGTGACGATACTTGCCTTGACTGTAATACTCTCAATTAACAAGGAATCCTTTTACAAGCTTCTGTTTATGTTAAAGGTATTTATTCTTTATTGATGAGAAAAAAATGAAGGTCTTACCAATTAAATGAAGATTTGTACATATATATATATATATATATATATATATATATATATATTATATTATAGTCACTTAGTTGACTACATATATATATGTCTCTGTCCATTTATCTCACTATAATTATTTTTATGAAATACTGAAGTTATAGATTTACTTAAATTGTGTTTATTTGTTATTATTAAATAAAGCATTTATTTATTATTAATTTATTTATGAGTACGAAATTGCATATAAATGGTTAATGAAATTTGAAATATTACCCAAAAGCATTAAGTACGCAGAGTCGATGCCCTACTGTTTTTATTTGATCTGGCTTCGACATCTTACTTGAAAATAAACGGTTATCAATTCATATTTTGTTTAAATTTAGTTAATTCTTTATTAAAAAGTTATAAACGAACTTACAGTTTTTTTATCGGATGGGGTGACAAACTAGTACACAGTCCACCTGATGGTAAGTGGTTGCTGTGACCCATAGACATCCACATCTATCCTTAATAAGGAATCAAAATGCAGATGCGTTGTCACCGGTGAGGACTAAGATGGAATGCCTCTTTTCCAGTAAAGAGAGTCTCAACATTCACCATACGCAACACAGCAGTGTCAAGCTGCTATTTTGCGCTGGTTTTCTACGACACATACAGTCCACCTGCTGTAAGAATACTGCAGCCCATGTTGCCCAATTTCAAGCAAAGAAGGCAATAGACGTGTTGTCATCTCTTAGAAATAAGTTGCAACGCCTCACGCTCTCTAAATTTTACTGGTTCTCTATACCCTTCATACCGGAATACAATAATTTGGTTAAACTCATATTATAGTTGCACCGAATAAAAGTCAGAATTTAAAAATTATTTTTTCATGATTTATAATTACTGCAGCAAAACTTAATGAGTGAGGTAATAGATAAGCCACGTACGCCAAAATTACACACACACAAACACTCACGCCTGTTACCCAGGGGGGTAGGCAGAGACTACGGACTTCCATTTGGCGCGATCCTGACACACCTCTCCCGCCTCCTTTACATCCATATATCTACGCAAAAATTAGAAAGTTATTTTTAAATTTTCAAACATATGAATTTAATTTTGGACCAGTTGAAGTTAATGCGATTAGACGAGTAATATAAGAATACTTTAAGCATTACTAATATTTAGAACTAATAATAATATATACTATAATACTATATATTTAGAAAAAATATAGTAAAGATTCAACAATTTTATTCTCATCCAGTCAAGATAATTTATCTATCCTGAAATATTTATTGGTCGACGAAGGTAGATTGCATCGATGCCGCAGACGGAGTCAGACGACTCGGGAATTAAACATTGGGTATGTCAAGCAGTTAGAGAAGATTTCAGACGCATTGTTTAAGTTATCCGGAGCATCCGAACTACCTACGTTACGTTCACTTTACCGCGAAAAATAGTTTTAGGGCTGAAATTGATGGGGATAGAATGATTAGATTTTAATTATGTTTGGTATCTCTTTGATTAAATACTTAAATTGTAAAACTTTAATAACTCAAATTCAAAATTTAAAAAACCTCCCGAAGAAAACAGTTGATGATGATGAACGGCTGAACCGATTTTGATAAAACATAAATTTAAGAAACATCGCTAGAAAACCGGCTTTTAAATAAAAAAAGCTGCACATAAATCGGTTCACCCGTTTAAGAGCTACGGTGCCACAGACATACACACAGACAGACAAAGCGTTCAAACTTATAACACCCCTCTTTTGGCGTCGGGGGTTAAAAAAGCGACATTGACTTAGCACGTAAGCAACACAAGTTACATCTGCAACGACAGCCTTTGAAATTGTTATTCCCAGGTTTTATTGCTGATTTATTACATTTTCGGTTAAGAAAAACATTATGGTGTCCGAAGAACTGAGATAATTAAGAGTAGGTGGTACCTGTGAAATTTGGTTCTAGGCAGTTGTGAAAGCTTATATTCTTAACTTAATATCTATACAAATAAATAAAATTGAAGAGTCTGTTTGTAATGTCAAAATTACAGCTTTTTATTAATGCATATGAACGTATATACGGTTTTCATAAGAAAATTACAATTTTTAAAATTTATGTCTGTCTGTCTGTGTGTTTGTTCCGGCTAATCTCCGAAACGGCTGGACCAATTTCGAAAGGACTTTCACTGGCAGATGGCTGATTTCATAAGGAGTAACTTAGGTTACTTTTATTTTAGAAAAAGAATTAGAGTTCCGCGAAAAAAAATTAAAACCCTAAATTAAGCGCGAGCGAAGTCGCGGGGAACAGCTAGTTCTTAACTGAAATCCATAAATCCGTTCTTACGTGATAGATCCATGCTGCAACTATCTTATGGTTGTAATGCGAATGGACTTGCTCGAACGGGGAAGGACCATGCTCTCACAGAATACGAGACTGAAATTCCAGCTTAATAGTGCTGTATTTCATATGGTGATTGTAAAGAACAGGAGATGCTTTTTACTTGAAACGAGGCATTCCATCTTAGTCCTCAGAGGTGTTAACGCATCTGCATTTTAATTCTTAACCGAGGATACATATAGATGTCTATGGGTCACACCATCCTGTACTGTTTAGGAATAAATATACAATAAAATACGAATTACGTAGCAGGCAGTTTAATCGCTCAAAGCAGACTGGCAATTCTTTCCCTACCCGCTTATATCATTATATTATCACTCTTTAAATACATCACAGTTCCCTCCACCAATAGTACAGAATTATATAATAAAATGTAAACTAACTTTATAAATAGGATTCTTATTTCTAGTAGAACGGACACCCCTTGAATGCTCTGTGACAGCCTGGTTGGACGTGGCCTGTACAGAAACAGATTCTGGAAGAGCTGAGTCTGTCAAGACATTACCAACCGCACTAACCGTATCACTCGGCCCAACGCTAACGATCCTCTCCTCCCCTAGTTCTAATTCCGGGGGCAATAGATCGCTACTTGAGGAATCGTTCATAGAATGAGTACATTGTAAGGTATTTTGAACATTTTGTTCTTTCGCTGTATCCCGAGCAGTTCCAGAAGGTGTATAATAATCTATGACGTCATTATCAGTATAAGAAATGTCCGTATTTACGTCATCTTGTAATGTACAATTTCCTTTATAAGCTATTAGATGATCAATATGTTTTTTTAAACTTTTACATGATTTTTCAATTTTTACCACATACATTCTAGAGCCAACTTTCTTAACTATTCTTCCAAGTTTCCACACATGCTTGGAACCATTATTATAAAAACACTTAACTAATACTTTATCGTCAATAGCAAAAGAAGTTGTACGACGGCCCCCATACTGCTTACATTGAGAGATCTGTTGAGACAAAACATTTTTTTTTTTTTACGGCGGATGTCGATGACAGCGATAACGATTCAGTAGTGACTGATAACAGGTCGAGCCGACACCGCAAGGAGCGCCCTAACATTAATTGAGCTGGAGAAAAACCGGTAGTGCAATGCCGACTGTTCCTATAATCAAATAAAAATTTATTAATTTTTTTTGAAATAATTTGATTATTTAATCCATTTTCCTCTATAATTAATTTGATTCCTCTTTTTACAGTTTTAACGCTATTTTCTGCTTGCCCATTTGATTGGGGGTGATAAGGCGCGATAGTCAAATGTTGTATTCCATTAGAAACAAAAAAATTATTTATTTCATCAGAACAAAAATTGGTGGCATTATCCGATACTATGGTTTTTACTAATCCAAACCGACTAAATATCTCACATAGCTTAGTAATAATAGCCTCACTATTGGTACTAGTAAGTTGGTAGCATTCTACCCACTTAGAATATGCGTCGACTGCAATTAAAAGTTCCTACCATATAACGAAAAAATGTCTATATGCAAACGATCCCATACCTGTGCCGGGTAGGGCCAGGAAGCAAGAGGTGTGCGCGGAGGTGCGCATCGAAACTTATTACACACTGAACACGACCCTATTTTTTCCTCAATATGCCTATCTATATGTGGCCACCACATCCGGGCTCTGGCCTGCTCTTTGGTTTTTACCACGCCAAAGTGTGAAGAATGTAGTTCGTTTAATAGCTGCTCGCGGAATATTGACGGTATGATTACTTTGTGGCCCCGCAGGATACAACCATTTTCTAGGGCTAACTCTGACCGACAATTAAAATATGGCTTTAATAAGGGATCTGACACTTTCCGAGGCCATCCGTTACGCATAAACTCTAACACTTTTATTAAAAGATTATCACGGGATGTTTCTTTTTTTATATCTTCCACAGTTATTGGTTTTAAAACTGAGTTATCTATAAAATTAATATACAATGTTTTATCAAGATCCGAGCATTCATTATCAATTTCGTTCTGTAATTGATTTACAGATCGCGATAAGAAATCAGCCACATTGCTGTCACTTCTAACATACTCTAATGTGAAATTATAGGCAGATAAAAAGATCGCATACCGTTGAAGCCGATTAGCCGCCATGTCAGGTATACCCTTTTTGTTTCCGAAAATGGTTAGTAAGGGCTTATGATCCGTCCTTAGGATAAACGGTACCGTTCGGCCATACAAATAATGGTGGAATTTTTTTATTGCAAATATAATAGCGGTGGCTTCCTTTTGGATTTGAGCGTAATTGCATTCCGCCCGAGTGAGTGAACGCGAGGCATAGGCTACGACGCGTTCCGTGCCGTCAGGCTGACGCTGCGCGAGCACCGCGCCGAGACCGCTCGGACCCGCGTCTGCCGTCACTATAGTCGGCAGCGACGCGCTGTAGTGAGCCAGCACTCGGTCAGACGCTAGTTCTTTTTTTATCAATTCGAACGCCTTGTCATGCTCCTTACTCCAGTTCCATTTTTCCCCCTTTTTAAGTAAGGAATGCAAAGGCCTAAGTAATGCAGATGTATTCGGCACAAAACATCTATAATAATTAATCATGCCTAGAACTGACTTTAACTCGCTTACATTTTTAGGTCTACAGCATTTTAATATAGCATCTACTTTCTGTTTTGATTTTCGGAGACCCGTTTTATCGATAATAAAACCTAAATATTCAACAGAGTCTTTAAATAGTTCACATTTCTCTGATTTTAACCGTAACCCTGCATCCTGTAACCTACTTAATACTTGCTCTAGACGTTCCATATGTACTGCTTTTGTGGGGCCCGTAACCAAAATATCATCAAGAAATATACCCGTACCCTCTATACCAGCAAGTAAATTCTCCATAGTTTGTTGAAAAATGCTCGGCGCAGAACACAAACCAAACACTAATCTGGTGTACCTAAATAATCCTTTGTGAGTATTTATACAGGTTAATTCTTTCGTGTCATCTAAAACCAACTGATTGTATGCTCTAGAAAGGTCCAATTTCGAAAATTGTTCTCCCCCGTGAAGTTTAGCAAACAAGTCCTCAATGCGCGGCAACGGATAGTTATCCATAAATAAAACTTTATTCAATGTTACTGAAAAGTCGCCACATATTCTAATATCCCCGTCTGATCTTAAAACTGGGACAATGGGCGTGGCCACCCTTGAGTGATTCACTTTTTCTAAGATACCCAAGTCTAGTAAACGATTCAACTCTTTTTCCACTTTAGGTTTTAAAGCTAAAGGTACAGGACGTGGTTTAAAAAATTTTAGCTCGGCGTCGGATTTCAATTTTAAGTGAATTTTAAACTTATTAAATGTTCCTAATTCACTTGAAAATAGCTTGGCATATTTTTCTCTTAATATACTGTCATAATTTGTGTTGATGGTCAGGTTGTTGCAATTCGCTGTACATAACTGTAAATTAAAAGCGCTTATAAAGTCCCGCCCTAATAGTGCTGGTTGCTTATTATTTGTTTGAATAATAAATAACCTAATGTGTTCAATACGTGACTCGTACGTAACGGGTACCGTTATAAAACCTACAGGAGAAATTTTGCTACCATTATAGCAATTTAGTATTACTTTGCTTTTATTTAGGTTATAAATGTTCTTAAAATAGTTTTCATAAACTCTAAATGGTAATATCGACACTGCACTACCACTATCAATTTCACAAACCAAGCCAGTCTCACCTATAAAAACCATGTGGCGCATCGGCTCGCCGTTATTACACTTAATAGTAAATAGATCATAAATACCTTGAACGATGTCATCGTCATTCGCCGCGATGTAGTTATTAGGTTTAATTAAAGATTTACACATTCTACGAAGATGCCCTTTTTTATGGCACTTCTTACATGAATAACCCGAAAATCGACACTGATCTTTGTTATGATTTGAGTAACCACAAACACTGCACTTGTTTACACCACGGGAATGCATCGCGAACACATCCTGAGAAGATGCGGGAACGCCTAGTTGTGAGGTGACGCTAGTGCTCTGCATAGCGAATCTCGCACACCGCACACTCTGTGCCAGCTCCAGGGCCCTGCTAAAGGTCAAGTCCATGATACTCTCAGCAAATAACTTTTCTCTCTCCTTTACGTTTTCCAAACCCAGGACAAAACGGTCTCTCATTGCCGTCTCCAGCTCAAAAGTGAAGCCGCAGTACTGAGACAGGCTGCGCACCCGCGCGGCCCACTCCGCCAAGTCCTCGCCAGGTCGCTGCTCTGCTCGATAAAACTTGTATCTCTCCGCAAATGAACATTTTTTTGTGACAAAATGTACACTTAACTTTTCTAGTAGTACTTTGTACTCTATGTTTTCTAATTCAGTTGGGAAGACAAGATCTCTTGCCACCCGATACGTATCTTCCACCAGCGCAGTTAGTAACAGGGCCCGTCGTTTCACACCAGACTTATCCGATTCCTCGGTGATGTTATTCGCAGTACAGTACTGCTGAAAACGACTTTTGAATATATTCCACTCCTGTACGCGGTGGTCGAAAATAAGACTGCCGCCAATATTAACGTTTCCGCCATTTGCCATCTTTATCCAATCGACTTAATTTATATCACTGTAAGTCGAAACAACTTTAATACGCGTGAATTACTATATCGTCGCCAAATTGTACTGTTTAGGAATAAATATACAATAAAATACGAATTACGTAGCAGGCAGTTTAATCGCTCAAAGCAGACTGGCAATTCTTTCCCTACCCGCTTATATCATTATATTATCACTCTTTAAATACATCACACATCCACTTCCATCAGGTGAACTTTGTGCTCCTTTGTCACCCTTGTTCTATAAAAAATCTCACTTATATATGATATTTACGTTTGCTGCCTTACTAATGTAAAAGATAAAGCAGTAAGAAGGGTCCGTTTTACAACTGGTAACGAGCTACTTGTTAGCTCCATTACATAAAAATAAAATAGCCTTTTATTTCCAAAGTCATAAAAATTCAATTAGTTTTTATTTATATATAAATTGACCTTATTCAATTAGTACTACCATTAATATCATTATCAATTATGAACATTATTAAAATATTTTAATATAATACATTATGACATTTAAAAATTAACTAATTAGTGAATAAGTCTTTGATGTTACATCTTATATAAATTAATCAGTACAATTACATTTATTTAGTTTATTATTATTAAATATTTAAATTAATTAAAACAAGACTTAGCATAACAAGACTATTAGCATAACAATATATTTAGTATATAAAGTCCCTGATTTCGGAATGTCTATTGACAAAGGCCTCCTCCAGACTTTTCCATTGTTTCCGGCCGAGTGCTAATCGTCGCCAATAAGGTCCAGCCATATTTTTAAGTCATCTTCCCACCTTCTACGCTGACCACACCTGCTTCTTTTGCCTTCTCTTGGATACCAATTAGTGACAATTTGGCTCCATTTTTCTTGACGATTCCTAAGCATGTGTCTAGTCCATCTCCACTTTTGTAAGTCTATTCTTTGTAGAAAATCAGATACTTGGGTTTTGTTTCGAGTGTCTTCGTTCCTAACCCGGTCGGTTTTCTTTATACCAATCATGCTTTTCTCCATTGCTTGTTGGCATGTTAACAATTTATTTCTATGTGAAGCTGTAAGTGCCCAAGATTCGCATCCGTATGTTAAACAGGGAAGAATACACATTTCAAACACTTTTCGTTTTCCTGCCATTCCCAATTCTTTGCTCTTCATTATTTCTTTTAGCGACCGATACTTTTTCCACTCATTCGCTATTCTTTTATTTATTTCCTTGGATGTTAGGTCTTTCGGTGATATGATTTGGCCTAAGTAAATGTATTCTTCTACATATTTTAGTACTTCACCGTCAACAGCTATTGGTATCTGATCTCTATTGGACATTATTTTGTTTTTTTGTGTTCATTTTCAAACCAGCTTTTTTACTTTCATTTGATAGATCTTGTATCATTCTCTCAAGTATCTTAGGATTCTCTTCGAATAAAACGATGTCGTCGGGGTATCTGAGGTGGTGAAGTCTTTTTCCATTTATGTTCAAGCCCATTTTATCCCAGTTTATGTGTCGAAATATATGTTCTAGAGCCGAGAAAAATAGCTTTGGTGAAACAGGATCACCTTGTCTGACCCCTGTTCTTATAACAAACTCATCTCCTAGTGTATCGAGGTATATTCTTGCTGAGCATTTATCATAGACTTGTTTTAATATGTTTATGTACGTTTTGTGAATTCCTTGTCTTTCTAGACTCTCCCAGATGATTTCTTGATATAAACTATCAAATGCTTTTTTATAATCTACAAAGGCTAAGTAGAGAGAGTGGTTTATTATACTCCTTGTACCTTTCGAGAACCTATTTTACCGTGTGGATAAGATCAATGGTCGAAAAGTTACATCTAAAACCCGCCTGTTCTATTGGTTGGTTTTCGTCTAATTGAGAAGTGATTCTGTCAAGAATTATTTTTGCGAATATTTTGTAAATGTTTGACATTAAGCTGATTGGTCTGCAATTATCTATTTCATCTTTTGCTCCGTTTTTGTGTATTAATATAATGCGTGATTTTGACCATTGCTTCGGTATTTGACCTCCATATAAGAATTCAGTAAACATTCTTACTAGTATTGGACATAATTCCTCAGATGTTCCTTGTAGAGTCTCATTTGTAATCTTGTCTGGTCCGGGTACTTTATTTAGTTTTGGTGAGCTTAATGCTTTTTCTACCTCGCTACTTAATATAGATAGGTGCTTGTTATGTATTGTAATAATTGTTTGAAACTTTTTATGCAATGGTATTTCTCTACTGTAGAGTCGTCTGCAGAAATCAGTGGCACACTCAATGATGTCCTTACGTTTAGTATAATGTCCCATCGTATTTCTGATAGTGCGATTTCAAGCTCTTGAAGGTGTTCTTCTGTTCTTAGAGTTCTTGTGTTAAGAGTTGATATTTCGATTGTACCTCTTCTTTTAGAATCTCTTTTTGTTAGTAGAGTTTCTTTTTTATTTGATGTTAGTAGCATTTATTTTTTATTAGATGTTAGTAGAGTTTGTTTTTTATTAGCTGAACTATCGCTGGAGGGTACTGGTCTAAAGCTCCCGCGGCGACTACCCGTGGTGGGAGCTGTGTTTTGTGTTTCTGTAGATTTTTCTTTCTGTTGCTTCAATAGATGTGAAGCTCCATTTTATTATACGAGTATAGATTATCCGTTCATTAAGCACTAAAAAAGCTCCTGGTTTTGATGAAATTAGGATTATTGATCTTAAAAATATAAGTGATAAAATTACACCCGTTATAGTTAATCTCATAAATACATCTGTGCAAAGTGGTACATATACAGCAGGAGTGCCAAACATTATGTATTTGATTCTTAATCGAGCATAGATGTAAGTATATCACCGCGCGTGTCACACGTCCTCGAAATTTTTTAAAATTCCTTGACTGAAATTCTAAGAACTACTAAGATTTTGGTACTAAACGTTATGTACTTACATGAGGATACTAAAGTTGTGTATCCATCAAATATCAAAACATTCTTAAAATATCCTAAAATAAAATTTAACAAAATCCTGTCTCGACTGTTGAATTCAGACTTATTGACTGTCAGCTGTCGATATATCAAATTCCTAAAAAAGTAAGACGAGACGGATCGTTAATCTTGTTATATTTAAAAATACTGATGTTACTGTATGAGATACTATTTCTATTTTTATAAAATATTGAAATACTCTAGCTGTACCTTGGAATCAAATAATTCTAATAATAAGAAATATGACTGAAATCCGCTCAAGATTTATATGATATTTGAAATTTTATAACAGAATTTGTTTCGTTTAGATTAGTAAAAAATTTAATTTTACTTACATTACACAGACTTATTATTATTACATTATGTTTGTTCAAATATTTTTTCAAATCTTATGGACATTTGTATAAATATAGAAAAGTTGTATCATATACGCAACATTTTTCATTTTCTTTGTTCAAGTTTTTTCTTAATTAAAAAAGCATACCTACAGGGTTATAAGGTATAATAACGCTGCCTATGGTGGTGCCGTAATGTCATCACCCCATATATCGTGGGTGTCGTAAGGGACGACTACGGGATGTGTTAGAAGGGTCTAGGCTTCCGGTAGATGGCGATAACTATGCCGTTTTCTACAGGCGGAAATTACTCAGACCGTGGATGGTAGTGATTATGGCAAATCTTTACTACAACTGGATACGCCCATATATACTATTTAACTTTTATGGACAGCTGAAGAAGGAGATGATGATTTTAAATCACTACATAATTATAATTGTGTTCTGTATTGTATTGAGTGAATGTTTATAGTTAATCAAACAAGAACACAGCTTTTTCTAACGCTTCTATTACCCGGGTAAATAATAAAAGTGCTTATACGAAATTTAATTATGATATCTACTCATAACATACATATATATATCAGAAATGTGTAGTGGTGGCTTAAGAACACCACTAGCCCATATCATCCCGTGGGTGTTGTTAGACGTGACAGAGGGAAACAAACGAGTACATGGGCAGCAGCGTCTATAATGCAGTAGTCTTTGGATAGGTCTATGTTCAGCAGTGGACTTTCATAGGCTGTAATGATGATGAACGATATTATACGAAATACGAGATGGTATACCGACACCTATCGATAGCCTAAGATTTTTCTGGAACTTCTTATAGTCGTCACACAGGGGACAAAATAAAGTGATGGATTCTCTTAAGTCGGCTTATCTAAAGGCGAGCTATTATTATTAGTGGACTGATAGCAAGGAACGCTGCATCATGATTGATGAGTAGCTTGCGCATGATTGCTACCGATTTAGTTCACAACCGTGCTTCTTTTCAGCTAACCATCTTTTCTTATACTTTGCTATTTAAATGTGTTCCTAAGGTAGAGACTTTCCGAGCAAATTTAATAGATTTTTTTTTAATAGATTCGAAAAATATTACATAGTAATTTTTCGGTACTAGTATTAAACAAAATAAACCTATCTATCGATTCAAAATATTTATTTTGATTCTTCAACGCGTAAACACCTAGCCCACGCTTATATTTTACTTTCTCTACCTCTATAGCTTGTAATTCCCTCTGGATTTCTTGCTGGTTCTTCTCAAGACAGAGGTTTTTTCCTAACCAGTGATAAAACTTAAATGACTTTGAATAAGTATTATTGTAATCTGTATTGAATAAAATGATTCTGTTCTATTCGCCTGGTTCCTGATGATGATATTTTTAATCAAATGCGAATGACGTTCAAAGAGTAACATCGAAAACAAATAAATGTAAAGGAGATATTTTACTGATACTACTATAAGTATCACCATATCTAGTTAATTAGTGTTTTATTATCCCCACAGCAGGATTTTCTCCTGTATTGTGAAGGCAGTTTACATACATAATTCTACAAAGACACACTTCCAGACCCAGAACAATTATTTGTATGCTAGACTATACAAACATTTGACCGTGCTTTGCGGCATTCCTTGGGGCAGGTTTATGTTCATCAATGGACTTGTGAAGGCCTTTAATGATGACGATGATATATAAACATTTGCTCCGTGCAGGATTTGAACCCTATTAAGTAACAATGGGCGAACTTAAGCTCTGTAGGCATTAAATGAGTTAAGACAGTCGGCCCGTTCGAGCACGTATCTAAACTAACACAAGGGCACTTGCTCGTCCTTAACTACCGTTACCCGATATAACACTTAACTATGAGCACAGATTACTTAATAGTTTACTAAACTATGAGACAAGACTGAAGGTTGGTTGTAATTGTGCAATGCAGTGTGGCTGTAGTGTCAGAAACGTGGGAGTAAAAAACTCCATACGAAAGCAAACAATTTGTGCTTGTATGCAAAATAAAAGTTTATTCTACTGTCTGTGCATTTTTCCAACAGTTTAAACTTAACATACATGCGTAGTGTTTGTATGTATGGTTTTATTAGTATTGCTCAATTTTACGTGTATGTAATGTTTAAGTATTTGCTTACATTAAGGAAGTATAAACAAGGCTAACCGCTTTATTAGAGATTTCCTTATAAGGATCGTCATAGTTCCTGATAAAATGTTGTGCGTATACGCATCATAGTCTTCCTATTTATTAATTAATGTCATTCATGCTTATGTATGAAATACAATATATGCGAAGACTTTAACATAGACTTAAACTATTTCTATGAATTATACATAACAGATTATAAACTCGTATTTATATTACAACTGCCTCGTTGGTTTAGTAGTTGTAGTAGTGCGACTGCTGATCATGAGGTCTCGGGTTCGAATCCCGGGTCGGGTCAAAAATGAGTTATTGAGCGTTTCCATCAAGAAACTCTCAGTAGCTGCCCGGAGTCAGGAAGTTGGCGCTGTCTCACCCCCGTGCCTCGGAAAGCACGTAAAGCCGTTGGTCCTGCGCCTGATCTCTCTGCGGTCGTGTCGGTTTACTGTCCCATCGGGCTATGAGAGTGAGGGAATAGAGAGTGCACCTGTGCCTGCGCATACACTTGGGCACTATAATCCTGTCCTGCGCCGATGGCTAGTCTGCGTTGAGGCTGGCCGCCGTGACCGAAATTCGCGCTGGAGGACATTATTATTATATTAAAAACATAAAAGTAAAATCCACCTAGATTTAGTAGGAGGTCTTTTCTTCCCAGGAGTCGTCTAGGTAGGTAACACTCTCTTTCCTATTTCTTCCGCAAAATAACAGTGCTTGCACTGCCGTGTTCTAAATGGTACAAAGAGCCCGTCTAATTACAGACTGTGACGTATTTCATTTTAGTCTTCGAAAGTAATACCGCTTCGGAATCCTTCCTTCTTTGAGGTTAACTGCAGGTGTTCATGAACTAGTAGCTAGTTACCAATCAATGGACTGTAAAGTCGTTTGTAACTCGTTTTATAAAAAAAAATCGTTTGCTTGGATACTATTTAAATCACTTTTCAGTAATACATATGCATATAATAAAAGAAGCAAATTTTAGGTTCTACTCCCACTCAGTCAAGATTTAGGCAAAATCACAAAAATGTTGCATGTCCGTAATCCCAGACAGTTCCATTTTTGTATGCCCATCTCTAAGGTATAACTAAAAGATGTTGAATAAAACCAACTTTATGGTTTTTATCGCTTTTGATTTAAACTAATTATATGATTCGATATATGCTTTTCGGCAACCGTGGTTATAAGAAGACCAGAGTACTCTGAAGAGGCACCGCCTCCATTTTTTTATAGGATAAAGGTGACAAGCGAGCACACAGTCCACCCGATGGTAAGTGGTTGCTGTAGCTCATAGACATCTACACCTATCATCGTTTGCGAATCAAAATGCACAGATGATTTGATAGCCGCGACAACTAAGATGGAATGCCTATTTTCCAGTAAAAAAGGGTCTTCGATTCTCTACACTCACCATACGAAATACATCAGCATTAAAGTGCTATTTTACGTTGGTGTTCTGTAAGAGCGTGGTACTTCCCCGGTCGAGTCAACTCATTTGTGCTACAACTATACAATTAATATAGCTCCAGCATGTCTCTATCACACTTAAAAATTTCTTCTCCCAATAAGGCCCGTTTAAACACAAGGAACGCCTTTCTGCACAGCATTCAGCGCTATCTACGATTTTGCTATGTAGCGGTCAAGGAGGCCAGGAAAACGTACACACACAAAGCACTTTCTGTGATCAGTAAATGCTTTACAGAGTTATAGGCAGGGAGCCACATAGCGCGAAAAATCGACAACCTATAGGGAAGGAAGATTCTCAAGTGGCAGCCTCTTAGTTTAGACCCCTTACTCTATTGGATGGTGTGGCATTCCTTGAGGGAGGCCTATGTTCAGCAGTGGACTTGTGCCTGACTGCAATGATGAAGTAAATGATAATTGCGGCTACGAAAGATTAAAAAAATATGGAAAATCTATGAAAAACATTAAAAGGTAAATGAATGGTTACCCACTGCTTTGTATTCGCAGGTAATAAAATCTTCAATTTTATGAAACTGGCTACCGGTTTCTTAAACACTAATTAAGTAAGAATATAATATATGAAAATGTTCCGATTCTATTACCTGTAGTGAATGATTATAATTTTATCTCGTTTAAAAAAGCTAGTATTCTTCAGAATTATTTAATTCAAATAGAGAGATATTTATATAATTCAAATATAAATATAACGAAAATAATTATATAATTTCAGTAAATATGCGTCTGAAAAGAAAAAAGAGATTACGTATTATTTTGCAAAACGAATGACTCAAACCCATTACACACGATTACGATCCCATTGACCTCGAATCAAATGAGTCATACCACAATGAATCAGTAGGCGAAGAAAGCGATTTTTCTGTATTGTACAATGACTAAACATACTTTATTGTACTATATCTACCACAGATTAATAGAGGAAACCTGCATGTTTGAGAAATTTAAAAGAAAATATTTCAAAGACATTTGAAGTCCGCCAAATCGCATTAGGGCAGCGCGTAAGAGAAATGAAACAAGGCCCAAAAGTAGGACGTATATGCGGTGTGACTTTACTTTTACTTTACTAGATGATTTCTCTATTTTCATTATGCATTCTCCTATCGAAATTCTATTGCTAAACATAGATCTCACCCACAGATAGCCTCACAGGAGGGATATTTGTCGCAGATGCCACGCTTAGTTTTAAATAAAAAAAATAAAAAAAATTCAATGACTCTTTTACCGCTTCCTTTTTCTTGGGACCCCCTAAACTAATATTAATTAAATTTCAAATATTTTAAATGTAATAAAACTAAAATAATTTAATATTATAATCAATTTTGGGTAGACATTTTACACCGAATATCGAAATTTCAGTCATGGCGTCTACGAACTAGCTATCAGTGACATAGGAAAAGGCAAACAGATTTGTTTGTTTTCGTTTTCGACTCGGAAATTCTCTGTACGTAACCGTCTTTTTTTATAAAACAAGTGACAGACGAATTTACAGTCCATCTGACAGTAAGTAGCTTCTGCAGTGGACACCTGTAGCCAACTTCTAACGAAGAAGGCTACAGGTGCGTAGCCGTATATGTATTCTGAGGTAGTACCCCCGAGGGCTAAGAATACCTCACAGTTTGTAATTAATAGAATGAGGCGCTACTTTGCGGAAATCCATTATATTAAAGTTGTTAGAACTTAATTTTTTTATCTACGCGCAATAAAATAAAATGATGTATCCTGCCCAGTTTGAAGAACACCTCCCACCCTACCACAATTCCATGCACTATCCTCGTCACCACCAATCCCAGCATTACCACCCCTAACACCACACCAGGAACTCCAAACACAACACCACACTAGAAACGACACACCACATTTAGTAATACGACACATGTTTCGCCTCTAAACGAGGAGCGGTCAGCCACCGCAAAGCTATAGGGGATAGTGCACGCAATTGCGGTAGGGTGGGAGGTGCTCTTCAAACTGGGCAGGACATATCATTTTATTTCATTACTCGAAAATAAGCAAATTAATTCCTAAAAACTTCAATCAAATTGGCTTGCAATAATCTTCAGATGGGAACATAGTAATGTAGACTATAATTTGGCGGCAGAAACAGGTATGAGGGTTATAACTACCCGGACGGATTCCTGCGCAGAAAAGGTGTCCTACCACCTAAACATAGAAGTGAACATCAATTGTAAATTATATGTTAATAATATTCATTGGAACCTAAGTGCATTAGTTAGCACTAATAGCTATATAACGACGTCAACACGCCACTCCTTCGCGACTGCTAATTACTACATTTCTTACTTTGACAGTTATTGCAACTAACTCCATTTATTGCATGGTTAGAATTTTTAGTTTCTAACCATGCAATAAGTGGAGTAATGTAACTTCGTCGATAATTTTCAAGATTATATTTGTCCATTTTAAAGAATGTTTTCCAATAAAGGTATATACAAGTCACCATTACTTAGTTTTTTTGTGTAATGTTTTAAGAGAAATCTGAGGATAAAGTAAAGTAAAATTACAGCCTTTATACATCCCACTGCTGGGTACAGACCTCTTATTTCTGAGAGATATTAAGGGCACGGAAGTGTCTCCTGCACTGCCCCTATGCGTGTTGGCAAACTTTCCATTTCTTCGAAACATTTTTTAAATTCTCAGGCAAGCAGGTTTCCTTACGGTTTTCCTTCACCGACGAGCACGTGGTAAATCCGCACCTAAAATTGCAATTGAATTGGTACCGGCAGGGTTCCAACCGGGCACTTAGTCCCTGAGCTACCATAGCTCTAATCGAATCAGGTGTAGAAGGTAAATAATCTAATACCTAATTAAAGCTATGACACAAATAATCAACTTTCACATATTTACTGCTTAACATTTTTAATTACAACTTAAATCACCATACTTTTAAATTATTCTCTTTTCCTCTACACCTGCACCCGTTCCATCACTCAATATTAATAGTCCTTTCTAAATATTAATCAATGCAGCTCCTCCCTCTATCAGCTATACAAATAAATAAAATTGAAGTGTCTGTTTGTAATGTCAAAATTAAAGTTTTTTACTAAATGCATATGAAATTAAATACGGTACCTATAACCAAAATACAATTTTTTAAATTTTTGTATGTCTGTCTGTCTGTTTGTCCCGGGTAATCTCCGAAACGGCTGGTCCGATTTTGACGGGACTTTCACTGGCAGATAGCTGATTTCATAAGGAGTGACTTAGGCTACTTTTATTTTAGAAAAAGTGTATAGTTCCGTGCAAAAACATAAAAACACTAACACGCGAGCGAAGCCGCGGGGAACAGCTATTTAATCAATAAAGTATAATTGTAACTGTAAACTACATATTTTCTTCCATTAAAATATTAAGAGGTTTTGCAACTTACAACTTTTGGAGTAAATATTTTAATTTTCTACAAATCACTATTCATCATTACAGCCTATCTAAAATCCGCTGCTTAACGTCAACTCCATAGATTGCGTAATAGGGTTTATATTTGCCATAGATACATACGCGGGTTGGCATCCACAGTTTTTTTTATTATTTTCAGTTGTTATCAAGAAGATGCTCCTCCTATCTCATGTCACAATTCCCTCTGTCACTTATTACGACACCCGGGATGATATGGAGTACTTTATTCTCTTACGCCACTGGGTAATGTACAAAAATTAATTACTAGTTGAGAAAATAGGGTGCTGTTAACCAAGGTAACGAAATAAGCAATAAAATTCCAGAAATAATATACCAAATTTAATGACAGCGGGTAGCGTGATCTTATCAAGTAGACAGTAAAGCTCAACCTCTCGCTTGTCGTTTCAGGTGTGCAAAAGGTATACTAATAGCCTGTATCTATATATCATCACTGTGCACAAATATGATGATGTATGATGAACTTCTCATGTCCTCGAAATAGTTTATTTTTATTTTTTTAAACCTACATGGTTTTTTACAATGTTGTCTTCAATGTCGAGCACTTTATACGTCATCAACTAAAATTGCAATTAACAACTTCATTGGTACCAGCAGGGATCGAACTCGTGTTGCACGCGTATTGTGAAATTTCCAGCCAGCGGTTAATTCCCGAGCTACCACGGCTATTAAGGCAGTATTATGAAATCTCATTTCATGAGCTACCATAGTTTATTTACTAACAGACCTCTACCTATATTAATGAAAACTAAACTTAAAAAAGCGTAATGTATCTTGCGAGTAATCGAGATAAAATTTTATTGGAAGTTAAATTTTAAAAGATTATGTGGCACAGTCACGCTGTTAGTCAAGTTATATTAAGGCTTCTAACAGGTCGGTTAATTGTTTCTTGGCATATTTTATCTTACGATGCCTTAATATAGAAACTTATTAAATTCATGTGAAAGTAGCCAGCCACTCAAATAGCATAGTCACATAGTCACTGAGCTCTAACATCACCGGACTTCCGTTATGTAGGGGCGGCAGCAATCGTCTCGTTGTATTAACGTTATAAATTAGGACGTTAACGCGCCGCGCCGGCCCTAGAGAATAACCGTAAACCGCGGCAAGTGGTCATTCCCAGCACTTGTGGCGTTTGTGTCGCTACTTTTATCGCTCCAGTGCACTTTTTCAGTTTCATATCACTATATGGAAGAATTATTACCATACGTTTCCTTTAAACTACATGAGGAAAAGTGTTTAAATTTTTCTTTTATTATTGTTAAAGGAATAAATAAGTAAACAATTTAAATTATTGTTTATTTATTAATTTAGTTAACTGATATTTTTCATAAGAATGTAGCTACGCCCATCCTACATAGATTCCACTTCTGGACGCAAACCTTCTCTGATTTCTGTAAGGATTTTTGAGTACAAAAGTGTTGGTCGCGTGCCCTAAAGCTAGTTAATTAAAACGTGCTTAAGATATTTTTATTTCACAGACATACAAGTATAAGTCGCACGTGGTTCATTCAGAACATGAAATTGTGATTGGCAGTTTCATTGTTGCCGAAGAGAATCGAACTCGGTGGTACAAAGGCGAGCGTTTGTACCCGAAGCTATCATGTCCATCAAAATTTAAGTTCAGTTCTCAAAATTAAGTATTACTAATATCAATATTTTATTAAGTATTAACAAAACTACTAAATTTATACCAAAGGCACATAATTAATCAAGTTAATAATATTCATTTGGTATTTATTTAGCTAATGCTTTTAGTATTTTGGAATAAAATCTATCTAATGTTGCTTTAAAATCTTTTTTTTTATTAGTGCACTTTACGGCCGTTGTAAAACACTAATAATTATTTTCTGTATATTTAACGTTAATGCTGTTTCGTTAATAACATTGGAAACTTAGCGATAAATAATTTAAAATATTAATTTAATTATCGGTAAAAGTTTTAAGGACTTTTTTAAAGGCTTTTAAGCATTTTATATGTCTAGTATTTATTAGAAAAATAAAATTTATATTATACTTTTTAACAAATTCGTTTATGTTTGATAGTAAATATGGTGCAGAACGAATGTGATCTTTATCTTCTATAATATGTAACTGCATAGCTGAACGTGGGTTTCCCCGGTTTGAAGGAGAATTTGCTATATTCGTCATGCTTGGCAGTCGGATTGGAAACCTCAGTACCTACCAGTCGTCCTGTACCTTTGTGCCGTACCATGGTGCTTCCCGTCGGTGCTCTACGCTGTTATCAGTCGTCACTCTTTGTTTTTTACGGCTAGCATAAAAGGGATTGAACCGCGCTTTATCGGAAGCCATAAGATTTTTCAAGTTCGTTTGCCTGGCTCGGCCATCCTGAATTATCGTCTAAGGTGTACGTTAATTCAATGTAGGCCCCGCTACGAGTATTTGTACCGGTTTCTTTTTCAATTTAACTTTACATTTGTGGAGAAAAATCAACTATTGGTGGCCGTGCTAGCCAAAAGCTTTCAATGGCCCTCTTGTACCTTTAAAAATACACTAAGGGAAGATATAGGTTAACTCTCTTATGCCGCAACCGCAACGGTTAATATGCAGTTAAAATGCATATATTTCATTTAACCTGTAGACGCATCGGTTGCGAGAACCTTTGAACTTATCTAAACAAATAATTTGTGGTAAGTATTCATTATAATCGACAGCTTCAAACGTAGTGTCGTGTTTTTAAGTATAATACAATCTGCATTGATAAAAAACGACAGTACTATCGACAGCTTGGTAGTCCACTGTCTTTCGCGGGTTCGAATTTTATATAGAATTTGCATGGCCTACTACAATCAATAGTTCTGGATGTAACAGTTTGTCTTTGTGTAATATTTGTATGTAAAATGCCCTCAAGATAATAGCAGAAAGTTCTAATGTTAGGGGTAAAGTATTTTTTTCAAAGAAACAAAATAAAATGCACTTAAGCAGCGTCGTCTTATGATGTTCTGCATCGTTATCCGTCCGGGGTACTATAGGCAATCACCAATTGAGGAGAAAACCTTCGTTGCAAATACTGATTTAAGTATTGCAGTAACAATAAAATAAAATTTAAAAACACTTAAAATAAATTGTTTTTATTTCGTTCTTATGTTCAGTACATTTCGGCACCGTAGCGACAGTGAGTCTGAGGAGTACATACTCTCCAGACAACATCAGCCGGTGCCTGCATTCACGTGATGCATACTTATTGCTTGATTTTCCACACAGCGATTTCAATTGTGCCATCCCATTAGTAGTTTTCGATTACCTTCAATGTTTTCGACAGAAATACAATACATTTTCAAACTATTTTTTATCTGTACTCGCTGTCTAATATCTTTTAGCAATTTAATTAAATCGCTTAAACAAAAAACTATTAACAAGTTACGGTGAGTTTATTATAATTCTCTTTGCAAATGGATTAACTATATAAGTGATGCTATATAAAAGGAGATAATTCACATCATATAAGATGCTATAGTAATCATTTATAGAAAATAATAATTAAAGAAATGAAAAAAAAAGATAAAAAAGTGTCTGTGTATTTATGTACGTACGTAGGAAGTTATACTTCTTTAGCGTAACAAAACAAAAAAAAACTTGAGAGACAATTACCCACTGAAGTTGTCTCCTTTTAGGTGTCGGTGTGCGCGCGCTTCGTAAAAATTCACTTTAATCATTTTTCCGAAACGCCCCAAAAGAAGTATAACTTCAATTATTGTATTTATTGGTGGGATCGTAAGCAGAAAACACTGCTAGACACTGTCTTACACTCGTCATATCATGCCTCGGAAAGCACCGAAAGCAGTTCTGCGCCTGATATCTCACCTGTCGTGTCGGATCGTCGTCCAATCGGACTATGAGAGTGAAGGGAATAGAGAGTGCACATGCTAGTGCACACACTCGTGCACTATAATCTTGTTCTTATTGTAGGGAGGAATTTTTTTATACAATAAGGATGAGAAAAGCGTACACAGTCTACCTGGCGGTAAATGGATGTTGTGGCCCAAAGCCACCTATTCTCGATTAAGAATCAAAATATACATGTATGTATTATCCATGTGCTAGTAGCTACTTCCCATTATATAATTAACACTTTTGTCATCTATATTTATTTAAAATTTTGTAAATAATAGAGTTGATAAAACTTAAACAACACGCATCGATCATGAGCTGATATTGTCCTCGAGGCCGAATTTCGATCACGGCAGTCAGTCTCAACCGTGTAGTGGCGGTCAAGAATATCCACTAGCCCATATCTTCCCGTGGGTGTCGTAAAAGGCGACAAAGGGAAACAGGTAGGAGATGGGCAGCAGCATCTTCGTGACAGTAGCCGAAATTACAATAAAAAAAACTGCGGTTGCCAACCCGCTCACCAAGCGTGGCAACTATGGCAAATACCCCCCTATGAAGAGAGTAACAAAGAGACGGCCCCCAGTCCCCGGCGGCCCCGCTATTCCTGGATACGGTGGCGACCATGGTAACGGCGGGGCAGGGGGTGCTAAGAATCTCCGGTGGAGGTTCGGTTGCCACCTTAGACGACTCGACCTGGCAACGTACAACGCACGCACCCTGAGGACTGACGAGAAGATCGAAGAAGAGATAGACAAGTTACGCTGGCATATTATAGGATTATCCGAAGTCCGAAGAGAGGTGGAGGACACGGTAATCCTCAAATCCGGCAACTTGCTCTATCACCGGGAGGGCGACCATCTGTCCCAAGGAGGTGTCGGATTTATCGTCCACAACTCTCTCGTTAACAACGTTGTAAAGATCGGGAGTGTGTCGACGAGGGTTGCGTACCTTATACTCAGAATCATCAAACGGTATTCGCTGAAGGTCATACAGGTTTACGCACCAACCTCGGCACACCCCGATGAGGAGGTGGAGGAAATTTATGAGGATATCTCTAGAGCCATGCATTCCTCCAAAACCCAATACATGGTGTTAATGGGAGACTTCAATGCAAAACTAGGCACAAGAGAGAACGGTGAGCTGAAAGTAGGGAAATTTGGAATAGGGCAACGGAACCCAAGGGGCCAGCAGCTGGCCGACTTCATGGAGAAAGTGGGACTCTTTATGATGAACTCTTTCTTCCAGTAGCCACCCCACAGGAAGTGGACCTGGTCGAGCCCCGACGGTTCGACAAAAAATGAAATTTACTTCATTATGACGACCAGACGACAACTGTTCAGTGATGTCTCCGTGATCGCGAGGGTGAAAACTGGTAGCGATCACCGAATGGTTAGAGGCACATTAAACCTAAACATTAAGATAGAGAGGTCTCGTCCTCTGCTTCGTGCTCTGTTCCAAAGTCCTGAAACCTTTCAGCTCGAGTTACAAAACCGTTTTCAGTGCCAAGAAAACTGCAATGAATTGGACGATATGAATGACAAGCTCGTGGAAACTGTCCATGCGGTCGGAGCTAAGTTCTGCAAGAACCGCCGCAGAAGAACACAAACACTCTCCGATCACACTCTTAATCTCATGGATGTTAGATGGGAGATGAAGTTACATTCTTCAACAGATTTGACAGCATACAGGAAACTGAACAGACAGATCTCCAAATGCATGCGGCGGGACTTACGCAACTTCAATACAGCTTGTATTGAAGAAGCGATCGAGCGGAACCAAGGCTCCAAAGTCTTTGCCAGAGGTCTGTCTGCCAGAAAGAGCCAACTGTCAAAGCTGAGGACCGAGTGTGGCAGCATCGTTTCCGGGACACCTGAGATTTTGAGTGAGATTGAGAGGTTCTATGGGCAGCTGTACACGTCATCTTTGGAGCCACAGGCAAGTGTGAGTAACGATCCAAGAGCGAGTCTTATCCGACACTATTCCGAAGATATCCCGGACGTCAGTCTGAGCGAGATTAGAATGGCTCTCCAGCATCTTAAAAACGGCAAGGCCCCAGGCGAGGATGAAATTACAGCGGAGCTTCTGAAAGCGGGTGGAAAACCGGTACTTGAAGTCCTTCAGAAGCTCTTTAATTCCGTCCTCCATGGTAGCATTACACCGGAGGCGTGGAGCAAAATTGCGGTGATATTGTTCTTCAAGAAAGATGATAACGCTCTCTTGAAGAACTACAGACCGATTTCCCTTCTGAGCCGCGTTTACGTGCTGTTTTCGAGAGTCATTACGAATCGTCTCGCGCGCAAACTTGACGAATTCCAGCCTCCCGAACGAGCCGGCTTCCGAAAGGGCTTTAGCACCATAGACCACATACATACCCTTCGGCAAGTTGTACAATTTGCTACTATAACTAGCGTATGTGGACTATGAGAAAGCCTTTGATTCCGTCAAAATTTGGGCGGTGCTGCAGTCCCTTCAGCGGTTCCAAGTTGACTGTCGGTTTATCGAAGTGCTGAAGTGCTTGTACAGTAGGGCTACGATGGCTATCCGAGTACAGAACCAGAGTACGAAACCTATCCCATTGCAGAGAGGTGTAAGACAGGGTGACGTTATATCCCGAAAACTCTTCACCGCTGCATTGGAAGACGTTTTCAAGCTTCTGGACTGGAAAGGATACGGTATCAACATCAATGCCGAGCACATCACTCACCGTCGATTTGCCGACGATATAGTCCTTATGGCAGAATCGCTGGAGGATCTAAGCACCATGCTCAATGACCTCAATAGTGTCTCCCAACGGATAGGTCTTAAGATGAACATGGACAAAACAAAGATCATGTTTTAATGTCCATGTCACACCTATGCCGGTAGTTGTTCGGAGCACTAAGCTCGAAGTTGTTGACCAGTATGTTACCTGGGACAAATAGTCTGACTTGGTAAGTCCAACTTCGACCGAGAGGTCAATCGACGGATTCAATTCAGCTGGGCAGCGTTCGGGAAACTACGACACATCTTCTCCTCAGACATTCCTCAAAACCTTAAAACGAAATTATACAACCAGTACGTGTTGCCAGTGATGACTTACGGATCTGAGACATGGTCCTTCACTGCTGGCCGTATGAGGAAGCTCAAGGTCGCTCAGCGAGCTATGGAGAGGGCTATGCTCGGAATTTCTCTGCGTGATAAACTTAGAAATGAGGATATCCGCAGTAGAACCAGAGTAACCGACGTAGCCCAACGGATTAGTAAGCTGAAGTGGCAGTGGGCCGGCCATATAGCTCGAAGAACCGACAATCGATGGGGAAGAAAGGTTCTTGAGTAGCAGCCTCGTACCAGTAGGCGAAGTGTAGGGCGACCCCCCACGAGATGGAGTGACGACCTGGTAAGACATGCAGGAAGTCGATGGGTGCGGGTAGCTCAGGACCGTGCTTTGTGGCATTCCTTGGGGGAGGCCTATGTTCGGCAGTGGACTTGTGAAGGGCTGTAATGATGATAATGATGAGTCAGTCTCAACGGAGACTAACCATGTGTACAGGACAGGATTTATACTCGTAGTACCCGAGTGTATGCGCAAGCACAGCTGTACTCTCTATTCCCTCACTCTCGTTATTCGATGAGATGGTAATCCGACACGATTGGAGAGAGTTCAGGCGCAGGACCAATGTCTCTTTAATTGTTAATATGTCTTTTTTATTTCAAATTATTTAAATGTCAGGAATTGGTTGAATAATAAAATGCCATTACATTCATTCATACACGTATATATCATACAGTTCAAGCTAATGCGACTCCGAACTCGATACATCTATATTTGTGTTGTAGAATCATAGGTAAATCTTTTGATTTTTATTATTATTTGATACGAATACTATTGTCATTTTTTTATCATTTTTATATTAGAAGTCATAAACAGAACACGTTTTAATATACTCTTAGTGCTGCTAAGTATTATGCAAAACGAAAATATTTGCATTTTAAAAATTCTAAAATTCACTTTAATATACAGTTGAGAGCGCTTAAATGTAAAGGAATTTTAATATTAGTCTCGTTCTTTGAAAGCATTAATTAAAAATACTAATTACTAAGAAAAATGAATTCACTTACGTTCTAAAGCTTTTAACAGGTTTAAATGTTGGTAAGTAAGAGCAAATGGGTAACCACCTTGTTTCTATGTCTATCATTTTTGATGGTATTCTTTTTAACTTTATTTTAAGTACATAAATAAAGAGATGTGAGTTAGAAAACATATTAATTTGGTGAAAATCTTTATTGCACATAAAGCGTACAATTGGCGGACTAAATGCCTTTAGGCATTCTCTACCAGTCAACCAGAAAAGTAGAAAAACTTAAGCTTGGGCCATAAAAAGATGAAAATATGTATATATAAATATGTATATATACCGTACGAATGTATGTTGTCTTGCTATAATAATACTTGCTCGACAAAGTTAAATTAAACGCGATAAAATCCGTAATTTTTTTTTTCATTTAATGCGTAGTCTTCGCGTAAATATAAGAAATCATTATGCAGACACATTCTCTTAAAGTTAGCAACAACAGTCGGTTCCCTAATATGTGGAGGTAATTTATTCAAAAGCATTGAAAATTATAAAATATACTAATTAAACAATAAGTAACTGTCGCTTTTATTGCATTAACTATATCAGAGAAATTTTTTATAAGGATTTAAAAATTACAATACGGCTTACACAAAATGCATGAACATAAAATTGATTTTAAAGTTTAAATTTTACGTTTTTTTTTATAAGATAAGAGTGACAAACGAGCACGCAGTCCACCCGATGGTAAGTGGTTGCTGCGGCCCATAGACATCTGTATCTATCCTCTATTACAAATCAAAATGCAGATGCGTAGTCACCCGTGAGGACTAAGATGTAATGCCTCATTTCCAGTAAAAAGGGTCTCCGGATCTCTCATAGGACTACTAGTCTCAAAGGACACTCACCATAGGAAACACAGCAGCGTTGAGCTGCTATTTTACGCTGGTATTCTGTGAGAGCGTGATCCTTCCCCGGTCGAGCCGACCCATTCGTGCTACAATTTGCTGCAGCTATATTACTGGTATAGACCAGTAATATAGCTGCAGCAAGGCTCTAACACGTACGTTACGTTACGTTATTAATTCTAATAAAAATAAAAGAAATAGTTCGCAATAAAAGCACTAAAACTAAACTAAATATTAATTTAAGCTGAATATTTCCTTCACAAATAAAAAAGTAAAAGAAAATGTTAAGTGTGTGTAGTAAATTAGGTACGTACAAAAGTAAGGTTCCGCTGATTTCATCATAATTCTAATGTAAAGTATGCAGTAAGAGCCTTTTTTTCAGATTTCCACCTCACACAGCAGATCAAAACTGACATGATATTATTTCTGAGAGTTTTTCATAAAGTGGCCCATATTTTTCTACTCGTGGGCATTGACCTCTTATTTTTGAAAGAGGAGCAAGAAAAAGGCGCTGCGCTACTTAATTGTATATTGGCGTACTTCATATGTCTTTGAATTATTTTTAATTTCTTAAATATGTAATAGACGCCTACTCGTGGTGGATCAAAACATAATTGCAACACATTTTAATCCATGCCTTCGATCTCTTTTCTGTACAGCGGAACCCTAAAAACACTGTAAGTTATGTGCCGAGGGCCACAAGTGCCAGAAATGGCTGGAAGTTGCAGACTACGAGATATTATTATAAATTTTCGCTTTACATTAACGAACTACGAGGCAGAGCAAATATTTTTCATAATTTTATACATGCAGCACTTTTAAATAATCCCACGGGTTATTTTAATATCTGTTCTTCCCAATATTTTATATCTTTATATTTATTTTAATATATATTTATGCTGCTTTTATTTTTTTTACGAATATATTGTTTTCATTTCGGAGAAATATGTCACCAACCATTTCTTCAAAATGACACCCCACCTAGATATTATATAACGAATAAAAGACTTATTAATTTGGACGAAGCCGACCGACCCACCACACTGAATGATAAAAAAATATCCATTCAACCAAAAGCGTTAAAACTAATATTTTGCAGACTGATGATACGGGAGGATTTTCTTTATAAAGTCAGAAAGACAAGCTAGTACACAGTCCATCCGATGGTCTGTGGTTGCAGTAGCCCGTAGACACGTAAATCTGTTTTCAAGTAAAGAACGAAATGCAGATTACTCGTGACCAGTTAAAAGGACTCCGGATCTTTCAACATATATGGATATATAGGATACGGCATTATGATGCTATTTTATGCTGGGATTCCATGATAGCATGGTCTTTCCCGACTGAACCGTTGTAGCTTGACTCTACCGCGTAAAATTTACAGTTACAGTACATACAGATTTAATGTACTTAGGGTAGCGAAAATATCGCAAATAAGCGGTGACTGAAGATGATGATAATTGAAAATTATGTTATTTTGATTATGATGAGATGTACTAGTCAACTTTGGGTCCTCTCTGTGAAGATTATTAAGTTTGCGATAGATTTATATAACTGCCATCCGAGTGGAGTAAGCGGGTCTGCATCGATATGGACTGTATGAACCGCCCACGCACGCGAGTGCAGGGTGAGCGCCACTATTGCGGGGGCGGCACTTACCATCCATTATCTTAACCATTGTTCGTATCACTAGATGGTTTAATAGAGTTATAATAAAATAGTTCGGCTACAATTAGGTCGTATAATTGCTCAAATATTAATGAAAGTAGGTTGATAATAACTTTTTTTTTAAGTCAATTTTATAATGCTAATTCTAAATAACACAACAATCATTTAAAAAAATTCTCGCCATCAGGACATTTATACGATTATTTATAGAATAAGGGCTATAAACGAGAACACAGTTCACGTGATGGTAAGTGATCCTCGATTAAGAATCAAAATGCAGGTGAGATGTCGCCCGTGAGGGCTGAGATGGAATGCCGCCTTTCCAGTAAAAAGAGTCCTCGGTTCTCTATATTCACCATACGAAACACAGCAGCATTAAGGTGCTATATTGTGTGAGAGCGTGGTCCTTCCCTTGTCAAGTAGACCAGTTTCTGATATAACTATAATATGGCAGCGTGGCTATACCACGTGTAAAAATATACTGAATAGTAATTAATAAATAATTAAATATTAATGACTAATTAATAACGACGAGACGTATACGTACAATACGAATGATATATCACCCTTCTCCATGCCTACGTTCATGCCTCTAGTCATTTTTCACTAAACATATGGTAAAATTCTGAAAGCACTACGATAAAATTTTGACGCTGGACGTGTTGAAAGTAGTGGCGTTGATAATCTTTTTATATTAACGTATATAAATTAGGACGTTAAACTGCCAACACACCGAAATGGCCATACGCCGCAGATAGTGGACATTTCCTGCACTTGCGACGTACGTGACGCCTATTTCATTGTTTCATCTATATAATATTTCAAACACAGAAAGAAACAGTCGCATAGAAGTTAAATCTATTAGATATCTCATCAAAATTGTACCAGAATATTCGGGGCGAGGAACACTTAGTTAATCGAAAAATTGTCAAAAACTATTGTAATTTCACATTTAATTATTTATTAATTCACTATGAATTGTATACTTTTTTGTTTACTCTATATACTTTCCAGGTAAAAAGCCGTGAATATTGTTAAAAAAATCTACAGCGAGTAGGTGGACTGTGCATTTATCTTAGCTAAGCATGGATCAGCTGTAAGGTGTCAAGATGTATCCATCTTTGTTGCGGATATTCATTGCCTGCTGTAGCCATTTGACTTCCAATGGACTGTTAGGTTTCCTTGACATTCTAATGTTATAAAAAGATCTATTTTCTTTAGGCATTTATTTTGTGAAATCCAAATCGTAACTATAAAACCATCTAATGTTTATACCAGCATAGAATCGAATAAAATGGGATAATTATTTATATTCAATATAAATTACAAGTAAATACCTGTCAAAATTTTTCACTGTCAAAAGCTACGTATATTTAACTTATTTTACGAGTATTTTATTATTTAGAGGCTAATTCTGGATTATAAATTTCAATAAAAAGATCAGTAAATATATAAGAGAGTTGTTATAATAATTATATTTGATTTCAGACATAATTCTCATTTATAAAGGAAAATATCTCTGCTGCGTCGTTGTCAACTGTCAAAACATAACGATTACAAACAATTTTTTATCAATATGGAATAAATCCAGGGAAGTAATGTGATAATATTTTATTTATAGAGTAAAGTGCTTTTATTTAGGCCGTAAATGATTGTTTCAGGGAAAGATGCGGGGTGCAGCAGCAATTAAATATGAAGTTATGTAATATAAAGACTTTTGAGTGCTGTAGAGATTTGTTTAGATTTTTTAATGAATATCACTGCTCCGCTATATTCACAGCCGGATTTCCTACAGTGTCAAAATTGTGCCGACGGTAGGCTGTTTAAAGGTAAAAGGGGTTTAAATATACATTTTAAACGATGCCATAGTAAAAGTATTTCGACTTCACAGCCGACCGTAGAAATTCATAACTCTATTAGCAATTCAACTAAAACACACAATTTTTTCCCTTTTTTCGGAGCAAATTTACAATTATCATCGTAATGTACCAGTGGTTAAAAGAATTCCTAGAGGTGCGAAGATGCAGCTTGCTAAAGCATTGTCATGCGCTATTCAAAATTGTTTCACAAATAGTGAAAATAGTTGGCAAAAATTATTTACTTTCGCAAATTCCCATTTTCATTTTGATAAAACAATAAATAAATCAATTACGTCTCAACTAAAAGAGACATCTTTTCAATATTTAGATTACCCAATTAATACTCATTTATCTCGAACACGACCTAAATTTGATTTTAAAAAAGTAGTCGTAAGTAATGGATGGCGACTTAAAAAATTCATCCCGTATTTTATTCTCCGACGATATCCTGGCTCCTCGTAATGTCGAAACTCTTGAAAGCCTTCGTCAGAAGCATCCTTCGGTCAAACCTTCTCAGGGTTTACCGCTGCCTCCCAAGACCTTTACAAATTTCTGAAAAAGACACTTTAGAAGCAATTATGTCATTTTCGAATGGCTCTACTGGCGGCATTGACGGAATTACGCCTCAACATCTTAAAGATCTTAGAAGCGCTTCTGCCGGTGACGCCGGCGGAGTACTTCTGAAAGACATTACAAAATTATGTAACTTTATGATTTCTGGTAAAATTAATCCAAATTTCATTCCATTCTCATATGGGGCAAGATTATGTGCCTTCAAAAAAAAGGATAACGGTATTCGTCCTATTACCGTTGGTTCTACATTTCGACGCTTAACTTCAAAATTAGCTTGCAGGCACATAATCTCTAACCTTAAGACTAAATTTCAGCCTACTCAACTAGGCTTTGGCACTAGAGTTGGCTGTGAGGCGGCGGTACATTCAGTGCGTACATTTTTAACAAACTCTGATGCAGATGTTCTTGTGAAGGTTTACCTAAGGAATGCTTTTAACTCTATCGATAGGGTAACCTTGCTGAAAGAAGTGGCTAACAATACCCCCGAAATTTATCATTACGTTGGGCAATGTTATAGTCAAAATACTAACTTGTTTTACGAAAACCATGTTATCGATTCTGCTGTCGGTGTTCAGCAGGGTGACCCACTAGGTCCAGCACTTTTCAGTTTGGGAATTCAACCCATTATTTCAAATTTGAAATCCAAGCTGAATGTCTGGTACCTAGACGACGGTACACTGGGAGGTAGAGCAGATGACGTCCTCAGCGATCTTACTCATATTTTTCGAAATTTTAAAAATATTGATCTTGAACCAAATAGCAATAAATGTGAAATATTTTTTTCCAATAATTTATCTAATTCTCATACAGAGAGTTTAATTCAAAATTTCAATCATGTTTCTCCAGTAATAAAAACTGTCAGTACGGAATCTCTATACCTGCTAGGTGCCCCGTTGTTTTTCTATAGTATTAAATCTGTTTTAAAAACAAAATTTGATCAGTTTTTAAACCACGTTGATAAATTATATAAATTAAACCCCCACATAGCTCTTACTATTTTAAAATATTGTCTCCTTGTACCTAGATTTAGATACTTACATCGCTCTAGTCCAGTCTGGAAATATTCGGATATTTTAAAAGATATTGATAATAATCTTAAAATAGCTATAGAAAAGATTCTAAATTTAACTTTAAATAAAACAGCCTGGACTCAAGCTACTTTACCTATAAAATTTGGTGGCATTGGTGTGAGAAATCTTTCTAGCGTTGCATTGCCTGCTTTCCTTGCTTCCGTGCATAGTGTCAGTGACTTATGTAACATAATTTTAAATAATAAAGTAGACCTATGTTTTGCTACGGAGGCAGGGCAGACATGGAAAACGCTCCGTCCCGGTGAAAATGTTCCAATGGAAGTTAACCAATAAAAACAGTTGGATATTCCGTTGGTACGGGGCGTGCAGAAAGATTTGTTTCATAATTTCCATAGTGACCAAGATAAGGCACGCCTTCTAGCTGTTTTGACTAAGGAATCTAGTCACTGGTTTCACGCTTTACCATCAAGTAATCTCGGCACATTGTTTTATGGGGAAAGCTTGCATATTGCCGTAGGAATCCGACTAGGAATGGCGCTTTGTCAACCCCATCAGTGCCCCTGTGGTAGCAACGTCGACAAGTTTGGGCTCCACGGACTTTCATGTAAGAAAAGAGCTGGTAGGATTTCACTACACAGTTATTTAAACGATGTCATCCGAAGGGCTCTTGTCTCTATAAATGTTCCCTCCGTTTTAGAGCCTTGTGGAATATTTAGAGACGATGGCAGGAGACCCGACGGTATGACGTTATGGTCCATTGGGAGAGAGGTAAAGCCCTAGTGTGGGATGCTACTTGCGTAGACACTCTGGCGGCCTCTAATCTCATGGGTACCTCGTTTAAAGCCGGGGCGGCATCAAAGGCAGCTGAACTGAGTAAGTGGCGCAAATATGAGTCTCTGAGAGATGAATACATATTTGTGCCATTTGCTGTAGAGACTATCGGTCCGTGGGGTCCACGTGCGGTGAAGTTCTTAAAGGAGCTCCATCCGCGGCTGGTCGTTGCTGCTGGTGATAAGAGGGCTGGTTCTTTTCTCGCTCAAAGGCTAAGTATAGCCATTCAGCGGGGAAACGCGGCCAGCGTTCTTGGCATGATACCGCGGGGAGTAAGACTATATGATAATTATGTTTCTAATTTTAGTTTTTTTTTTATTATTATAGTTTTTAGTAAATACTAATTAAGTCATTTACGCTTTTGCACCTGGTTCGGAAAAATCATCTACCCTATGGAAGACCAGTTAGAGACCCATCATAATCCTTACAGACCATCGCAAGTCCATAATTGAACATAGTCCTCCCCTGAGAAATGCCACAAAGCACGGCCCTGAACCAAGAAGTCAATGAATGCAGGTTCATTGACTTCTTGCATCTCTCACAAGATGGTCACTACATCTAGTGGGAGGCCGCCCTTCATTTTGCTTACCAGTACGCGGCTGCCACTAAAGAAACTTTTTTCCGCAACAGGTTCTTCGAGCAGGTCCATTGTCAATCAGCTTACACTTTGGTTCTAATGCGGATATAATAATTTGTGAAGTTTATTACGCAAAGAAATAAATATACGATACTTTAATGTCTGGACGTCCGAAAGTAAAAAGTTTTCATATTCATTACTTTTCATTTCATACTCATTTTATTGGAGTCTGTAAGTAATATTGAACCGTCTTTTTGTAATATCCAAATAACTGTCTTCTATTAAGCTCGGGGGATTATTTGCATGCTATTAAGACATAAATAACCGTTTTTAATTTTTTTATCTGTCTGTCCGCGCTAATCTTCGGAATGGCTGAACCGATTTTGATGAAACTTCACTAACAGATAGCGATGCCGGTAGTGTTCTAGGCTAGGTATATTTTATCCGTAAAATATCATGGCTTTTTTGTGAAGTCCTAATAAAATTATTTGATATTGATAATTATCTCATGAACTGAACAATATAAAAAGTTTGAAAAAATTTGATATAATAATATATATGCATTTACTTATAATATTATATCATAATCTGTTTTTTTTACATAATATAATGTGTATTAATTTTAGTTTCTATTTTTTTCTTCTTATCTTTTAATTGCTACACCTACGACAAACTCTCACCACTCCATGGGTTGACTGGTAGAGAATGCCTTGAGGCATTATGTCCGCCCTTTGTATCTTTTTTTTTCTAAAGGGACTAATTTTTAAATAAAAAAAATTATACCTTTTTGGTTTTCAATTTTACACAAAATACAAAAAGATGATTCTTACACGTTTTCTTCTGTCACATCGATTTTTAACATTTTGTTAATTCAGCACTATCTAAACCATAAGTGGTAAAGGACAATGTGGGAAGACCTTTTTACATGAAATATTTTTTTTAATTTATAGTTGAAACTTTTTTCATATAGCAGATACATAGATTCCAGTACAGCAAAAACCAGAATATCATGTGGGTTTTGGTTTTTTGATAATTAAACTACTTACCCAAATGCCATTATTATAGATCTGCAGGTTTTGTTTAAGTACTACGCGGAAAAATTCGCAGGTAAAAGCTATACCATAAAATATCACCCAGTATTTGTACAGACTGTTCATAATATTGGTTAAATGAGAGAATATTTTTCAAGACGCTTAGACTTTACTCGAACATTCATCAACGCATTAAAGTTGAGAACTCTCAAAATTTACTCTATCAAAGTAATACCGTTAATCTCCGAACATCTATTCACTTCTGGCTTAATGATGCCAATACTCATAAAGCAGACCAAAATGTAAACTGTATTTCAGCAAGCGCGGACGGTTAATGCGGGTGCATAATTTCGTAGGATGCCGGGGCAGAAACGGCGCCTATTAGACCCTCGTTAAAACAAGATTCTGCTTAAAGGAAAAGTTGGTGATGCTTCATTTTTAGACTACTGCATTTAAGACGCCACGTAGTATTTTATCGCAAAGAAACTAAGGCAACCTCAATGCTTTGAGGCAATTTCAAGTAAGCCATAAGTGGTTTACTGTGACATTATATCAGTACAAGTCTATTTTTATTCCAATAAAAAACTTAACTAATAAACGTATACTTATGAAGAGACAAAAAGAAACGTTATGTTTACTTTCGGATAAACACCCCTTTACTTACACTTGTGTAATTAAATATGAATTACGTATTTATACTCGTCTATTTCAATATCATACAAAATTCAAAAAAAAAACATGCGTGAGTGTCGTTGATCACTCTTTTCGTAGTATATTATTATTGATAAACGTATTATATTATTGATTAACAAATACAAATAAATGAATTACTAGCGTCTGCTAAAATGAAGCGTCATATAAAATAAAATAATATTCCTTTCATGACAAAATAAGAAACAGTGCGAGGGAGATGAATATTATTCCATCTCGCTTCCTTATAGCCGCCAAGAACGTCTACAGTATGTCAGAAGAGGTCGTGACGAAAAAATCTCATACTTTTTCTCCAATAGCCCCCATCCGCCAAATTAGTATCAAAAATAAATACTTTGCCAGCTTTCGAACAGCCTCGTACATAATTTAATGTTTTTTCATGAAGAAAAACTAAAATATTAAAATAATTTGATAACAATTCTCCGCTGTAAAATCATTTAGTTTTAAAATTTTCACGTAGGTAAGTATAAAACGATCGCAGTTTGGAAGAGAAAATGGTTCTAACATAATTTGATTCCACGAAAGTCTGGCGCGGCCGTCAAAATAACTAAAACTGTGGCGGCGGACTCCCTTGCACACGTTTTAATTTGATAGTTTTTGCACGACACAGGCACGAAATAGATTAAAAGTAAAGCAAGGGACGGTTACTAAATGTATCAGATTATTTTTAAAAGCAAAACGAAAAATATAACTTACTCGCATAAAAGGTAACTTTTTATTTGAAATTAAATCGTTTATTTCAGAATTGAAATACCCGAATCGGCGACTATTAGCAGCGTCATAAAATCGAGACGTCTGGTACTGAAATTCCTAAACCACCTCCTAAACGTGGCAATCAAGACAAACCCTTCAAATCCATTTCATTAGACTGTAATAACAAATTATTTTGATATTCTCCTTTAAACGTTATCAGAAGCACACCATAGTGACACAAAAATGTGCATAGAGGCAGTCGTCCTAATCTATTATACGCATTCAATGTTTTTTTTTACAAAAAAGGGTGAACACAAACTCTACCTGTTGGAAATTGGATGCTAAGATTCTTAGACACCTACATTTATTTCCGATTATGGATCAAAATGTAGATGCGTCACTCCTGAGGACTAAAATAGATTGCCTCATTACCAGTAAAAAGGATTTCAGATTCTCTGTACTAACCATGCTGCTATTTTACGCTGTTATTCTCAGAGAATGTGACCTTTCCCCAGTCGTGCAGTGTCTTTCGTGCATTAGCTATAATATAGCTGCAGCGTGGCTCTACCACGTTAAATATGAATGTGTGTTTCAATGTAAATCAAATATCACTGTTTGTCTTATTTATCTGTATTGGTCTTGAACAAACGAACCTTATTTTTTAACTTAGGTTGACGACTTCGAGACCTCGCTAGTGCTAGTGCGGATGATCGGTGCAGACCTTGGGTTCAATTGCCGCACGGAACAAATATTTGTATTGCCTGCAAATAATACCAACTATTAGAAATAATATAGCTTTATGGGTAGAGGTATTTTTAAATGCAATTTCGTATGAGCTAATGTTAAAGTCTAACCTGACAGCCTCAGAATAGAGCGTTAAGGTTTTCGGCTACATAAATGTATTTATGCATATATATGTATATGTATATATTAGTAGTTATGCGTACTGTTCTTTTGTGACCTGCAGCAGCCCTTTTCCGATTTTGAAGTGCCCGGTGTCCTTAGATTCGTCTTCATCTCGAAGCGTCAATAACTATATTTTATTGTTTAATATTTATTAATAAATCCCGGTAGTCGAGTTCTTTGTTTTTGAACATAATTTAGCACTTGTTTTAAATTTCTTTACTATTATGTGCCTTTCTTTATTTAACTTTTTTATAGAATAGGGTTGACAAAATAACATTTAGTCCACCTGATTATAAGTGGATGCTGTGGCCCAAAGACATCTACATCCATCTCGATAAAAAATTGAAATGCAGATGCGTTGTAACCTCTGAGGACAAAGAAAAATGAGGATAAATGGTCTCTGGTCTGGTCTCACCGGTCGAGCTGACCGGTTCGTGCTACAACCTTAACATAGCTGCAGCGTGGCTCTACGACGCATAAAACTAACTGACTAGAATTTTGAACATTACATAATATTACGCTGCCGTTAATATAAGTGTATATACCCATAACCGTGGCCAAACTAATTAGAACCATACGAACTAATCAGAAAACAAATAATTGCAAATAAAGTACTATAATGTTTCAACTGAGATTCGAACCAAAAAAATTGTTCAGAAGGCAAATATGTTAAGAACTGAGCGCCATTCCATTATTGCCATTCAATTTCAAAATTGCAGAATTCTTGACTACTTTATGTTGGTTACTGGTAAAACTATAAAACGCAACAAATACAATAATAAAGAGAGAATACATGTTAAGATGAAAACACGACATGCGAGCTCCAACACAAACATTTCAACTTTATATTGTCAAACGCCTGGTTACTACTGACTGGGCGTCAGTCCTGCACCATACAACAAAGTAATATGACAAGCTGTAGGAAGCATTTCAAGAAATTAAAATTTATTTTATAATAATAACATTTTTTACACTATTATTCTACTTTGAATGAACAGACTTAAAAGAATAATTTTATTAATTTAGGAAAATCTCCGAATCTTAGAATTCATACGCAATAAAATTTTTAGAATGTTCATTCATTTTTCTTAGGTTTTTCTTAGTAACATAAATAAATTGCACAAGGACAAATATTTAAACCCGTGACAATTATTATTTGTAGGCCTGCAAACACTGAACCCTCTTCTAGATTCGAGCCCACGGCCCTGCAGCACAATAACCTAACACCACCACTGCACTACCGAGTCTTCAAATATTAAATTATTTATTGAAAAGTATAATGCTCTTAAATGACTTATATGGGCCGCAAGGACAATTCGTTATACGCTGGATAGTTACAGAACAGGGCGTACATCACTTAAGTCTATTGCTGGTACAGGTCTTTTCATGAATTCGCCAGAAGGCACATACATATCTTTTAATATTTAGCCATTACGCTACGGTTGTTTCGAACGGATCCCATGAACTGGTTTACTGCAGTTCATCAAAAAAAAATTAATTATCGTCGTTTAGGCTCTATCAACCAATTACGTTTGCTTTTAGATTCATATATAGCCCACAAGCTCCACGGATTATATGATTAAAGAACGAACTACGCTGTAACGGTTCTATGACTGCAGCAGAAAAGAGTCGATACGACCGTGGGAAAGACGAAATTTGCACAGAATAGCAGCATAACGTTGCCGTGTTTTTAATGGTGACGAGATCGAGAAACTCTTTTTAATGGTTATGGGCTTATGGGGTAATCCATATTTGTCCTCAGTATGTATTTTGATTTTTAATCGAGGGTACTATTATGTGGCTTGTGTGCTTATTAGTCGCAATTACTTATTATAAAAATGTATTTCTTTCAAACAGAAGCTAACCGTAGCAAAAAAGCAAAAAAGCGTCACTTTTTTTACGTCAAATCATATTTCTCAAAGAGTCGTATATTTTATATTAACTGCCAAGTCTTGTTTCTTACTTGCGCATTGTTCAAAACTTTGCAAGAAACTGCTGGTGAAATAACTTTGTGCTTATAAAATATTGTTTTAAAAATCTCACTTATCTTCGTTTCTTATTCCCTTTTATTATCCTCTTTTTTTTGTTAAAAACAACGTCATATTTTGAATTCTAACCTTTCTTTTCCATTTGTGAGCGTAATGTTTCAAAGACACATCTTTGAACGGGAAATCCGTGACTCCTATAATTATTTTAAACTTATACATGTTTTTCGCTATTGCTCTATAAATCCCCAAAATTAACTAAAAGTGTTTCTAACATGACATGATAATTAATTTTCATTTATCATTTACCTTAATAGCATAGTTTTAAGTGAATACAAATGAAATAAGCTGAAAAATCAAAAGGTCACTTTTAACTTTTCCGAGGAGAAAATATTGATATTGCCTTAATATACAACATAAAAACTTAATTCATAGATCTTTTACTTGCCTGAAATTAATAAAAAGAACGGTTTTAACATATTATTTTTTTAGTTTTCAATAATTTGAGCCTAAAGTTCTTAATGACGTACCAAATAAGAATAACATAATTCTTAAATTATTAATATTCATATTTTCGGAATACACGTGCTTGTATTAATATACTTATATAATATTAATATACAAAAATATGTATCAATTTTAAAATACAATTTATTTTAGAGAGGTGTAAATAAACCTTGTGCAATAGAATAAGGGTGACAAACTAACACACAGTCATGGTAATGTTCTCCAGAACGAATTTTGGTCACGGCGGCCAGTCCCCTGACTAAATAACTTTGAACATGCAGTGCACTGCCGCTAACACTCTGCGTACGCCCATTTATCATAGAATTTACACAATTTTTGGAATTAATTTTAATTAAAAAAGAAAAGCGAAATTTAATCACCCACTTAAATTCTATGTACCTACTGTAATTAATAACTTAATCTTGGACTTACAACTTCAAATAGAAGGAAAAAAAATAATTTATATACTTTATAATAATTTATAAACTTATACATATTTAAACTTATTAATAATTTCACATTTAACTATTAATTAAGACTATTTTTTTTAGATAGTATTAATACGTATCTAGCAACCACGCTTTCAACTTACTTTAAATTTTTCTTTATTTTTACATTCGTCTTCAAAAAATATCTCGTTAAAAATACGTGGTGCTAGATACTTTCTCGTCCTCTAAGCAGGTTTATAGGTACAATGCCTCGTTACCAATAAAAAGGGGAAATGTATTTTGTGAGAGCGTGTGGTCCTTCCCCGGTCAAGCCGACCCATATGTGCACTAAAATATACTGCTAACAAGTAATGCTACTGGTATGTAAGTTATATAAGTTTTAAAATAAGAACGTTGTCTCAAAGTTTTTAAGAGCAGCGGCTTATGGGTAATAGAAACTTTCATATTTTTGTAACATTCACATTTGTAAAAGTAAATAAAGCATTTGCAAATTGAATATATTTGATGTACTGAGAAATGTGCACTTATCAAGACAGTGAAAGAGGAAGCGTTAAGATCTTGCTTACATTAACAGACGCTAGCGTACTTGAAAATTATTTTAAAATAATTTAGAAAAAAAGTATTTTTGAGCCGTAATGCGAGCGGCCGTCTCGAATTTCATAATACCATTATTCGCAAATTTAAGTTTTATTCACTACATGCTCGGCCATGAAAGAGACTATATATCTGAGAAGATTAATTATAATGCTGCACCACGTATAGAAATATCATGGTGAAATGAGACAGAAATGAGAGATATGCTCATAGACTTACCTACATGTCGGCTTGACTCACTGGCACTGCGTAGAGATGTTGCATCTCTTTGCGTATTTTATCGCATCTATCACGGGGAGTGCTCTGAGGAATTGTTCGGACTAATTCCAGCCGCTCAATTTCACCATCGCAAATCGCGACAAAACTCGCGATACCATCCATACCATTTGGATGATTGGCGGTCCACCACTGTGCGATTTAGAAGAAGTTTTCTCCCTCGCACAACTTCCTTGTGGAATCGATTACCACCAGCGATTTTTCCGGACCGATACGACTTAGGGACCTTCAAGAAAAGAGCCTACTCCTTTTTAAAAGGCCGGTAACGCATCTGCAATTCTCCTGGTGTTGCAGTTGTTCATGGGCGGCGGTAGTCACTTACCATCAGGTGAGCCGCATGCTCGTTTGCCCCCTCTTCTATAAAAAAAAAAGTCGAAGTAATACTTTTAATACTTGAATTTATTTCACATAAAAATATACACTATATTACTCGTATTATTTCAATGAATCCACAGACTCCCGAATTATAAAACTGCGTTTCTGGCATCTCTGATATAATTGAGCTACTAAATTATGTCTTTAATTAAAGTGTGGTGCCATATTATGTTATTAAACAAAACTACTTAAGGCAAGAAATCAAGACATGATGTTTATGTATGTTGTTACGCTGTCGTGATTTTAAGCATAACAATTATGAAAGAACTTCATTACTTAATTTGAATTTAACTTTAATAAATAATATGATATATTTTAAAGTACATACAAAAATTAAAACGAATAAAAAACAAATCCAAATAAAAAGTAGTAACCGCTTCAGTGTATGTGTATATACTATCGTCGTTTTCCTAGGAATTTGACTCCGTTCAGCATTTCAGTCGGACTATTTAGAGCCTTAATGGCGTTGAACCTGTAGACGACTGTAAGAGGGGGGACGAAGGTAAGTCAGCCACTTCGGTGTCATTCCCTACCCGTTCGGTTAACGTCCTCGCACCTTTACCCAAACACGCCGGCTTTGGTAATGTTAAATGTCAACTCGTCGCTTTTTGCGACTGATTTAACGCTGACAACAAAGCGTCTGAAGAGTATACTGTTAGATACAAGAGTTACGAGTAGGTGTCGGGCTCTGTATATCAATTTCGATAAGACGCGTTTTTGCTTGAAATAAAATTTAGAGAGACTGTTAGTGTAATTTGATTTATATGAAATTTGATTCATTTAGTGTTAGTAAAGAATTTGTTTAATTTCTAAATTGAAATATATGAAATGAAATAAGCATTGGAAGGCTTTCTCGGTACAATCAAATAATAAATTATATGTTTATAACACATTCCACCCCGTGTAGTAGCGGTGTATCCCGTGTAGTTGTAAAATATCCACTACCCCATATCGACCCGTGGGTGTCGTAAGAGGCGACAGAGGGAAACTGAAACAGGAGATGGGCACAAGTACTTAATGATAACAACTCACAATAAGAAAAGACTGCGGTTGCCAATCCGTGGTACGCGTGGCAACTATGGCAATATCCTACGTATAAGGCAATCTATGGAAGAGGCCTATGTTCAGAAGTGGACTTTTATAGGCTGTAATGGATGGATGGATGTAATAAAACATTCAAAAATGCCATAATATTTTATTGACAATTATAGAGGATAATAGACAATGAATTACATATAAAAAAACTATAAACATGTATTATTAACGAGTTAACTCCTTTGCTGCCAGTCATACCTTTTTACCTTTATACTTTTTACCTTTACAGAGTCATACCTTTTTTGCCGGCAACAAGTTGCATTTCGGTTTATTGTACATCTCAGGCCTGTATATCCTCGTCCTTAAGGCTGACCAATTGTGACTTTTTTTGTCCGTCGGTTGCAGGTGGATATGAATTTCACTAGGTACTTACCATCTGGTAAAATGATAACTCGTTTGTCTCTATAATATTATTTATTTATTTATTTATAAGGTACACCAACAGCAAAACACATGAAACATTAACAACAACACGATAACATTATAAAGAGTCTACCTATTTCTTCAAAGTAATACCTAACATTTTATTTTTGTAATAAAGCTGCTGAAAACGTTAATCATTTCAGTAAACTTTACTCCAGACACGTCAAGCAGCTAAACTAAAATTTAGTTATGATTTAAGAAAAACATCTTTGAAATTAAAAATATGCAAAAGCTTCTAAAAATAAAAATTAGGAATGATTGAAAAGCATATCGCAAATTCAGTAACTTATACACCGACGTATACAAAAGTTTATTATATATTTTATTTTCGTAATTGAGACATAAATTGGAATTGAGCTAAAAATATTGAATAGTAAATTCTGTTGAAAAAGTTCCCGGAGCGGGCTTGCAAATTAGCTACACGAAATATTTACCGTGTCCGTGTGCATTAGTGAAAAAAGGGCAAAAGTGGAAAGTGTCACGAACAGCATTTGGCATTCAGCCACCAGCGGTATTGATGCGGCAGACGGGGTCTGCTTATTTATTCATAAACGTTCAAAAACTTGTCAGTGCTTCCCGGCGGCGGCGCAACGAGCCACTCGCATATTAGTGCACTTGATGTGTACTTTATTCCCCAAACATGTTTCACTCGCAATAAAACCGAGGTCTTTTAAGAAACCAAGCAAAAGAAATGTTGTTTCGTTTGCCGTGGTTTGATTGCAAACATTGATTTTTAAAAGTAATAAAGCAAACTAAATTTATATTTTATATGATAACATACAGCCATAAAATCTCACGCCTGTCCTCTAGAGGGGTATGCAAAGACTATGAATTTCCATTCGGCATGACATATACAAATATCATGATACACCTTGCTTCCCTTAGATACATATATCTCGTTTATGTGCTTGTCGGAAATGGTTACTCTTAATTTTATCCATCTTCAATATATCATTACTTCTGCACCATAACTTTACTCATAATTTACTTATCCACACGTGTCCAAACCACCGAACTACTTCTTTCTTAATCCTGATCACAATATTGCCTAGCAAACCACGCTTCTTTTATTACACAATTTTTCACTCTATCATTCAGAATCACATCTTAAATACGCGACGAGAATTCGTTCGAGAAACTTACCATGTGGTGGCGGTCTAAAAAAATTAATCACACCATTCAACCCGCAGTTTTAATAAGAGGGGAGAATGGAAAATGCCAGAAAAATGTCATAGCTTCCAATGCTTGGCGGAATAACTATTTCATTTACAACAACCGTAAAACTGCCAGAGTAGCAACGAAAAACTTTGTCAAAAATGCGCAATGTTACTGAAAACGCCAACCAGACTTAAAGGGCCGATAAAGGAAAAGGAGGATGTTTAGTATGACAGGTATTAAACAAATCACTCGAGTTTCTAAGATTAAATCGTTAAGTTGCTCATCAGTTACGAGTAAATTAATTAATTTGAATTTAAATAAAATTGATGTTTAACTACTAGAAACTAGAAATCTAAGTGTTGCTTATGCTGTTGAATTATGGAGAAAAAAGAAAGAAAGAAAAAATATGTAAAGTTACAACATGTCGCACGACAGCTTTATACGAGAACATCCATAAAAAAACTACATACGTCAAAAAATTGAACTAGGTGAAAGAAAATATTATAAGGAATTTAATATGAACGGTTTGCGTGAACTTGTCAAGTCGACAATAAAGTCAAACCTCTCTCACTTCGGATTAGAAAATATTAATCAAAAGGAAGCTTTGAGTAAGAAATAACGAGATAATATATATATATATAGATATAATTACTAAAATATACAATTTTATGTAAATAATGACATTGTCCAACAACGTGGTCCTTCAGCGCTGGCCGTATGAGGAATCTCAAGGTCGCTCAGCGAGCTATGGACAGGGCTGTGCTCGGGGTTTTTCTGCGTGATAAACTTAGAAATGAGGATATCCGCAGTAGAGACAGAGTTACCGACATAGCCCAACGGATTTGTAAGCTGAAGTGGCAATGGGTCGGCCATTGAGCTCGAAGGACCGATAACTGATAGGGAAAACAGGTACCGGTAGGCGATGTGTAGGGCGAACCCCCTGCTAGATGGAGTAACGACCTGGTAAGACATGCAGAAAGTCGATGGATGCAGGTGGCTCAGGACCGTGCTTTGTGGCATTCCTTGGGGGAGGCCTATGTTCAGCAGTGGACTTGTGAAGGGCTGTAATGATGAATGCAACATTAGAGGTGAATCCTATTACTCAACTTTTTTAGGTGTAAGGTATGTTTTATCTGTGCCACAGGGCTGCCGCTAAATAGTTTGTATTGAGCGAACTTAGTGCTGAGAGCGCTATACTAAGTTTTTTGCGTGATATAATTCGGAACAAGGATAGCTGCAGAAGAATAATAACCCAACTGAACACTAAACTGAAGGGGACAACAATAACTATAGCATAAGCCGATAGTCAAAAGAGAAAAAAGAAACTGGGAAGCCTCGAAGAGTAAGCGGAGTGTAGAGCGACTTCTCACTGGTTGGAGCGACCTGGTAAGTGTCAGATAGATGATAGATGCAGATGGCTCAATACCAGTTTTATGTCATTCCTTAACGGAAGGAGGACTTGTATGAGCTGTAATGATGTTAGTGAATTTAACTTTCTTTAACAAATAAATTCTACCAACTTCGTCGCCTACAATTGAGCTAAACATTATTTTCATTCTTGTAAAACTATACTACTAATATTTACGTTCTTATAAATGAAAGAATTGTACAACTACATTGATTAATGTCGGTCCGCACTAAATCGAAATGTTTTCAAAGAAAAATATCGTTCATGAAATCCAGTCGCGTCTATTCGATTACAGGTTTACAAGCTCGACAGCCGTACGAGCGGCGATACGCTTTTGCTTTTGCAACAATCGTTACTGTACAACAAGATTTAAACGATAAACGAAGGCGGTTGGCATTGCAAGATGTGATTAGAATAGAGCTTCTATTTCTTAAAATATGATATTGCACACATCGAACGCGAAATGGAGATGTGGTGCTCTATTGTCACTAAATCGAAAAATCGCGTTCCACTCAACTTAAATCACTACCACCAGCTTCATATTGCACTCATATAATAAAAAAAGTACACCAATAGCAGTAGGAGATTTTAATTAATACTTCTGACGTAGTTTATAAGATTATTTATTCTGATTATTATTAAAAAAAACTTAATTAAAAATAATTTTACTTGGATGTCTGTTGGTTGGTATGGATGTGAATAAGATATCTTTCGAAAAACTGAACTAATGACTTTGATTTTATATAAGCTTTAAATTTTAATCCTTATGAACCCTTTTGAATATCACTATTGTAAACCGTCCCGTTCGAGGTGTGCACTTTTGGATTTTCCAAATATTTTTTCTTTTTTTCAGACTCGTCCCTGAAGATATGTAGATTTAAAGTATTAAATAATTATAGATTTAAAGTATAAGTTATTTTTAATACACATAGATAATTTTAAAGTATGAAATATACACGCTGTTAGAATTGGGTCTCCGTAATTATGTACGTAGGGCTGTGCGTTGGGGAATATGAATATACGAGGATTAAAGCCTCGCCGGCGCTAATTAGTTGCAATTTTATCCTGCTGTCTAACTGCAGAAATTAAAAATCTTTCAAATTTGTGTGAAATGCAATTCGAATGAAACTAGCGCGGAAAAGTGAAACATACGTGGCCTGTAAAATTGTTTTACCTTTTATTTTTTACTTGTTAGTAAGCCAAATAACTGGGAAGAGAGAGAAAGAATAATTTCCTTAATCTCACCATTATCATTGAAGGCAAATAAAGTTTATTATATGATGTAGATCATTATACGATAAAGGTGCTGTTACCTACATTTAGGGAAGCAACATTTTATCAATAAATAACCTATACAACTGGATAGCTTGTTTAAAGGAAGGCATTATCCCTATACATGCTGTCCTTTATCTCTATTAGTCTATAGTATGGTACCATATGGTATGCAAAAAGATTTATTCATTTATACATTAAATTATGGAATTTTTTGTACAATTGTTCAATATAAGCAGTAAAAGTGAAGCTTGAAATACTGATAGGCACAGTTAGTGAAATTTTTATAAATACCTCTTCCGCAATAGTTAATGACTTGGTACAAATAGTAACCTTTGCACTTTCGTTGGGCAGGTTTATATAGAATTAATGACCCCTTCGTGACCAAGCTCACTTTTCACGGACGAGGGAAAGTTTTATGGCCTCACGACCTTCATATCGCCATCATATTCGTTGCTAATCTATTGAAGCGCTTTTACATCCAAAGTATTAATCTTACATCATCGATTGGCCAATCAAATGTGCTTGGGTTAATGTATATAACTGGAAAAACTTTGTGGTGTTCTGGATAACCTTTTTTTTTATAAAAAGGTTGTCTAGTGATTCTAGTGTACTATGATTTATTCATCATTAATAAACTTCCATTCCTTAAATATAAAAAAATGTATATTAAATACATGAATTTTTAGATTTCGTGTGAGTGATTTTTGACGAATTTTAATTAATTTTTATACTAAGGGCGGCCCGCTATTTGAAGTGATGGCCTGCAAAGAGGTGCTAGTGGTTCTGACCAGTGCTTACCAGCATTTCTTATGGGAGCCCTATGTGTGACAGTAGGCTTATTATGGAATATAATGATGATAATGATGGTGATAATTGTAAAAGTAACGAACAAGCATATAATATACACCTACATTTATCCTTATACTCAATCAAGAATAAAAATACAGGTGCTCTGTTACTCATAAAGACTTGGATGGAATGTGATACCTCGTAAAAGTGTTCTCCAGTCTAGTCTAGTCTTGTTTGTTAATAATTTTCTTTATTGATATGATATTTTGTACGAGCGTAATCATTTTCCGGTCAATCTGACCAAACGTAAAAGTTTGGCGAGTCTAGAATTAAATAACCATTGTATCATAAATTCATTAATAAATAAATAAAAGAAAAGTGCGCATAGAGTCTTTGCTAGTAAAATGTTGAATAAAACTACTTTTACGGAAAAAAAATTGTGCTGCAAATAATACGCTACAGCGTTGCTCTGTTACGGATAAAAAGTAAAGTAATAAGCTTGCGCATATCAAGCTTATTACTTTACTTTTGCTAGCCAAAAGGCTTCCTTTCATTTCTGAGAGGGTTTTAGGACAAGGAAATGTTCACCGCGCTGCCCCAATGCGAATTGGCGAACTTTACTAGTCTTTGAAACATTTTTTTCTCAGACATGCAGGTTTTCTCACGATATTTTCCTTCATATTAATAATTAATATCTATACTAAGAGTCAGAATAAACATTAGAATAGAATAGAAACATTTTTATTCAATACAGATTACAAAAATACTTATTGAAAATCCTTTTTTCGGTTTCAGTTCGGAAAAAACCTCTATCCTGGAAAGAACCAGCAAGAAATCCAGCAGCACTTTTTTATCTCTCATTATTTAGTACTACTCATTATTTAGTACTTTATCGTGTAGTGCCGTATCATAGCGGTGTAAGAATATGCAATACCCCATATAATCCCGTGGGTGTCGTAAGAGATAACAGAGGAAAACAACCAACCAACAAGAAAGTAAAAAACGTCTGCGGCATAATTGAGCCATAATTAAATGATATTTGTGTATTTATATTATTATGTACGTACTTATTATGTACATTTTCCTTCAACACCAAGTACGTGATAAATCAACACTTACAATTAACAATTTGATCGTTATCGGCGAGGATCGAACCGGGCTGCTGGGGAACTGCGAAATTGAAGGCGAGCGCTTATACCCTGAACTTCCACAGCCATTCGCTTGTTTTATGTAAAAAGGAAAACACAGTCAATAAAAATTATAAAAAAAAGGATTTTTTATATCAACTTGAAGTAGCAAACGATCTTAGTCTACCTGATGGTATGTTTTGCTAGTGCAACTGCAGATAAAATATTCTACAGATGCGTTGTCACCCCTGAGAACTAAGCCTCGTTTCCAGTAAAAAGGCTTTTCTATGCTCACCATATAAAACACAGCAGTATTAATCTGCTATTTTACGCTGGTATTCGTGCCACAACCATAATAAAACTGAATATTTAATATGCTTTATATTTTAAGTTTCATCAATCCAAATCAAAAAACATTTATTTATTACCATTATTGTTGAAAAACAGATTGCTGTTCTCATCTAAAATGTTCCCCTATAAAACAAAGCTGCGGGAATAAAAATGATATTAATAAAAGCGCAAAGCAGAAACTATCCACGAGAAACTTTTTAAAAAATCGTCGTCAACAACTCGTCAAAATCTAATAACGCAGGCTCAGAAGACCCGCGCCGGGCGCCTCTTCTTGCCATCTCTCGTCTAGACAAAACCCTCGGCTTCGTGACTTTTTCTCGATAATCCTTCGTCTCACGACAATCGTACTAGCATTTTTACCTTTCTCGTTACCTCAGACATCGAAGAACAAAATATTAAATTTCGCTTCGGTGTCTCAGACATTTTAATCTATTAAGCGATGACATCGAAATTGGAGTTGTGTAGTTGCGAATTATATTTAATGAAAGGTAGTCATTGATGGATCGAGTGTCCCGCATCGATGAAAGCGTAATTAATTATAGCTTAGTTTATTTATTTACATCCTAATCGTCTGCATTGATATTTTTTTAATAACCGATTTCGAAATATGAGTTACAAACAAAAATTGCCACAAGGTCCAATATTTAAATTATCAATTAATGAAATTATTTTCTTTTAACTGTTTAGAATTGATTTGATGATAATTGATCGCAGTTGTAAATACTCGTATTTTAAAACATTAATTACAAGTTTACAAGTTTAAAGGCAAAAGTTTGCTGTCTACCTACCTACTAGCTGTGGGCTCTGATTCAAATTCCAAGATAGCCAAAATTTTGATTAAAAATATTTGTTTTTGGTTTGCGGGTCTAGATACGACATATCCGACACTCTCTGCAAGGCTTCCATCATATTAGGAGGATAATATCTCTTAAGCCTTACAACAAGCATGGCTAGCTTAGGACAAGTGAGTGCAAACGCTTGTGCTGACCGTGTAGCGACGGTGTAAAAATATCCACTACCCTATATCGTTACGTGGGTGCCGTAAGCCTCTTTCAAAGCGAAACAAACCAAGTACAGTCACCTTAATAACAACAAAAAAATAAAAAACAGCGATTGCCAATCCGCCCGCCAAGCGTGCCAACTATACGAGCAGTGGATTTTGATCGCTGTAATGGTAACGGCAAACACTTGTGGTAGTTTACTGTATACCTTCCGACGGTATTCGATGTCGTCACCGTGATCGAAATCGGCCAGGAGTATTATTTATTTATTACGATTACCAACAAGGTTAACCACATAACAAAGACATGTTAAACGAGTATATGCTATATAATTAAAAATTAAAAATTTTGTACAACCGAATTCAATATAAATAACACATAAAAAAAACACATACAGTCTAATTGAGTACCGTCTCCGTTTGTACCATCTTACTTTGGCATGTACCATCTTACTTAAAGGCAACCAAGGGAAGCTAGGAAATTCGCTAAGTCTTCAAAATATAGATTACTTACTAAGTTGTAATAAAATTGCTTTCATCGCGTTGCGGTATACTCGCGAATTACAGCGAGCAATCACAGCTTGTAATGTATTTATCACGTTCAATACATACCACTTGTATCTTTCTTCGTTTGAAGTTGCAGGTGACTATGGGCTGCAATATCCTCATACGAACATATGTAATGTTAACTTGTTTGTCGATATTTATGTGTAATATCTATAAATATCTATAAAGGAATTTGTAACCCGTATAAATTGAAGGGATCGTGTCAGGGTACAAGGATTGGTTAGCACAAGGTCTCGTAATGTATAACTAGCGAGTAAGCCCTAAAACAAAACACTAAAACGCATTTAACAAAAAAATTCAGTATGTAAGTTGACCTTCCACTATCATTTCTTCGCTATAGGCTCGCTGCTTATGCTGAGAACAATCGTATACAATTAGTTAACATACAAAATTTAAATTTTACGAGGAGTCCCGTGGCGGCATGATTGAAACCATCATCCTATTCCTTACCCAGGGTGCTTGCAAGAGACGAATTAGGTGAAGGCCCAAACTGTCTTGAAGCTTCCGATAGATGGCAAACCGCCGTCTGTTTACTATACACTGTTACCATCACTCGCTTGCCAATCATGGATGGCTCTTAGGACAAACGCTCTCTACATTGGAGAGGCTGGTGTTCAGGAATAGATTGTCAAAGAGCTCGTGAGATAAGACATGAGATGAACTTCTTAATTCTTAATTTAAAATACGAAAATGGAACATTACGAATTTCGATTTTTTAACAAAGTTTCTTGGAAAAATATTTAAAATTGAATGTAACATGCATGTATTTGTGTAATGTGTACGTATAATGTATATTTACCAATGTCGTCATACTAAAATTTTGCGAAACCATAAAAAAGTTATACGGTTAAAGTTATCATCATAAAATCTTTTCAAAGAACTGTTTACCTACATTAATACAAATTTTCATGTTTGTGAACCAATTTTCGATACACTTTTTTCACTCCGCTTTCGATATTTCTTTTACGACATGTTCGAAAGCTTGTACAACGCTTCGAGGCGCACCTTCCGGCGATGAAAACTTTCAGCTGATTATTTTATTTTAGTGAATAAAAAAGGTCACACGGTGCCAAGTCAAGGCTGTATGGAGGGTAAACCAAAAGCTTAACTGGTGTGCTATCCACGAAGTATTTTATGAGCGCTGAGTGTGCGCGGGAGCTATGTAATAGCTAGCACTAGCCCGCGAAATCCCGTGTTCGGTCGCTTGTAAACATTTGGAACTGTGTTTCCTTTGATTTCGTAAAGGAATCGACAAAAGATATCTCATCAAAGTTAAAAAAAAACAACCGGTGATCAAGATCTTCCCTGCACATCTCGGTCGCTTCATTTTGGTATGCGTTGTATTGATATTGAAACAGCCAAACTGTCGTCTGGCCCGCTCAGATTGTATTGGTAAAACCAAAACTAATCACCTGTAATAATGTCGTGAGCACACCGCGACGAGCCTGCTTCAAATATAGTCATTCTGGTTCCATTCCACGCGGGCATAGCTGCATCGGTAAGGTTGTGCGTGATCCAACGCGAAATTATCCTCTTTACGCTAAGGTTTCCGTGTAAAATCTTGTGAAAGCTTCCCGATTCGATTTTTAATATGTGTCGAATCCCTTCATACGTGATTCACTTTTTCTCTTCATTTAAATTTTTCACTGATAGCACGTTTTCGTCCGTAACAGCCATTAAAGTATCACACTTATCTATCTCTTTCTTCATTTCTTAAAGTTAGTCGAGCTTGCTGAAATTTGTTATAGTTTGCGGTATACGGTTACATATAAATATTTGAAAACTTACAAATGAATCATCCGGCTTAAGGCGACATTTGTAATCATAAAAAGTCATCGCGCGAAAATGTTTTCGAAGTAGATCTATTTTTCAATGTAACACGATATTTCAATTTAGCTGGTAAAAAATTGTAGAGGGAAATTTGAAATTGGAACATTCGTATTTTTGCGTGTAAATACATAATTGTATTTATCAAAATGTATTATAATTGGACAATGTCTCATACAAAAAAAAATCGCAAAAATTTTTTGCCCGACCTGTCTGTCGAACTGCGACCTGTGCGACAGGCATAATATGTAGATGTTATATTTATAAATGCAATAGAATATTTTATTAATCATTACGTATGTTGTGACACCTCGCACAATATTTCATAACACCACGGTTTGACTAAAAAAAATAAGAGGATATATGGTCTGCAAGAAATGTGAAGAATCGAATGAGACTTGCCACTGGTATTAATTATACCCATGAAAAATTTACGAAATTATCATTCTGTATTCCCTCGTTTCATCCTCCAAAAGTGGACCGATTTATTTTTTTAGGACAGGGTAGGTAAGAAGGATTGTGGATGACAGTATGTTTTTTTATAGAATAACGATTACAGGCGAGCACACAGTGCACCTGATGGTAGATGAATGCTGTGGCTACATCTATTCGCGAATAATAATCGAAACGCAAATCCGCTATCACCCCTGATGATTAACATGGAGAGCCTTATATCCAGTGAAAAGGGTCTCCGATTCTCTACACTCACCATACCAAAGACAGCAGCATTGATCTGCTATTTTACGCTGGTATTCTGTGAGAGCGTGGTCTCTCACTGGTCGAGCCGACCCATTCGTGTTACAAGCATAACTGCAACGTGGCTCTGCCACGTATAAAATATATGTTCTTCTTTTAATATAAAAGTTTAAAATGTTCTTCTTTTAATTTTAATGTTCGTTGGGGTTAATAGCCAGATGTCTTAAAACGGCAGTAGATATAATAAAATTCTAAAATACTATATACTTTATAATATTTTAAGATTACTTGGTATTTATCATCAACAAAGTAAATCGTTTTACTCCGAGCCGTCAGCCGACGGCGCGACGGCGTGCGGCCTCCGTCCACGTCGGCATTACGTAGCATATAATATTAAATATATAGTAGTTGAAGCGGCAACCGCACTCAATTTCCGTACAGTATGGGGTACTATTTTACACACAGAAAGAATAAACTATTCAAATAACACAATTTTTTTTAATTGAAATTGTAACATCACCGTAGGTTGGTGTAATTATAAATAACAATTTTGTAATGTTATACAAACTTCTGGGGTTAAGTTAAAAAAAATATTACCATAATATTATTGCTAGATTCATAAACTTTTCTCTCATAGTACTTTATTATCATCATCATCATTACAGCCCTTCACAAGTCCACTGCTGAACATAAACCTCCCCTAAGGAATGCGAAAAAGCACGGTCCTGAGCCACCTGCATCTGGCCTTCACACTGTTCACTTTTTCATACTCAAGTACTAAATATTCGAGATAAGTTATGTAAAGATTTTTTCGTATACGATAAAAGTCGAGTGGTTTCATAGTTGAGCACCGAGCCGGCGCCGGCGCTGATATGTGACAGCGCGATATGTTTTGGCGGAGTCGGACGTCGGAACTCACGGGAAACAATGACGCCGGCCAAACTGATATTCGTTACACAAGTGTGCATGTGGGTACGATACAAGTAAACAGTATATAAGTAATGTAGATAGAGAATGTTATGTCGGAGTAAATTAGATTGCGGTCTGTTCCGAGTCACGGCGGGCTCTAACTTGGTAATACATATTATTATTAAATCATTTACTAAGGCGGCGCTAAATGCTCTGTATGTTATTTAAGTTTTATGCAAATAAGGCAAAACGTGCAACCCTTCCATTTCAAGATTAATGGATGCTACGGCCCATAGATTAAGAATCAAAATGCAGATTACATTGGAGCACCGAAATGGAATACTTCGTTATCAGTTAAAAGATTATCCATTTCTCGACCCTAACCGAACATAGCAGTATAAAGTTACGCTCGCCCTAGTCGAACTAACACATTTTTTTTTATAGGATAGGGTGACAAACGAGCACACAGTCCACCTGATGGTGAGTGGTTGCTGTGACCCATAGACATCTACATTTATCCTCAATAAAGAATCAAAATGCAGATGCGTTGTCACCCGTGAGGACTAAGATGGAATGCCTCTTTTCTAATAAAAAGGGTCTCCGGTTCTCTACACTCACCATACAAAACACAGCAGTGTTAAGCTGCTATTTGACGCTGGTATTCTGTGAGAGCGTGGTCCTTCCCCGGTCGAGCCGACTCATTCGTGCTACAACTATACTACAAATATAGCTGCAGCATGGCTCTACCACGTTCAAAGTTTGCTGTGTAGTGACGATGAAAGGGAATCCACTACATTATGCCGTGAGTATCGTAAGAGACTGCAGAAGGATATGGAAACAGGAGATAGGCAGCAGCATCTGCCTAATAACAACTCAAAATAGTAATAAAACTGCGGTTGCAACTATGGATTCTATGAGGCAGTCTATGGTGGAGGCTTATGTGGCAGTGGAATTTCGATGGACTGTATGAATGAATGAATAAATTAACCAGTATCTACATTTGCAGCGTGGCTCTACTCTACCACTAATCTGTAGCATTACTATTTCTTTTTAAGCTTTAATCACCATGTGTTTCTTTATATAAACTAATTTTTAAAATGAATTTAACTTTATAATATTTTTTAATAGGATAAAGGTGACAAGCGAGCACACAGTCCACCTGATGGTAAGTGGTTGCTGTGGCCCATAGACATCTACATCTATCTTCGTTTGTAAATTAAATGCAGATGCGTTGTCAGCCGTGAGGACTAAGATGGAATGCCTCTTTTCCAGTAAAAAGGGTCTCCGGTTCCTTACACTCAGCGAATGAAACACAGCAGCATTAAGCTGCTATTTTAAGCTGGTATTCTGTGAGAGCGTGGTCCTTCCCCGGTCGAGCCTTCCCATTCGTGCTACAACCATACTATTAATATAGCTGTAGCATGGTTCTACTACGTATCATATTATACTGTGAAATTTTATGATCATGCTGATATAACTTTAAACAATAGATTAAAATTATACTCATTAATAATAATACATTTAGTTTCATTTATTGCATAGAACAATAAAGAAACCGCAAATAACAGATTATTTACCTAATAATTCTATCCGATTTGATGTGTTTCATTAATTACTACGCAGTGCATGATGATTTTATGTTATTATTTTTTAAACAACTGAAAAGTCAAAGTGAAAACGAGTTAAAGTCATCGTAAGTTTAAAAACAAAACTACGCGTCATGCTGTAAAAACGATCGAAATGTATTTTTATACGCTATAGATACAACGGTTCGTAAAGCAAATAGAAGCGGTTTTTTTTAATATAACAGCCAGCAGTGCGATTGTAATGTTTGACGTTTAGTTTCGTGTAATTAATACCAGAATTACAAAATGACTGCAGGCTGCGGATATAGAATATATCCGACAGATAGATTTACAAACATTATTGTATCATATATATTTTTTTATTTATCATATGATATTAGTCGATAAAGTTAATTGGAATAGACGGTTCCGTGGCGCAGAAAATTAGCATTCGAATCTCGCACAGAACAAGTAGTATGATTTTTTGAAGTCTGGATGTTTGTCCTTGTGCAATTTGTGTATGTAAACTGCTTACATGGTACAGTAGAAAATCCTCGTGTAACGTGTTTAAAAATGATTTACAATAATGTAAGTATAATTTTCAAATTATTTTCTTTTTTCTTTCTGTTCCACGAATAAAGCGTGCTAGAATATCAGAATTTTGATATGTATTTAAAACAATACAATATAATTATGCGCTGAATGTAAGTATAAGAACTCATATATTGAAGCTTTGTGTAAGCATAAACATCTCGTACTAGATGATGGAAGACTATTCACCTGTGCTGAGTCTGTCGTATTCTAGTAATGATACGTCGCGGCCGTCGTCTCACATAATCTGTGCATGATACATCGGATATTGTGTTTGCCGTGCCCGACTGCGAGCCAGCCCATTGTCCGCGGACGTCGCGCCTTTAATACCCCTCTAAAGCTTTTCGTATGGCTGGTTAAACAACCGAATAAGAGTATACCTTTCGAGAAATAAGTTGTGGCTTGGTAAAATTGTTTTGCTATTGAGCAAAATAATATGTATTTCAACTTTGCAGCAAGGCCATGAAATCAGATATTATCATCATCATCATCATCATACAGTCTATAAATGTACACTGAACGTAGGAACCCTCCACAGATTACAGAGGGGGATATTTGTAGTGGCAAGTGAGGTGGCAACCGCAGTTTTATATTATTTTGAGTGGTTTTGAAGAGGATGCTGTTGCCCATCTCCTGTTCAATTTCTATTTGTCACCTCTTATGAGTGACTACAGTGTAGTTTTTCTATCGACTTCAAAAAGGAGCAGGTACTCAATTTGACTGTATGTTTTTTATATGTTTTACCTCATTACTTTTTTCTGGATGAACCGGTTTCAATGATTCTTTTTTTATTAGAAAGCCTTCTCAAATTGATCAAGTCGAATAGTTTTTGAGTTATTCTTAATAATTTAAATTGAAATCGGTTGTACAAAGTTTTTAATTTTAAATTATCTATCTATACTAATATAATATAATAAAGCGAAAGAGTTTTTTTGTTTTTTTTGTTTGTTTAAACTCGCTAATCTCTGGAACTACTAGTCCGATTTCAAAAATTCTTTTTGTATATTATAGCTTGATTCGTGTGGAATAGTATAGGCTATCTGGAATCAAGCTATATCACTCAGCTAGCCTTAAATATAGATATTTGTTAAGCAAGTTAGTAGAAAAAGCACTCCCGAAATGATTTATCTGCGTACGCTGGTGTTATCGTTAGGAATACGTAAATACAATGTTCTAGAAAAATATAGATCTTGACTTCGTCTAAAAAAAAGTCCGCAGTACCACATGTCTATTTCTTATACATAAGCCATAATTAGGTATTTTGTGACAAAAAAATATTGAAAATTTAAAAGTGATTTATGAGCGTTATTTTTAGGCATGGCCTATTTATCCTTACGAACGAAAGTTACTTCATCATCAAGACAATTTTATAACGATAAACTTTGTTCTTTATACCATGTTATTTGGACGCATAGTTTAAGAGATAATGTAAAAATTAAAATAATTCAATACTTGGCTGGGCGCGCGAACGACACATAAACCCTAGCCGCCCGGTGAGAACTGCGAGAACTGCTCAACCGGGAGGGGGAGGGAAAGTGGATAAAACTTAAATTCGCTCTATATCATACATAATATGCCAACAGATAAAAGTACTCCATTAATTATGCCAATTTTTCCATCTATTGCTATGAAATAAAATATTTAATTGCAATTATAAAATCCTTGAACTAGGTCATGTCGCGCACCTCCCACACATGATGACGCGGGTGAAACCGCGGGGCACAGCTAATATCTATATAAGTATGGGCGAGTAACTATATTTTCGCTATTTGAAGATCTTTGGTAGCATAACTTTTTTGATGGAAGTAAGGTAGACTGACGACCACACAATTCACCTGAAGGTAAGTAAAAAGTGTGGATTATTAATACATACATCTATCCTTGGTTAAGAAACAAAATGCAAACGCGTTAACGCAGCGCAGCGAGGAATGCCGCGTTATTGGTATAAAGGGTGAGTATTGTAATACATTTATTATTAGTACATTTAGTATTACTTGAGAAGATGGAACTTTACCAGTCTAGTAGACCCATTTATTCTGCAGCCATGAAACGCTGCAACATACCGACTTTAAACGAAGTAGACTTCAAAAAAAAATTAATTTGTCATTCCGTACAAAACACAGAGCAGGCAGACCATATAAAATATTATTACATATAACATTAGATAATAACGAAAAAGGAAGAAAACACAGTCGTAAATTAAATAAATACATAAAAAGGGACATAAAACTAAGTAAAACAAGAGATTTTATTACAATCAAGAATGTACCGATATAATGTAAATGAGAGTCATAAAAATTGATGTTTATATATTAAACATGTTTTTTTATGTTTAAGTTTCCTACTAGACTTGGACGAACCAAGTGTAGAATTGTCAACTGTGGAGAAATTTTCAGAACCAAAGATGTTTTATAGGTCCAGAACTTTAAAAACCAAGCCTTTTTTTAATGTGGTTTTCACTTTTAACACAATTTTTAGAATTCTTAGCAATATTTAATTAAATTGTCGGTTATTAAAACATTAAACGTATATTAAAAATTGACAGTTGTGTTAGAGATTTTACTTAATCAAATAACCCATATACTGCAATGACAACCTTAAACCCCATGATCTCATATTAGAATTGTAAGAAGTTAGGACCACATAAGTGGAAACGTTTTCAATATCAGGGCAACGCCTACGCGCATCGCAAGACCGGAACTCGTCATTGTTCGGCGCTCGTCCACCATTTATCGAGACCCGTCTATACGGGTGTCGCATTGTTCTAGCGCATTCTACCATGACGCCCGACATTCTGTATTACATTATTTGCTTTTTATTGTTATTGAAGTGCAATTTAGTAATTTGTAAGTCTGAACGGTCAGACAGTCACTAGTCACAATCAATATGATGTACATAATTGTAGCTTTGGGTATTACGTTCCACTATGATTTTTATTTTTATTTTAAAATTAATATATACCACTAATGTATTTTATAATTTACTAGCTGGTACCCGGCGCGCTACTGCCGCAAAACAGAAGATATAATTGTAATTATGATTATGAAATAGATTTTTAAATTTGGAACAGTTATATTTTTTAATTAAGAATGATAAAGATCTATATAACTTTACTAACTTAACTAACTACTTTTAACGGCCCATGGACATCTACATTTATCTTTCATTAAAAATCAAAATACAGACGCGTTGTCACAGTTGAGAACTAAGATGGAATGCCTCGTATCTAGAAAAAAGGATCTCCATCTCTTGACGCTCACTATACAAAACGCAGCAGCATTGAGCTGCTATTTTACGCTGCTATTCTGTGAGAGAGCGTGGTTATTTCCCGGCCAACCCATCTGTGCTTCAACCACAATATAGCTGCAGTATGGCTATACCACGTAAAACCGTTTTGATGCTACCTTTCATTGTTGGTATGGTTATTTTAGACCTGACATAGGTGCATATATGCACAATAATTAAAATAGTTATGGTGTCAAATAACGGAGGTTATAAGATTTTTATGGCATTGTCCACAGTCGCTTCTAACGACAACGATGGGATGAATTACCTACATGGCACTTATTACCATTCATTTGTATCTATTATGAATATAATCAATAAATATTAATAAGCCCAGACATTAAAAGTTACAGCATAAACTGTTGCACACAAGCATTTCTTTTACTGAGAGAATGTACAATGAGGCAGTATTCTTAGGTACATTTATGTATTCTATAAACCTTTCGTAGAATGAGTTTATTTAAATGGAGCGAATGTAAAATAAATTATTTATAAGATAGGGAAAATGTCAGACATAAATAAAACTTTTTGTTGAAATACTAAGAGTTAAATTGTAAGATGAAATCATAGTATTAAACTACGTTTTTCAATAGAGTCCTTATATTTTGTAGACTTAAGGGTAAGAAGCAAGCACATAAATCACCTGATAGTAAATGGATACTGCGGCTCATAGACATCTACATAATATGTATATCCATGCTCGATGAAGAATCAAAATTCAAATGCGTGGTGAACTCTGGGAGACTAATGGCCGACACACAAGGTTCAACTGATCAGTTTAACTGATCAGTTAAAACTGTTTTTTTATAGAATAGGGTGACAAACGAGCACACAGTCCACCTGATGATAAGCGGTTGCTGTGGCCCATAAACATCTACATCTATTCTCGTTTGCAAATCAAAATGCAGATGCGTTGTCACCCGTGAGGACTAAGATGGAATGCCTCTTTTCCAGTAAAAAGGGTCTCCGGTTCTCTACTCTCACAATACGAAACACATCAGTGTTAAGCTGCTATTTTACGCTGGTATTCTGTGAGAGCGTGGTCCTTCCCCGGTCGAGCCGACCCATTAGTGCTACAACTATACTACTAATATAGCTGCAGCATGGCTCTACCACGTTATAAATTATATAAGCCAAAACGATTTCCTCACTCACTGTCTTCAAATTTCAACTTAATTTTTTTACTCACGGTCAGTTTTTGAATGTACATCAGTTTAACTAATCAGTTTAACTGACCGTGTGTATTGACAGAAAGCCTCGGTACCAGTAAAGAGGTCCCAGTTATACTCACCATAGCCAACATACTAATGTTATTTTACGCTATCATTCTGTTAGAGCGTGAGTTAAGCGAGAGTTAAAACATCCTGTAAGCTTAGGCTTAGGCCCATTTTCGGCAATTGGACGTTGATGTGTATGGAAAACAAGCAATGTTGGTGAACATTTAGAACACATGGTTAGTATAATTACTACCGCGATATTAAGCGCTAGAACATCACTACACTAGGAAAGACACACTATTGTCAGGTGAAATAGACTTTGCAATGGCTTACTGCTAAGAGAGCGGCGAGCCAAAACAAGCCCATGCATTAAAAGTAACATTAAAAGTTACACAAACATTAAAAGTAATTCCCTCGTGTAGAGGCGAAACACGCGTCATATTATCGACGGTGGCGTGTCTTTCATAGTGTAGTGGTCTTGGGAGTAGTGGTGCCGGGATTAGTGGTGACGGCTATAGTGCACGCAATTGAGGAAGGGGGGGGAGGTACTCTTCAAACTAAGTAAGGCACATCATTTTATTTCATTATGCTGATGTGGACAAAGTAATTTTTACCAACTTTAATTTACGATAAATTTTCACTTGTTTTTTAAATCAAAAATAAAAATGTTGTAGGCGAATGTGACGAGAGTGAACTAGTAACTAAACCTAAAGCTGCTGTACCTAGCTGCAGTCGCTGATATTACTTGCAATAAACGTACATAAAGTACTTTTATAATATATACGGAACGCGGAGAACTGACGAACTATTTATCAAACTATCCAATCACTTAAATAACTCAAATGATTGTTGCACATAAATTTATTTAAACCTCCCTTCGAATACATTTTGTACTACCACTGTGGGGCTAAGTAACCAACCAAAGTCTAATCATTATTCCTTACAAGATTTTAATGCCATGATTAAATATTGACTTTATTGTTAGGGATAATATAATCGCTGACAATAAATTTTATTACCTGTTCTATTATTTATGACATGCTACCTGCAAAAAATAACCACCCAAATCTCTTATATACTAATATCGAACAATATAACTTACTTGTGCTATGCAACCAGCAGATAGGAGGTAATTTAAGTAAATTTCTTATCGCAACAGGAGCCGCGAGCTTTTAAAAGTGTATAAATAACGTGTTATCGTCGTTCATGGCACCACCGTCTCGTATGTTTTGTATACTCCCTACTTATAACGACATTTGCATTACAATAGTATTTGTTATTTGCCATTTCGTATTTTATTAATAAAAAGTTCAAATTAAGTGTTAAATAATTTTTATTGTAATTTTAACATAACAAAAAAATGATTTGTTGTAAATTTAACACTATGCAATTTAGTTTTAAGCGTGTAATGGCAGTTTAAGAATATCCACTACTCCATATCATCCCGTGGAAGCCGTAAGAGGCGACAGAGAGAAACCGGACCAGAAGTTGGGCAGCAGCATCTTTCTGATAACAGCTGAATAAAAATAAAAAAGACCTTTGCTAACCCCCCTCCAAGCGTTCTACGTGGTAGAGCCATGCTGCAGCTATATTATGGTTGTAGCACAAATGGGTCGGCTCGACCGGGGAAGGACCACGCTCTCACAGAAAACCAGCGTAAAATAGCAGCTTAACGCTGCTGTGTTTCGTATGGTGAGTGTAAAGAACCGGAGACCTTTTCTACTAGCAAAGAGGCATTCCATCTTAGTCCTCACGGTTGACAACGCATCTGCATCTTGAGTCTTTATTGAGGTTAGATGTAGATGTCTATGGGTCACAGTAACCACTTACCATCAGGTGTACTGTGTGCTCGTTTGTCACCCGATCCTATAAAAAAAGCATGGCAGATATGGCAAATATCCCTCCTATGAGACAATATGTGGGAGAAACCAGGGGTCTTTTAGGTCGTGTAGCAGTTGACTTTTGGTGGATTATAATGTTAATCATAATAGTTACATTGATTTTGGTATAAAATGAATGGGTGAACACTTAAATTTACTCTGCTAAGACAAAGATATTGTGCTTTTATAACAATTATGGAGCAGAAAAAACTCATAATTTAATATCTCGGGTATTTAATATCTCGCTTTTTTTAAATTAAAGAAAGTCTGATAAACGAGCACACAGTCCAACTGGTGGTTATTGGATTCTGTGGTCCATAGATATTTAAATGTATCAGCGATTAGAAATCAAAAATGCAGATAGGTTTCCACCTCTGAGTGCTAAAATGGAATGCCTCGTTATCTGTAAAAGCGGTCTGCGGTTCTCAGGTGTCACTATACAATTCACAAAAGAATTATACGGCTATTATATACACTGATATACTATGAGAGCGTGATCCTTCGCCGGTCAAGCCGGCCATTTATGCTGAAGTCATAATACAATTGCAGCGCGGCTCTACCTCTTGAGGCCGCTATTGGCATACCGTGGAACGAAACGACGAAACGAAAAATATAACTTTTAACAAAAGTAAATGGCGACTTCAAATTGCTAAAAAAGAAGTTATTTATTCGCTACCCTTGCGGGTGGATTTTTTTCTCTAAATTTATACGGGATCACCCCTGAAGCATAAACTATTTAATAAAAAAATAATCAACAAAATTGGTTCACAATCTGCGAAAATATTGCGTAACATACATACGAAAAAAACACACACTCGAATTGAGAACCTTCTCCATTTTGAAGTCGGTTTAAAATAATTAATTAATTAAATGTATCAGTCCCATATGATATTATCATTATATAGACATATACCGACCGATAGTGGTGTGGTAACGGAGCGGTGTATGTAGATATAGCGGTGTAAAAGAGTCCATCAGCCAACTTCGTCGATATCGCAAAAGAAATGCCAGAAAGATTTATGGTTTCCAATAAACATCAGTACAACCATATCTTTACGTTAGGTATAAAATAACCACAGAAGCATCGTTGAACAGCGCTAAAGGTGCCTCTGGTACTGCAACCGCGAATACCAGGTGGATTGGCTATCAAGAGTGACCATTAAAGCAAATTCTTCCTACAAAGAGGCAGGCTCATGTCCAGCCGTGAGCTTTAAGGGCTAATGAAGGAAGGAAGGAAGAAGAAACAATGAAAATGCTATCGACTCTGAAATTCAATGGTTTATTTTTAAACATAAACGATATCTTATTTCTTATCTATAGTTCTTTAAATATAGCTTGATTAGAATGACAGCTGTCATCAAAAGTGACGGCATATACTTTGTAGTAGCGTCCAACGTAACGAGTGATTTGATTAATATTGGAAAACGAAAAATCATAAATTTCTGGCGAGTGAACAATATTTTTGATGACAGTTCTTCACTTAAAAACGTGCATAACACATAAATTCGTCTTTAAAATTAAACCAGTTAATGTTAATTCATTAGCACAAAAAATAAGCCTAATAATTTACTACCACCTTACAAGGTTACCCCAAGTTGCAAAAATGTTAGAGATGGGACAAATCGACAAATGTGAATTTATTAAATTAAAATAAATTTATTTTAATTATTGTTTCAGAAGAAATGTTTTCTTCCAAAAAATAATAATCATGCATTTATTTTTTTAATATTGGTAACACTGAGCACATTGTGCTGCCATTTTGTTTGTTTGAGCGTCAGTCAGTACAAGTGCCAACGCCAGATGCCTTGTATACGCTTTGTGTTCCCCAGTTTTCGTTTATTTCGTTGTTTTGAGTGTTTGTTGTTCCTATTTTATTATTTTATGGGATAAAGTGGTGTTCCTGAATGAAACATGGCTGAATGCAAACCACACGATTTCTAAAACTTGGACTGATGATAAACCCGAATCGTCTACCAAATTAACTGAGGTCAAAGGTCAAAGGTTAATAATTTGCCATGCTGGTACCTCGTCTGGATTTGTACCAAATTGTTTACTGGCATTCAAGTCTGTTAAGATGACGGTGTACCACGAAGAGAAGAATTTTGAAAAATTCAAAGAATGGTTTATAAAACTTCTAAATAATTTAGATGAACCCCGTGTGATACTCACTGACAATGCACCTTATCATTCAGTTCAAAAAATAAGCCTCCTACAGCGAATAACCGGAAGAATGAAATAATTTTGTGGTTGCAAACCAATGGAGTACCAGCCGACGGTATTATGTTGAAAAAAGAACTTTTGCGTTTAGTGGGAATACACAAATAACAAACGACAATATATGATTTGTTGGATGAGATGGCAAAAGAAAAGGGGCATACCGTTATTCGCCTGCCACCGTATCATTGCCAATATAACGCAACAGAATTGATTTGGGCGCAAGTTAAAAGTACAAATTAATTACAAATTAAAAAAAGTCATTTTTTTTTCATTTTATGTCATGCAGCAAGACATAATACCACCCCCACCGTTCACTGCAAATAAAATGTTAAATTTGCTGAACAATGCATGTGAACATGTAACACCAAATGATTCGAAGAAGGTGGTCGATAAAACGCGAAGAATTTTATCACAGAAGATTGGCAACGTGATGCCCACTTTGATCATTTGTGAGATAAGGAATTAATAATCAATCTCGAAGATTGTTTCAGTGACTCTTATTCTGACAATGATGATTGTGACTTAGGATGTCCACCCTTGTGTCAATTAATTTATTATTGCTATTTTTTTATTAGCCCAAAATGAGTCCCAATGTTTAAATACTTAGTTAAAATAAGTAAAATATATTTTTTATTAATATTTATGAATACTTTATCGATATATCGATTTAATGTTCCCAGCACTAGTCACATCAGAATGACAGCTGTCATTTTAATTAAGCTATATTTAAATAACTATAATAGAAAGAATGCCTGATTTACGGTAATATAAAAAGTAAACTAATATTTTTTTCCCTTTCACCCTAACCATCGGCCGTTCTATTACGGATTTAGTTCATTCTTTATACATCCCAACCAGACGAGAGTACAATAGAAACATCCCACATAATAATCATCACCATAATCATTATTACAGCCCTTCACAAGTCCACTGTTGAACATAGGCCTCCCCCAAAAAATGCCACAAAGCACGGTTCTGAGCTACCTGCATTCATCGATTTCCTGCGTGCCTTACCAGGTATCACTCCATCTAGTAGGGTGTCGCCCTACACTTTTCCTACCGGTACGAGGCTGCCACTCGAGAACGTTTTTCCCCATCGAATCTCGGTTACTCGAGCTATTTGGCCGGCCGGCCACTTCAGCTTACCAATCCGTAGGGCTATGTAGGTTACTCTGATTCTACTGCGGATATCCTCATTTCTAAGTTTATCACCCAGAGAAACCCCAAGTATAGCCCTCTTCATAGCACCCTGAGCAAATTTGAGCTTCCTCATACGGTCAGCAGTGAAGGACCCTATTTAAAAATAATCTTTATTTACTAAAGTATCAATTAGTCAAGCACTGGATTAATAAGTAAAAAAATCAATCAATTTATGGACATACACACAAATTTATAACAATCAATGTTATGTACACTCGAACTCATTCAGTTGAGCTGCGTACAGTTTTCCAGAATGTGGCCGTTCATTCATTTCAAAATAAAAATGCATAATAATCCGAAACAGCAAAGCGGCATCTGCGAACATTGCGAACGCGCTGTATTGCTGGTGATGTTTCAAAAAATTACCGAAGATATAATTATAGTATACTCTAAAAATGTTATCTTAAGTACGTTTTTAGTACATTAGTTGAGTGCTAGATAGTGTAAGCAGACTATCTCTGTAATACTTTATAGCTTATATGCAACACTGTAGCGCTATACTGTAGCAATACACAGTATTTTTATAATTTTAATACAAAGTATACAATAAACTATTTTCATATTTATTCAAATATTTTGTAGTATCTTCCAGAAAGTAGCAAACTCATTAAGGGAGCGTCGCAAAGCAATATATAAAGCGTTATCGACATAAAAAGAATTTCTTATATGTCGTGGATGTGTTACATAAATAAATTGCCCAAGATAAAGGCACAGTACCACAGAATAAATAATAGTACTAACAAATATTTTGTTAGTTTGTCGGTCATACTTGTTGCGTGCGAAATCATACGCCCTGTCGCAACCAAGCGCTTAGCCACTACGGTAGCGAACTGTATTGTAAAATTGTTTTTTTTTTTTATAGGACAAGGGTGACAAACGAGCACACAGTAAACCTGATGGTAAGTGGTTGCTGTGGCCCATAGACATATACATCTATCCTCATTTGGGAATCAAAATGCAGATGCGTTGTCAGCCTCAGATGGAATGCCTCTTTTCCAGTAAAAAGGGTCTCCGGTTTTCTACACTCACCATACGAAACACAGCAGCGTTAAGCTGCTATTTTACACTGGTATTCTATAAGAGCGTGGTCCTTTCCCGGTCGAACTGACCCATTCGTGCTACAACTATACAATTAATATAGCTGGAGCATGGCTCTACCACGTTTACGTGTTACATAAAAAGAATACAAATTTTAGCGCCTTATTCTTCATCATCAGCCCGTGAAAGTACATTTTAAACATAGGTTCTCTTCCGTTGTACAACGACAGTAGAGACTTAACAGTGGTAGAGCCACGCGGCAGCTTTTGCTGTCGCACGGATGGGCCGGCTCGAACCGGGGTGGTACCACGACCTCACAGAATACCAGCGTGAAGTAGAGGTTTACCTCTGCGTTTCGCTTGGTAAGTGCAGGTGGCCGGAGGCCCTTTTTACTGGAAATGAGGCATTCCATCTTAGTCCTCACGGGTGACAACGCATCTGCATTTTGATTCGCAAACGAGGATAGATGTAGATGTCTATGGGCCGCAGCAACCACTTACCATCAGGTGGACTGTGTGCTCGTTTGTCACTTATTCTAAAAAAGAAAAGAAAAAATGATGTATTTAAACTATATACAAAATGTAATATAAACTAATACTGCTCAAGTCTGCAATCTTTTACGAACAAATATAATTTGCAGAGAATTTCAGCAAAATTTCAATTAAAGTGCTACAATAGGACTGTGTGCACACTTTCATATAACTTTAACAATATCCGTCGAAATCTGTTAAATCTACAATGGAAACTCAGCGAATTGTTTAGTTTCGTGATGTTTTATTTACTTAAGCTTCTAATGTAGATCTTATCGTACATACTTAGTATCGTGTTAAACTTTCTAAAAACTTGTTACACTAGTCAGTCAAAACAAAGGTGTTTTTAGATTATTTATTTAAAAAAGAATTGTAGATTCAAAACAAAATAAATGTAGATGTTTACGGATAGTGTTATAAATTAAAATGCAAATTATTTTAGCAATTTTATCATCAGTCCTATCGCAACAATCTGCGGCCATTGCCGTGGGTGAACTGTTAGTTGTCAAATAAAGATCTCTATCGTCGTCCGTCAAAATTAATATCAATGTTCCTTTGTCAAACTTAAATCTCTACTCAGATAGTTATTTCGAAATCTGTCCATGATTTTTTAATTAAAATTCAAATCAAGCCTAATTAAAATATAAATTAATTAACTTATTTAACTAAATGAAATACTATACGTCTATTAAAATAAAAATTCTCAGCATTAAAATGCTTCTGGCTTTGAAGCTACGCTTAGTGCTTCTTTTCTATTTATTATCAAGTTTTTTCTCTAAATGTTATAATGTCTGGAATGATCTCAAATGAAATTAATTAAGAACGCCGTGAGGCAAAACTAGCCAACAAATAATTAGTTAAAAAAGAGCGTCCCGTTTCCGGACACCTGCCACTTTCACTTGGGGCATGTGCCGGCTGGAGCCGCCGGAAGGGTTCTGTGAAAAATAGCCAAGAAAAATAGCTTGTCGACACCGTTCGCATAATTATATCTAACTCACAAATCTTTTAATTACAAACGAAGCTGTTGATTTCCTAATATTTTATTTATTCCTTTATAATAAATCATATTTAAATGTGGACACACTTAAAATAATTATTTTATTTATTTAAAAATAATACCAGTAATTAAATTGACTTTAACTAAAAAAAAACCGGCCAAGTGCGAGTCGGACTCGCACACCCAGGGTTCCGAACAAATCCGTAGGTATATAAGTTTAAAATTTTTAAACATATTTTTATTATATGATGTAACTAAAAATTTATGCTTTTCGCAATTTTTCCTTTATCTGTGCTCAATACGTTGCTTCGTACCAAATTTTAAGATTCTGAGTTCACGGGAACCCTGTAGGTTTTGATTCCCTTGCAAATGTCGAAAATTTGCGGCATAAATGGCTGTATCTTTTGATTTCGTTGGCTTAGAAGTTTGATTTTTTCACAGCTTAGAAAACAGACAGTAGACTTTTTGATATGAATTTCAGCTTGATACCTCCACGCGTTCCTGAGAAAAAGGGTCTTGACAGACAAAAAGACGGACAACAAAGTGATCCTATAATGGTTTCGTTTTTTCCTTTTGAGGTACGGAACCCTAAATAACATTACTAATCATTTTGTTAACAACTTTAAGCAAGCTTAAAATTTCTGCGTCAATAGCGATTCACGACATTAGTCGAATGGCGGATTGGAACCCTGTCCGACTTAGGCCACTCTTGCTTTTTGAAAATAATTTGAAATGAAAGCCTAACAACATAGTCAAATAAATAATTAGTTACTAGATTCTCCTCGGTAGATTATACCGTGTGGTGACGGCGTAAGACGCTCCATTACGCCATTTCGGTTTGTGGGTGTCGAAAGTGGCGAATATAAGAAATGTTCATAATCTTATGACTTCCGATTAAAAGCGGTATAACCATTAACCATCTCATTCATCGTAACCATAGGTAAAGCATGCGAAACATAGAGAATAATTAAACGCGATAGAATCCGTAAAAGTAGTTTTATTCAATTAACCATTTCGTTTACGCCAAACAAAATAGTCAGGCCGGCGACGGTAAGCAATGTCAAGGGTACGGCATGTCTTTTTTTTATAGGATAGGGTAACAAACGGGCACACAGTCCACCTGATGGTAAGTGGTTGCTGTGACCCATAGACATTTATCCTCAATAAAGAATCAAAATGCAGACTATGCGTCGTCACACGTGAAGACTAAGATGGAATGCCTCTTTTCCAGTAAAATGGGTCTCCGTTTCTCTACACTTACCATACGAAACGCTGTAGTGTTAAGCTACAATTTTACGCTGGTATTCTGTGAGAGCGTGGTCTTTCCGACCCATTCATGCTACAACTATACTACTAATATAGCTGCAGCATGGCTCTACCACGTATGAGTCGTCTGGTATTGTTATAGTCAATTCGCCTGCCAAGCTAAATGCCACAAGGCATTTCCCTTAATCGTCAAGTGGTAGAGCCATACTGCAGCCATATTAATAGTATAGTTGTTGCACGTATGGGTCGGCTCGACCGGGGAAGGACCACGCTCTCACAGAATACCAGCGTCAAATAGCTGCTTAATGCTGCTGTGTTTCGTATGGTGAGTGTAAAGAACCGGAGACCCCTTTTTACTGAAAACGAGACATTCCATCTTAGTCCTCACGGGTGACAACGCATCTGCATTTTGAATCGTAATCGAGGATAGATGTAGATGTCTATGAGCCACAGCAACTACTTGTGGTGAACTGTGTGCTCGTTTGTCACCCTAATTCTATAAAAAAATGCTCCTGAAAATGCCAGAAGCACGTGTTCATACGTGGAATTTTCCAGATTAATGCAAAGAAAGAAGATATAGTTTACAACACATAACATATTACGCGGTAGAGCTACGCTGCAATTTCAGCACGTATGGCTCGGCTCGGGGAAGGACCACGCTCTCACAGATTACCAGCTATAATGCTTCTAATAAATGAGTATGGTAGGTGTGGAGAACCAAACACTCTTTTTACTGGTAACGAGGCATTGCATCTTAATCCTCAGGGGTGCTCATTCACCTTCCTTTTTTATTTTCAATAGAGGATTGATATACATGTCTATGTGCCACATTAATTAGTTAAAAGTACATAATAGTTATGTGTCTCTAGTATGTTATTATTAGTGTATGGCTAATTATAAATCTCAGGTGGCTCAGGACCGTGCTTTGTGGCATTTCTTGGGGTGTACCTATGTTCAGCAGTGGACTTGTGAAGGGCTGTAATGATGATGATAATTATGATAATATGGCTAAATATCTCAATTATGTTTTTGTTCAACAATCCCTATAAACATTTTACATTGTAATCGTAAAATTTATTTTAATTTTTTTAAATTTGAACAGATATTTCTTCAATAATTTTTGCTTTTATTGTAACAAAATAATAGAATATTCCATTCAAGGCCAGTTAATTATAACGGGTATAAGCAATGAATATTTTTTTATGTTTTTGTTAACTTTTATATCATCATCGTCATCATCATCATCAGCCTGTTAAAGGCCACTCTTAACATGGGTTTCCCTCGTAATGAGGATGTACCTTAACCGCCACACTTGGCAGAAGGATTGGCAGATCTAGCCTGGGTATTTTACGTCTTACGTCAGCAAGTATCATCGTAACGTACGCAGAATAATAACCCCTGGGAATGAGGTGATCGCTACCAAGCTAGTTTTAATTTGTTTTATTTTGTTAATGAAGTAACATACATGATTGTAAACTGTTATTTTTTTAAAAGTCCCGATGGGTTTCTTGCTGGTTCTTCCCAGGATAGAGGTTTATTTTCGAACCAGTGTATTGGTAATTAAACAAAAGAGTGACTTTCAGTAAGTATTATTTATTATCTATATTGAATAAAAAGTTTCTGTTTTTGTTTCTGTTTCTATTAAATATATTATAATAAATTTTGGATTTTATCGCATTTAAGTTACTTATTCAAAAAAAAATATGTTCCCAACGTTTCAGGTGCTTTTTGCGCTTTGCAACATTCTTGGTTAGTGTCCCCTCCCTCTCCCCACGTGATACAACATCGTGAAATCTAGCAACGGCATATCACATCATATCAATTTTCCCTATAACTCACACTGTTTAGGTTCAACATAATAATAAATGTTCTACGTTATATAACTACACCAGTACTTTACTTTAAACTTACTACAGTATACCTTTTTAAAGAAAAACTTATAATAACTACATCGAGAGGAAAGCAATAATCTCTTCAATTCGAACTTTTCTTTTACGATAATTTTATACTTAAACAACTTTTTGCGGCGGTAATAGAACACTATGGTTGTTTTTATCTGACACGGCTAACTTACTGCGACGGGGAAGCGCTAACATTATGTAAAACTTGCGACATTGTAGACATCGTCATGCAAATTCAAATTGAACTATTTACAAATAACTTAGTTTCTAAGACGAGTTTAATACGTAGCTTTATAAAAAAAAATATTGTCTTATAATGTCATTATTAAGAAAACCGGTTAAAGAATTAAATTCAATAAATACTCTGTGACCCAGGTGTTTTCTTTGTTGCTTTGTCACCAGAAAGTATTACAAGTGTCAAACTATAGTAATTATAAGATAAAATTTTGTTTTTGATAAAATGATTTAATTTTTTTATTTAAAAAGACCTTACTCCTCCGTAGGATTTTCTACGGTATCATGGAGACAGTTTACACGTATTAATTTTTACAGTCAAGGACATATATCCATATTTCTAACAATTATTTAAAGACTACTGTACTAGGGATTCGATCATGCGACTCTCAGAGACGCAAATTTATTATACAAAGCAGCTTTTAGAGCCATATTAGCTCAGTTTCTTTTTTAGAGTACATTGGATTGTACTCCCACATGCTTTGAGATCAATTTACGAATCAACTAGCACTTTACATTATTTCCATGAATAATCTTCTCAACATCTTTACTAATACACGACCGTCACTCAAGAGTTCGTCTACACTTTATACTCTTCTGACGTCATCGAATTCATATTTAAATATTTTTAATAAAGCCGTAGTAGCAGTGTTAAAAACCCATCATTTCATCTCTTCCATTGTATGTCAGCATGTCATGAAATGAAATATTTCAGGCCCAACAAGTGTCCACTGTGGACTTTAGAAGCCAATGCTGCTTAATTCATTGTTAAACACACACATAATACCAATCGTTATGGAATATTTTTAAATATCCCGTTAGGTTTGATAATAATGGCATTAGCAGTTTAATATATATCTGAAAAACTAATAAATGTATATTAAAATCAATGTTATTAATACCGTTACAGACTACCAAAGTTCAATACTGAACAGAGTTCTCTCCCATAGATTGCCACATAATAAAGGTATTTACCATAGTTGCAACATGGCTGGCGGTCTGGCTGCCGCAGTTTTTTATTTTTTAGTTGTTATTGGAAAGACTCCATCTCTCTTTACTTTGTGGCGTTTCCTGGGAGAGACCTATGTTCAACAGTGAACTTGTGAAGAGCAGTAATGATGATGATGATGATGGTAGTGATTAGAAAGACACTGCTTGCTGTCCATCTCCTGGTTTGTTTCCTTCTATCACTTCTTACGAGACCACGAGATGATATGGGGTAGTGGATACTTACACCACCACTACACGGTTATTAATAATAAAACTATACTTCTTTATCCTCATTTCTAAACTTAATTGATGACTCTCATTAAGTATTGACTAAAATTATGAAGTACTTTAATGCGAAGACTTATGATTAATCGCGTAATTACACAAGGACATTCTAATAAATCATCAAATTAAACTCGTCTGAACTCTTATCGCGACATCTATAGACGATTAAAGGTCATAACTTGCAATATAATGAAGTGAGAGCGACGAGGCCCGAACTTGTCGAACAAAAGCGAGTAATTGGATTCATAATTTGTATGATAACAGAGTTCGTACTAGTTAAGTTGAAAAACTTTGTTGTTTCACGTTAACGAATTATTTGAGTTCTATAATCATTAAATGAACTAAAGTTTCACATACATATTCTTTCGATTATTAATTAAAGAATATGAAATGAAATAAATAACTTAATATTATCATTCCAAGTATTTCATTTACAATATATACTGTTCAATATTCTCTGAAGTAAATGAGATCTATCCATAAATACATATAGGGCAAGTACGACAATAATACCTTCAAGAAATTCGAGATAAAGGTATCAAATTAAATTTTAACAAAGCAGCGTAAGTACAGTCTCGAATTTTTCTTTTGTGGCACATTACAATGAAAATTCATTTTAGAAAACGCTGTAACTTTCTAAGACCCCTGCGCTGCACGAAAAATAATGATTTATTTATGTCAATGGCCTATACCCGAGAGCAGTGTTTTGCTGCGCAAATTGGTTATTGTTCCCCGTATAAAGTTCTTTTATTACATTGTTAGTAAAATGAGAGCAAGCAGCTATTTTTTTCAATCACTCCCTCCCACTTGTGCTAATAAAGTGGAATTTACCGGCTAATCTACGTTTTTTTTATGATCGTACAGAGTAAAATATTTTAGAAGTTGTTTTGATTACGATAACGTGCCGTCAGTTACAATGAAACGGCTATATAAGCTTAACGTAAAGACTTATTTCGTCTAGACTTTGTCATGTGTGAAATTACTTGGTAAAGTTTATACTCACTAAAAGCCTTTAGCATCGTCACAACAGTAATAACGTAGGTTACTACGTTATAAATTCTTTATTAATCTAAAACAGCTGTTGTGTACGTTTTCGCTGCCTTTAGATTTTAACGTACGGTTTAATCAAGAGATACTATTCGGAAAAAAAACGAAACAGATCTCACAATAACGAAAAAATACTTTTATTATTTTGTAAATAAGTGAAATATGTATAGTTATGACTCGAACAAGAAATTATAATATGTCTTACTGATAATTATCTACCCTTTCGTAAATTTGATTTCACATTATTTGCTATTACCAGCTTTTAATATGTATGAGTAAAACTACCCATCTAGTTACTGACATAGCCCAACGGAGTAATAAACTGAAGTGGCGGTCATAATTATAGCCCGAAGAACCGACGACAGTCGATGGGGAAGAAAGATTTTTGAGTGGCAGACCCGTACCGGTAGACGAAGTATAGGGCGTCCCCCCACTAGATGGAGTGACGACCTGGTAAGACATGCAAGAAGTTAACGGATGCTGGTTGCTCTGGACCATGCTATGTGGCATTTTTTGGGAGAGGTATACGTTCACTAGTGGACTAGTGAAGGGCTGTAATGATGAATAATGAAGTCAAAATCATATTGTGCAATGTCTAACACACATTATGCAAAATAAATAAATAAACTTATCATGGTACTGCTTCAGACTCTACCAGTAGTAAGTTACTGCTTAAATGTATTTTTAAATTGTTCGTGATCATCAAGTATTTAAGATCACTGCAGGAAGACTCTACCTCTATGGTAGAGTCCTAAGCAGCCACTCTTTGCTGGAGCACTCTGCATCCATGATAATTTTTTAAAAAGACACGCACTTCTAGAATACTCTACTTATATGATAAGAGTCTCAAGCAGCCACAAACTGCTTGGATACTTTACCTCCGTGGTAGAGTCGTAGATATATTATACATGATAGAGCCATGTTGGAGGTATATAATAGTTGTAGCACGAATGGGTAGGCTTAACCGGGGAATGACCAGAAACTCACAAAATACTAGCGTACAATCACTTCATTTACCGAGCCTCGCTCAGCGCAGCTCTGGTGGAAATGGCTCAGCGGAGCGCGGTTTTTGTATATACAAAACAAGGGAAGGATGTGTGCAAAGAATGTGTTGCGAGGGATGTGTGCGAGGGTTTTTTTGCGCCCAAAAGCAATGAAAAGGGCTACCCTCCGGGAATGTATTGCGAGGGATGTGTGCTAGGAAAGGACGCAAGAAGTAGCGAGCAGTGGCGCGCGCTCTCAGCTCCCACCATACCTCATACCCGTTTGCATTTAAAACGAGCCCACTACACATCCTCGCACCGCTCAGCTGCCTAGCACATCTCTGGTGGAAACGCTCACACCGTTACACAGTCTTGCTACATATCCTCGCACATCTCTGGTGAAAACTCAGCATTAACCTAATAATACTTGCTTGTTTTCCATTTTAAAAATTAGCACTATAATTTTTAAAACAGAAAATGAACCTTTAATTGCCAAACTATAATATTTTAAGTTGAAGAAAATGGAACAATGAATTTAAAAATTATTTACTATACTTGTCCTACGCACAGGTAAAGAATATTGCTACATAGGGATTACTAATACTACCTACTAGTACTCGTACGTACATACAAAACCTTTAAGAATTACACTTCTTTTAATAACCCCATGATAAGAATGTTTCGGAATTCTTTATAACGAGATATTCAAGAAAAATACCGAATTGAAGTGTTTTGACCAGAGATCCAGGACATTTAAAAAGAAGTAAGGGGACAATTTCCACTTACTTAGATTTCCCAGTAGTTATTTAAGTTTGTAAAATATTGTCTATTTTTTGTCCTATATATCCAAATACAAAATTAAAACAAATTAAACACAAAAGTAAAGCTGATTATATAAAGAACGCGGTGTTTATTTTGACTTTGTAATAAACGGACGAATGTTTGTGGAATTTTATTGTTTCAGTTAAGTTTAATTTTCATCTGTGTCAACATAATGTCATCATCTTCAAGATACAGTTATTTACATTTTATTCTTAAAAATAATAAATTAAATTTAGTAATTTATTGACTAACAGCAGTTTTTGAAGTTATACTTCTTTTGGGGTGTTTGGGGAAAATGATGATAGTGAAATTTTACGATACGCGCGCACACCGACAGCTAAAAATGACACCATGAATTTGTTACGATGCGCGCGCACACTGACACCTAAAAGCGACAACTTCAGTAGGTAATTGTCTCTCAAGTTTTTGGAACGAAATTCCTTATCGCACGGTACGAATTTGGCGGATGGGGGCTAGGCGAGAAAAAGTGTAAGATTTTTCCTTCACTATCCCTTCTGACGTGTTATAGAGCGTAGACGGCTTTGGTGACCACCACTTTTTCTTATCTTGCCATGAAAGAAGTATTATTTTAAATGACGCTTAATTCTAATAGACGCTAGTAATTCATTTATTTGTATTTGATAATCAATAATATAATATTTTTATCAATAATAATATACTACGAAAGGAACCTCGTTCCAACCGTGCGTGCGTGAGTGTCGTGGAAGTGTTCCATGTTTTTTTTGTTTTGTAACGCTAAAGAAGTATAACTTCCTACGTGCGTACATACACACTTATTTTTTAATCTTTTTTCTAGTTGACAGTTTTTAAACAGTTGGCAGTTTTTAATAAGTGTAGACAGTTAGTGTCAACTCTATTCGAGCGTGCAGCAGTGTAAGATGGTCAAATTTTAAATTCTGATGCGACAAAGGATCTAGCAGTCTAACTTATAATACAGTAGACAAGAGAGCCTTGACGACTTAGATATATATAATACCTATAATACCTTACAATCGGTCACAAAAATGACTTTCGTAATCTTCAAACCAAAGTTTGAACAAGTGATAAACGTTTGTCGATGGTAAATAAGTTAATGTCAGTATTGTTACCACATTACGCGCTTTAGTTGTCACAATTACTAAACTAAGTTAACCTTGCTGTAGCTTGTTACTTAATTGGGCGCACGGCTGCTTGGCGTTACTAATAGATAAGAGGGTAATACTAATCCAGACGGACTCCTAGACAGAAAAGGAGTCTTACCACATAGTCGTTTAATAGAATGCCTTTTTGACATAAACCCTCACGCCTGTCGACCAGAGGGGTAGGCAGAGACTTCGGACTTTCATTTAACAGGACCGCATACGCTCCTCGGTTAAGGGTACTGATATTAATTTTGCCCATTTTCAATATGTCGCTAATTTGGTCGATAAACTTTCTTACGTGGTAGAGCCATGCTGCAGCTATATTAATAGTATAGTTGTAGCACGAATGGGTCGGCTCGACCGGGGAAGGACCACGCTCTCACAGAATACCAGCGTAAAATAGCAGCTTAATGCTGCTGTGTTTCGTATGGTGAGTGTAGAAAACCGGAGACCCTTTTTACTGGAAAAGAGGCATTCTATCTTAGTCCTCACCGCTGACAACGCATCTGCATTTTAATTCGCAAACGAAGATAGATGTAGATGTCTATGGGCCACAGCAACCACTTACCATTAGGTGGACTGTGTGCTCGTTTGTCACCCTTATTCTATAAAAAAATTTAGGGTGTCCCTTGCCGACTCTGCTATTCACTTCTGCAACAAATTGCCTTGTCACTCTTTACTCGTTTATTCTTTCTACATGACCAAACCATCGAAGCATTCCTTTCTTAATCACAACATCATCTTGAAAACCACACTTTTCTCTTATCACACAAGTTCTCACCCTATTATTCATATTCAGAATGCCTTATTGTTTCATAAATAGGCGGTTTAATTGAAATTCAAGACACGCGGTAAAAAAACCTCATTTCTAGTGGTGTTTTCCATCGCACTACCGCGATGCTTGTTTGTGGACTTAATAATATTATATTCTGAAAATATTTTAAATTTCTAATTTATGCATTTTCCGTCGCTGTCATACACGTGGTAAATGAACACTCAAACACCAATTTCAGTAATGGCGGGGGATTGAACTTGAGTTTCTCGCGTACTATAAAATTTAAGATGAAGACTACGCCCTTGAGCTACCCACTCAATTTACTATAAAATAAGTCTAAAATATTATTAAGAATAAAAGCTTTCTTAATTTCATTATTTAAACATCACCAACATCAACTCGGAGCTTCTATAAAATGTATAAAACTTACTCAGATCTAATAACGATCATATCAGGTGTTAGAAGTTAGCAAACGTTAAGAGACTAGCGAATATCGTATATTGCTCGAAGGGGAGCGCTAAAGGATAAAGTAGGGATGCCACACACTTCTTAAAAATTTGGAACAAAATATTTAAAAAAAAAGTTTATGACAAATTCTCCCTGCTATGGAAGAGGCTAAAGTCCAGCTATAGTGTCTTTATGGGCTAGTAATGACACTGGCGCGCTTCAGTTGAATACATAGTCCATGTTTTTTATAGAATAAGGGTGACATGCGAGCACGCAGCCCACTTGATAGTAAGAGGATGATATGGTCCAAGTCCATAGACTTATATCCATCCTCGGTTAAAAATCAAAATGCAAATGCGTTTTCACTCTTGAGGACTACTATGGAATGCCTCATATCCAGTAAAAAGGGTGTCTGGTTCTCTACAGTCACCATACGAAATAGCAGCAATAAGCTACGTTTACGATGGTACTCTATGAGAGCGTGGCCCTCCCTCGGCCGAGCTGACCCATTCCTACTATAACCATAAGATATCTGCAACATAGCTCTACCTATAGCTCTATCTATGTACAAGTTTTTAACCACTTCTTTAATACAGGCAACACATTCGTTTCTTATTTCAAGGTATGTGAACATCATGATTTTGAATTTCGGTGCTAGACGACTAAACATTTTCACTGGAGTTTTCTGAACAGCTTGGAAGTTAAATTAAAATCGTAAGGAAAGCTGTTTGAAACATACAAGTAAAATTTCAGGACTCACAATTTCAGAGTCGTTTCATGTATAGTGCGTGGATGCAGACGGTTTATTTAATTTTATTTTATAGAAGTAAGGATTAAAAACGGACACACAGTCAACCTAATGATAAGTGCTTTAATCTATGGAAGATTAAGAATTGGAATACAGATGCGTAAATGATGGTTGTAAACCCTGAGGACTGAAATTGAATGCCTCGTTACCTTTAAAAAGGCTTTTCGTTTCGGTCATCACACTCATCACTAAAACAAAGCAGAATTATGCTATTTTTTCACGCTGGCATTCTGTGAGAGCGTGGTTTTTCCACGGTGTAGCCGTCACAGATGCTATGTTAGAAAAAATGTGACGCTTTCTATACTTTTATTACTGCTGGTGCCGTAACACGTGCTGTAACACACATGCCATGCATACGTGTAGCGCACGCATTCGATGCACGTACTAGATGTAGTCGCGCAATCCGTAAGGGAACGAAATGAAGAGCCTGATGGAGTATAATAAAAACCAATCTAACTTAAAAATCCATAAAAATAACGATAAAAAAGCACACTGCAAAATACAGAAAGTTCTTAACAAAGTTTTTTAATAAATATCCCAATAAAAGCACAAATAATGGTTATACTAAAATGAAACCACTCATCTCGTCGAGTTAACGCGATCCTCGCAATAAGGCTTTGCCAGCTTTACTTGTGTAATGGTCACCTTAAGCGAGATATTAATGACAACTTCGTGACTGGGCAATACCGAGCTTCAGTAATATAAAGGAGCAGTAACTGCTCAGTGACAAGAAGAAATTCATAGATTAATTCTTTCAACACATTTTTAACAATAGTAAAACAAAAATATTGCGAAAATTTTCATATAAATATTAATAATCAAGTTATAAAAACATTGTGTGCCAAATCATTAATTGAATTAGGAAAAGACCAATTTAGAAACATATTTTTTTTTAATAAAACTGAAGTGAATGTCGAACTTACAATCTTTACAGTCCACTAGATGGTAACTGGCTACTGCGATCAATGAACACCTGACACTAAAACAAGTGATAAAATAAAATAAAAAATTACAACCGATTCCAATATATATAAAATGAGAACATCATCGATGTAGTCGAGGTTAATTAAATACGCATTATAAAGAATAACTCAAAAACTACTGGTCAGATCTTGATCAAATTTATATGGGACCACATGAGAAGCACCAACTTTCAAGTAAAAATGAATCATCAAAATCGGTTCATCTAGAAAAAGTTTTGTGGTAACATACATTAAAATACAGGTTAATTCAGTACCTCCTCCTTTTTTGCAGTCCGTTAAAAAGATAAACTCTCAAGTACAAGCAAACATAATTTTGTATAATAATATAAAAATACGTTTGTGTTTTCACATGCAGGTAGTCCCGTCATGGTTTTCTATTTTATTCCCTCTAGTTTAGAAAATCGCCGGTATGACTTTTTTCCTTTGGGACAGGTAAAGCCCTTTACGTGTGTAGACACTTTGGCAGCCTCTCAACATAAGAGTGCCTCGCTTAGGACCGGCACGACATCAGGGGTGGCAAACATAGTAAATGCCCCAAATGTAGGCCTGTGAGAGATACCTATATTCGTGCCATTTCTTGTAGAGACTATCGTTCCGCAGGGTCCGTAATGAAATTCTTAAACGTATTTGGTTATTGTCAGAGAAGACGATAATGTTGGTTTGTTTTTCGTTCAAGAGCGAGCAAACGCAGCCAGCGTTCTTACTGCTATAGCTGAAAGAGTAGGAACGGCTACGCGGTAATAGTCGATCTGTGACGGTTACTCTGGTTCTACTGCAGATATCCTCATTTCTAAGTCACTCATCTAATTTAGAAATTTCCGTCTATATGTATAATATTGTTAACTAAATTTATTTGAATAATTTTATAAACAAATGTAAGTGATAAAATAAAATCCTTTTTCATAAAGTATTATTTAAAGTATTGGGTTATTGTTAGAAGTGTCATGTTGCGTGCAATGTGTAGGTCGTGTTTTAATTGGAAGATTTTATCTCGACGCTGCGCTCTAAATACTATTTCATCGATAACTCCAGTGCTCTGACACTGAAAAATGTGTTTATTTACATAAATTTATACAACACTAAATACGAGATAAGTTTTTAAAATACATTTAGCAAAATTTAAAATTGTACTTTATCTTTTTTGCATATTTTAAAAATGACTAGTTTAATAATGATTAACTTTTACCGACCATGCTTTATACCATTACATGGGGAAGCTTCAGCAGTGATAATTATGATGAAGATGATAATTTTTAAGCCAAACCTTGTCATGATTAGGGCTGGAGAGAGGATCATGCCAGGCTAGTGAAGAAGTAGAAGATAATGAAGGTTATTTTTAGAACCTCTACTCACGCTCTTAAAATATATTGTGTGCCTCTTGTGCTAGCGGCGTAAGAGAAATCTTCGCCCAACTATTTCGTTTCGCAGTGGTGCTAAGGAGTGACATTGGAAAATACCAGAAAAATATTATACCTTTCCGATAGATGGCGGTGTATCATATCTTGTAAGCAAGATATCATATCCTCACCACCGACGGAGAGAAGCGTCAAGGTGTGAGACATCAAGTGGCGCGATCGCCAATTACATGCCAAGCATGGCAATTACGGCAAGTCCTTTCTGCAAATATAAAAGTTACTATTACGGGCTGTTAAAAATGAAGAAGAAACAAGAACGGCTCCTACAATATTATTTATCAGTCATGATAAAACGATGTGTAGCATCATAAAAGAATACCTCACCACATTTCATCCCGTGGATGTAGTAAAGGGTTACAATGGCAAATTCCAGAAAGATTTTAAATTTTTTTACGTAGTAGAGCCATGCTGCAGCTATATTAGTAGTATAGTTGTAGCACGAATGGGTCGGCTCGACCGGGGAAGGCCACGCTCTCACAGAATACCAGCGTAAAATAGCAGCTTAACATTGCTGTGTTTCGTATGTAGAGAATCGGAGACCCTTTTCTGCAGACTTCTAAAAAGGAGACGGTGCTCAGTTCGACTGTATGTTTTTTTATGTGTTACCTCATAACTTTTTACTGGGTGAATCGATTTCGATGATTCTTTTTTATTTGAAAGCCCATATGAATTTGATCAAGGTCAGATCAATAGTTTTTGAGTTATTCTTAATAACTTATATTGAAGTCGGCTGTACAATTTTTACTTTTTACTTATTACTGGAAAAGAGGCATTCCATCTTATTCCTAACGGGTGACAACGCATCTGCATTTTGATTCGCAAACGAGCATAGATGTAGATGTCTATGGGCCACAGCAACTTCTTACCATCAGGTAGACTGTATGCTCGTTTGTCACACTATCCTATAAAAAATTCTTCCGATAGACAGGTGCTTGAACTAGACGAAAAATACCCAAACCAGTGATAGGAAGCAACGTCAAAAGTGCAAGATGTGTAGTCACTGCGATCATTCATCCAACTACCAAGCATGGCGTATAAGACTAAGCATTGGAATTTTACAGGCTGATGAAGTAGATTATTTGATGAATCTTATTGTCAACTTTTCACTTTAATTAATAATTCTTTGTTTTTTTATAGGATAAGGGTGACAAACGATCACATAGCCCACATCATGGTAAGTGGTTTCTGTAGGCCATAGACATCTACATCTATCCTCGATCACGAATCAAAATGCAGACGCGTTGTCACCCGTGAGGACTAAGATGAAATGCCTCATTTCCAGTAAAATGGGTCTCCGGTTCTCTATCTATACTCACCATACAAAATACAGAAGCGTTGAACTACCATTTTACGCTGGTATTCTGTGAGAGCGTGGTTCTACCCCGTTCGAGCCGACCCATTCGTGCTACAACTATACTACTAATATATCTGCAGCATGGCTCTACCACGTATAAATCGATACGATTGTTTGAATGACGTTACACAGTGTTTGAGTAGTGACTTTCATAGTAGTCGTCTTTGGACAAGTCATTGTCGTCTTTATAAGGATATCTTCGTTTTTAGCGTCGTTTTAGCCGCAGCATGGCTCTACCACGTAAAAAGTAGTAGTGGCGGATTTGAACCCGCGACTTTCCGTGTATAACAGTAGCAGGTAGAGAGCGATCAGCACTCTACCTACTACTGTCGTTTCAGTTTGTTTTGATTCATATTGATCTCATTGTACCATAGCTGATTTATTCATTGAGCTACTCTGGTTCTACCGCGGATATCATCTAATCAATCTTATATTACTTTACATTAAGTGTTATATCTATTTCTGTATATCATAATGAGTTATTTAAGGCACCTGCCACTATTTTTTGCACCTTGCTATGGGTTGGCTGACAGGGAATGCTAACTGGCATTAATGATAACATGTAGCCATATTATCAATATAAGATTTAGATAGATCATAGATGCTTTAAGATTTTGCTACATGTGAAGTGCCTATTAATAAATTAAAGTACAGAACAATAGCACGAGCAACGTTGACATGTTATTAACGACGTTCGCAACTACTTATTGCCATTAAAAAGCGTATACTGAACACCCTTGGCAGCTCAATTTTTTTAGTAGAATGAGTGACAAACCAGCTCACAGTCCAACTGATGATATGTGGAGGACAGGCCCCTGGACATATACATCTATCCTTGATTAAGAATCAAAACGCAGATGTGTTATTACTCCTGAGGAGTAAGGTGAAACGCCTCGTTAACAGTAAAAAGGATCTTCAAGGGATTACTGGTGCCTGTCTTGTGCCGTTCATTGCTCGCGCTGAGACTAAACAACAAGATACTCTGATTGTTTTTTGTATCTTATTCATTAGTAACCACTAATTAAGCAATTAAAAGTCACAAAAAGAAATACATATTTATGAGAGCATTTGTTCTATTAAAAATCGTAGACAAAAGCAATAAAAATCAGGTATACAGACACTAAAAAACTATAAAATGGCTTGAGAAACCACCTAGCGTCTTGGTTCGTAACGTCACGCGGGAAGGTCGTAAAAATAATTTAATGTCTGGGCGTCGGCGTCATTAGTGTACTCGCTGCTGAAACGCCATCTGCCGGCGTCTAGCGTTATATACTAAATACAATACTGCCATAATATATTACTTGAAAATAAACGTTTAAAAAGCTTGATAAAGATAGTACTGTATTTGATAATCGTATATGAAATACCCTTTTTACTGTAAACGAGATATTCCATCTTAGTTCTCGGGGTTGATGAAGCATCTGCATTTTGATTATTAATCGAGGATAGATGTGGATATTTATGGATCAAAGCATCCACTTACAATCAGATGGACTGTGTACTCGTCTGTCACCCTTATTCTATAAAAAAAACCGTAGGGACAATAGGGACGTAGTATAAATACGTTCCTCTACTGAGCATAGGCCTTCTCTAGAGATAGTCGTTGAGAATAAGTGCTGTAAATAATTTACCGTAGCATTTAAATAATAAACTAAAATAACAAGTTACAACTTATATAATATAAAATTAAAAAATTTGTACAACCGACTTCAATATAAATTATTAAGAATAACTCAAAAAGTATTTATCAGGCCTTAATCAAATTTATGTCGGACTACATGTGAAGCACCAGCTTTCAAATAAAAAAAGAATCATCGAAATCGGTTCACCCAGTAAAAACTTATGAGGTAACACACATAAAAAAACATACAATCGAATTGAGTACCGTTTCCTTTTTGAAGTCGGTAGAAAATACGTCTATCAGTCGAGCATAGGTCTCCAATAACTTCTGGAAATTTTATGCAGCAATAAGACCGCCGCACTGCTCCACTGTGTGTCGGTGGACTTCACATGTTCTCGAAATATATTATTTCTTTATTTAGATTATTTCTCAGACATAGGTTTCCTCACGATTTTTTCCTTCACCACCGATTGTGGTAAATCAGCACTTAAAATTGAAACTAACAATTTCATTTGTGCCAGCGTACTGTGAAATTTACGGCGAACGCTTTGCCTTTGAACTATCTACGGCTCATCGATTAAATATTGTCAATGTATTTCTAAGGACAAAAAAATTCGTATATTACTATTATAGTTTCCAATGGTCTGAATTACTTCAAAACTGCAATAAAGGATGCTTCATAATTCATAATTAAATAAAAAGAAAAAGTCAAAGAGATTTAAATATATCTACTTAAATGTCTGTGGCAAAAGCCAATAAATTTCAACTTTATTAGGTTTTTGTGAGAAGTGTCAGAAGTATTAAACTTTTTAAAATTGTACGCTTTGAAATTTGCTTGCTCACCCATCAAACGCTATGTACTCGTAGTAGAGTAGAGGTACCTACGAGTATGATATTACGACGGGGAACTCTCAAGCCATCCCGCTGTCTGTTAAATGTTTTACTATATTGTTGGGAATGAGGGTAAAAAAATAAAAGTAAATACGAACAAATGAAGGTAGAACGGTAATCTCCCCCTTGTTCTAGCAGTATAAAGTTTCAAGCAGGCGACTAAGAGAGATCAGTCTGCAATTCTACGAGTCTCACTGTCGTTACTATGCCTGTTGGGGTTTTCTACAAAAAATAAGGAGCCTTTTTGTATTCTAATGTGTTATAAGTGTTACAGTTTACTCCAAATATTAAGTATGTAGTCGACAAAATTGGGGTTTGGTGTCGAGAGGTTCGTAGAAGTCTCTACAACAATGATCAATGAAGAAGATCTCGTGAAGGCTAGTTGGACATGGTCAGGTGCGGCCGAGCCCTGAGAAGATTGAGCCTACACCGCTACAGCCTGTAACTTATCGGCTTATCTTCTCGAGCGGCCGCCGAACACATGGTGCTTCGGCGCTGTAAATGGACGTGTGACGCCTACTCAGCTTTTGTTGCGAGTGGTGAGGAATGTCACGCGGATATCTATCCGATCGAGACGACTAAACGACTGTTTCAATTTGTGTAATGCCGCTTTTGCAATGTGTGATATTTACATACAGTTGCTTTTATACTAGCAATATGTGTGGTGGCCTACGCCTCTGCATGCAGTTACCTTTTGCAATGCGTAAATCTTGCGCAGTTTTGGAATATGTGGTGGGATCAGTCTCTCCACATAGTTCCCGTTTTTGCAATGTGTGCAATGGTCTGTGAGTGCCATGTCACACAATTGCCGTTTCTTAAGAGAATGTGTGGTGAACTTTGGAAGCTTGGAATTCTATGGTTCGCAATACATTCATCTTCATTTCTTGTAATTTTTAATTATTCAAAACAGATTATTTATTTGTTTCATGCACCTGAAACCTTCACATCTGTTTTAATTTAAAATTAACTTTATTACTTTGAATACCTATTTTACGAGACCTGTTTTGGACGTACTTAAGTGCACGCTTGTGCATCTGACTTTCTTTCCATGTCTTTTGCTTTTGTAAAAACTTCCTTGAGTAAAATCCAATATGAAAAAGGTTTCAGGTACTAGTTGACGCTAATTTTGTGCCTATTTGTCAACAGCCATTGCGAAATACGCGAACTTGGTACCTATGCCTGCAATGTTGAAGTCTGGACAGCTCGCTGGCGTGAGTGCAGCGTGACGGCTCGCTGATGCTAGTGCGGCGCAGTGGCACGTCAGCTCACTGGCGCGAGTGCAGTGAGACAGCTCGCTGGCGTGAACGCAGCGATACCGGTACAGGTACCGGTACCGCGAATCTGTGCCGTGTGCGCAGTGTCCCTCAGAGATGATTTTGTTATCTGTGACGTGCGTTAAACTCTAGTAGGGAGCGTTGTATACTAAAATCTGATTTACACGATATTTTCAATTCTGTATAAGCTTTGTCAGTATATATGTAATCAAGATCTCACTCATTGAATGCTGTTGAATAAAAATTGGTAAATATTTGACAACAAGAGTTTATCGTTTCATGGTCAGAAAAAGCCGAGACGGGAAAGTTATATTAAGCCAGTAACGTTACTTTAGACTCCTCACGGGGTGTATGCTTGCCCCATGCTTACTTTGAGGGTGTGTAGTTACACATGTATCGGAAATAGCTAACGTAGTGCTTCCTTTCTGAAAGAGTAATATTGAGATACGGCTAACGTTGTGCCTCTTTCTCAAAAGTAGAAAGCGGACAAGCAAACGTCGTGCCTCTGTCTCGTGTTGCTTAAGTTATGCTAATGTCGTGCCAATGACTTAAGTAGATGTAAAGTTATGCTGACGTAGTGCCTATGACTTAATCTGTTTATTTTAACCAACTTTAAAAAAGGAGGAGGTTTTTAATTGGATTGTGATTTTATGTGTGTTACCTCATAACTATTTTCTAGGTGAGCCGTTTTGGATGATTCTTTTTTTGTTTGAAAGCTGGTGCTTTTCATGTGGTTTCATTTTATTTGATCAAGATCTGACGATTAGTTTTTCTGTTATTCTTAATAATGCGCATTTAATTGACTTAATTTTCATTTTATTTATATTGAAGTCAGTTGCACAAAATTTTTAATTTTATGACTTGTGTTTAGTTATGCTAACGTTGTGCCTATGACTTAATCAGTTATTTTGAGATATCTTTACAAAATAACTGATTAAGTCATAGACATTAGGTCATAGGCGTAGTGCCTCATAACCACCATAACGTACTCAGACGATACGTTGTGCTAACATGTATTAGTGCCTGCACCGTCCATGCCGTTGATGGAGACAGATATTTAAAGCTAAAGGGAGGGGACGGTCTCCTGTCAGGAGAGGCAGTGTTAAGAATGAGGGTAAAAAAATTAAAAGAAATACAAACAAATGAATGTATAACGGTAATATCCCACTTGTTCTAGCAGACTAAAGTATCGCGCAGGCGACCAAGAGAGATCAGTCTGTAATTCTCTCTAGTTTCTGAGATGTTAAAATGGTTAGCCTATGCGGCTACTAACAGCTTCATCGAACTCAAAGCTCTAAGTTCAAAGTGTGGTCGTACAAATGACCGTGGTTTGGATGCGCGAAAACTATGCTTGCGTAAGAAATGATAGGTTTTATGCACGCTTTGTAAAGATGGAGCATGTGTCTTACGACAGTTTGCTCTTGCTGTAACTAGCGGATGGAGGCGACTGGTGATGAATTTTGCACGGTTGCAGACATTGCGAACGTGTTTCGCGAATGTCATACCGTGGTCGAATGTGACCCCTAGATATTTGGCCGTTGATTGCCAGGGGATCTGGCGGCGGTAGTCTGTAATTCTAAGTTTCGATGTCGTTACTATGCCCGTCGGGGTATTCTACTAGTGTAGGCAAGGAAGATCGTGTTGCTGAGAGGCTGCCCTGTGTTACATTGGTTGGGTGGTGATGCTGTTGGTTTGTATACTTTAGTGTCATCATGTAATTGGGTCCTGATTATTAGTTAGCAGGGTTTGTTAGCGAGTAGTGTTGTTTTATTTAAATAATTTTGAGAATAATTTCTAACATCACAAGTGGAAGTGGCCGCTCCAATAAAATGCCTAATATTGGAGATATGCCAAATTATAGTTGCCAAGCTAGGCATGCGGGATGGCAACCTAAATAGGTTTTATTATTTTGAATATATTAGGAATATATTAGGAAGATGCTGCTCTTCTGTTTATAATATAATTAAAATTATTAATTAATTAACATACATTCCTTTTCTCACATTCCTAAACTGAGGAATGTAAGGAAAGGAATGTAATGAATAATGGTACTCTACTTCTTTTATTTATACATTTTATTTCAAAAATTCTTCTTTCATAATGTAATAAGTAAAAAATTCAACATAATGTAAAAGAAAAAGACCTTAATGAAAATAATTTAAGCAAAAGTACTACAATAAGCCCGACTTTATCTATTCAACGAGGTGGACTTAGCGCGATAAGCGTTGTTTTACAGTTATGACTGCACATTTGGCTCTCGGATCGGGAGAAAAATGTTTGAGTAACCTAATACGAGACAATACCAACATAAGTAAATAAAATAATAAACTATTATAGTACTTATTAACATAAAGCCTTGGTAGTTCAGAAGCTAAGCGCTCACTGTAAAACGCGAACAACCCGGGTTCGAACACCGCCGGCACCAATTAAATTGTCAATAGCAGTTTTAGGTGTTTATTTGTGTGATCGGCAGTGAACAAAAACATCGTGAGCAAGCCTGCATGTCTGAAAAGTTAATAAAATATTTCGAAGACACGTGAAGTTCGCCAATACGCATTGGGGCAGCGCATTGTCCTTATCCATCTCAGAAATGAGAAGAGGCCTGTGTCTAGCAGTAAGATGTATAAACGCTGTAACTTTACTTTTACTCATTAAGGTCTGCTTATCTCCTGCTTAAGTGTGACGAAAATATCTTTCAATTTTCTAATTTTAGCCTCACTTTAAAGGATATCTGTTATAACATAGCTCTTAATCGCTTTTGGAAATATGTAATAGATTTAAAATTGGAAGATTTTTATAATAATCGAGTGATAAACGAGTCTTACTGATGGTAAGCGACTACATGGGCAGTCTAAAAACACCTCTCTGGTTCTCTGGTTTCTGATGATGTTTGTGCTGTTAGCCTTATGGTTTTTATAGCTTAATGTGTCTCAGGGCTACTAGGCCGCGAGCTATAAAAGGGGTGCATTTTTATTATTCTGCATCGTTACCTGCATCATGTCATTGCGTCATGAAGCTTCATATGTCGATTGCTTGACACACGAACCTTACGAGAGCATTCTTCTACTGTAGACATAAGGTGGGCCGATAGGGCGCTAATCGCCTCATTGGCCTCCTCAGGCGAGTCTATCTTGTCAGGGTTATTATCCTGTGTAATGTGTAAGTGCTGGGAGGTCGTAGACTCTAATTTGACCTCGAGCTTACGTCAGTACACGATGGTTTTGGTCTGAAGGACCTCACCTACGGAGTAGCCCATCTGCAATAGGACTGGTCCATGGTCCTAGTTGAGTTCTAAAATAGTTTAAATCGATGCTATCGATAAACGAATATCTTTGAGTATTGCTCCGTCAAGGATATCCGGTTGTTGTCTGGTAGCGAATGGGTAGCGGGTTGGAGTCTCAGGCGCGATAAGTTTGAGCGGCGGTAGGTACGCCGAAACTATAGTGAGTGGCGAATGGTTAGAGAGGGCTACTTGATGTACAAACTTCTATGTTAGTTAGCGGGGGGCGTCGATCAGTACGCAGTGCAAGGACCTTTTGTAGTAGGTTAAGGTGCCGCCTGCACGGCTGGTCAACCTATAATTTCTAACTAAGGTGTAGTTTACGATCTTAGGATCGCGATGACTAGGTTTCAAAAAAGTCTCTTGCACTAACATTACGTCTACATCGTGGTTGCACACGAAGAGCGCGATCTCGTCTTTTGGTCTCTGAGGCCGTTCGCGTTAAAGAACGCGACAGTCAGAGAGCGTGGTTTAGTTCTACCTATTTCTTTTTGCTGCCATTCTGATTTTTAGAAGAGATGATTAGGCGCACTGGAAAGACCAGATTGCGTCGATAAGTCCTAAGTGCTCAATCGTAGCGTTTAGCTTGTCCTGAGGTGTGGTGGCTCCACGGAGTTTACGGGTCAAGGAGGATAGCTTTGCAACGTTAATGTTGCTGATGAAGCCGCAGACTAACGAGAAGTCAGTGGCAAAGGAGAACGAGCTTTGATTTTGTGGCCTGTGGTGGTGGCACTGGCCGCTAGGCAACAAGTGCCGGCAGTTTCACCCAAGAGTTGGGTTTTGGCGCGAAAGGCGGGAAAGCTAGCACCTTGTTCTGCCGCCCAGGCGATTGAGGCTGGCTTAGTGGCAATTTGAGGCAAGGAAGTGGGCACCATGGACGGTGCGGGTTTGGGGGCAGGCAGCCGATAGAATGACACACTGGTTTGACCCACGCCTCCGGGTCAGCTTTTATCTTCGCACTGCTTCCTTCACGGTGCTTTGGAACACTCACGATATTTTGCTGGGTGTCCCTCTTTGCGGCAATTAACGTAGCTCTAGGGTTCAACCGTCACGGGCGTGCGGGGGCAGTCGTGGCAGTACCGTGGTCACCTAGGCACTTGACGCACCTAGGTCTGGCATAACTTTTTCTGGCCGAGTAGCCAAGTCATCAAGTGGTACAAGTCTAGAATGACAAAACACAGATCTAGGAATCGTTATATTTTTTTTGAGTTGAATTGAAACAAATGGAAGGTTGTTTCACTTGGTTTTGTCTTGCAATATGATGACCCTTTTGCTGCGGGCTTAGCCGCAGGCTTAGGGAGTTGAGTGCGTGCCGCGTGGGCTTGCATTTTAGCCGGAGTGGCGGTAGAGTACGAGGGGGCTTAGTTAGGCTCTGCTGCCTTTTTAGGGGCTGCGCGTTTGCGCTTTTTGCCCTAAACGATTATCTGACATCTATGTGATACGTATGATCCACGAAATAAATGACTATGATGATGATGATGAACGAGGGTGAAGCCTTCGTCTTCGGGCTTACTAAAGCCAGGCCAAAGACTTCACTATTCACTCACACAATGAGTACAATACCAAAATGAAAGCGTTAGTAGTGTATAAACATGTTAGGTTGTTTATGCACTCTTTGTTTCCAGATTTTGCACGAATTCGGGACCATTCCACCACAGTTCGAAGTTGATTAGTTTGATGGGATACAGTCCACGAGAGGCACAATCTGCTGGATTTTGTTCCGACTTGACGTACTGCCAATTCTGTGATGGGTGAGTTAGCTTGCTTTTTTTAACCCGGTTGGCTACACATCTTTCCCATCTAGATACGTCTCCTTGCAGCCAGGCGAGAACGACTTGAGAGTCACACCATGCGCGAACTTTTGTCTCATGTCCTTTGGAGGCTACTTTGGTTTTCCCAACTAGTTGTGAAAGTAGCAGTGCGTTGCATTATTCCATTCTTAGCAATGTTGTTTTTTGTGTTAGAGGAGCCACTCTAGTCTTAGCGGCGAGTAATTGTATAGTAGGTGGGCCGTTGGCGTTAGCGACACAGCTATAGATGACGCACAAATAGGCCTATTCACTCACATCTGAGAAGCCAAGTAGTTCAATGTTTGATTGCTGGCCCCCTATCCATCTTTGTAATTTGGTTATTTTCTACAGAAGATTAACAAAAAATACAGTTTTTGTTGATCTTGAGTGATTTCTGATCTTGATTGATGATCTTGAGTGAATGCAGCGGTTCATTTTTTCGATGTCGGCGGTGTATGCATATTTGTACGATCTCCATTGTAAGATCAGTGCTTGAATATCTTTTTGTATATTGGGACCCTTTTCTTGTAGTTGGTTGAGGCTAATGTCGCTTGTAGTTTTTTTGAGAAGCGTTAAACACGAAGTCTTAATTTCGTAGTAGTTAAATGTTCGCGTACGATACAATATTGAGGTAGGCAAGAAGGTATCGGAGACGAGAGCTTCATGTGTCCTAGTTCTGTATATTCTTTGATAAAATCTCTGTACATCAGAGCGAGTTTATTGTTTCTTTCAAATCGTTTTTCAAGGTTTAAGTATTGTGAAACAGCGATAGGTCTTGAGTTCCCCATGTTTTCTTAATAGTTATAACAAAGCGGCATCGATACGATTGTTTGAATGACGTTACACAGTGTTTGAGTAGTGACTTTCACAGTAGTCGTCCTTGGAGAAGTCATTGTCGTCTTTATGAGGATGTCTTCGTTTTTCCAGTACTTGGATATTTCGTTGAAATCGATAAGATTCACGTGACAGTTCAAAGTTTTTTAATTTGCCGCACAGTACTGTCCCAGTTGTTTATTGCGCAATCAGGGATAGTTGGCTTCCTTTAAATACTTCATCTAGTAAAATGTCTGAGTACACGTCGGCTCCTAGCAGTAGATTAATAGGACATGTGGAAGTCTGGATCTGCAAGCTTCAAGTTTTCCAAGTGTGGCCAGTTAGTTGGTTCAAACGACGACTTAGGTAAGTTGTTCGTGAGCCTTTTCATGATGAGGGCTTGAGTTTCAAACGTGTAGTTAGAGTAGATTGATTTACAAGACAAATTGAAGCATTATTTTTCTAGGCAGTCGTATGAGCTGCGCCACCCTTTCAGTGATTAAGTTTACTTATGAGCATTGGTCTGGTAAAGCCCGTAATTTGATTTAAGTTCCATTTGCAGTCATCACTTGCAGTTGTACAGTTGATAGCAAAATTTTCACATCATCAGTGGACAGATGACTGGAACATGGTTGTGAAGAAGTTGAAGGTCGTGAAATATCATCAGATTATTTAGGAATTTCCATTTTTGGCGCAGATGTTTCGTAATGAATAGTTTACCAAATTTTGGTGTTTAACATTCGTCGAATTTTGTCATACTTGTTTTCCAACTCGACAAATATGTTGTAGTATTGGCGTTAGAGCCTTTGTACTTAGCTTCTAACTCCCAATGTAGTTTTTCAATGACTTCCTACTTAGTTTTTAGTATGGAAACATGATCTTGAAGCTCCCACTTCTCGTGATAGTTCGAGGTCAATTTTTGACATAGCACGGTCGAGAGCTTTAAAGTTGCACATTTGTATCTCTAGTAGTGCATTTGAAGATGAAGTTTCATCGGAGCTATCCTCCAGCATATCGGTTAAGTCAAATTCCAAAGGTTTTGGTTCAGGTAGTTTTTGTAATAGATGTTCCATGCATTTCTTAGTAGTTTCGTGAACTTGTTTAGTATTTTCGTAGATATTTCCGATGAAGTAGTTGATGTTTTTATCTTCATAAGTTTCTAGTAGTTGTTTGTGTCGTTCACTGAAGTCGCTCTACTGCGCCTCGTGAGACTTCAGTCGCTTCAACAAGTATTCTTGATTTTTCTGTCTTGACTATCTCTCTTGTAGTTAGAGCAGAGAGTTTTGATGCTAATAAAACACTGTTGTTGAAGTTGCAGCTTGATGTTGTAGTTGGAGTAGTTAATTGATTGTAGTAAAAAGTTAGAAGAAGCGAAGTTCGTAGCTCGGTGTTAGGTCTTAGTTGTTGTGTAGTACGTGATAGGATTCCTCTGCGATGTGTGCGCACTCTCAATTGTTCTAGTGATTCCCTCTTCCGGGAGGCCAGTTAACCGATTCGCTACCGCAGATTTATCACTGATCACACACTTTTACACTTCACTTTTGAATTTTTATTCGAAGGACCATAAAATGTATGGTTTGCAGGGCCATACACTTTCAAGAATTAGAGTTAAAGTTAGTTGATGAGCACGTCGAAAGGAAAAGATCACCAGAGTTTAAAAGGTTTATTAAAAAGTTAAGTAATTAAAAGGTTATTGGGGCAAATCTTTCATTGAGTAGTTACGGTTGTTGTCGTATTGATTTGAATTTAAATATAATAAATATATTAGTAATTAAACATGCGCCCCGAAAGTAGGTCGCAAGCGTGAGTACAAAATAAAGTTGAATGTACGATGGCTTGCCCGTACAGAGAGGAATTTCATACAAAGACGTACAATTAGGTACAGATACATTGTCACGAGTAAGAACTAAGGTAATATCATTCAAGATTAAGAGGCACTTAATCTTGAATTATGCTTATTTATTATTATTTTTATTATTTTGGATTGCTCTTTTATAGCAGAAATTAGCAAGAGGGTAGCACCTAATACAGAACAGAAAAAACAAATTTTTTCATCGATATATATGTACTACGTACTAGATTGCGCGTTCCGAACATACACTATGTTCAACTGAACTGTACTGCAATGCATACAGTGGGTCATTTAGTGTGGTTTCAATCTACTAGTTAGTCTGTGGTTTCAATATTCATGCAGTGTGGAGCGGCGCTAATAATACAAGATTTCAAATTAAAGTTTAAACCTGGACGTTAATAACAATTCAGTAGTCAAGTAAGTAAAACTATTTGTTGTTCAAGTGAATAAATAGGTAATAATACCGTAATATTACAAAAGAAAAAATCATGAAAAAATATATTTCTTTATATAAATGACCGCGCAGGCGCAACGCGCTTAAATCAACTGCGCATGCGCGACTTACTATCTTCGGCGCATGCGCGATGACATAGGTGTAGTCAAAGACTTAGAATAATTCTAAATCTATGGGAGTAGTACACATTTTTTGTTTAGGAAGGCTTCTCTAGTACGTAGTAAATATAACTCAATGGATTTTTTATGTTCTGTAGAAGCAAACCGAACGAATTCCTAGGCAGGAAAGAAGCCCTACTACAAGGAAAATACCTTTAATAACTTATAATTCTGAAAAGTATGTTCTTTTGAAGTTACAATCAGATTTTAATTAAGATATGTAGCATTCCATTTAGTTTAAATACGATTATTAAGAAACTAGAAAAGTTAAAACTTTAATAAAAAAGTAAAAGCCGACATGAAAGGTCTACAAGTTGGTGCTGAGACATACTGCATAGATGAATTAAAAGGCGTTTATTCTTTTTATTAATTCTATTTATTCGTTTTCGTTCTTTAAAGTCGGCTTTTATTTTTTATTCAAAGTTTCTTTCAGCCTTTTGATTCAACTAAGGAATATCAAGGTAGGAACTAAAATTTCGTCGCCTATTTTTCCCTTAGGAGTGGAATTATTGATCCTAATAAAAAATTGGACAAAAATCCATAGACAATAATATAAATGTTACACCCGAATATTTTTTATTGAAACAAAATCTACAGCTTGTACATTTACCAATATATATAAACGAAAGACGATATTTTATGTTATATAGAAGCCTTTATATGTTTACATTTTTTTTAGAAAAAATTTAATTTTTCTAAAAGCAGCGTAGGTCTTTTGTTTAATGTTAATATTAAATAAAAGACATACTCGGTTCATAACTGACAAACATATCGCATAACACATACAAAAAACAGTCCAATGGAGAACTGCTCATTTTTAGTCAGTGAAATAAGCTCATATCCATCAAAAACTCTCAATACTTTTATCTCGACAAATTAAGTCTTGTATAAAGTAATACTGTCAAATTGGTTTTCTCTATGCTTTACGTACTTGAATCACGTTTTCGAAGGGCAAGCGTAAAACAAACACATTTAATAAGTTTTATTCTTTTTTATATGGGATCTATTTTTAAATTGACGGGCCGATGGCGCAGTGAATAAGCGTTTGGTTGGTTGATTGTTTGTATGACAAATGCAAATAATTGATCCGGGTCTGGATGTTTGTCCTTGTGCAATTTATGTATATAAAATATTTCCAAGATACAGGAGAAGACCTCTAGTGTTAGAACGTCTTTTTTAAGAAAAAAAAGACTGAAAAAGTTTATGTCTGTCTTTATTTTATCATATTTAATTAAATTAGATACTGACGAGATGTTGCTTTTAAAATGATGCTTAAAATGAAGTAGTCGGTATGTACGCATAAATGTGCCTGTATGTTTTTATCTATTCACCCTATACTTTTAGTGAGCAATTCCTGCATAAACGTAGATATTTTAATTAGTGTCTTGGAAACGGCTGTTACGATTCAGACGAAATTTTGTATTTAGATAATATTTTACTTTCCAAACTTATGTAAAAATGTTTCAACCTTGAAAAATTCATTTTTTTTTTCTAATTTCGAGTAAAAAACGGTCGCTAAGGTCTCTAATTTTTTTTATTATATAAGGATCTCTTATTTTTTTTTATTTATCTCTTCTCGTTGTTTTATCACGTGTGGTTTTATCACGTGTAGCACAGTTTAAAGACAGACTTTAAAGTCTGTAAAGTCTGTCTTTAAACTGTGCTACACGTACACTTAGGGAAAAGACCGCAATCTCACAGAATACCAGTGTAAAATAGCAGCTTCATGCTGCTTTGTTTCGTATAGTGCGTGTAGGCCTCAACTGTAATAACGCACTCATGCATTTTGATTCTCGATCGAGGATAGATATGTATGGGTCTCAGCATTCACGTATCATCAGGTGGACAGTATGCTCGATTATCACCCTTATACTAAAACAAATGTGGTTATTATTAACGTGAGTTCTTCTCTCTTTTTCTCCCGGGTTTGACCAGTAGAGACTGTATTAAGTTATTAAGTAATTGAGTCATTGTTATTCCTAGTTAGGTACATTAAGTAATAATTAATACACCTGAGACTAAGAGTGATGAGTGACAGTGATTGACACGGGAGAAAAGACGAGAAAATAGTTTTAGGTGTTTTAAGTAATACACCTAAGACATATAAGAGTAGAAAAAATAATCAAACAAATAAACCTTATCCTCTTCTTATCTTACGCGCAAAATGTATTTTCACAATAACCTTAGCTCCCAATTTTAACGAACACCAAAAATGAAACATATTCCATAAACATTATGTTTAAGTTATTACTACATTGCGCGACCGTTGAATTATTACATCCTTTCGTGCCGTGTATGTACACTGTTAATAAATTTCAAAAGCAGTTGTTAAGCTCTCCCATGAGATTACCTCATCTTAGCGAATGCAATTATTCGCCATCAGCGGGGACACGTAACGGCATTAAAACGTTCGTAAAGCATCTCCAGTCTAGACTGCTGTTTAAACACCTAGAGCACCAAACAGTGTTCGCATACGCGAATAAATCGTAAAGTGAAACCCCCACCTAAATAAGCGGCGATACGTTACGTTTATTGCAGTTGCTAGAAGTTCTTTTAAAGTAACATAAGAATTTATTTTCATAGCTTGCACGAGTATCCCAGAGTAAAACAATATATTTACACATGTATGTTATGTGGTCGAGCCACGCTGCGCGAATATTATGGTTGTAGCACGAATGGGTCGGCTCTACCGGGGTAGGACCACGCTCTCACTGAATACCAGCGTAAAATAGCAGCTTAATGCTGCTGTGTTTCGTATGGTGAGTGTAGAGAACTGAGAACTCTTTATACTGGAAACGAGGCATTTCATCTTAGTCCTCAGGGGTGAAAACGCAATCGATAAATGTAGATGTCTATGGGCCACAGCATCCACTTACCATCAGGTGGAATGTGTGCTTATGCTGTGCCACCCTTATTCTATATACAACACATTTAGCAATGATCTGGTAAACAGTTTTAGGAAAATAAATGACCTCCCTAAAATCATTCCTACTTAAAATTTAGCATCCCATTTCATTCCTAAGGTGTCGTAAGACGCAACCTTATGGAAACCGAATGGATGTTAAAAAGATATTATTATTTCTAACAGCTATATGATCTTAGATTTACAACACGTAAAATTCCCAGACCGGTGTCAGGGACCAGCTTCAAAGTTGCACGACCGGGTTCGAATCCCCGTTCGGACCAAAATACAAAAAGCAGATATTAGGTTTTTCTGTCAATAAATTCTCAGTAGCAGATTCTCAGAGTCAGGGAGATGGCGGAGTTTATGTCCTTGTGCCTTGGAAAGCACGTAATGCCATCCTACGCCTGATCTCTCCCCGGTCATGACAGATTGCCGTCCCATCGGACTATGAGAGTGAGGAAACATGCACATGCACTCATGCACTATAATCTTGTACTGCGCCGCCTTGATCGAGATTTGGTCTAGAAGACATTATACCACATGACACATATGTTTTATGGCAAATATTTGTTTCGGCTATGATTTAAAATCTGATCAATAAATCAGTTATGTTTTGACTTCTAAATAAAACAATTTTGGGTTAACTGATAAAAATAAGAACATTAATTAATATACATACTACCTTAAATTTATGTAATTCCCATTAATTTAACAATTTTCAAGTAATTGACAACTATAGCTACAAATTGACCATGAGCCCTGAGTAAACACTTTATAAAGTACTAGGAAGTGAAAACACAAGAATCGGTAAATGTTTTGCAGAACAGCTTCTAACTTATCATTCAATGCATGCTTCCACCGGGCACTGTATTTTCACAAGCTTTCATTTGCAACCCCCGCACTGAACACGCGCCAACGAACATTTTGTTTTGCTCTACAGTATTTAGTCTGCCATAATAGACAGAACCACTTTAAAAAAGCATAGAAACATGTTTCTTATTTGCTGATGAAAATTATAAAACGTTTAAACTTATCCCTATTTTTGACAGACAACGATATAATTTGGGGTTTTTAAAACATTTGCAAGTACTAAGGCAAGCAATCATGGCAATAAAAAAGTTTTACGTATACACTTTCATTGATATTTAATATTTTTCATCACTATCAGCTGCGAAGAGCCACATTATATTCACACTATTATAGTAGCCTGACGCTTATCTATAACAGTAAGTATAAAATGTATAATAGTAATAAAAGCAATTATTTAAACAATGGGGGTAGTACAAAATAAAATAAAGTGTGTAGATCAAATTAGTAGTCAAAATTATGATATGCGCATGCGTTTATATGAAATACAGTATAGGTATCTGATATCATTTGAAGAGTTAGTTTTTTTGTGTGAAATTTTGTCAATTTTATTGATGCAATGCAATAAAGTATTGATTACTGAGTAAGTGTTTTGTGACATTCTTTGGGTCTATTTTCAGCAGTGTAATTTGTGACAGCGAAATGGAGAATGACGACCACTCTAATTGTATAGCGAACGCGCTGCTTTACCACACGCCTCGCTTCTTCCTCCCTACATATGGAATACAAACTTGACCAGCGGTGGTCTTTTATGAACCCGTAAAGAAGTGCATTTATGAGAACATTATGTATGTACTTGAACAATATGTGTCTTTTTCCTTTTTTCACTTACTGTTACAGTCTATCGAAGGCCAAGACCATAGGCCTCTCTCATATACAGCCTCATATTTGCTATATTTGCCATAGTTGCCATGCTTGACTGGTTAGTTGGCAATCGCAGTTTTTTTTTAATTTTTAGTTGTTGTTAAGAAGATGCTTCTGTCTATTTCCTGGTTTATTACCATGTGTTGGGTCTTACGACCCGGGACGATATGGGGTAATAGATATTCCTACACCGGCACTACATGGTTTTTTTACTTATTGCTACATAATATGTTTACCACTACCAAAATTCGAATTATGTTTTACTAAATATTATGTAAAGTAAGAATAACCAGTGAGGCAGATATATTATACTTGCACCTACGTTTCCATTGACTTTGATTGACTTAAACCTAAGAATTATTCAAAGTGTAAGAAGAAATCGATAATATTATTCGTTCTAGGGCCAAGCTGAAGCTATATTATGGTTGTATCATATATCGAATGGGTTGACTCTAATGGGAAAGGAGCCCGCTTTCGCAGAATACCGCGGTGAAATAGCAGCTTAATGCTGCTGTATTTGTAATGTATAGAGAACTGGAGACCGTATTTACGGGAAACGAGGTATTCAATCTCAGCCCTCAGGGGCGACAATGCATCTGCATTTTGAGTCTTAATTGAGGATAGATGAGGATAGATGTAGATGTCTATGAGTCACAGCGACCACATATCATCTGGTAAACTGTATGCTAGTTTGTCACTCTCAAGCTATATATAAAAAAAAATCATCGAGAAACAAAAAGTAGTAGTAACGACAGTTTTTCCCTAGTAAAAAATAACTGTATTACACCTAATAAAATAAAACTAAATCACTCACGAAAAACTTTAGCGCGTCATTTAACTACAAGAACGTGGTGCAATCCGTCCGCTTGTAAAATAAAACGAGGGTCATGCCGGTCGAGGCTATCCTAATTACCATTCGACTTGATCACGTACAGCGACGGAGAGCTATGGGCACAGATGTTTTCTACTTAATAACACAGTTTACTGCTTTGTCGTCGACGTGGTAATAGCTAAAGTGAACTAAGTATAGCCGTTCAGTGAGTACTTACTCTTTGTTTACTACATCGATGCAATATATACGATCTGCGACATTACTGCTTTAAATTCGACGCTGTGTGCTTCATATAAAGTTGTCTTTTGACCATACATTAATAAATATAAAGCGACAATAGCCTAATAGTTAAAACTGCGGATCTCAAACTCAAAAAGTCGTGTCTATTCTACTACTGTCGTGAACCACTCCTTTTTTTTACATTGGGAAATGCCTACACACCTCCGCCTCGCGGGGGCAAGGACGGGTTATGTCGAACTCGCACCGACTTAAACCCCATGGTATTCCACCATCGCCGCATATTGGCAGAACCACGGAAACGCTTGAGTACACATCCGCTGTCCCACAAGCGCCGGTCGCCCCATGGCAAACCCCCTCAAAAAATGTGGAACGCTTCACGATTTTGCGTGTCATCCTTGCGTAGGGGCCATGCTAATCTTCTCTGTATCGTTCCAATTTTAGTATATGTACTGCTGAAGCTAGATCGTCGTGAACCACTCCTAACACGATCACTTTAAACGTACTTGGATTGGTTAAAGGAAATATCGATTATGATAATTATGTAGTAAGTTTTAACTTAGCTTAAATTTTATAGTACCAGAACATATTTGGTATATAGCCTATGCCGGTATTACTGAAAAATAATAATTAGAATTTAAACATTTTTGACAACTATTTAAACGATTTTGAAATCGGGCTTCTATATATTTTTAACGGTTAAAATGAAAATTAAACTACCATAACTTTGAAGCGGCAAATGAAAACTAGTTCTTTAAGAATTTAAATAAGGTATTAGACGTTATAGATACTTTTATTTCTGACAGGTTTTCTTTGTGTTTTCTACACAAGTTTTTGACTAAGTATAAGTCAAGTTAATTTTTATAGTTATTCTCTATACATGTATTATACTTATTACGATCTACTTAGACTGATGTACTTAGATTATATTACGATTTGGTAAAAGTTAACGAAATGGTTACACCACCATTTATCGGAAGCCGTAAGACCTTTTTCGAATATCCTAAAAAAGGTCGAAAAGCTTTAATTAGACTTAATTTTATAAGATCACTAATGATCTGGTAATCGGATGAATAACTTTAATTTTTAAACGTGGTAGAGCCATGCTGCAGCTATATTAGTAGTATAGTTGTAGCACGAATGGGTCGGCTCGACCGAGGAAGGACCACGCTCTCACAGAAAATCAGCATAAAATAGCAGCTCAACGCTGCTGTGCTTCGTATGGTGAGTGTAGACAAACGGAGACCCTTTTTACTGGAAAAGAGGCATTCTATCTTAGTCCGCACGGGTGACAACGCATCTGCATCTTGAGTCTTTATTGAGGATAGATGTAGATGTCTATAGGTCACAGTAACCACTTACCATTAGGTGTACTGTGTGCTCGTTTGTCACCCTATCCTATAAAATATATGTATATATATATATATATATATATATATATATATATATATATATATATATATATATTTACTTAAAAGCAAATAACAGTTCTCACATATAGTAATAGCATAGCATAACCAAGCGGAAATTATAACACTTATACACATATTAATTACCTTTATTACAAGCTGGATAAAGGAGTTTTAAATTTATCATTAAAATAAATCTACGTATCAAGCAAGGGCAGCTGCAAAACAAATCTAAGTAACCATGATTACTATTTAGTAAAAACATGTTCTATCTGTAGTTCGTACGAAATAAAGGTACAGATAGAATTGACTTGTGTCGAGTTGTTGGTAGTACTGTTACAAGGAGCACTTTAAAACTAAGTCTGCTAATTAATTCTGGACAATTAACAACGCCTTGTGCTGTTTTGGTTAGAAGGGTTATAGCTGTAACATTTCTACGTAACTGGAGAGGCATGAGATGAAGGCGTGCAGAAGATGCATCATGTCTTTCATTAAGAAGTTGAAAGCAGACATTTTTTTTTGTATGGCAAATGACAATGGACACTTATTGAAATGTATGTCGATTTATTCCTTATAATCTATAGATTACAAAATTAATATTAGTTTTATAGAATTCTGAGAAATTCAAAATTAAAATATGACACACCAACACAAACACTCACGCCTGTCACTGGGTAGGCAGTGACTACGGACTTCCATTTGGCGCGATCCTGACACACCTCTCTCTCGCCTCCTTTACATCCATATATCTATGTATACACGCTTGTAGGTTAAGGGTACTCCTAATCTGGCCCAATGTATCGCCAATTTGGTCGATAAACCTTCGTCTAGGGCGTCCCTTCCCGACCCTTCCGTTCACTTCTGCAACATAAATTTGCTTTGTCACTCTTTCCTCGTTCACTCTTTCTACACGACCAACCCACCGAAGCATTCGTTTCTTAATCCTGGTCACAACGTCATCTTGCAAACCACACTTTTCTCTTATCACACTATTTCTCACCCTGTCATTCAGATTCAGCCTTAGCATACTCCTTAATGACCGCATTTCTACAGCATTTATTCTATTCTCATGCTTCTTCTGCCAGACCCAGCTTTCACTAACATCCATTAAAGTAGGGACTAACACAGCATTATGAATTGCCATACGTGCCTTATTTGACACATTCTGACTCGTCAAAATAGCGTGTAGATTCATTCACTCTATTTCCTGGGTTCACTCGTCGTTCTATATCCTTATCATATCTACCATCCCTGCTAAATAAACATCTCAAATATACAAACTCATCCACTTGCTCAATCAACTTCTATTCTTATTTCACATAAATATAAATATCACATTAAAATATAAACATCACAATAACCTTAAAACAAAATAAAAGCGATTTTCTAGTAGTTTTCATCGATATTATGAGTTAGAATAGTTTATATAGAATAGAATAGCTTAATAATTAACAGTAGAAAACAAAGTTGTAGGTACATTCAGCAATTATAGTATACCTATAATTGCTGAAATAATAAATAATTGCTGCATTTTAGCTGTTCCGGCAAAACATAGTGCACAGACAAACAAACGTGATTTGGAGACTATTTTTTACAGGTATTAATTGATTAGTGAATATACATCACAAATCCCATTACATTAATTAAATAAATATGATTAAAGCTAAGATGAATAGAGGATAATATGTCCATTTATAATATTACCTTTACATGCTATATATAGTAAGAAAGATGTTTTAAACTGGTTGTATAAGGCTAAAACACAAAGTAAAATGCCACTGCATTTATTGTTGTAATTATTTCCAAAGCGATCTATTAATAGTGGAACAGACAAACAGACAGGTGCGGTGTCAAGACTTTGTTTTAATATAGTTTGGTTGATTAGTAAAGGTGTTTTAAAATATATTAACTGATTAGTTATCATACCTCAAAAACCATTAAAGCCAAAATTACTTGGTAATATCATGTTTATCTATGTTATTACACACTGATAACTATGAAGTATATGTTTTAAACTGGTTGTGTAAGGATAACAAAAACACATGTATAATTTAATTGTATTTATTATTGTCAGTCATTATCATTTTAAAAGATTTTTTCAAAATAACTTGATAATAACATGGCCATTTATGATATTGTTACGAATGAGAAGGATATTTTCAATGTTACGAGATATGATATAATACTATTGTATTAAATATCCATATACTTTTTTGTATCTGCCTACGAGCAGCTCAGCAATATTTCAACCTACAGGACATACACATTTATTCTAAGCGATCCACCTGAAAAAAGTTATTGAGTGTTGTAGTGTCTATACTAAATAATAATTCTTATCAATATATTTTTTTTATATTTATTGCAATCTAAATAGCGTATGAGATCTATTTTTATGTTTGTATTGATTTACATTTCGAACACTATAAAGCAAAAAAACACGTCTGCGTATGATATTGTTAGGAATCAGAAGGACGTTTTCAATAATAAGAGATATGAGATAAGGCTATATATATATATATATATACTATACATCTATGTCAATAAACTAAATTTCCATATTTCTGTCAGTATTTTGTTTTCGCTGCCTGTATGTTAAATAAATAAGATATTATTATAAAATATACACCATTAATCAGCTCCAGATGATCAAATTCACAAATAGTAATTATAGATTTACATCAACAATATTTGACTGTTGTTTGTTGATGTAAAAGTTGTCTGACTTCTTATTTTCACTAGTTTCATGTAGGGCAAAATGATATTATTTTTATATTCATTATCTGACAGTAGATTACAAAATAATATTCCTTTCTGCAGAGTTAACAACACATCAGTCTAAGGATAATAGAAGCATCTGATCAATCAATCAATCAATCAATGTCTTTATTCATTAACAATAAATTGTGTACGAATATTACAGGAATGTCCTATTTATATTGCTAAAACTTAACTTAGTTAAACAAAATAAAAAAATAAAAAAATATAATTAAATTAAATTAAATTAATTAAATTAACTAATAAATGTCATTGTACCTTTCCTAACTATATCATTATTCTACCTACTTAACGATTAATATTCATCACAATTGTTGAATAACATATTGTTTACATTATATAATAAAGAAAAACCATTTAAAAGAAAGCTAGCAAATGTCAACCTACTCCATAATTTAAAAAAAAACTTCCAAAATAAAAAGAAATGAGAAATAAACAAACTATTAAATTTCTTATCATTTAAATAAATATTCTGACTACTCTATAGTTAAAATTCATCAACACTATTAATACATTTCTCTATAAGTAGTGCCTTCAACTCTGTTTTAAAAACACTTAACTTTTTTATTTCTTTTACTTTTTTAGGCATCTTGTTAAAAAGTAAAACTGCCTGATAACGAGGACAGTGTTTTACAATTTCCAGTTTAGGCATAATAGGCAAAGTCAGGTCCATCCTTCTGGTGCTTTCTCTCTCTTTCATTTCTTCATCACTTTCATAAAAATATCTGTTTTTTATAACATCAGTCAGAAGTATCAAAACATACAGGCTGATCAACAAGGATGTAACCATTACACGAGTAAAAATGGCTTTACTAAGTTACAATACTTATGCAAACTGTATACTTGCTTCTAGTATAAGTAATTACTACTTATTTACACATAAATATATGTACTATCTATAGAAACAGAAACAGAAACAGAAACTTTTTTATTCAATATAGATTATAAATAATACTTATTGAAAGTCACTCTTTTGTTTGATTACCACTGGTTCGGAAAAAACCTCTGTCCTGGGAAGAACCAGCACGAAACCCAGCGGGACTTTTTTTTAAATAACAGCTTACAATCATAATGTTACACAAATTAACAACACAACAAATTAGAAATAGCTTGGTAGCGATCACCTCATTTCCAGGGGTTATTATCATCCATAAATTAAACCGTCAAAATTATACCGTCTATGTATTATGGCTGGAATAAATTCAGCATCCATATTTGATGACATTTGGTATTGTCAAGTTTATGGAGCAACTTGCTGAATAAATACGGTATTATCTAGTACGAGTACCTAAATGCAGTTAACTGAATCGCTCTCCAAAGTCGATGAAGTTACATCAAATAGAGAAGCTTCCTTAAATCCCTCGACCCATAGATTCTAATTTTCTTTTAACACATAGAAAAACTTCTTTTATGTATTTATTCTATCTATTATTTAATTTAGATTTTACTAATAACATAAAACTTTAACACTTTGTCAATTTTAACATACTAATAAGGTTGTAAGACTTGTGTTTGTCATTTTTAGGTAGTCTTAAATTATAGATATTATTTAGATTTTCCAAAACTCTAGGTGTAAAAATAAAGTTTTATATACCATGCGACCACAAAAAAATAAAAAGGAAGAATAGATAATGTGGAATATTAATACTTGGCTAACCTGCATGATATTATCCATGTTATGTTATTATGATATATATTAAACACTTGTGCATCGATGAGACGATATTTATTTTATTGTCTTGTAAACAAACAAGTATCAACTTTTTTGCTATTAGCTAATTTTGTTACCAAAAATTCTTTTAAAGTATATAACCGTTATTAATAGTTATAGAAAAAAATTGAGACGGAAGCGATTTGTAATATATGTAAAAAGCAGTTTACAGATTTTGAAATACTACAGATATGAAAAAAACATGGAAATACTACAAAAACATAAATATTTCTTTTTTATTTCACATTGCCACATTTTACATTTTTAATAAAGGTACCTATTTAAAAATGATCTAACTAAATTAATCGCTATTCTCAACTCGAGTGATGAACTTCAATCGATGCAGGGACTATAAATAGTTAAATCGAATAGCTCAAAAACTCGAGTATAACTAGAGTGACATGATAAATTATTATTAACCCGCGTTATCGAGTCACAAAACTCTATTCGAGTCGCATCTTTATCTTGCGGTCAATGCAGTGTCTGTCTACAATTTAGTGATTAACTCGACTTAGTAATTCCAGCAATTTATTAATTTTAACTGATTAAATATAATTGTGATAAATTTAGACTTATATTATTTTATGAAGATTGTCTATACGCAAACTAAAAATATATAACTACCTATTAAGTTTAGTAATATTAATTGTGTTGAATGGAAGAACAAAATATAAAAATAATTTGTAACAAACAGACACAGCTTCGTTTCGCCAATTCGAGGTGCGTAACTCGAGTTCTATTCGAGTTACGTGAATTTCAACTCAAGTTAACTCGAGTCCATTCCGCCTGTGGCACCGCTCTCGAGCGGTCGCGTCTAGGTAGTCCGCACATCCGTCCCCGTACGGTAGTGCTCTCTCGCTCTCGCGCCTCCGCTGTCCTGCTCGCACTGTACAGTGCGACGCCTGGTGAGTCCTTTTTCGCTAACTCCAGTTATTACCTCCCTGTCTCCGGGCGGGGCGGTTTGACTGTTGGTCTTGCTTTTTAATTGTCATTTTTGTTTTTGTAATTATTTTATTGTTATTTATTGTAACGTGTATATTGTTTCAAGGGAGTTACTTGCTCTTTTCAGAGCAAGGCCCTGTTCTTTTGAGAACCAGGGCACAACTCCTCGAATAAAACCGTCCCGTTCTTTTCAGAACGGTGATCCCGCCCTTACTGTTTCTTAAGAATACGATCTGTTCTTGTCAGAACAGTGTCCCCTTGTCCCCCTAACGTACTTAACTTACATTCATACCGAAAATGTCGGATATGTCCGTCTTGATAGATTCACTCACCGAAACTTACTTTAGGCTCCGTAATGACCCGAAGGCTCTTACCGCAGCCATCACCGCCATTCTGGCTTCCGCCAATCTGGCACACCTACATCTGCCCGTTATAGCGGCCCACTTTGAGTCCCAGAACTCATTCGCGCCTCTCGAAGTAGACATGGAGTGCTCCAACTCCGACCCAGAATCCACGCTCCGGGGCTCCGGTTCTACGGAGTCGTCTGACTCAGACGGATCCGAAGAATCGGAGTTCACGACAGTGTCTTCCAAGCGCCGTAAACGCGCCGCGAAAAATCACACCGTTTCGGCGGCCCCTGCCGCCCCCGCAAACCCCGCAGCCCCCGTAGCTGCCTCAGTCCCCGCAGCTCCCGCTGCAGTTTCCGCGACACCACTGCCCAAGCCGGCCTCCCGCTGTGCTTCTAACCCGACTAAGAAGCAAGTCCCGCCCCCTGTCTTCTTACGAGACAAGGCACAATTCACCCGCCTCTCCAAAACCTGCTACGACGCAGGAATAAAATACGACCAAGCCTCCAACCTCGGGGAGGCTATTAAAATCATCCCCAAATCTGTCGACGACTTTCGTCGTCTCACCAGGCTCTTCACAGCCGAGAAAGTCTCTTATCACACGTACGCTCTTCCGGAAGAGCGCAAAATCAGGGCCGTCATCCGAGGCGTCCCTTTTGAAATTTCCAACGAGGAAATCCCTGAGGACCTTAAGTCCCAAGGATTCCCGGTTGAGGCTGTGCATAAAATGCACAGCAGAACGGGCTTGAGGTTCCCCCTCGCTCTCGTTATTCTTTCAAACGCTCCGGAGGCACAGACTATCTTCCGGCAGTTACGCACAGTGTGTGGGCTGTCGGGAGTTAGGGCTGAGCTCCCACATAGGCGCGGCTACCCGGCGCAGTGCCACCGCTGCCAATTATATGGTCATGCGGCGGCCAACTGCTCCGCCCCACCCAGGTGCGTTAAGTGCCTCGATCCCCACAACACGAAAGAGTGTCCCCGGCCCAAAAATGCCGAATCCCCACCCGCGTGCGTCCTGTGCAAACAAACAGGCCACCCGGCTAACTACAGAGGCTGCCCTTGCGCACCTCACCCCCGCCCCATTAGGCACGCTCCACCGCCGGTTAATGCTAAGTCATTCCCGGCCCTCCCGTCAAGATTGCCACCTAAGAGATATTTTCGCCCATCTCAGGTAGACCCAAGGCCCTCCCGGGTCCCTCCCCCTCTTCTTCGCCCACCTCCGGGCTTCTCGCAACCATTACAGCCTCCAGTCTTTCCCTGGGGACCCAAAAAGGCCGACCCTCCGCGGTCGTCCCCCGCTGCACAGCATGAACAACCCTCAGTGGCTGATGATCTAAATACGGTGTACGCCGCTATTAAGAACATCAACATTGGGGAGATCACAGTCTTAGCACGCAAATTGCGCGCTACCAAGTCCCCTCAGGACAGACTCCTTGCTCTTACAGAGCACCATAATCTTTTAAGTACGTTATAAAATTATTTTAATCATTTCATCGTAAGGTAAATACGTCGGGTTAAAACTGCCTCCGTAGGCACTCACTAATTAAAACTCTCTGAAACTTCTTCAAAGTCTCAGAGTTTCATTAAACATACTTATTCGTGAGGTAGCTAAGTGTGCAACCCCACTCCCTCTCGCTATCGCATTCGCAGGCCGAGGAACTCCCACTCGAACCCGCCTATTCTCTGTCAAACGATCTGAACTACCTCCTGGTGGCTCAGTCAATTTCATAATTAAACTTTCTTAAATAATTAACCTTTTACAATCAAATTGCCTTCCCAGGCACTCCCTCAGCGGCTTATAGCCGCCTGCGCCCTCTTTTCCCAAAAGAGGGTCGCTTTACGATACGGCATAGGAAGCTTTAAACAGCTGGTTGCCAGTCCCCAAAGGCGGTTTTTAGGGGGTATCACATAGGCTCCCCCGTTAGGCGTGAGTCCCCCATAACCACGATGGATAGCCATCGTGGTATGCGTAATGCATTTTCCGCCTCCCGTAAAGGGTAGCCCTTTTCCAAATTGCTTCGGGCGCAAAAAAAAAAAAAGTTTCTTCTGAATTGGCACATCTCTACTACATTTTTTTATTATTAGATTATCAGAACCAATGACCTGAAGACAAATATCAAAACAATTCTTTTTTTTTTCAGATTTCTTGATTCCGTTTAGATTTTCATATAATCTTTATGCTATTTACAATAATAAATTGGTATAAATTGGTTTAAAAACTTTCTTTAGATGATTATTTTTATAAAAGCTGCTATTGATTCAATTCATCAGTAAGCTAAACGACGTAGGGATTGCAATATGAATACTTTTTTGTATAAAGTTCAATAATTTTTACTATTTTCACGTATTTGAGCATTGCATCTAAAATCACATTGTGCGTTTTTGCTACAACGCCGTCTGTGAAAAATCTATTAAAATGGAAAGTTTGTTACGATTGCTCTTCAGTTACAAATCTATAAATAAATTAATTAAAAATATAATAATAGTAACAATAATAATAGTTTTGAAATTCTTTAACTTTTATTATTCACGGAAAAAAGTCCGTTAGTTGAATATGTTGATTGTTTATTGACATGGTTATTACTTCAGTAACTTCTTTTGCCATTAAGTTATCAAATTCAGGTAATAGAAAATTAAGTCCACTATGAGATAAACTCCGTTGCTTTGAAGATTGTGTGCTTTCATATAACGTAATATTATCTGAACACTAATGATTTTTTTTAAATTCAACGCGGGCAATGCAACGATAAAAAAGCTAGCTAGCTCTAGGTAGGTCATAGAATTATTACGTACTGGGTAATAATTCTATGAGGTAGGTGTTTTTTAATATACTGAAGTGACAAACGAACTTACAGTCCACCTGATGGTAAAACGCTATTGCAGCCCTTGGACATCTGCAAACAACAAATAATGCTACAGATGTGTCACCTCTGAGGACTCAGATGGAATGCCTCACAGTTTGTAATTATAATGGTTCTCTATACCTTTCAGTCAAGCAGATACAGGAATTCAAGCACTGGTATTTAGCGGGGGAAAAAGGTAAGAATGTGGTACCTACCCAGACAGACTCATGGGCAGAAAAGTAGCCATAACACCTAGAAATAAATAAATGTAACAAATCTATTTTAATTAAACGTTAATCAGCTGTTCATCATCTAACTACACATCGAATAAGATAGAGACAGGGAGAATTTCATCATCGTCATCATTATTACACAACCTAAGGTTCGGTTCACACAGAGACGCGACGCGACGCGACGATGCTTGAAGAAGCTAGTGGTTTCGCACCGCGCAACGAGCCGCCGCGAAACACATCGTGAAGTCGCTGCCAGCGCAACGCCTCGTTGCGCAACGAGACACCGCGCGGCGCTGTGAGACGCCACACAACGTAGCACGAAAGTAGTATCTAGAGGCAAGACAAGTTACCACGACGCGACGGCTTCAGGCTGCACCTCGCGACGTGGCGCTGAATTACACGGCTTCGCGCCGCTCTTGCGGGCTGCGCCTACCGACGAACCACCGCTGCGTCGTGATGCCGCGAGGCATTTCCGAATTATCTCAATAAAATATTTATCGTTTGGTATAGTAAATAAAATTGTATTTTGTATCACTATCTTAAAAAGTACTATGTGAACTGACCCTAAGGCACAGTCTTACCAGATCGTAAATCCGTCTAGAAGATTGAAGTACGGCTGGGCCGCTGGTCGTCTGCTTGTCGGTTCGAGGCTGTCACCTTTACTCCCAATCGGTTGTTAGTTTATGTAGAAAGTGAAGGGGTCGATAATAACACATAAACATATTTGTAACCGACTTCAAAAAAGAAGGAAGTCAATAATAATTTTAATTTTCTTTATATTTTAATTAATATAGTACGATATCCGAGATAGGCAAAACATTAAACTCACTATGATTCATACAGTCTAGTCTACATTCGCTGATAATAGAAATCGATTAATATTTAAAAAAAAATCAAATTATAAAAAGAGTATATCTATAAAATCAGACTTAAGGACTTAAAAACATGAAAATATAAGAAAATATGCACTGTAATATAATATGCAAGTTAAAAATCATTTGCAAATCAAAGTACTGCAAAGCGCTATCGGAAGAGGCGATCAGTTGGTTTTGCTTTACGTTTCTTAAACCTTTGTCTCCGGCGTAATGAAAGTGTAATTAACGAAATAATATCGTGTCGGAGACCCCTCAAGCGGCTATATAAGACAGCGAATGAAGAAGCAAAGACAATAAGAAGACAATTAAGCGCTGCAGCCGCTAGATAATCGCTACAATAACAACAATTCGTGCAATCTAATTACAGCGAATTCAAATACCGACGCGGGACTGTACTGCGAATGTTAGAACTTTGATCATTTTGCATTGCTTCAGCTAATAGCGTCTGGTGGCGATGCAGTTTTGCAACATATGATATTATTTTCTATTTCTCTCGTAAAATATAAAAATATACTTATAATTAATAGAATCAGGCGTTACTTTGCGGAAATCCATTATATAAAAGCTTTTACAAAAATTTACTTCGCAAATATCCGCGTTATAAAATAATATGATGTGTCTTACCTAGTACGAAGAGCACCTCCCGCCCTCCCTCAATTGCGTGCACTATCCCCGTCACCAGTAATCCCAGCACCACTACTCCCAACACCACTACACTAGGCAAGACACACCACTGACGATAATACGACACGTGTTTCGCCTCTATACGAGGCATCCTCAGGTGATATAGACTCTAAAGATAATAGACTTATTATTATCTTTATTATAGCTGATATTTGCGAAGTAAATTTTTGTAAAAGCTTTTATAAAATATACTTACTCGTATTTATATCAAAGGTACTTTGGTTTTCGTTAAGTGTACACGGCTGCTTAGTTCTGGTCTTAAGTTCGAATACAATTCGAAGTTTACTTTATTTTATAGAAAAAAATTACTCACGAAGAAGAAATTAAATAAAACTAGCGAAACTAGTTTAAAACGGTCAGTTTTGTAGTATTTTGTAAATTTAAAGTAGGTTTTTCTGTAATTGGCTAGTAGTCAGGGCACTCGGCCTTTACCAATCGGGTTCACAGTTCGAATCACATGTATTTGTACGAAACCACAAAACTGTTATTTTCAGAGGCTGTTTGTGTTGTGGTTTTCCTTCTGTCTCGAATATTGCATCAAAACTTAACTCCGATCTTGTCGCTCATACGTTACGTCTAGAGCTTCCATCCTTTCGAATTTTCTCGGATTTATCATATTTTAAAGTGCGTCTAGGAGAGCTTCATAAAGTAACCCGATTACTTCAATGAAAATTAATAATTTAAAACAACCGCTAACAAATACCTATTGGAAAAGAAAGACATTTTAATAAAAATTTTGGAGAATGTTATGGGGATAATGAGAGATAAGTCTTATCTATAAGAATGATATGAAAAAATGGCATCATAAAAGTGGATAGATGATTATCCACTTTTAGTTGCCATTTTTTCATTCCCCTTCTTCTCTTAATGAACAAGCAATAAAGATAAGTTCTCCTTCCTCAATTTTATTCATTGTGTCTGGCACACACACTTTCCGAATTCTAAAATCTGATTGCATATGGCCGTCGCGACGACAATGCGATTGTTGCGGATACAGTGGCCGCATTACCACAAACTAATCAGTTTGGTGCGATCCGTCCGATGTATCCAATTCAAGCCTGTGGACGCGTACCTTAATTTGGATCCTGTAACCCGGTTGAAAAGTGGCTACAGCCATTGAGTTGTAGCCATTGAGTTATAGGCTATTGAGTAGTCATAATGAAATAAGTGCTTGAATAAAATAAAAAATAATATTGTCATTCAATATAGATGACAAGTAATGCTTATATGAAGTCATTTATGCGTTTACAACTCGTTCGAGTGTAAGCCTCCGTCTTTTGGAAGAATCAGATAGAAAATCAGCGGGACTTATTACAGTTATAATTTACAATATGCTAATTCCTAATCTTTTCAGAATGTACACCACTGAATTATGATCCATAATATTTTGCAATAAAGGAAAACCTTGGGTGGAAATACCGCGACATAATCCTAATTATAAAAATTTACAGGAATGTTAAGCGATCTATGGCCAACTGGCCGTGAAGCTGGTCGTGAAGGTTGTACAACTGTACAACCTTCACGATCAGCTGGACATCAATAACAAACATCTAATGATGTCGTAGGTGCTATGTCATCTGCATGATTAGGGTGGAAGAAAGGGCCTTGTATTATTGTCTTAAAGTCTCATATGGAACGCATCCGGATTATGCTTCCAATACTTTATGTTATTATTTGAGAGCAACGATCTGCCACGGTTCAGCCTCAACTGCTTCACCTTTTTTAACTTTATCATCTTATTTTGATTTAGATCTAGGTTTAGCTGTGCAAGCTATAAGAAGTAAGTGTTTTGATTGGACCGGAAAAGACCTGTGCTCTGAAATAATACGAAAAAAAAATGAGACATTTACATAGTATATTTATTAAAGTATGTGATTGCAATATCAATGTGTGTGAACGATGCCATTACCTGATCTAATCGCGTCAGTATAATAAGAACTAAAGTTGAATGTTCATCCAAGCGACATAGAACTTTTGAGAAATTGTATGACGTCATGAGACGAATAGTTTTCTTGATAGTGTATAGTTAAAAGACGTTATTTGGTTATCTTTTGCTTTTTGAACTTGTCTCTTTGTTCTGTATAAATAAATTCTTTCCTTATTTTTTTTTTAAATAAACCACCAATCTGAACATGAGACATCGAGGGACTGATGTCCAGCAGTAGATCATCTGCGAGCCGACGATGCAAGGTCATGTTAAGTTTGCCCTATTGCAATGAAGTATTCTAGAAATGTAAGGTGAGTTTATTCTCTTATAAGAATAACTCTTTTCCAAATGTCAACCTCGCTTGCATATAAAGTGTCTTTCTTTTTTCTTCTTCTCTTCATTAGAAGAATAGAAGAAGAATTCTCTAATACAAAATCCAGTGCTGCAATGAAGGGAGGATTTGCCTTAATCACGACGCTTGGTAAGAGGATTAGCGATAGCAGTTATAGACATCTTATCCCTCTGACGCTGTTCCCTGTAAATACTATTACATTATTATGTATATATTAGTAGTAGGTATAGTTGCACCACGAATGGGTCGGCTCGACCGGGGAAGAACCACGCTCTCACAGAACACCAATGTAAAATATCAGCTTAACACTGCTGGGTTTCGTATGGTGAGTGTAGAGAACCGGAGAACCTTTTTACTGGAAACGAGGCATTACATCTTAGTCCTCACGGGTGACAACGCACCTACATTTTGATTCGTAATCGAGAAAAGATGTAGATGTCTATGGGCCGCAGCAACCACTTACCATCAGGTGGACTGTGTGCTCGTTTGTCACCCTTATTATATAAAAAAATGGTGTAGATTATACATCTATTATACGTCTGACGCAAGCGTGATAAATTATGTCTATAGGAAGCCATGTGATAATTCTAGCATGGCCCGTTTGGCAACCAAGGCACTCTGATAATTAACAAATGAGGTTCTGGCGACCAATAAATGGCGCGAATATATATCGCAACGCGATGGTTTAATCAGCCAGTTAATTAGACGGCTAGCCGCAGGCGTTCAATTATTAAATGCGTAAAGAAAGCTTAGCTAATTAGATCTGGACAACGTTTAGCCATCTCTTTGAACAAAACGATTATAATTTGCGTGATTAATCCTCAGTTCAGTCGAAATCGGAAAAACTACATAGGCTGTTAAAGCCATTTTGTGGAATGACTGTTTGGATTTAGGTGAATGACGGTGGTAAGTAACGTGCGGTCCAGGCTGTGGAATATGTATTCGAATCCCCATTACACTGGGCTGCTGATGGGACATTGTAGCACCACTGCGATAATATCAGTCATCAATCCGACTATCCAACGAAAATCTTTTGCTAAATACGTTATTTGAAGGATAAAGAGAAAAAAACCCGTTCAATCATTTAAGAGAAATAGTAGACATATTAATTCCGCCAAAAATTAAAGGCGACCTACTATATACTACTACTATATATACTCTTAATGGAACTTAAAAGGGTTTATTTATTTTAAGTATTTGCGCACATACCTAATGTATGCAACGAGCAATAAATGATAATCCAAAACGATCTGAGCTAAAATTGTAACCTTTTATCCGTTTCTTTCCACATTAGAATTTAATTTAATTTAATTTTAACAGTGATAGAGCCACGCGGCAGCTTCTGCTGTCGCACGGATGGGCCGGCTCGAACCGGGGTGGTACCACGACCTCACAGAATACCAGCGTGAAGTAGAGGTTTACCTCTGCGTTTCGCTTGGTGAGTGCAGGTGGCCGGAGGCCCTTTTTACTGGAAATGAGGCGTTCCATCTTAGTCCTCATGGGTGACAACGCATCTGCATTTTGATTCGCAAACGAGGATAGATGTAGATGTCTATGGACCGCAGCGGCCACTTGCCATCAGGTGGACTGTGTGCTCGTTTGTCACCCTTATCCTATAAAAAAAAAGAATCATTGTGGTACCATCTCCTAATACTAGGAGTATAACCAAAACAGAAAAAGTTCTCTTTTTTGTTTAGGAGCATTGTGATGGGATGTAAAACTATGATGATGATGATGATAAACGCTGCAGCATGTTATAGCTACAGCACGAATAGGTCAGCCCAACCGACTTCCAAACATAACAATTCCAGCTATGGTTCTGGTTTCCGATGTTAGTGCTGTTAGCCTTTAAGCTCATCGTCGGACTCATCAGGGCTCGCGGCCTTAAAGGAGGCGAGCTATAGACTGGGTGGAGATGATTCATTTTAGTGCAACGTTACGAAAGCACTTCACGCTACTTACTGGAATATGTAGTTGTGGTGAAAATTATAAAAAAAAATCCCTTTATTTAGGCTCAAATAGTCATTAACAAAAATGTTTACATTTAATGTTTATCTTAAATTATTAGACTTAAATCTGGAACTATTACTGGCTATTCTATACATACTGTAAACCGCAAAGACTGCATACATTATATTATTTTGAGTACCATGGCCACATAAGAAAAGTTGTCAGCACTCCTTCTTGTGCCATGCTTGTCGCATAAACAAAAGCGACATAACTATCTCACTTTTATTTAAAATTCTCAGACTGGCGAAGGGTAGCAGAATTAAAAGTGCGAGACATCCGTTACCGTAATCGCCAATCCATCCGCTAAGTGTGGCGATCAAAACGAATCTCCCTACCACGGGAGAGGCACATGTCCATATGTAAACCGTTTAAGGATGTTAAATGGCGTACAATTAAATTAGAATCCATTCTTTTTTCTCAATCCCGTATAATTTGAGTTGATTATCTTAACCAATTAACCATTATATTATAAACTATGCAATTAGAGACTGACGTAGATTGACGGCTTATTGTATATGTATAACGCGCTTTGTCAGTTAATGATAGCTGTTATAGTGGTTAAAGATAAATGAGAAATACAATCAATATTTAGCATAATAAAAACTATTTAAGAATGTGATGGGATTACTTAACAAGAAACCTAGTAGAGTTCGCGTAAATATAAGAAATCATTAAGAGACCTTGTTAAGTTTATTGCGCAATAGCTGTTCCCCGTGACTTCGCCCGCGTGTAATTTTGGGTTTTACTTTTATTTGCGCGAAACCCTAATTCTTTCTACAAAATAAAAGTAACCTAAGTTACTCCTTATAACATCAGCTATCTGCCAGTGAAAGTACCGTCAAAATCGGTCAAGCCATTCTGAAAATTAGCTGGAACAAACAGACAGACAAAAAATTTTTGCCAACTATTTTCACTATTAGTGAAACAATTTTGCAATAGTGCATGACAATGCTTTAGTAAGCTGCATCCTCACACCTCTAGGAATTATTTTAACCACTGGTACATTACGATGATAATTGTAAAGAGCAATGGCAGAAAAATAGTTGACAAAAATTATAGCGTCTAGAAATAAGTTATATATAAAATGAGTTTTATTATTTTTCTATGATTTTTTAAATAAAAATGTATTTTAATAAAAGCCACAGAAAAAAACAAACATTTTTGGGAATATCAAATGACTGAAATCATTTTACTCTATTCAAATGTTGCCATTTAGTATATTCCTACTATTTTCGTATACACTTTGTAACACTACCAACACAACACACAAAATATTTTTATATTAAGTTATTATTAGTAATAACTGTACTATCAGTAATAACAAAAATAAAAGTAATATGGCTGAGAATAAGTCTCTTACAAAGAATTTCCTACAACAGCACATTATATCAATCATAGTACTATGTAACAATTCCAATTAATGTTATGCCAACACTAGCTAAAATAAAATGTCACTGTTTTTTTTACTGGCTTTACGGGTCTGGGTTCTAGCCCTTCTGAGAATGTCTCTATGGTACAAAAGCCCTGGAGCCATGCCAGAAATATATATTTATAGTATGCAAATATATAATAGAGATGCAATAATCTAAAAACTCTCAATTATGTATTATGTATTAAGCTAACATCAAACAACCACAGGAAGCATGACTTTTTCCAAGTGACATAGGACATAACCCAAAAAGGTTCAAATGTAAATATCTTTTTTTGACGCCTTCTCAGTACAAAATTCTTTGACAGAGTTATTAAGGGACTGACGCTTAATATTTTAAGATATTTTTGGTATATAGACGCTACCATTTCTTCTCAACTAATTTTATGTATGAAAGTCTGCCATTGCTCTTTGCTCCGGAAAAAGGGAAAAATTTGTTTCATTAGAGGAATTGCTAATAGAGTTATGAATTTCTACGGTAGGCTGTGAAGCCGAAATACTTTTATTAAAACGTCGTTTAATATGTATATTTAATCCGCTTTTACCTTTAAACAGCCTACCGTCGGCGCAATTTTGTCACTGTTGGAAATCCGGCTGTGAATATAGCGGAACAGAGATATTCATTAAAAAATCTAAACAGATTTCTACAGCACTCAAAATTTTTTATATTACATAGCCTTATATTAACTTGAAATGTGCTGTACCCCGCATCTCTCTCTGAAACACAATCATTTACGGCCTAAATAAAAGCACTTTAATCTATAAATGAAATATTATCACATAATTTCCCTGGATTTATTCCATATTGATAAAAGATGTATGTAGTCGTTATGCTTTACTGATCTTTTTGTCGAAATTTGTAAGCCAGTATTAACCTCTAAACAATGAAATCAATAATAATAATAAAATAAAATATAATTTAAATATATCGACATTTTTCTTGTTCGTTCGTACAGTTTAGGACTGAAATAGAAGGCCTTTGTTAATTTAAATTAGGTTTTTCATTAATTAAATATCAAAAGACGTCTTTAATTAACTACGAGTAATTAAAATACTGAAATTTTCTGTAATGTAATTTCTTGAAGTATAATTAAAATGATACTGATACATCTAAAATTTAATGAATATTTATTAAATTAAGTTACGATTTTATAATTTAATTAAAGGATCAGAAATATCGTTTGTAAAATTTCAAATAAGCATTAACAAGCCATGAGCGTTAACCCAAAGTACCAAAAAACTCAAATTTATAATAATATGGTCAGCTCATACCAATCAGATATAGTCAACCTTGAACCCATTGGCTTCTATCTTCAACAATACTTATCATAAATCCCGTACCCTATTATTATCTTCGCTTGTCTAAAGCGTTATAATTAACAGCCAAAGATTTTTTGTGATGAACTCAGGATACATAATCATATGCTTAGAAACAAAGTACTAGTGTAGTGTCGGTGAAACACATGGCCATAATTGGAATAACTTGGCTATGATTAATTGTTTAGATGTTCGTTTTTATTACCATGCATTGAATTTTGACAATCGAGAACGAAACATAAATAAACTATATTAAACAAAATTACGTCAAATGACATTATGACATTATGACATCGATTTTGATGTAGACGAATAATGCTCTTCAGGAAAACTTAATATTATTTGAATCCCCGCGACTTCGCCCGCGTGCAATTTTGGGTTTTAACTTTTTTGCAAGGAATCCTAATTATTTTTCTATAATAAAAGTAGCCTAAGTTACTTCTTATGACATCAGCTATATGCCAGTGAAAGTCCCGTTAAAATCAGTCCAGCCGTTTCGGAGATTAGCCGGAACAAACAGACAGACAGACAAAAATTTTAAAAAGTGTATTTTGTTATAAGTACCGCTTATACTTTCATATGCATTTAGTAAAACGCTGTGATTTTGACATTACAAACAGACACTTTTATTTATATGTATAGATTAGCGATCCACACCTGCTTCGCACGGGCGATTTCTGGATCTCGACAGCAGCGCCACCTATCGGGTCCAAATGTTAATATAAACCATCTAGGGACCCATTAAAACACACGCAAAAAATTTCATCAAAATCAGTAGAGCCGTTTTTGAGTTTTAGCAAGACTAACGGACAGCAAATGATTGTTATATATTATATAGACATTTCAATCGTTTTGTCGGATACTACGGAGATAAGATTTCGTAATAAAACTTGATAGATCAAAAGATGTTTTCTTCTAAATATTATTAAAGAAGTAGATCAATAATTTAAAATTATGAATTTTGTACAGCCGACTTCAATATAAACTATTAAGAATAATTAAAAAAGTATTGGTCTGACCTTGGTCAAATTCTATGGGATCACATGCGAGGTACCAGCTTTCAAATAAAAAAAGAATCATCGAAATCGGTCCACCCAGTAAAAGTTTATGAGGTAACACACATAAAAAAACATACAGTCGAATTGAGTACCGTCTCCTTTTTGAAGTCGGCATAAAATGTGCCTGAGTGAGACAGTATAATATCCTATGTTCCCATAGTTGAAATACGTAATCGAAAATACTAGTATAACGTGTTTGTAGTATTTATTTAACTATAATCCTAACATCGCTCAAATATATTTTGGATAGAAACAATTTTCGTTCTTAAAAAATTGCCATAAATTATGTATTAATTACAATAAAATGGTCAAATACCGTGTAGTGGCGGTGTAAGAATAACGTCTACCCCATATCAAGCGTGGCAACTATGGCAAATACCCCTTCTATGAGGCAATCTAAGGTGGAGGTCCATATTCAGCAGTGGAGTTAGGCACTGTAACGGTAACGGTAACGGTCAAATGTTTATGTTAAACTGATAAATAATATACATTTTGAACTTTTTATAAGAAAAATTAATGGTATGTGGTGATGCAATAGAAGTCGAGAAAGTCAAAGATTCTCGGACAGTCTACTGTCGGACACCCTAAAAGTGTACTCCTTTGTGATTTATTTTATGTTTATCGTTTATCAATATTTATATATATATATATATATATATTATAGGGTGACAGCACACAGTCGACTTAAGTCCATGGTAAGTGGTTGCTGTGACCCATAGACGTCTACATCTATTCCCGTGAAAAGAGGCATTCCATCTTAGTCGTTACACCCGTGAGGACTAAGATGGAATGCCTCTTTTTCAGTAAAAAGGGTCTCCGGTTCTACACACTCACCATACGAAACACAGCAGTTAAGCTGCTATTTAACGCTGGTATTCTGTGAGAGCGTGGTCCTTCCCCGGTCGAGCCATCCCATTTGTGCTACAACTATACTACTAATATAGCTGCAGTATGGCTCTACCACGCAGAGAAATATCGTATCGTATCTTCGTAATTCACTTTTAATTCGACACATCATATTAGAATCGTGAGCAAATAACTCACGAGATTTTCTTACAAAACAATGTTTGAACAGTTAGGAAAACTAATATTCTTACAATGAAATGGTACATTAGTTTATTACAGTGTTATATAACACTGATCTCGTGTACCTAAATGAAGTCACTTTTTTTATAGGATAAGGGTGACAAACGAGTACACAGTCCACCTGATGGTAAGTGGTTGCTGTGGCCCATAGACATCTACATCTATCTTCGATTAAGAATCAAAATGCAGATGCGTTGTCACCCGTGAGGACTAAGATGGAATGCCTCGTTTCCAGCAAAAGGGTCTCACTATATTGGCCTGTCGGAAAAAGCGGTCATCAGCTTAAAGCTCCAATTCTTTTTTGTGATTCTACACATGAATAAATTATTAATTAATATTTGGGCATGATAACATACATATTTATGCAAAAATTGTTTTTTTTTTGTTTATAATTTCTAAATTCTGCAATTGCATGCAATTCTATATCGTATAAAACTTTAAAAAAATTAAAAACTAACTAAACTAATGACCGCACTGCACTAGCAAAACTCAACGCAAAAAAAATTATGCCAATTATTTTGCATTCCAAGCTCTGGAATGGACTATTTAATTTTTTATACTTACTTTGTCTATTCATTATATTATTATCTATTTCAAACATCAACATCATGTCGCGGGAGGTCCGCAAACGCACACGTACATCTACTTTCACGTAGGTATTAAATATTACATGTCAATTTCAGTACGTCAACTTTTAAATTAACGTACGCCCCGTCTAGTTGTAACACGATCGCTAATAGCTTACATGATTCCGCAGTGTACCGACAAAGATACCCGTGATATCGTGTTACTCGTAAATTATTTCCGCGTAACGAATACCCCCGAGCGTCTACGAAGTTTTTATCTTTTCATACGTGAGAATAGCACATTACGATAAAGTAATATAACTGTTTCCCAATTTTCCCATTAAGAAAATTTAAGGCTTCTCTTTTAATAACATTAATGGTAGGATATTAGAGCGATTAAAGAGTTACGTGTTAAGGAAATGTTAAAAGTTATGAAATCGTAAACGCGATATTAAATTAATATGATAAGGTGTCAAAATCTCTATTGAACCATAAAAAATCAACGTTACGTTTAATCTGATATAGCAAAATGTTATTTTAAAATGTTGATTAATTTGAGGACTGATTATTAAACTATATTCTAAGTGAAATAACTGAAATATATAATCAGACTCATGAGATCAGATAAACTGTGACCTCTAATTTATTTATGTTGTATATTAACCTACGAAGAACTTTTATCTGATTATTGAAAAATGAACCCTTAGTCAGAAAAAAAGATTTAGTAATTTATTAAGACACGTTAATTTAACCGTAAATTAAACTAAATATTTAAAATAAAACAACTGTTGCATTAAAAAAATTAAACATGTGTTTTGAATAAAAATTATAGTAGCACACGTAATAAAATGTTCTAACAATATGAAGTTATATTAGTATAATATCGATGCCATGTAATGGTGGCGAAAGAGAATCCACTACTCCATACCATCCCCAGGGTGACATAAAAGACTACAAAGGAAAATTTAAACAGAAGCTATCTCACATTTAAATTTTCCTCAGAAGGAACTTCCTAGTATCAATTCAAAATATCGAGACAATATTTGTTATACCTTCCACACCATTTGTATTCTTGGCGGTACACCACTGTGCGATTTACTGAGAAGTTTTCTTCCTCACTCGACATTTTTGTGGAATCGGCTACCAGTAGAGATTTTTCCTGACCGAAATGACTTAGCGCCTTAAGAAAAGAGCCTACACCTTTTGAAAAAACCGTCTCTTGCAATTCCCCTGGTGTTTCAGATGTTCATGGGTGGTGATCACTTAGTATCAGGTGAGCCTTAGTATCGTTTGCCCCGCTCCAATAATAAAAAATATAAAAAATTAGGGTTGCGCAAATATACTCCCTAAGAAGCAAGCTATGGGGAGACCTATGCTTAACCGTGGACTTTGATAGTATGTAATGATGATGATGATCTGGTACGAACTAAAACAAAGTTTCCGAAACCTAATTAAGGTGATTTATTAAAACGTGTTCCGATGAACGTGTTATCTTATTAGTTAATAATAGAATAATAGATAGTAGAAGGGCTCCTTATTTATCATCATAATTAACTGGTTTCTATACACAAGATGTTCTAAGAAGACACTAACCGGTTTAATTTTTATCGGTGTATAGTTCCTAATTTCAAAACCATTGTGTAGACTGAATTAGGCAGTCTGTGTGTATTGAGATAGTCAGTGCAATTGTATTGTGCGCATTATTGCTGGAGAACAGGAGAGTGGATTGTACATTTAACATTTGGGAATTACACAGTTTTAATCTTACGTATACGGCACAATAGTTCAACATTAAAGTTTACGCTGTTTATAATGAATCGTTATAAGTTCTTTCGATTAGTCTATCGTAATGGGTCTTTTTTGTCTTTATAGGCAATTTTTCACCACCACGTAAAAGTTAAACATCAAATAAATTATAACCTGATTTATATTATAATTATAAACAGTTGAATTACAATTTTTAATTTCATTATGTTGTAATTTATCTTTTTTTTATGTAGAATGAGGGTGACAAACGGGCACCCAATCCACCTGATTGTAAGTGGTTGCCGTGGCCCATAAAAATATACATCTATCCTTGATTACGTATCAAAATGCGGATGCGTTGTCACCCGTGAGAACTAAGATGGAATGCCTCGTTTCCAGTAAAAATGGTCTCCGGTTCTCTACACTCACCATACGAAACACAGCGGCGTTAAGCTGCTATTTTACGCTGGTATTCTGTGAGAGCGTGGTCCTTCCCCGGTCGAGCCGACCCATTCGTGCTACAACTATACTACTAATACAGCTGCAGTATGGCTCTACCACTTATAAATATTATGTAATGAATAACCTAAGCGGTAGGATTCCGTTTCTGCCTAGGAGTCTGTGTGGGCAGCCGCAACCCTTTGACCTATTTGTGTCGCCATATACTAGGGCTTACTTAGGGCACTGCTGCAATATCTCGGTTTAAAGGGTATAGAAAGGCTAAGGTACTTTGCCTATGTGGAATCCATTCTGCGATACGGACTCATTATATAATATGCGTTATAGCACAGATGCAAGAAAAGGCATTCATTGTTACAAAAAAATGTATTAGAGCAATATGTGGCACTGCACCTGATGAACTATTTTCTGTGATGTTAACGCTGTTAACCTATGCGGTTCTTACAGCTTCATCGGACGCAGGGCTCGCGGCCTGAAAGGCCGCGAGCTATTTAAAAGTGGAAAGGCGGTAGCTGGGATAAGGATGAGGATGATGATGGTTTGTGATTTGGTATTGTTACCAATCATCATGTCCCCTCCGTAGAGGTTTATTTTGAGCTATCTAACCGCAGTCCGAGGGGGGGAATGCGAACCCCTGCCTCTGACTGCTTAGCTCGTATCGGTCGATGTTCTGGGCGGTGAGAACCGCCCAGGCACGCGGGTGTACGGTGTGTACGCGGTGTGTGTTGGAACGCGTCGAGCCCGCCTACGGGTGCGACGCGCCCCTTCCGTTGTCCTATTAGTGTTTGTCCCAATTGGTGTGGGTGTAGTGTCAGTGTGTGATGTGCCTGTGACGTTTGGGTCGACGGGATCGAGCGAGCGCGGTTGCTCTATTAATACATTACGCGGTCTACGGAGAAACGGCGCGACGTTCGGTATCGGGACGTAGTTGGCTGCGTTTACCACTAGGGGGTTCGGATGAGCTTCGGCGCTGTCAAAGTAGCGCTGGGACATCTCCTTAAAGTATTCGGAGATACAGGGGAGTTGACAATCGCTGTGTAAATCAGAGTTCCGTTGATACCACCGTGCACCGGTGGCTTTACGGATGAAAAGGTTTTGAACTTTCTGTAGTTCGTTTAGGTGGGACTTATATGTGTGTGCAAAGGCTACACTTGCGTAAGACATGATAGGTCTAACGCAGGATTTGTACAAATGGAGTTTGTGCCTTAGAGACAGCTTACTCTTGCTGTTCACAAGAGGATGGAGACGGCCAATAACTGACTTGGCTTTGTTGCGAACAATACTAATGTGTTTCGCGAAACTCATGTTGGCGTCAAACGTAACGCCCAGATATTTGGCCGAGGATTCCCATGGGATGGGGCGGCCGTATAAGGTAATTACCTTCATACGTTTTCTTGGTCCATTACCGGACTGTTTTGGATTCCGTTGAAAGTATATTGCTACACTTTTTTCGGGATTCACTTCAATTCTCCATTGGCGGAACCATTCGCCTAAGCGATTGGCAGCTTTTTGGAGTTTTAAAGTGAGAATATTCCTGTTGTACTCTGATACAAAGAGAGCCGTATCGTCGGCGAAGAGAGCGGTGTTGACCGCTGGATCTTTAGGGATGTCACTCGTAAAAAGTGTAAACAGAATTGGAGACAGGGCGGAGCCTTGTGGGACACCGGCCTTAGGAAAGCGTTTCGAAGAACGGGTTCCCTCCACTCGATAGCGAAAAGAGCGATTTGAAAGGAAGGCTCGGATGATGTGTACGAGCCTGTCCGGCACGTTTAGTTTATACAGCTTGTAGAGCAAGCCGTCGTGCCAGACCTTATCAAATGCCTTTGCGACATCAAAGAAGAGGGCTCCCGTGCCTCGAGATTTTCTCCTTGTCGGATGATGATTGAAGCCAGACAGAATATATTCTGTTAGGCGATGAATTTGGTTAGTACATGAATGTTTGGCTCTAAATCCAAACTGTTCGTCAGGGAGGAGTCTGTTAGTTTCCGTGAAGTGACGGAGGCGCTTGAGGATAGTGTGCTCATATAATTTACCTAAGGTGTTGAGTAGGCTGATAGGCCTGTAACTGGTGGGTCGGTTACGCGGTTTGCCCGGTTTATGGATTCCTATTACGTCTGCTTCTTTCCAGATATCCGGGAAAGAGCAGCTCGAGAGAAGCGCGTTGAAAATTCCTACGAGGAGGTAAATTAACGGTGCCGGAAGAGATTTGATCACCTTGTTACTGATGCCGTCTGGCCCAGGGGCTGATCTAATCTTAAGGCTTTTTATGGTCTTAGTGACTTCTTCGAAAGTCACGGGATCGAGTGGATCGCCCGCTGGCGGAAACGCAGCCCTACGTTCGATTTCCGCTTCTACCTCTAGCAGGTGAGCGGGATCTGTTGGTACGCTGGATGGGGTACACTGGCTCTCTAGACTGTCGGCTAGGCATTCGGCTTTTTCGAGATCGTCTAAGGCGAGATCGGGGTGGTCGAGCCTCACGAGAGGCGGCATGGGAGCAATTTGCTCTGCTTTTATGGCTTTAGTCAGCCTCCAAAAGGCATCTTGAGATGGTTCTAATCCCTCTAAGAGGTTATCCCATTTATCATTTCTAAATTCTACAACGCGTTGTTTAATCTCGTTTTGCAGAGAACGTAGCCGGATTTTGTTATCTTCCGTGCGATAACGGTCATATGCTTTTAGCGCGGAGTTTTTCGCTCTAATCAGCCGTCGAACGTCTGCCGGAAGCTTTGTGTACCGATCGCTCGACACACGAACCTTACGGGAGCACTCTTCGACCGCTGATGTGAGGTGAGTCGATAGGGCGCTAATCGCCCTATTGGCTTCCTCCGGCGAGTCTATCTTGTCCGGTATTGAGTCTAAATGCTGGGAGTTCGTAGACTCAAGTTTGACCTTGAGCTTACGCCAGTCGACGATGGTTTTGGTCTGAGGGACCTCATCAGCCGACCGGCCCAGTTCTAATACGATCGGCCTATGGTCCGAGCATAGTTCGATGAAAGTTTCGATCGAGTTAATGTTAAGCCGGATGTCTTTTAAAATAGCTACGTCAAGGACGTCCGGTTGGTGACTAGTTATAAATGGGTAGTGAGTTGGGCTCTCAGGAGCGATAACGTCGAAGTTAAGTCTCTCCGTGAGGCCGCATAATATGTTTCCGTTTGGATTGTTTAGGTTAGAGTTCCAACTAACGTGCTTACTGTTTAGGTCACCCGCGATTACTACGCTGGGGCCTAGATTTAGTAGTGCCGAGATGTCGGCTTCTAATAAGGGTTTTTGCGGTGGCTGATATGCCGAGGCAATTATGACGGGCGGATGGCCCGTAAGTGCTATTCTACATACCGATGCTTCTAAGTTAGCAAGCGGTGGAGTGTCTAACGGTATACAGTGCAAGGACCTTTTGTAGTAGATCAAGGTGCCGCCTTTAGGTCCGGTCAGCCTATCATTTCTTACTAAGGTATAATTAGCTATTTTGGGATCGCGCACGCTAGGTTTCAAGAAGGTCTCCTGCACTAGCATGATGTCGACATCATGATCGCGTAAAAAGTACACGATTTCTTCCTTTTGATCTCTGATGCCGTTTGCGTTAAAGAACGCGACAGTCAGTGAGCTAGGTTTGGTTCTGCCTGTATGTTGTACTGCCATTTTGTTTTAGAGAGATTATTATTTAAGCGCATTGGAATGAACCGATCGCGTCGATGAGATTGATATGCTCAATGGTGGCATTGAGCTTATCTTGAGCGGATTTGGCCTCGCGTAGTTTACGGGCCAGGGAAGACACTTCGGCAACATTAATATTGTTGAAGAAGCTGCAGACTAACGAGAAGTCAGCAGCGAAGGTAGAAGATGCCTGAGGGGCAAGTTTGGGCTTTTGAGCCTGGAGAGAGGGCGCTGGCCGTGAGGCGGCCGCGCTAACAATCGCCGGGGGCTTAACCCATGCGTTCGACGCGGGTGCTGAAGGCACCGATGAGCTTACACCTTGCCCGGAAGACCCTTTAGCGGGGGCGGGTTTGGTGTGAGGCTGAGGGGGCGCGGGTTGAGACACCGAGATCGGTGCTAATGATGGGGCATGTTGCCTAGGACGGGACCTACTAGCGCTAGCCGCTCGTCCGCGCCGGTTTGCGCCTCCGCGCCACTTTCTACGCGGCGCTTTGGTACACCCGCGATAGTTCGCTGGGTGTCCCGCTTCGCCGCACAGAACGCAGCTCGGAGGGCCTTCCGACTCGGGCGTTCGGGTGCACTCGGGTGTGCCGTGGTCACCTAGACACTTAACGCATCTAGGTTTCGCATAGCAATTTTTGGCCGAGTGGCCATACAGTTGGCATCGGTGGCATTGACCAACGATGCCCCTATTACGGGGGGCCTCTACCGTAATCCCAGTGAGATTACAGATTCGGCGAATATTGTATATTTCTTTCCCTTCCGGGGACAGGTCTAAGATAACTAGACAAAGGTCTAGGTATCTTTTTTTGTCGGTGGGGTGGTGCATTCTGTGCACTTCCCTAACCGGGAGATTCTGCGATTTAAGATCGCTTAAAATGTGCTCGGTTTCGAGCTCCTTAGGGAGCCCGCGAACGACTACGCGGAGGTTGCGTTCTTCCGCAAGGGCGTAAGTATGAAAGCTCAGTTTCTGAACTTTGAGATGCGCAGTTAAAGCGCGGAAGTCATCCGTCGTTGAGACGTGGATGCGTATGCCCTGGCCACCATTGTGGACCTTTGGGCAGAAGATTTTTTTGGAGTCAATCCAATGCGAAAGGTTGCTCCATCGGGATTTATCCTGAAGGATGATCGGGGGCGGCGGTTTTTCCTTGCGCACCGCGGCAGGTTCAGAGTTCGCGATTTTGGCGATTTTAGGGCGCGCTGAAGGCGCGGTCTTTTTAGCCGGAGTGGCGTTAGGTGACGACGACGGGGACGAAGGGGCCGAGTGAGGCTCGGCGCCCTTTTTCGCGGCGGGACGTTTACGTTTTTTGCCCGAGACTACGGTGAAGCCTTCGTCATCGGGCATGGCGGGTTTCGCGACGTCGAACTCCATTTCGGAGCCCGTCTCGGCGTCCGAGAACGCCGGGGACGGCCCACGAGTGGAGAGCGCAGAAGGCGCGGGGGATCCTACGTCATAAAGCGTTTCTACGGACGCGGGGGTCGCGGGTCCGGTGCTGGGCGACATAGGGTCGTCCACCAACACGGTCGGACGTTCAGCAGCGGGCGTTTGGCGTTGCGCTAGAAAGGTCGCCCAAACGTCGGGGCACGCACGACTGAAAAAGTCGGCGAGTTCGGCTATGGTTATAGCCGCCATCTTGTCTTGTTTTTAAGAAAACACTTGTGTACCAAGCTCCCCCACCTCACGGCGGGGGAGGTGTGTGCTTAAACGAACACCTATATACCTAACGCGTTGGTACGTTAGGGTGTGTACCTAGCTGTCGCCTAATGCGACAAGCGAACACAGAGATTAATACAATAACAATATAATAGCCGCCTCTGAGGCGGCACGGCGGTGTGTAATAAACTACTTACAGTTTTTACTGGAAATTGGCAGAGCGTGGGGCACTACACTAATCCCTAACACAATAGAACAATGGGCCGGCGGGCCGATGCAACCTGACGGCGGCAATGACGCACAACACCACTGAAGCACTTCGAGCACTTAATCCTTTTATTGTCTTTTTTTTCGCACAATTGCAACTTAGTAATTCGGGAGCGCATGGGCTCGACCGAAGAATACGTCCGCGCGGCTTGAGCGCAGACAACCGAATCTCTGCACCTGATGAGCCTTGCAGGTCGCTATTTATATCTCTAAAAAATACCCCCCCCCCCCCTCCCATGCCTGTACATTTTTGAAATTACAAAGTTTGTAAAACAAAACATGTATTATTTCAGACAAGCGAAAGAAATTTACACGCGACACACAGTAAATGGCAATAGACTTGCTGTTGAAATCATACCCAAGAGTGTTCGATTAAAAAAAACTGCTACTGAATGGGTATGCTCATATTTAATAAAATATCCCAAAATATATAAAAGACGTACCCATTAATAGATTTAAAGGCGCCCTTTACAGGCCGCTAAATGAACATTGTTTTTATAATGTGAATTGTGAATGACTACCTAAATTTGACGTGATGTGACACAACAGTAGTTCTATATTTTTAATTGCATTTTAATCTTAATTATATTTAAATTTGTTTCTATTGGTACTATTTTGTATATATTGGTATTGCTAATTTGTAAACGATGACATGCCGATAAATATTATAATTAAAATTGATATTGTAATATAGTTAAAAAATGTGTTTGCATGCTATTCATAGATGGTTGAAAAAGCTGAACTACATTTTACAATAACCACCTAAATGTACCCTTTTTCAAAGCAAATCTTCATTTCATTTTATTTCATTTAATTTCTTTACAAGGCTAATTACAAGCTGTGAAGCATTCTACCTTAGTCCTGACAGGTTACAACCTATCTGCAGCCTTATTTGTTTGAAGCTGGCTGTTGGTGTCCATGCACCTACCATCTGGTGCACTGTATGTTCGCCTGTCATTTCAGTTTTTATAAAAAAATATAATATTATGATGATCGAAAAGTCAATCATTGTGAAAAAATTTCACAACATTTTTTTGTGTGGTGATAAACGAGCACACAGTCCACCTGATGGTAAGTGGTTGCTGTGACCCATAGACATCTACATCTATCCTCGATAAAGAATCAAAATGCAGATGCGTTCACACCCGTGAGGACTAAGATGGGATGCCTCTTTTCCAGTAAAAGTTGTCTCCGGTTCTTTACACTCACCATACGAAACATAGCAGTGTTTAGCTGCTATTTTCCGCTGGTATTCTGTGAGAGCGTGGTCCTTCGATCGAGCCGACCCATTTGTGCTACAACTATACCAGTAATATAACTGCAGCATGGCTCTACCACATATGAAATATATTTTACACTATACCTACACTTAGAATTAAAATTATTAAATCAAACAACATTCTACAACTACCAATTTCAATGCCATACTTTATCTTCTGTCACATGTTCAAATTAGTTAAAATCGTCATATGTACATTCTCATTAATATTTTAAGTACTTACAAATTTTACGCGCGAACGAGAAGCTTCAGAGAAATTCCCAGCGACGCGGTGAATCAGGCGTGCGTGTGCAGATTGAAGAATTTCATTTATATGCACCCTATGTACTTGTGGATGCTACGAAGCTAAAATTTTTGCAATAAACCATACGTTAAATCTATTTTTATTACTCAATTCATACGTGATTTAATTTTCTAAATCCTTGCAAAATCTATATAATTTTTCTAATCTTACTACTGGCGCATATGGACCGCCATCACCTTCAAAAAATAAAACTAAAGTGTAACAAAACGCCACGCAGCCATGACATTGGTAAAATAGTAGAATATTTATAATGCTGCTGTTTCGTTTGGTAGGTAGCGAGAAGCGAAGACTTTTTTTTATTAGGAACAAGGCATTTGCATCTAAGTCTTTAGGGATGACAATGCGTCTACATTTTGATTTTTGATTGATGATAGATCTTGGTTCCTGTGGGCTATAACGTGATCACGTGGATTGAGTGCTGATTTTATAAATAAGAAGCATATGGTATTAATGACTGATGCGTGAAGTCGAAGGTAGGGTTCAATGGCACCCTTCGGGAGAGCAGAGTCTAGCAGGGAGGACCTTGATAGGAAGCAACTTACCAGTATAAGTATAAGTATAAGACTATTTACATATATTTTTATAATTATTATTATGAGCCGTGCTAGCTCAAGGCCTAAGCACTCCCTGTAAATTTCACAGTACTCCTGCAACCCGGGTTCGATACCCGCCGGCACCAATGAAATTGTTAATTACGATTTTATGTGCTGATTTACCACGTGCTCGGCGGTGAAAGAAAATATCGTGAGGAAACCTGTATATCCAAGAAATAAAAAAAAAATCTGAAGACGTGAAGTTCGCCAACACGCGTTGGGGCAGCGTGACGGATATTTCCTTGCCTTAAAACCCTCTCAGGAATGAACTTTAACTTTTTTTATTAATTGCATTACTAAAGAATATACAAATATTTATAAATATATACTTTAGTAAGCCGTGTTGCGGCGTAAGATGATTTATTTTATTTTAATAAGGATAACAACAGCGTATATCACTAAATACAATTTTCAAATTTACTTCAAGTATGCCAATAACAGTTATCCACATATTAAATATAAAGGTAAGGCAGGTACAATATAAAAGTAAACCAGGAATAGGAATACGAAATACGGAATACGGAATAAGGTAATCCATCACACTATTCCGTATCGTGTCGTTAAAGGCATCAACTGATAGGTAGAATGCCTAAAAGCATTCAGTCCGACCTGTATATATTTTTGGATAAAGTAAATGATATAAAGAATAAATAAATAAATAGACTTTTTCGAAAATCTATGCCCATCAACATATTATTAGAAACATAGTCCATAATATGTCTAACAGCTGAAAAAATATGACGGCAATGGCGTCAACTTCTTAAGAAAACCAATGTAATTTAAGTGGACATTACACAGACCAACAACTTGGAAACTTGCGTCGGTTTGTAGTTTAAAATGTTAATAAAAGTAGACATAACAACGTGGAGTCGCGTATAATTTTAACATTTCTATACAGTCCTCTTCCTTCCAATGCGGTCTGATGCTATCACCGTGGGCTGCGACGGTATGTGATTTTTCCGCTTCGAATCGCTAACAAAGTCTACTGCATACATGCATATGTTATGTATGTTTCTTCGGATAGAGCAGCGGCAAGTATTGTAAATATCTAATGTATTTAGGTTTGGAAACGCTGATACATAATCCTATTCTCAATAAGTATATGAAAACAATTTATAATGCAACATTTTAAACTAATATTATGTAAACCTTAATAATCTATATCTACACAAATAAATAAAATTGAAGTGTCTGTTTGTAATGTTAAAATATGAGATTTTTACTAAATGCATATGAAAGTATATACGGTACTAACAACAAAAAAACAATTTCTAAAATTTTTGACTGTCTGTTTGTTCCAGCTAATCTCCGAAACGGCTGGACTGATTTCGTCGGGACTTTCACTGACAGATAGCTGATGTTATAAGGAGTAACTTAGGTTACTTATATTTTTGAAAAAGAATTATGGTTTCGCGCAACATAAATAAATCCCTAAATTACACGCGGGCGAAGTCGCGGGGAACAGCTATTATCATCATTACAGCCCTTCACAAGTCCACTGCTGAACATAGGCCTCCCCCAAAGAATGCCACAAAACACGGTCCTGAGCCACCTGCATCCATCGACTTCCTGTATGTCTTACCAGGTCGTCACTCCATCTCGTGGGGGGACGCCCTACACTTCGCCTACCGGTACGAGCCTGCCACTCGAGAACCTTTCTTCCCCATCGGTTGTCGGTTCTTCGAGCTATATGGCCGGCCCACTGCCACTTCAGCTTACTAATCCGTTGGGCTATGTCGGTCACTCTGGTTCTACTGCGGATATCCTCATTCCTAAGTTTATCACGCAGAGAAACTCCGAGCATAGCCCTCTCCATAGCTCGCTGAGCGACCTTGAGCTTCCTCATACGGCCAGCAGTGAAGGACCACGTCTCAGTTCCGTAAGTCATCACTGGCAACACGCACTGGTTGTACAATTTCGTTTTAAGGTTTTGAGGTAAGTCTAGAGGGGAACAGCTAGTTTATACATAAACCGTGTAGTGGCGGTGTAGGCACATCCACTACCACATATCATCCCGTGGGTGTCTTAAGAGGCGACAGAGAGAAACTGGAACAGGAGATGAGCAACAGCATCTAGCTAACAACTCAAAATAATAAAAAACTGCGGCTCCCAACCCGCCTGCCAAGCGTGGCAACTATGGCAAATTTCACCTATGATGCAATTTATCGCGGAGGCCTATGTTCAGCAGTGGACTTTATAGGCTGTAAATACATGATGTATGGAACAATTTTTTTATAGAATAAAGGCGACAAACGAGTATACAGTCCACCTGATGGTAAATGGTTGCTGTGGCCCATAGACATCTACATCTATTCTCGATTACAAATCAAAATGCAGATGCGTTGTTACCCGTGAGGACTAAGATGGAATGCCTCATTTCCAGTAAAAAGGCTCTCCGGTTCTCTACACTCACCATACGAAACACAGCAGCGTTAAGCTGCTATTTTACGCTGGTATTCTGTGAGAGCGTGGTCCTTCCCCGGTCGAGCCGGCCCATTCGTGCTACAACTATACTACTAATATAGCTACAGCATGGCTCTACCACGTAAGAATATTTAATTTATAAAAGTTCCAGTACTTGGCCCTCTATAATTATTAGTAAACATGTGAAATCTCCAACGCCGTTTTCGTGCGTTATACGTATTGAAAAATTGTAAACGTTTTGTAATTTCTCGGTCTTGCAGATATTTTCATTTTCAACGCTTCGCGGGTATAAGGACGGGTTATGCAAGACTCGCACCAACTAAAACCCCATTTTGTTCCCCCTTCGCCACATATTTGAAGGACCACGGGAACGCTTCCGCACACATCCGCGGCCCCACCACCACCGGCCGCCAACTGACATCCTTACCTCGAGTAAGGGCTTTTCCACCCCTTTTTCCTTCTCTGCTAAGGCGCACCAGGAATTCAACGCGCTTTTTCCTCTGCGGTCTTAACTCCACCTACCCAGCGCACCGGGGCCCGATACACCGAGGCCATGGGGCCAGGAGAAAACGAGCACTCTGAAGCACCAGCTTTCCTGATCCCAGCGGTAGATCTAGTCTCTGCCTCCACCGCCAAACAATTTCCATGGCCCATGAGGTTTTATTCGGTGCGTATCCGACGTAATCCGTCTTGCCCTTTCGAGGCGGGTATGCGTAGATTTTTCCCCATGTTAAAAAGACCGTAGAAAAGATGTTTGTGGCAGACTAAAAAAGTGTGTGAAAATATAGTAACAGTAGACGCCGATGGAGAATTCTTTGAAAAGATTTAAAAAAACAACTTTAACGATAGAACTTTTTAGTTGCGCTAAACTTTCTTGCTCGCTATTATGGTGCACGTGTTATATGTAGAATCTCCATCACATTGGATCCTGCTTTAGGAAAAACTTGTTTTTTTTTATTCAATTTTATCTACAAACGATGCTAATAAATGTAGTAAACTTTATTTTTTTGTAGTATAAATAATTCTGTACAAAAAATAATATATACCGCGCAAAGCAGGAAATATTAGAAATAATTCGAAGAAAAATTTTTAAATAGGTGCTAAATTATTTGTAGTTTATTGTAGTATACTTTATTTTTTGTAGTATTAATAATCCCGTACAAAAAATAATAAATACCGCGCAAAGCAACAAATATTAGTAATAATACGATAAAAAGTTTTGAAACAGGTGCCAAATTGTTTATAATTTATTATAGAATTATTTAATCTTGTAGTATTGTCGGCTCCGTGGCGCAGTGGCTTAGCAATAAGTTGCAGCATCAGGGGCCGCGGGTTCGAATCCCGCACGGAACAAGTATTTGTATGGCCTACAAAAAATTGTTCCGGGTCAGGATGTTAGTCCTTGTGAAATTTATGCATGTAAACTGCCCCCACGATACAGGAGAAAATCCTAGTGTGCAGGTAACGTTTTTAAAAACTAAATATTAATAATCCCGTAGAAAAAATAAATACCGAGCAAGCAGGAAATATTAGAAATAACTGTGTAATGATGAAAATGATTACCTAACACAAGTCGCGGTATTGCTAATCTATTGAAAATCGCCATATTATCTCGTCTCTACAATTTTGTGGTATCATCGCGAAGATGGTGGCCTAGAATACGGTAAACCAAACAAAGCACTCGAAAATATAAGATTATTAAAAAAAAAGGTAATATTCAGAATTATGAGCAAACATGTATTATATAAATTAATAGTAATACCTTTGTACACTACGTGTATGGCTGCACCTCGTAATCTCAAACAGACTGTAAACTATATAAACATAACTATTTATTCATTAAATACACAAATAAATCCGTTCTTATTGAAGAAATTGCTATATAAACATTATAACGACGTTAATCTCTGCTATAAATTTTGCAGACTAATGAATTTAGTAAATGACATGGAGATATAGCTACGCTTAATGCAATTATATCTACGAATTGAATTCTAGCTCATGATTATAATTTCTATGATGTCAATGCTATTAGCCAAAGCTCAAGATGAGCTATGTAAATGGGGGACTGCTGATGATGGTGATGATAAAGTTGACTCAGTTTGCGATGAACCATAGATCTCCGGTACGGGGTCACACGATTTTATTAGTAGATATGTAAAAGCGATGAGAGTATTTTTTTAATAACTTTTTAATCGTTTGATATTTTAATACGCTACTTCTCGTTTTTTATTCTTATTTATTAACCCGTAAAAGTCTCCTCCCACGTCGTAGAGACGATTTGACATAACCGCTAGGATAGGCAATCGGAATACAGACGTTTTGCACCTTTGGCGCTACTGCCTGTCGCCAGTTTGGGTTTATCTACGTCTGGCACAAACTAAATGACGGCTCCATGGCGTTGTGGCTTAGGGTTGAGTTGCTGCGCTAAGGCCTGCGGTTTCTAATCCTGCACGGAACAAGTATTTTTATAGCCTAAAAATAATTGTTCCGGATCTAGATCTGTTTGTACTCGTGCAATTTAGGTACATAAACTGCCTCCATGATACAGGAGAATATCCTCATGTGGAAAAGAAAATTATTTTATTTTATTTATAAAAAATAATGGTTCCCATTATCACTTCTTTTGATACCGACGAGGCGAATTAAAATGATGAATTCTCTAACATCAGCACCCTTGGCCAAAATCAAATATCATTAAAAATAAAATATCATTAATGCGAAAGTGTGCCTATATATTTGGCGAATAAATTACAATTAAATTAAATTACATCCTAATTTTATTACAAATGATTTTAATACATTAAATTAATCACTTGTAAAATCAACCCATTTAACACTGGAAAAACTCAAAATGACATTAATTTAGAAATGGAAAGAATAATTCACTTTATGCTCGAAAACTATAATATTGCTGAGCCTGGAAAGCACTGCATAATATTTCTGCTCGAACCTTCAGTGCTAACGTGTCGGTAGGTAGAACCTCCCCGTAAGTCGCGTCAGTCTGGACGCATTCAATTCAATGATGGAGCTTGTTTGAAAAGAACTAATTCGGTCTGCAACTTGATCCGACGGAGCCATTAGAATGATTGCTGCCCCATCGCACTGAAAATAAGTTGATTCAAAATGAAGTATAACTGCCTCTTACCGGATTGAATCTACGATACCTACGGAGCTGAGTCGCAAAGTTTTTGTCTCGAGTGCTTTTTACGTCTCATATTAGGACATCTGGGATCGAAACTAGTTTTCGTTTTGTCTTTTTATAGCACGTAAACTAAATAAATGTTTAGTCCTAAAATATCTATTTGTAAATTGAAAGATTGATTTTCTTTGTAAAGTATTGTTTGTACTGTATTGTTCTACACTAACTTAATATTATAAACGTTCATATAACCAATATAAATAAATTTGTTCTAGACAGACTTCTAGGCTGTAACGAACAAGAGCAATCTGACTGCTTACTTTGCATAAAATAAATATACTGCGTTTATAAAAAAATGTGGGATCTATTGGATTGTCACACCTTTTAAAAAAAATGGGTGTAAGTGGGTTTAGTTCTGCCCTAATTCACTAACTTCTCAGTTTGTGAATTCTTTAAGTTTAATTTCATTATTTAAACAAAAATACTGAATCTATTTTGACAAAAATTGTTAAAATTTTGTTTGAGATGAAGTTGAATAAAATTGGTTTGAAGTTGATATTTTTATGTTTAACTTTATTTTAAATGTATCATCGGGGCGTTTTACATACACGAATAGAATAGAATAATTTTTTATTCAATATAGATCACATGTGTAATTCTTATTGAAATTCATTTTTTACTTCACAAAACTGGTTCGAAAAAAACCCTTCTGTCCTGGGAAAAACCAGCAAGAAACCCAGCGGGACATTTTTTTAAAGCAAATTTTACATGAATGGTTGTACAAACTATTTACATAGTTTAATTTATTTTAGAAACTGCTTGGAAGCGACCACCTCATTCAGACCTTGTTGTAATAGCGTATACATTGCCCCAAAAATGAATTACTGACTATGTGGATTCGAGAAACAGGTATCACTAGCTTGTGTTAGTTCCTAGTGTTTACAGAATATATATCACTTTTTTTACTAAAACTACATTTGTTTTTTTTTAATGTATAAATTTTCTTAAATATACTGAGAGGCCAAAGTATATTTATTTCTTTAAATTAACCTCTAAGAGACTCTCTCGGTTTTAGGTAGTAGTAGGCCCTCTTCCGTAAAACAAAAATAGTTTCTGAGTCAGTCGCTTTTCAAAATAGCAAAATTGGAATAAATAAATTAGAATATTCCCCATAGCGAATTGCATATGGACTAGCACCTAGAAACCAAAAGAATATTTGCAGGCCATACAATCACTTCCTTCCGTATGGGATTCGAATCCGCGGTCCAACAGTGCCACGCTCAAACGCGTACCCATTGCCCTACCGAGCGATTATCATTTGTTCTCGAAATATGCGAGACGAAAAAAGTTCAATGACATACAAACGTAAGACCGTTCACACAGAATAACCTTTTAAAACAATAGAATTGAACACAGGATTTCAAAACAAAGATATGTAAATTAAACCTTACGGAAATCTGACTCAGTGCAAACAACTTTTATTTTGAAGTTAAAAAAAATGGTTTACAATTAGTTTGCACTTACGTTAATGTCTCAGCTCCTTTTCATTATGTTTTACGTTGTAGAATCTCACTGCAGTTTTATTAGGACTGGGGTAGATGGATCTCTATTATGGATCGGCTCGACCGGGGTAGCACGCTCTCACAGAATACCAGCGTAAAACACCAGAATAATGCTGTGTTTCGTATGGTGAGTGTAAAGAATTGGAGACCCTTTTTAGTGTTAATGAAGCATTCCATCTTAGTCGTGACAACGCATCAGCCATCAGGGGTTACAACGCATCTGTATTTTGATCCTGAATCGGGGATAGATGTATGTGGCCACTAACCATTAGATAAACTGTATGTTCGATTGTTACACTTAATCTATAACAAAAAAATATAATTTTAAATTTCATATAAATTTTCACTTTTAAGATAAACGTTAAGGTTATATTTATTATTATCTAATTTCTGCTCGCACGAAATCACCAGGACACAAACATTCTGTTAATTTCCCGTAGTAAATTCCATTTTCTCACGGTTAAAACGTCCCAGTTCTAATACACGACATGGTTTCTTTGTGTGCCAAATTTCATCAATTTCCGGTTTAGGCTTTTATGCGTGGTTGAGCAACAAGCACCCAAACCTTAACAAACTTTCACATGTATAACATTATAGTTAGTTAAAAGTTCATTGATTGCTAAGAGATCATACACGTAATTTCTTTTCCTGAATTCGACACTGCTGTATGAAACTAAATTTAGATACTTAATCTCAATTTAGTTTAAATTTAGATACTTAATCTAAATTTAGTTTCATACAGCTATATGCCGTAGTTGAAAACCTTTTTTATCCGACATAAAAAATGATCCTTACAATTCGAATGTATGTTTTTATTTTTGTATGAATATTACGCGATATCTTATGAACAAGGTCCCGGAAAGTGTACAGGTTCTCTCTATTACCAAGTTTAAATGTTTTATTAAGCTGAAACTGTATAAAAAGGGTTATTATAGTATAAATGAATACATGGTTGATAATAACCCCTGGTCGCTGATCGCTTCCAAGCAGTTTCTAAAATAAATTTTGTAAATAGTTCGTAATCATTTATATTGTAAAATTTATTTTAAAAAAAAGTCCCGCTGGGTTTCTTGCTGGTTCTTCCCAGGACAGAGGGTTTTTTTTCGAACCAGTGGTAAAGTAAAAAATGACTTTCAATAAGAATTACACATGTAATGTATATTGAATAAAAAATATTCTATTCTATTCTATTCTATTCCCATTTTGATGATTCTGTATTTATTGAATAGGTTTTACTTCAGGGGTGGTTCATATAACAAGTGGTAACAAGTAGTGGTTATAACAGTGGTAGAGCCACGCGGCAGCTTTTGCTGTCGCACGGATGGGCCGGCTCAAACCGGGGTGGTACCACGACCTCACAGAAAACCAGCGTGAAGTAGAGGTTTACCTCTGCGTTTCGCTTGGTGAGTGCAGGTGGCCGGAGGCCCTTTTTACTGGAAATGAGGCATTCCATCTTAGTCCTCACGGGTGACAACGCATCTACATTTTGATTTGTAAGAGAGGATGTATGTAGATGTCTATGGGCCGCAGAAACCACCTACCATCAGGTGGGCTGCGTGCTCGTGTGTCACCCTTGTCCTATAAAAAAAATATATAAAATTAGAGAAAAAGTTTCACCCCTAAGTGTGTCGAAATAAAAAAATAAAATTCACTCCAAAGGTTAAAAAAAAACTTTTACAAAAAGCAAAAGTCGTCTTCAAAAACTAATTGGCTTTGAGTCTTGAATACACTTAATCTTAGTTTATTTTTCTTTCTTTTTTATAGAAGGGTGACTAACGTGCACACACTTCACTTGCAGGGCTAGCATGGGCAGGAGACAATTTTATCCCCGGGGAAAGAAGAAAATGTTTATTCCCTCGCTTAGTTTTATCCACCCTTCGAGCATGGGCACGAATAATATCCACAGTAGATAAAATGGGAGAGAGACTTGAACTTAGATAGTTTTTTTGTATTAAACCCACGTCTATTGAACTGGGATAAAATTTTCCCTTTCAAATATAAAAAAGCATATTTTTTTTATGTTTCATTTGCTATTTATTTTTTATTTATGCTACGGACGGGGGATATATGTCTACTCGTTATGTCAAACGGGGATATACTTCTCCCCGTTGCCATGCTTTGGCATAAGGACAAGATAATTTTATCCCTTGTCAGTGGATATAATCGGGGGAAATTTTTTTTGTCCCCAGCCTTATTCTAGCCGTGCTGATAGCAATTGGATGATTTTGTCTATAGACACCTACATCCATTCTGAATTAAGAATCAAAATGCAGATGCGTCGTCATGATTATTTAATTATATTATTAATTCCCCGTTACCAGTAAAAAGGATGTGCGGTTTTCTTCACTCACCATACGAATCACAACAAAATTAGGTATCTATAATGCTAAAAATATTTCACGCTGGTGAAATTCTGTGCTAACGTTGTTCTTCCCCGATCGGGCCAACCTATTGCGGAATATCATTTCTAGCTGACTCACGTGGTAGAGCCATGCTGCATATATATTATGGTTGTAGCACGAATAACAGCGTAAAATAGCAGCTTAATACTGTTAAGCTTAATACTATATTTCTTATAGTGAGAGAACCGGAGACCCTTTTTACTGGAAACGAGGCCTTCCATCTCTATGCCCAGGGATGACAACGTATCTGCATTTTGATTCTTAACTGAGCATAAATATAGATCTTTATTGGATATAGCGTCCACTTACCATCAGGTGGACTGCGTGCTCGTTTGTCACCCTTAATCAATATTAAAAAAATGTGGCAAAGAAAAGGCAATAAAGTTTTTAGTTAAACTATTTACGACATTCAAACTTGTGGCTTACCTTACTCCACTCAAAAGCGTCAAATTAAAATTTTAGTAAAAAATAAAAGCCAACTTCAAAGAACTAAAGAGAATAACTTTGTTAAACTAGCGATTAAACTTTGTAATTCACTTACAAAATATTATTCAAACCGAGTTTAATGTTATTTTAATCTAAAAATATTTAATTGGTAAGTAAGTCAAACGTCATCATCATCATCATCATTACAGCCCTTCACAAGTCCACTGCTGAACATAGGCCTCCCCCAAAGAATGCCACAAAACACGGTCCTGAGCCACCTGCATCCATCGACTTCCTGCATGTCTTACCAGGTCGTCACTCCATCTCGTGGGGGGACGCCCCACACTACGCCTACCGGTACGAGGCTGCCACTCGAGAACCTTTCTTCCCCATCGGTTGTCGGTTCTTCGAGCTATATGGCCGGCCCACTGCCACTTCAGCTTACTAATCCGTTGGGCCATGTCGGTCACTCTGGTTCTACTGCGGATATCCTCATTCCTAAGTTTATCACGCAGAGAAACTCCGAGCATAGCCCTCTCCATAGCTCGCTGAGCGACCTTGAGCTTCCTCATACGGCCAAGTCAAACTTGAAATATGTAAAATACACTAAAAAAGTACCCACATATATAAATATGTGCTTCAACTAACATTCGTGTAGGAGTTCACAGCAAGTATTTTCTATATTAGCTAGTGATACAACTTTTCATTTGAGTCCAACGTTTCAAATCGCTAGAGCAATACTATCTACGTCTAAATTTCAGTGGAGTAGTCGTCACCGTTCGGTCCCCGAGCTCCAAGTAAAAGAGGTGTTTACATGCATTTTATACCGGGCGCGCCCTTATCAAGTCGCTACATTTGCACCCGCAGGCGTCGTCAACAGTCTAAAAATATTTACTTGGACGAAGTTATTTTCGCTTTATGCGCGACTTTAACTGCAGGTGAAAATTGAAAAAGTTTATGTTACGAGCGTTTTTAACGTCTCCAAAAGGAACGTCGATTTATAATTTTTTACTATTGCGCCAGGGGTTCTCAATCTCGATTACTAATGCAAATCATAAAATGTGAATGTTAGAAATCCATTAGTAAATTAAATACAATTTCCACTTTATTCTTACAAAGTATGTTTTTAAGATTTTTGTATTCCAAAAAAAAAGTCACATCCTAACATTTTATGCAATAGTGACTTAATTGATTGATCATTGGATTGAATTACTGTATCGTGTACCACAAAATATTAGAATATTAATAATCGTAATAGCGTTTACTACTACCAATAAACCAAATAATATCAGTAATACTAGTCTTATTTTTTCATTCACTCGTACAATCCACTGCTGATCGTGAGTCTATTTTTTTTTATTTACTATTTTTATTTTTGAAACACTAGAATTTCCCTTACACTCGAATTTTCTCCTGCATCGTGGAGAGAGTTTACAAATATAAATTGCACAAGGACAAACATCCAGACCCGCAACAATTATTTGTAGGCCATACAAAAAGGTAAAAGGTTGCTGTGGTCCTATACATCTAAAAAATGCAGATGCGTTGTCAGCCTTGAGGACTAAGATGGAATGCCTCTTTTACAGTAAAATGGGTCTCCGATTCTCTACACTCACCATACGAAACACAGCAGCATTAAGCTGCTAGTTTACGCTGGTATTCTGTGAGAGCGTGGTCTTTCCCCGGTCGAGCCGACCCATTCGTGCTACAACTATATTTTAAATTAAAAGAGACCGAAAATATAGCTGCAGCTTGGCTGTACGTGGTAGAGCCAAGCTGCAGCTATATTTTCGGTCTCTTTTATTTCTGTAAGGATTTTCCGTAATCGCACCTCTTGACAGACGGATTGGCTATTGAAATGCCAGGTACATCGTAACACGAACGATGCTCCCCAGTATTGCGGATCAGTCCCGGCCCTTTTCCCAGCTTTTATTTTTTATAGAAAAAGGGTGACAAACGAGCACACAGTCCACATGATGGTACGTGGACTCCGTGGCCCATAGACATCTACATTTTATCTTTGATTAACAATCAATATGTAGATGCGTTGTCACCCCTGAAAACGAAGATGGAATACCTCGTATCCAGTAAAAAAGGTCTCCGGTTCCTACGCTCATCATACGAAACATAACAGCAACAACATGCTATTTTATGCGTTAACCGCTAAAAAGAACCCCTTTGTCGTATCTCCTCAGTTTCAAGGCACTCCCCTTCTTGCCTCAGCCAGTATCGGTATCCTTGGAGTCGACATATCGAGTGACGTGCAGTTTCGTGGTCACTTGGAAGAAGAGGCCAAATTGGCCTGTAAAAAGCCTGGCGTGCTCATCAGAACGGGACAGTATTTCATGCCGGCACACCGCCTGCAACTTTACAAGGCGCAGGTTTGGCCTCACATGGAATACTGTTCCCATCTCTGGGCAGGGGCTCCCCAGAGCCAGCTCCTTCCACTTGACCGCATCCAGCGCAGAGCGGCTCGAATCGTTGACGACCGAGTCCTTTCCGATCGGCTCGATTCATTGGCACTGCGAAGAGATGTTGCATCCCTTTGCATTTTCTTTCGCATCTACCATGGGGAGTGCTCTGAGGAATTGTTCGGATTAATCCCAGCCGCCAAATTTCACGAACGCACATCGCGGCAGAACTCCCGATACCATCCACACCATCTGGATGATTGGCGGTCCACCACTGTGCGATTTAGAAGATGTTTTCTTCCTCGCACGATTTCCTTGTGGAATCGATTACCATCAGCGATTTTTCCGGACCGATACAACTTAGGGACCTTCAAGAAAAGAGCGTACTCCTTTTTAAAAGGCCTGCAACGCATCTGCAATTCCCTCCCTGGTGTTGCAGTTGTTCATGGGCGGCGGTAGTCACTTACCATCAGGTGAGCCGCATGCTCGTTTGCCCCCTCTCCTATAAAAAAAAGAAAGCATTCTGTGAGAGCGTAGTCCTACCCCGGTCGAGCAGACCCATTCGTGCTACAGCCATAATAAAGCTGCAGCATGACTACGCTTCACTTTACACACGAGTTGGTTATAACGCTATCTAGTGCCGGTCATGAGATCCTTAACATACACGTAGTTGCCTCTTATGAGACACATAGAATGAACAGTTTCTAATTTCTCAGGAGTTTTAGCGGGAACTTGACCGGCGACGAATTGCTGCTCCTGTATTATTGTTTAAATAATGATTTGAAGTGGATTTTTATATATAAAAGTGGTGCGTTTTGTGTATTAAGTGTCTGCGCATGTGAACTATTAGTGGAAACGGTGAAACAAGTACTCTGATGGTGATGTGATTCTCAAGATAAGGTGTCTGTCTGCTTAGGCGCCATGAGATACCATCGCCAACTGTCAGCTGTCTGCTGGCTCAAGTTGCCGTCAAAATCTCACAAGGGCTGCACAATGTGACGCATCAACATATTGTGAAGCAGTGTACTACGAAGGATAATTATACATTGTAACTTCAGGCTCAGAAGGGCTAGAACCCAGAGCCGTAAAGCCAGTTAAAAAATCTAATTTCTCAAATTTCGCAGTTTTTTATGTGAACTTGTCACCTCCATCCATCCATTACAGCCTATAAAAGTCCACTGCTGAACATAGCCTATGTCCCCCACATACTGCCGTTAAGTTAACTGTTTTAGTTTTTCCCTGTAGCTTCTTACGACGCCCACGCCACGGGACTATACGGGGTAGTTGATATTCTTACACCACCATTACACGGTCAGTTACCTTTCACTCAATTAGGTTAATTATGTTGTTATATATTGATCGAGATAGTTGTATGTCTCACCTTTTTTAACAACTTTTTTAACAATTTCAGGAATGTTGCCACCGGGATCAGAGTCCCGGTGGCAACATTCCTGAAATTGTTTCATCACAAGCTGGGAAATTAAAGAAAATATTACACGGAACCTGCATATCTAATACGTAAAAATAATATTAGTTTCATTAAGGCTCGGTAACGGTGTTGCGAACCGCGGGTTCGAATCACGCACGGAACAAGTATTTGTATGGCTTACAAATAATTGTTCTAGGTTTGGATGTTTATCCATGTGCAATTTATGTTGTAAAAACGTCTTCACTATACAGAAGAAATTCCTTACGGTAAAGCGGTTTTCCAAAAAAAAATCAGGTTTGTTATATCCAAGAGCTATCTATCTACACTATAAATCAAAATCGATGAATGTAGGTAATTGTGTAAGGCCGTGCTTTGTGGCATTACTTGGCCTACGTACAGCTTAACATAGACCACCCCAAGATGTCTTTATGATAAATGGCTTGTGATGGACTGTAATAATAATGATGATGAAAGCAGAAAATAGAGTAAAGGGATATAGCCAACAGAATGTTCTAAACGGTGATATAATTTTGAAATTGACAAATATAATTAAAGTATAGATACATTTTGCATTAGTTTTATAACAAGCCACAGTCTTAAAGTCAAATGCAAGTGCTATTAGCGAAAAAAGATGGCGGACGATAATGCCGCCATTTACAGCGATTTCCAAGGCGGAGTCGCAGACGCATGGAGCAGACGCGTCGCTCGTAAAAGTGAATTATTATTACCGCGTCCACTGAATTTGAACAATCGCAACGCTAGTAAGTAGACGTATATGAGCTTCAAATCGTATCGCATTTTATTACCATTTCACTTTTACTACAGTGACTGCGATGTATAAAGAATTAAAACAACCTATTTATATGCTGCGCTCTTTGGTTAGGTGTAATAAAACGGTGTGTTATAAAATATTGAAACTTTTACAGCTTTGTTATTAAGTAACAACTAGAGATGATTCAATAGATTTTTATTTCATATGTTTACTTTATGACGGGTGGAAGGAAAAGGGGAGATCTCCCGCCGGGCAAGGTGTTAAGCCCGGGGAGCGGCCAACGCTCCGAGTGGTAGTTCGGAGCTATTCTATATATACTGCTTTAACTTCGGAACTTTGTTAGCGCGATTTAGGCTTCGATGTGTTTCGCTTTGTGGTGCGACGACAGCGCCGCCACATCACCCCCCTGCTCAGACCGGAGGTCGATAGTGCAGTCCGATTGCCGGTGCGTCCTTAATGCCGGTGGGGAATGCGTGCTGTGTGCGTAAGGGCAAGTGACGCCGGTGCGAACGTTATGCCGGTGTGTAATGCATGCCGTACTACGCACTTGCAAGTGAGCCCGGTGAGAACAATGAACCGGAGCAAGTGCCAGGGATGGCCTTGTAGTCTGCGGTGAGTCGAGAAGAAGGCAAGTAATCTGCGAGAGTGCCGTGAAGCAGAGGCGAGCAGTAAGGCTCAGAACCGTGCCGAACACTGTAGCGCAGAGAGTAGCTTGAAGGAACAGAAAGCATTATTATTCCAGTGCTGCAATGAACCTTTGTAAAGCTAGATGGCTTGCAGAATGTGAAGACTGCAGACAATATCTGCTCGGGAGCAAATGAATGGAGTACTTGAGGACGATGACGAAGGTTTTTGAAGTTGTAGTTTCCGAAGGTTGTCGGTTGCGTATTCATATCACGTCGGGGTCACCACTGTGGCGGGTGGAAGGAAAAGGGGAGATCTCACGCCGGGCAAGATGTTAAGCCTGGGGAGCGGCCAACGCTCCGAGTGATAGTTCGGAGCTATTCTATATATACTGCTTTAACTTCGGAACTTTGTTAGCTCGATTTAGGCTTCGATGTGTTTCGCTTTGTGGTGCGACGACAGCGCCGCCACAACTTTACCCTCCTAGTTTCGTATAATTTCATCCCCGATGGCACCACAAAATATTTTGAGAAATAAAAGATAGCCTTTTTTACTTAAATCCCCCAAGCAGCAGTGCTTGCAATGCTGTATTGACATCTGAAGGTTATCCAAAAACCAGTATAATTAATCATGTTATCCTTCAACAACAACGCATCTGTGACATTCTTCGTTTGAAGTTGTTGCAGCTGTTTATGAGCTGCAATAGGTAACCACTTACCATCAGGTGGACAGTAAGCTTTATTGTCACTTTAATTTTGTAAAAACATACACACAAGTGAAAGAATGTCGCCATATGTTATAAACCTGTTACTTTGTAATTCTTTAAAAGCATAATTTTTTTATCATAAAATACTTTTTATTTAATTGATTTAACAGAAAAAAAATTTTATTGCACACCTCGAATATGAAGCGGAAAGGTTGGGCTCTACCATGAAGATAATACAAAGTTTGTATTTGCTTAATGGGCTCTACTATCGAATTTTTATATCACTCGTTTCACTCACATTAAGTCGTGTTTATTGTTTTACATCGCACTAATATGTTATTAAAGCACATGATTAGAAAGAGGAAACACTAATGAATAAGCCTGATGTATTTTTTAAATTCAACAAAATGTTGTATAATTATTAAAAAAAAAGTCCGATAAAATAATTGTTTTGTGGGTGTCCTTTAGTCTGTGGTTCGAAAATTCTCCATGTACAAGATATCTTGAGAACTACTTAACAATACAACCTAATATTTTTTTTCACTATCTTCCTTTCTTTAAACACTTCTGTGATCCATTACGTTTTGTTTTAGTTTATTTTCTTTCCTTTTTCAATTTTTTCTGCACTAACAACATTTAGGCACACTGAACCAAAACGTTAAGTTGGAGAGGTCTCGTCTAATGAAGTCAACGCTCCGTCCCCCTCGTGCTCTAATCCAAAGTCCTGAAACCTTTCAGCTCGAGTTACAAAACAGTGCCTAGAAGACTGCAATGAAGTGGACGATATAAATGACAAGCTCGTGGAAACTGTCCATGCGGTCGGAGCTAAGTTCTGCAAGACCCGCCGCAGAAGAACACAAAAACTCTCCGATCACACTCTTAATCTCATGGCTGTTAGACGGGAGATGAAGCTACATTCTTCAACAGACTTGACAGCATACAGGCATCTGAACAGACAGATCTCCAAACGCATGCGGCGGGACTTACGCAACTTCAATACAGCTCGTATTGAAGAAGCGATAGAGCGGAACCAAGGCTCCACAGTCTTTGCCAGAGATCTGTCTACCAGAAAGAGCCAACTGTCAAAGCTCAAGACAGAACATCGTTTTCAAAACATCGTTTCCGGGGCACCTGAGATTTTGAGTGAGATTGAGAGGTTCTATGGGCAGCTGTACACGTCATCGTTGGAGCCACATGCAAGTGTGAGTAACGATCCAAGAGCGAGTCTTATCCGACATTATTCGGATGATATCCCGGACGTCAGTCTGAGCGAGATCAGAATGGCTCTCCAGCACCTTAAAACGGCAAGGCCCCAGGCGAGGATGGAATTACAGCGGAGCTTCTAAAAGCGGGTGGAAAACCGGTACTTGAAGTCCTTCAGAAGCTCTTTAATTCCGTCCTCCATGGTGGCATTACACCGGAGGCGTGGAGCAAAAGTGCGGTGGTCTTATTCTTCAAGAAAGGCGACAACGCTCTCTTGACCGATTTCCCTTCTGAGCCGCGTCTACATGTTGTTTTCGAGAGTCATTACGAATCGTCTCGTGCGCAGACTTGACGACTTCCAGCCTCCCGAACAAGCCGGTTTCCGAAAAAGCTTTAACACCATAGACCACATACATACCCTTCGGCAAATTGTACAGAAGTCAGAGGAGTACAATTTGCCACTATGTCTGGCGTATGTAGACTAAGAGAAAGCCTTTGATCCCGTCGAAATTTGGGCGGTGCTGCAGTCCCTTCAGCGGTGCCAAGTTGACTGTTGGTATATCGAAGATATAGTCCTTATGGCAGAATCGCTGGAGGACCTAAGCACTATGCTCAATGACCTCAAAAGTGCTTCCCAACGGATAGGTCTTAAGTTGAACATGGACAAAACAAAGATCATGTTTAATGTCCATGTCACACCAATGCCGGTAGTTGTTGGGAGCACTAAGCTCGAAGTTGTTGACGAGTATGTTTACCTGGAACAAATAGTCCGACTAGGTAAGTCCAACTTCGACCAAGAAGTCAATCGACGGATTCGACTTGGTTGGGCAGCGTTCGGGAAATTACGGCACATCTTCTCGTCAGGTATACCTCAAAACTTGAAAACGAGACTGTACAACCAGTGCGTGTTGCCAGTGATGACATACGGAACTGAGACGTCCGTCACTGCTGGCCGGATGAGGAAGCTCAAGGTCGCTCAGCGAGCTATGGAGTGGGCTATGTCCGAGCATACATTTAGACATGTCTGTTTGTGTGTTCCTTTATGGCCCGCCGGCAGCCTGATGTCAATAAATCTTTTCAAATGTTGCCAAATGGTCACTTTTTGCTGTCCTTCAAACATTGATGCTTTGATTTATTCGAGTTAATTAATAACATCATTTATTACAGCCTATCAAAAGTCCACTGCTGAACATAGGCCTCCCTCAAAGATGGCCTCATAGGGCCATTTGCCATAGTGCCACGATTGCTCAAAATAATAAAAACCCGCAGTTTTTATTATTTTGATCCTCATATTGATAGTAGTAGCTCTGTTTTATTAGGCTAGTAGGCTAACTACACGGCGTTTTTAATCATGTTATAACTATATATAACATGACAAAAATAAATGTTGTTCATAATCATTCATACATTACAGCCCCTCACAAGTCCACTGCTGAACATAGGCCTCCCCCAAGGAATGCCACAAAGCACGGTCCTGAGCCACCTGCATCCATCGACTTTCTGCATGTCTTACCAGGTCGTCACTCCGTCTAGTGGGGAGACGCCCAACACTTCGCCTGCCGGTACGAGGCTGCCACTCAAAAACCTTTTTCCCCATCGGTTGTCGGTTCTTCGACCTATATAGCCGGCCCATTGCCACTTCAGCTTATTAATCCGTTGGGATCACTCTGGTTCTACTGCGGATATCCTCTATTTCTAAATTTATCACGCAAATAAACCCCGAGCGTAGCCCTCTCCATAGCCTGCCCGTACGTACAAGTATATTTACATATAAATCCTACTTTTAGCGATACAATATATTGTAATAAAAATATGTGATAGTAAAAATAATAACCTTGGTCAAGTATATATGAAAGGTTTTTGGAATATTTTGTATTTTTACAGATAGTTTTGCTGCCTATTACCGCTGCTATATAAGCAAACGATACAGTAATCCACTTACGACAGCGGCAGAGCGTGGAGTGAGGCAAAGCAAAGTGTATTTAGTAAAATAAATTATTACAAGGCTGCTCAAAACAACGAAAATTTTGAATTACTCAGCTGAAACAAATTAATTATAACTAAACAAAACAGAATTAAATTGCCATTTATACATTCCATGCGTTAAACAATTCATATTTTCAAAAGTTATAGCCACTAAAACCACTTTTTTATGTAAAAATAGCAAGTAAGAGATTTATAAAAAATTATAAGTTCAACAATCATTTATCTTTCTGACTTGCTTTTTATATCCTTGGAGTCGACATATCGAGTGACGTGCAGTTTCGTGGTCACTTGGAAGAGGAGCCCAAATCGGCCTGTAAAAAGCTCGGCGTGCTCAGCAGAGCAGGACAGTATTTCATGCCGGCACACCGCCTGCAACTTTACAAGGCGCAGGTTCGGCCTCACATGGAATACTGTTCTCATCTCTGGGCAGGGGCTCCCCAGTGCCAGCTCCTTCCACTTGACCGCATCCAGCGCAGAGCGGCTCGTATCGTCGACGACCGAGTCCTTTCCGATCGGCTGGATTCATTGGCACTGCGAAGAGATGTTGCATCCCTTTGCATTTTCTTTCGCATCTACCACGGGGAGTGCTCTGCGGAATTGTTCGGATTATTTCCAGCCGCCAAATTTCACGAACGCACATCGCGGCAGAACTCCCGATACCATCCACACCATCTGGATGATTGGCGGTCCACCACTGTGCGACTTAGAAGATGTTTTCTTCCTCGCACGACTTCCTTGTGGAATAGTTTACCACCAGCGATTTTTCCGGACCGATACGACTCGGGGACCTTCAAGAAAACTCCTTTTTAAAAGGCCGGCCGTTGTTCATGGGCGGCGGTAGTCACTTACCATCAGGTGAGTCGCATGCTGGTTTGCCCCTGTCCTATAAAAAAAATATAATTTATATGTTCAATATGATTGTTAGATACGATTTCATGCGAGAAAACGTTGGAGTCTTGATTTTTAGGCGCTAGTAGAACATACCTATGCGCTTTGCGCTTAAGGCATGCAAAAAAACTTCCTCATTTATATTTTTTTACAGGTTAGGGTGACAAACGAGCACACAGTCCACCTGATAGTAAGTGGTGGATTGCACCCAATGCTTATACACTTAATGTCATAAACACTCAAACTAAGAACGGCCTACGGGCGTCGGTTAGGCGGTATAAGGCGGGAATTTTAAGCAAAGAACAAAAAAGTGTAGGTGCTAAGAGTGCAATTAAGGACCCTTGCGTTAAGCAAGCCCACTCGTCTTAAGCTTCAAAGCCCATGCTAAGTAGCTCTTTTGTCCTATACGAAAACAGTTGATAACTTTTTATCTTTTAATATATAGTTTTTCTTATAATATATTGCCTTATATTTTAGAAAAAAGAAAAGAAAGTTTTAAAATAGATGGAAAAATCACGCTGGTTTCGGAACGACTTTGCAAATGATACGAGTATAAAAGCTCCGAAAATAGAACGATAGCTTCTCCCCAGACTGCATACTTTGCGCGGCAGCACTGCACTTGTTCTTCGACGTTCAAAACGTATTAACGATAGATGAAAATATTTATAATTTATTTCGAATTTTCAATCAAAACTTTTCATTTCAAGCTTATACAAGTTAATAGAGAATATTATACATAATTATACAAATTAGTAACGTTGGAGAACTAATTTGATATTTAACCATTTAGGTAGGTATCTCAAAATAATTTAAAATTTGAATACGCAAGTTGTTACAAATGTCATTAATAAGTACATAATGTAAAACACAAAGCTGAAGCTACGAAGTAGCATTACTGTTAGCGACGAATTCCTTAAGTTATCTGCGTAATTCATTCTTCTTTAATTAATTATTTAAAATTTACTTGATGACTAAATAAACGTAATTAAAACTTTTGGATTTAGCAAGCGACTGATTTCTTTTTTAATTTGCCCTGAGCTCTGCTAATTTCGTCAGCGCGACGGGGGCCTGATGAACCCTCGTTTCACGTCCACCCTTTGTTACATTAAAAAAAGAATTTGAGCAACGCGAGGAAAGAACAATGATTTTCCTTTTCATTATAGGTATTCTCTATTGTGACTTAGCCTGCTGAATGCCTTTTATACTGTATCTAATATCTATATATCTTTCACAAATAAAGATAGCTTCATAAATTTATTTAGACAACAAGAATAATTTATAAATGTTAACGAAATATCGTATTTTACTAAAAAAATAAAATGGATCTGGTTTGTGCACATTTTCGGATGATGATTTTTTACAATTTTATATATCACCTAAACCTTAACCTAAGTCTGGTTCCGCTTAGTACGGTTGGCTAACTTTGATAGATGAAAGAAAGAAGTGGTCTGGAAAATTTAATTGAAGAGAATTGGCGGATTAAGTATGAAAAGCTTCAGCACATATTGCAGATTGGATCGAGAAATCATAGTTAATGCTTGCCAGAAGTGTTCACTTCTGTGTGCAACTAGCGACCGAACACGGAGCTCCGCGAGCTGCTGCTTCATCTTGACAATGCGTCCGATGACTCAGCGTTCAGGACGAGGGACTTTCTGGTTTGCACACCGGTTAAACTTTTGTGTCAATCTCCTTACAGCCCTGATTTGGTACCGTGAGACTCTTTTTGTTCCCTTAAATAAATAATTAATTAATTACAGCTTGCAGCTCCGACCTGCATCTGTGTCTGATGCAATCTGGAAAAATTGGTTCAGACGCATGAAAAGTTGTATATAGATGCTGTTAAAGAGTTCTTTAAAAATATTAAGTATAAAAACTTCAATCATAGAACTTTATTTAGTTTCCCAAAACTTTCAGAGAGGTCTACGTACCAACCTATATAATTGTATAAAAACCACAAATTCTATCTGACGAAAATCAGTTCCGCCAGATCAAACTCCGTACTTGGCGCTAAGAACGGTGCAAAATGGGTTAGGATATATAAAATTCATTATCAAAAAGTGCTAGATCAAGCGCTTGTTCCCAATTTTTTATATGCTAAAATAGTTGTTGTTTATCTTCGAAAAATAAAACATTAATTAATATAATCATTCATTATTACTTTAAAAAATAAAAACATATCTGTATATGTACTACGTATTTACAAGAATCTATAACATTTAAATATCTTCTTTAGACGAAGTTGCACACATAATGACTGTATTTTTTTGGCTTGGAAGTATCCAATGTCAAATAAGTAAAATCGTAAGGACTAAAGTAACTAATAAGTATGTAATTTTGCTTTATCTTTGTTTCTATGGAATAGATGCATTGTGCTCCCATATTGAAATCAAAAAGCTCTAACGTTTCCGCTAACCGTTTAAATTGCGTGCTAAGCCTACCAAAAATGATTTATATGTAGCACCGAAAGCGAAATAAAATGTCTTTTAAAAAAATAATTATATTGAATTTAATTTAAACACGCACATTTGAAGTTGAATTAGTTAATAATGTAACGAAGATTTGTATATGATATTTGCCATCATTGTCAAGATTGGCAACTATGCCAAATATCCTCCCTATGAGGTAAACTGGAGGAGGCATATGTTCAGCAGTGGACTGTAATAGGCTAGTAACGGTAACGGTAACTAAGATGACCCAGTGGCGAATAGATTTAAATCTTTCTTATATGCATGTTTTAGTAAACATTTCATTTTAATGTTTTAAATAATTCTTGATAAGTTATTATCACGAGTAGTTAAAGTATGTATCTTGGTAAGTTCATGAAATGTTTTTGATATGTCTGTTAATGATTACTTATATTTCCGCGAACACTACACATTGAATAAAACTACTTTGACGGATTTTATCGCGTTTAATTAAGTTATTTTATATTCCCGACGTTTCGGTTGCTTTCCAGCAACCGTGGTCACGGGGGACTGAGGTGATTGACGTCCCGATGTCAAAGTTAACCCGGAGTACCTTCAGCTTTTTTATTATTAATTTTGGTCCGATCAACGCAGAATGGACTAACTGTGTCTTGAAGTCTTGCAGTGGTATGCTTGGGTTTAGTTTTAATTTTATGAATGACAGGATCCCAAGCAGGTAGTAGTACCCAGCCTCCCTCTCTATTGAAATTAGGATGTTTTTTGATTTCAATAGCCTCACGTATCATCCTTGGTAAGAATCGATGTTCTTTCGCAAGAACTTGTGGCTTATCACAAACTGCAGACTTCCCGGAACGTTGGTGCTTCACGTCAGCTTCTTTTACGCGGGTTTTTATTGATCGTTTTGTTTGCCCTATATATGAGAGACCACACTCATAATCAAGCTTGTACACTCCTGCATCTTGTAGAGGAATATTGCACTTGACGCCTTGCATTCTTCAAGCCGCCGAAGAAGATTAGTCAGTTCTTACCATCCGTCAAGACATACGTCCGAGAAGGTTCAGAATAAGTACTATAGGCAAGTTGTAAAATCTTTTAAATACAAAATGCACGGTAATGCATTATTATAACTGATTTTACTGCGCACACGCACTTTCGAAAGGGTCGATCGGTAGGCAAAAACGTTGTTGCCCATAAATCACATTCAATTTAGGATAATTTCAAATCAAAGCAGAAGCCTTATTTACTCGTATTTATAAAACTGCAATAACGGTATATCATTATTTATATATTTGAATTTAAGTTTAAAATTTGGCTACTCTGAAAAATAACCCTGTATAATGTGACTGTGGCACTAATAGATCGGCTCGAACTCGACCAATTAAGATGCCTTGTAACCTCATTGATATATTTAAAAGGGGAAGATATGTTACGCGCTAATATCGCAATCACTAAACTTGGCTCGGCGCACGACTACCTGCACCGAAACTTACACATCTGTTATCATAATCGCAAAATTACATTTACCGATAGACAAGGACAGAGATAGGAACCTTCGTAGTCGTGCGAGCGAAATCTCGTTAGCCGCCGAATGTTTATGATTATGAATGACATTGTAGTAGCTTTAGCTAATAAATATCGAAAGAGAAAATTTAGCAGTTTAATTATTAATCAGGTACATCTACATTTTTGAATTATTAGAACACAGTTTACCTGCACAAGAAGTCATTTTAATGCGTATTTAATACCAAAAAAACTGAAATTAACGAGTTGTATGATCAATGACGTTCCGCGCCCGACTGAGTGTCACTGCGAGCCAAGTACGGGCAATCCCGTAGTTTTGTAGGACCAGGCGCTGTGATTTAGTGACGTATCTTCCCCTTTTAATATATCAATGTGTAACCTACGTTAAGTCGGTATTTGGTATTTTTCCTCTATCGAGCCGACCTATTGGTGTTGCAATCATAATACGCTACACCATGTCTCTGTCACGTACAAAATAATCTGCATTAACAAATATTTCATAATTTATTTTGTTTTTTATAAAATGTAATAAATTTACACCAAAGAAATATCAAACCACGCAGAAAATGAACCAACAATGTATTTGTTTCCGAGCATAAAAAGGTAATAAACGTTTTTATACCTTATGCGTTTCCCATTACACTTGGATATCTTCACGACTCGTTAGCTGGTAAGCTGACGAAGCAACGTCACCTCAAAGATGATCGCGGCTACAGATGCGTGAGGAACATAAAAAGTTTTATAGACAAAATAAAGTCTTCGAGGGATTATCACGAGCAGTGGGCCGCGTTAGGTGATCGCAAAACGATGGGACTCTACTTTATTGCTTGTTACGCGCCATAAACACGGCCGGGCGGCTGATAGTGTGCCCCGAATTTATTTTTGATGCTCTGCATAAAAGTTGGTTAATAGCTGATACACTGGGTAATGTTATGTGTTTACGAATGCGTCGTTATATAAAATTTTTGGTAAATTCAATTTGAATTAATGAACATAAATAAAAAAAGTTATTTCATATATACCTATGTAAGTAACGGAACAGTAAGCTGAAATTGCAATAGGCCAGTGTTATTGTACGATGAACTGATGTTGAAGACAGGTTCTTGAGTGGCAGCCATGTATCGGTAAGCAAAGTATGCCCTTCCTCCCATTACAGGTAGTGATGCATATCGATGGAAGTCATGTTTATGGTATTTCTTAGGGGCCGTTGATAAGTGAATTAATGCTAAATAATTTTATAATATAAAATAACGACAATATACACATAGTAAATCTTTTCATACCTAAGTATTTTATACGTTAGTAATCGGACAATCAACAAAAATCAATTAAGACGTACAGGCTAGACCAGCGTTCAATATTCTAGCGACACTAAAAATATAAATACATTAGATAAATAAAAAGCGGCACGAATCCAATCAAGTCGGTAAACATAGACTGTAGGGTGGTTGGGGGTGAGTGGACAGCGCATAAAAACGTATTACATACACGCACCCCGCGATACGCAATAAAACTGTTTTATGTACCCTGTAAGTTTAGATAAAACATCACCAACGAGTCCCCTGCCCACGGCCCAGTTGCCGCCGTCCACTTTATGGTCCTTAAATTTCTATAAACTCGCCGCTATTATATATAGTATGTATTAGGAGAAGGTTTTTATAAATTTGACGCTAGTGACGAGAAATATGATCAAATATTCACTGTATTGACTAATTAATTGAAAGCATGCTATGTTAGTAAGTGTAAATACATATACATAACATAATCGTGTTAGATGGAGATAATTTTTGGCTATATAATTTAGTTTATATTAATCACTCACTATAATATATCTTTAACTCCATGTATATGTCACAAAAAGTATATAATGACTGTATTTGTATACATATATACATGTATACACATATATATATATATATAAAGATGGGTCTCTTCAACGGCATTTTGAAACGCATGCCACTGCTTCCTCGGTGTCCATTAAACGTTTTCCTCGAAGTTTTTCTTTTATTTTCGGAAATAAATAAAAATCGCAAGGTGTGACCCAGTAATTCCACGTCTGACGTCGCCAAGTAGTCGATTGTTTGCTTGGCGGTGTGCGATGAGGCGTTGTCGTGATGAAGGAGGATCCTACTGCGAGGTCGTTTCTGAACTGGAGGAACTTTTTCCAAGACAAGTGGCAAAATATTGTTAGTGTACCACTCTGCAGTAACTGTTTTTCGATCCTCTAAAACAATTGTTGCGTAATGACCTGTCCTTCCGAAGAACGAGGTCACCATCTTTTTTCCCACGCTTCGACCTGTCTTCACTTTAGTTGGCAACTCCTCGGAAGGAAACACCTTCCGAGGAGTGTCTCTTAGTTTCATGAGCATAACAATAAATACAGCTTTCGTCACCCGTAAGTATGTAGAACACAGCATTTGAGTCACCCCCGTTAAATCTTTGAACCATTTCCCGACACCAATCAACATGTCGGAGTTTTTTGGCCCCTGTCAAATTATGAGGTATCCACCGGCCACAAAGCCTCCTGACCGTTAAATGTTCATGGAGGATTTTGTGCACTTGACTCATATCGATGCCTAAGCTTATCCGAACTGCTGATAAGTCACTCTTTTGTCAGTCTCTATCATACGCCGCACAACACTGATCTTCAGTCGTCCCCGTAGAAGGCCATCCCTTACGCAGATCATCGGTGAGATTAGTGCGACCACGTTTAAACTGTAATGAGTAACTGGTTTAATAACCAGTTTTAAACAGTGGCACGAGATGGCCGTCCGGCCACCTGTACTCACCAGACGAAACGCAAAAGCAGAGCTTCCACTTCACGCCGATATTCTGTGAGATCGTGGTACCAACCTGGCTCGAGCCGGCCCATACGTGCAACAGCAAAAGCTGCCGCGTGGCTCTACCACCGTTAAAATCTGCTGATAAGTCAGTCTTTTTTCAGTCTCTATCATACGTCGCACAACACTGATGTTATCCTCAGTCTTCGCCGCAGGAGGCCATCCCTCACGCTGATCATCGGTGAGATTAGTGCGACCACGTTTAAACTCATTAAACCAGTTGTAAACAGTGGCACGAGATGGGACTTCATCGTCAAAGGCCAATCGAAGTCTATCATAACTTTCTTGTTGACTTAAATGACATCGAAAGTCATAAAAAATCATTGTACGATAATTTTCTTGCGTTAAATTCATGCTGACGTGACACAGAAAATTTTCAATTTCAAACATACACAATAATATTCGCAAAGAGTTCCATTTTCAACATTTGAACTTATTTTTTATTATATCGTTTACAAGTGGCCAGTTATAAAAACGTTCAGTGTCGCTCTCGTAGGAGCAGAAGGTTGTTTGTTGAGGGTAGGGTTTCTCTCGTGACCGCGCGGAATAAGAATACTGCCAAACTGGCATTGCGCACTATCTTCAATAATGTTGTGAACGATGTGAAAATAAAAAAAAAATAAAAAAAAATTAATAAATAAAATTAACAAGTTTCTATTCACTCCAGCTAAAAGTAATCAGTAAATTGTAATTAAAATAGTACCTAAATTATTATTTGTTCCCTCGTTTAATACTGTTATTCTTTTATCATTAAAATGATTGTATACATGTATGTTGTATGTGTATGTATATATGTATATATGTGTGTGTGTGTATGTATATATGTATGTGTGTATGTGTATATGTATGTATATATATATATATGTATGTATGTGTATGTATATATATATATATATGTATGTATGTGTATGTATATATATATATATATAGATATATATATATTCATATGTGTGTTTGTAAGTTTAATTATGTACGTCTTTTGTACGTGTATATATGTGTATGAGTATATGTATGTACATTGTGAAAGTAATATTAATATTTCAATTAATTTGTTAATGCTTAGAATTAGTGCTTACCGAGTTTGTTTTGTAGATTTACAGTGTTATGTTTGGTTATGTACTTTGTGGATAACTATTATTGGCTTTTTCGTGTTTAATAATTTAAGTAAAATGTTTAAGTATTAATAAGCTGTTGTTATCCTGAATAAAATAAAAATAAAATAAAATAAAAAAGTATATTAAAATAGAGAATAGATATAAAGTAATTATTACTATTCTGAGTAAATAAATATTTAAAGTACACCATAACATTGTTATTAACTGCCAAAGGTTTATATTTATATTTGGTGACGATAGTGTAATATATAATTTAGAACTTGTAGATATTCAGTATTAGATAAGTAGTCACTGGCAGACAATGTTATTATTGTGAATGAGTATTATACATGTAACTTTTATCAAAGTATATAAGTTTCAAACGCTATCAATTGCAAACAACAACTATGTATGTTGATTTAATTGTTTTGTACGGTATTTGCGGGCTTGATAAAGTGCGCATTATCATTGGTCAGTTTTATACCCAATAAGAAAGATAACCTTTTCATTTTGCATTTACGCCGAGAAATTAATAATTGATGCATAATTTTTTTTTATTTTTTGATTTATTTGCATACATTAAGGACTCTCCTATATATACTTTGCCACATAGTTGCCACGCTTGGCAGGCGGATTGGCAACCGCAGTCTTGTATTTTTTTTATGCATAAAAGGGCTTTGTCGCTGATGCGATTATGCCACCCTGGTAGTTCCAAAAAAATCTTAAATATAATTACTTAACACATAAACTTATTGTATCTGTGAATATTACCTTGAATTTTGAATATTTTGTATTATTTATCAGTTAATACATTATAACATTTTACATATTTTGGAACGAAGTTTTAATATATTCATTTAATAATACTTACTACCTACTTTGTGTAATTAAAAACTCATTAAATGGAATACTTATTGTGTATCTTAATTTATTGAAAGTAGATTTTAAGTAGAAAAATAATGAAGTATTTTATCTTTAAAATGTGACCCCTTTTTATGCTAAAGTGACTAGACTAATTAAGAATTTAGATATGTGACAAACGCGCAAATTTTGTAATAGTTTTTGTTTTTTACTTATTATAAGCCAGTGCTTGACCACAAACCCAATTAGATAGTCGCACTGTCTAAGCTTAAAAAAGCTGATCCATTCTTGCCTTGAAGACGCCCAGATTGTATTCAGACGGAAATACAAACAAAGACGAAGCAAATTGATTAGTTCTAATGCGTATTCCACGCATCGACAATAAAAGGGTTGAAAAACCGCCGATCGCCTGGTTGTCCGGTAGTGGAAAAGGAAGGGGGGATTAAAGCATGTAATTCCTGCGCATACACTTCGAAATGCATTCTATAGAATACCGATAGGTTGGCTACTCTGCGCCTGTGCTCGAAGCTAACAAAGATTGATTTCAACCAAACCAGGTTTACTAATAAGCCACTTAGCACGTCTCTCCAATGACACCAACGGGATATTTATTTCCAGGTACTGACGGCAGAAGCGAATTTGTCAAGGCATCTCTTTCTATGGGTAACGTATGTTTCGATCACGTGTGCCTCTAGACGACAATATCTCGACAGAACCGCTATTACTACAAAGCTACTGAGAGATCCTGAACCTTAATACCTAGACTGGCGTCAGGATGTGTGTATTTCGGAATGTTATAGAGACTCACATGCAGCAGCAGTAGTGAGCTGTGACAATAAATGTCAAATTTCGGCAGAACCAGCATAAAAATATCAACAAATGATTAAATTGTTGCAAAATGTTAGTAACGACGGCATTCATTGCTTTTTCTGTCACCAGGGCTTTGCAATGAGGTGAAATATTTGACAGATTTTATAGCGGGGAAGATAAAGTTCTTAGGAAAATGTATAAGGGTTAATGTTTTTTTCTGTCTCTTATTACTTATATATTATATAAATTAAATTAGAAATTAATTAATAATTAAATTAGATCTAACTTAAAGTAGAAAAGTCATAAAAATAAAATTAAATTAAAGATGAAACCACTGAGACATTGTCATATTAATATAATACTCTAGAAACCGATAAAACGATTATTTAAAACTAATTTAGTCAATTAACTGACATTGTGAAACAAAAAGTGTTGACAACTAGCGACATCTATTAAGTAGGAGATTATTAGCTCTCATTAGTATTGTAGTCATAATAGCGTTAAAGTCATTGAGTTATATGTACAACGTACTAGAGAAGCCATTCCAAACAAAAATTGTGTCCTACTCTATGTCTTCGCGCATGCGCGGGAGTAGTAGTCGCGCATGTGCGAAGACTTTAATTTGATATAAAATAAGATATTAATATAAAATTAATATAAGGATTTAATATAAAATGTCTTAATTTAATCTAAACAAACATATTTCTAAATAATATATTATAATAATTATTTTATGGAATTCACAAATCTTCAATTTACGCAAAATTTAGTTTGTATGGATTGCACTACGGTTCAGTTGAACATAGTCAATGTTCGTAATGGCTTCTCTAGTACGTAGTACATATAACTCAATGGTTAAAGTATTAGTTTATAACTCTTTTCACCCTTTGTTTTAAGAAAATGAGATGCCTTAAACTTTCGACCATCTAGGTACCCTCAATAAAGAATCAAAATTCTAGGTTGGAAAAAGATATAACGAGACACGAGACATTGAAATTAAAAGAGGTTTCTGGTTCGCGTCACTCTTCATAGAAAACATAGCATTTTTTCTGCTATTGAACTGCAAAATGCTGCTTTGTTTCGTATGGTTTGTATTGAATGCTACGTTGGTATTCTGTAAGAGAGTGCTCTTTCCAGTCGACACGACTCATCCTTGTTGCAGCCATGATATAACTGATGATTCCGATGGCAGAATGGTTTTACTATGTTATAACTCCAGCCAGCTTAGTGCTATGTTATAATGAAGAGTGCACACATTTAAAAAAAATACATTTTAGATAAATGGCCAATTTTTACCACGGCGACAATTTTCGAATACGGATTACCTAAGGTTTTTATTTTTATTCAAAAAAGCTGGAGGTACATATCAGTCTCGTAAAACATAAAGTTACGTCATGAAGCCGCAAGTGCACATGGAAACATATAGTTCGTCATTAGACTCGGTTCCTGTCCTCCGGTGCATCTTCATTATCCAAATAAGAAAATCAATAATACATAGTATGTTTTTGTATAAGAAATGCTGCAGAGGCTTAAGCAACAGCGTAACTTGTAATTGCACAATAAAATATCAACAAACTCTTAGCACATTTTATTATGGATTTTATTTCATGTCCTTGAATAAAAAACACTGAAAATAATACTCAAAGACCTAACAATGGCTTTAGCTGGCATTCGAAAACAGAATATACAACAGAGTTACAGATTCTTTGAACACTTATATTGTTTGAAAATAACAGTCTATACTATGTATAATGTCCCTTTATTCCTTCTCTATAAATTTTAAAGACGAATCACAAAAGAAATGTATTCGGCCTGCTGTTAGTATAATTCGAACAACGTATTAATATAGTATACAATACATAATATATATACTTTCTAGACGATTGTAAAACAATATCACATAAAATTAAGCATCGGGCTTTATCGAACGTACCCCGCTCCGAAACTCTATGCATTATCGGAAGCACTACATCTCCTTAATGCGAGTATTAAACAGGCGGGCTTATGCTCTGATGGTTAATAAATATCGCAACCTTTCGGCAGAGTAAATAATGGCTCTTGCGAAATACAAGTTACATCTCACAAGCCCTTACAAAGGATTAACGACGACCCAAGTTTCGTCGAGTGCTTGTACGATCATGCAATTCGAATTTCGAACTCGTTGCTAATCCTACCGCTACTAATTTAGAGATAACAGTGGGAGGTAGCTCAAACCTTTTACACGTATAACGGCTATTAGCAACGGAAGCGGATTTAACGGAAGATTTAAAACGTACAGCTGCTTAACATGCGAACGCAATTGTTGACAGCAATTTATTAATTGCACTGAGTAAATGATGATTAAAAAGTATCATCGGTTCTCTACACAAGTGGTAATTCTCCGGAACCGATTCATTTGAGCTATAATACTGCGGTATTCATACTTACTTTACGAAACACTGCTATGTGACGAGAAATAGAGACCCTATTAAATGGTATCTAACGAAGCATTGCGGCGACGAAATATCTTCGTTATGATTTATAATTGAGGATAAAAATGTCTCTGGGTCATAGTATCATTTACTTAATGTCAGGTGGAATTTGCGCTCGTTTATCAACGTAACTTCTGTAAAATAATAAAAGTACATCATACATCTGAGATATTCCCTCCGACTCTCTCGACTATCTGAGAAAGTAGCTAGACTACCAAGGGTTAGATAATGGACCAACGCATATTGAAAGAATGGGGACGATGATGATTTGTTTTAAAAACATCTCGAATAGCCTAGTAGCGGCAAAGCAGTGCAGAGCAGCAGTGCAGCAGCTTGCTCTCTAGATGGAGTAACTACCTGATTACATGCAGACAGTTTCAGTATTTGGCGAGTTCTTTATGTTAAGCAGTTAACTTGTAAAGGGCTGCGATCGCAATGATGATTACAATGCCATTGGTTACTATAGTTCAAGAGAATATCAAATGCTTTTTTTAATGTTATTTTTCTGAAATTTATGTTGTTATTAGTATCTGCTATTTTTAGTTTGATATAAAACATGACGGTTTGTTTAAAATTTACGTTTTGTTTGTTTCTATTAAAAAGTTAAGCCATACTCCAGTGCGTATATGTACCTAAATCTGGCGAGTATCGTTGTTCGATTCGTTTTGGAGTTTGTCATTTGGTTATATTGTGTAAATGTTTCAGTATAGATTATAAGCCGATGATTTTTAACTCCTGACGAAAACAGAAGGGCGTTATATGTTTGTAGTGTGTATCTGTGTATATGTGTGTTTGCTGCATTGCTCCTGAACGGATGAACCGACTGATTCAGTTTTTTTTTCGTTTGAAAGGTGTTTTAATCGACAATGTTCTTAACTATATTTCAAGAAAATCTGTTCAGCCTTTCGAAGATCACTAGCTCTTTTTGTTTCGCGGGCTTTTTTAATTTTTAATTTAAGTTATATAAGGTTTTATTTTCGATTACAAAATATGACCATAATTAAAAAAGTGTGTGTGTAGTTATGTACGTGGGAAATTATACTTCTTTAGCGTAACAAATAAAAGAAACTTGAAAGATTATTACCCAATGAAGTTGTAGCTTTTAGGTGTCAGTGTGCGCGCGAATCGTAACAACTTCATGGTGTCGTTTTTAGCTGTCGGTGTGCGCGCGTATCGTAAAAAACTCACTCTCATCATTTTTCCCAAACGCCCCAAAAGAAATATAACCAGAGAATAAATAATAGTACTATGTAGTATAACTTCAAAAATATGAAACATGCTGAATTATTCTCACAGAATTACACAATCACACTGTTGGTACCGCATATCAACCATAGTTGTTGTTTTTCTATTGTAGCTGAAAATGATACATTAAAATATGAAGTATTCAAATTAGATCATTATGTCATCATCATTATTTAGCTCCAGTTGAACGGTTGAATTAATTATATTGTCGCTCGCAGGTACGTAATCGGGCACATGATTAACGCGAGTGCAATTTTAAATAATATTGACCTGTCGGTCAAACGTGATTAACGGACGCCTTACGCTTTGTGTTCCTTATGTGTTCTAAATAACATGTTGTTTTGCTATGACTCGTTTAAAAATGTCTTAAGTCACTACTTATCACACCTCTTAAACGTATTCTATTAAGCTCTACTTTAGGTCGAGGTACTTTTGTAGGACCAAATTTTTTAAATGGGAGTAAGGGTGACAAACAATAACACAGCCCAAAAGATGGTAAATAAATACTGTGGTTCATAGATACCTGCATCTATCCCTGATTTAGCATCAAAATGCAGATATTTTGTCACTCCCAAATAACAAGCTGGAATTCCTTGCTACCAGTAAAAAAAGTCTCCAATTCTCGATATATTTATTTGTTTATTTAACTTCAAATACACTGAAATATATATAGGCGGACTTAATGCCTGAGGCGTTATCTACCAGTCTACCTTAGATTACTGCAGAGATAAAAGAGGTAAGTGTAAAAAGAAGTACAAAAACATACAAAGATTACAAACGTATATTATTACACAGGGTTATTTTTCAAAGAGTAGCCAAATTTTAAACTTAATTTCGATAAATAATGATATATCGTTATCGCAGTTTTTGAAAATACGAGTAAATAAGGCTTCTACTTTTATTTGAAATTATCTCATATTGAATGTGATTTATGGGCACCGACGTTTTTGCTTGCCGGGCGACCATCACGAATGTGTGCGTGCATAGTAAAATTTGTTAAAATAATGCATTACTACGCAATCTCAATAAAAAAGTACAAAGGATGGAATTATTAAGATTTTTTTTCATAAATTTTTCTTCACCATTTGCCTATATTACATTTTCTGAACCTTTTCCGCAAATTTGGCCGGTAAATGCAAAATAATCATGTATATGTCAAGCGCACTAAAAGTATACATAAATAACGGCGCGGGCCATGAGCACAAAAATACAGTAGTTGGACAACTTTGCGTTCATACATTTCCCAGCCAATAAAAAGCAAGCAAATGACACGTGAATATCCAATAGACGATGACGATTAACTTACTGACCAATAAAGTAAAAATATGTTGTACGTGCCATCATCAGAGCCATGCCACATGACTAAAGAAACCGTGCCGTACATGCTGAGCACGTGGACTATGTGTACTCGTTTGTCACACTATAAAAAAAGTTTACAATTTTTCAATACGCATAACGCACGAAAACAACGATTCCACATGTTTACCAAAATGGATAGAAAGCCAAATACTGGGACGTTTATAAATTGTTTCATCCATCATGTATTACAGCCTAATAAGTTCACTGCTGAACGAAGGACTCCCCAATAGATTTTCCATTGTTGCCACGCTTGGCAGGCGAATTAGAAACGGCAGTAGTTTATTATTTTTAAGCTATTAGCAAGATGCTGCTGCCCATCTCCTGTTTCAGTTTCCTTCTATCGTCTCTTACGACACCCACGGGTCGATATGGGGTAGTGGATATTCTTACACCGCCACTACAGCTTTTATATATAAGTAACTAGCGATCCGCCTCGGCTTCGCACGGGTGATTTCTGTATCTCGACAACAGCGCCAAATACCGGGTCCTAATGTGAATGTAAACTTTCTAGGGACCCATTCAGACAGACACTGAAAATTTCATCAATATCGATAGAGTAGTTTTTGAGTTTTAGTGAGACTAACGGGCAGCAATTTATTTTTATATTACGGTTCATATATTAGTTAAATTTTGTATTATAAATTGTTTGTTTCGTATGGTAAGTGTAGAGAACCGTAGAACCCTTTTGCTGGGAACTAGGTTCTCAGTAGCAGCAACGGATCTGCATTTTGATTCTTAATTGAGAATAGATGTGTATGTATATAGGCTATATACATCCACACTATTGATAAAGATCAACAGGTGGAGCAGGTGGGCTGTATGCTCATTTGTCACCCTTTTTCCCTAAAAGGTCCTATTATTTGGCAAGCTGTGGCTGCTAATCTGCCATCCAAGCGTGACAACTATGGAAAATATCCTTCTTATGATGCAATCTAAGAGAAAGCTAATGTTCAGTGAACTTTGATAGCCTATAGGTATTTTCATTTTTAATTCCTAAGTTACTTTGATTGATATTTATAGTAAATTTGTGTACTGCATAAAATATAAATCTTTTGTTACAAAACATTTTATTACAAAGTAAATATTAAAATATGTACGAGTAAAGTGAATTAATTATTCCTTTGAGTTATTTTCAATACAGTGCGTTTTGTGTGAATGGAATTATGTGTTCGCAATTCATAATGATAGATTAATATAACATAAAATAATAAAGCAGAACTGTAATTTGCTTCGCCAAAGTAAGTAGTTTTAGACAATTGAATTAATTATCTAATTATTCATTCCCTGGTGACTAGGTAAATTTTAAAATTTTTGTATTTCAGAAAGAGGACTGGGGTGTTTTATTTGGTTGATAGTGTTAATTATTTTGTGACGGCAGGGCTCATTTTCTAATATAGGCAGATTCCGCACTCTTTATTGTTGTACATAGCATAGTTAAATCAAGTGTTATTGGATGTTTAAAGTGTCAGGACAAGTATAAGATGTTAGGTTGGTTGTCTTTTGCCTTTTTCTGTGAAGTTTTTGTACGTGGTAGAGCCACGCTGCAGCTATATTATGGTTCTAGCATGAATGGGTCGGCTCGACCGGGGAAGGACCACGCTCTCACAGAATACCAGCGTAAAATAACAGCTTATTGCTGCTGTGTTTCGTATGGTGAGTCTAGAGAACCGGACACCCTTTTAACTGTAAACGAGGCATTCAATCTTAGTCCTTAGGGGCGACAACGCATCTGCATTTTGATTCTTAATCGAAGATAATTGTAGGTGTCTATGCGCAACGACATCCACTTACCATCAGGTGGACTATAGGCTCGTTTGTCACCTATACATACGAACCTCTTATACATACGAGGTTGATAGCAAATGTATCAAGGACCATTTTGTACCCACCCACTTTTCATGTTTTGTGTACGGTTTTCTTTAAAACTGGAAAAACTGCGCATCGGGACACTTTCTGGAGCGCGGATGGGGAAGGGGAACGCTCACCCGGGATGGGGAGAGAAAGTGGATAAAATTTTACTTCGCTATACATACATATGCCGATAAATAAAAGTATATGCTAAGTAAAATGCTTGAAATAGGTGTCATGTCATGTCGCGCGGCTCAGACACGTGATATACGCGGATGATACCGCGGGGCACGGCTAGTCTTTAATATTTTACCATGTCATTACACAATTATTAACGTGTTTAAAGAAGTTACTTAGCATTATGTAGATTGTTAGTAGTATTGTTACTTGAATATTATAAACTTATTTACCAAGAACTTGTACTGATTTATTATGCTCAATCTTACTTCTTTGTATTCGTACTCGTATCTTAAATATTTTTTTTATTATTTTTGTCTTCTCTTCTGTTGCGTGTAGTGGCGGCGTAAGATACGACAGAGGGAATTGAAATAGGAGATAGATACTAACCTCAAGATAATAAAAAGCGCCACACTGTCACCTCTTACGAAACCCACGGGATGATATGGGGTCGGCAATACACAGGTAAATATGCACAAGATTATGTGCAAACAGGTACTCACTCGTGCTAACCGATGTAACCTTTGCCATTCGATCATTTAGATACGCAGTTTAAAAGACATTGATTGAATTCATCATAATATGTAAATCCTAAACCAAAAAAACAAATTGTTTTTTCACAAATGTTAGTTACTGAAGATTCGAAGCGAAGACGCTTCGTAGTAGTGTTGTATTTCTAATCAATAGGCCAAGCGGTCATAATATATTCTAGTAGGGTTTCTTACAGGTTGACGAGCCTGTACGTTGCACATGCATGACATAGCATAAATTTTATTCATTAAAATATTTGATAATAGGTAGGTGCTTAAATTATTTATATAAATATTATAAAAATTGGGAATTAAATCTATAAAAATGAAAAACCGTTTAAATATTTTTTCAAATCTTTATTTTTCATAAAGGTTTCATTGTATTTATCGTAGGTATAGTGTCATTTGAATTATATTTCAATGCTTTCCAATTAGATAATGTGTAGTAGGCGTATACGTACATAACTAAACTGGTAAGTAAAAAATGAAAATAATATTTTGCTGCGGACTACTTTACAGACATGAAACAAAAACTTTAATAATAAAAATGTAAGTTTAATGCGGTAAAAATTAGTGACATATAGATTTAACTAAGTATTGGGTTATTATTATTAATTGTGCATAAACTAAGTAAAAATTATTAGAAAATTATTATTAATTCATACTTAAGTTAAAAGCTGCTAAACTTAAAATGCGACGCACCAGCAAGCGTAATGAGGCGCGCGATCACTGACTTTAGGTATAACTGTGTTTGTTGGTCAACAACAATAATTACGCCCTTGCTTGTTTGTGGCAAGCCAATTAAAGTCTGATGGCCCTAACAAGGATTTTAGTGTTGTTATTTTTACAACTTATCTATATGCACGAATATCGATAATTTGTCAACGAAACTTTCATATTTGTTCCAAATATGTATAAAATGCCACATATTGTTTTGGAGCAAATTCGAATTACAAATTATTTAATAATAGGAAATCGATACTTTCTATTAAATTATGCTGACGCCACGTGAACCACCGATTTAACTCGTCACGGGGCCGCATTTGACGAGGTGACTGCTCTCTAAAATAATTTCCAGTCAATAACATTCAAAACAAAATTGGACTAAACAACAAGGAATTTGTACTTTGGGAGATGTGATATTATAGAGAATCGACTAGGTCCTCATCAAATGAATATTAAATACTTAATAAACATTGTATTCATAATATATAATATAAGCAATATAAAACGTAACATAATCGGAAATACTTGACGATAATATAATTCTGCTAAATAACTGAAGTAATTCAAGTTTATCGCCAGCGTTGTAATGGAACGAGTAATCGACATATCGAATTGATTCTACGATCGATATCTTAAGCCGATGAAGTCGACTAGAAACGGCTTCGAGCGAAACTCGATAAATGATCGCTTTGTGCGCAACGTCCACCACAAAACTGACAATACAGAATTGTCTAACAATATATTATTAATCGAATAGAATTAAAAAACTTCGCTAAATTTTGTACCGAAAAACGTATCTAGCGTAGTTTTCAAAATGATATGCTTACGAACAGCAACACTTTGGTAAAGATCACAACTGCAGAAATGCTGCCCGCCCTCGTCCGTAAACAAAAACAACGAAATATTCCTTCGTCGCGTCGCGTACCCACTACACATTCTGCTATTGATCAGTGTTGGCCGCTTGTTCGGTAGTTCTGCCTTTTATCCATATTACATTAATAATAAATGTCACAACATCAAGCCGGTATAAAAAACACTAAGCCTAATAAAACTACTACCTGCGAAAACTCTTTTAGAGTAAACTTACAAACTAGATTCGTAAATTAACGCAAAGCCCGCCATTCGTTCGACGGGCGCTATATCAGGATCCGTATAAAATATAACATGTTTTTTACCTCCTTAGTTTTATTACAATTTTCCGAAACAACTTTATATGCAGTCATGCCTTACCAACATTACAAAATAGACAATACAACGCTCACTATCGTTATCAATTATCAGTATTCAATATTAAAATCGCCTCAAAATGGAACTTTATTCCCTAAAATACTTTCTTACATACCAGTATATTCTTATCTTAAACAATAATTATATCTTCTTTTTGCCAATTCCTCGCGCATCGACTGTGTGAATGTACAAAAATATACGTTGTGACGTATCGAATATTTTAAAAATAATATAAATTTTTCAATGGTTTAATAAGTAATAATATAGTTAATATTTTAAATGACCCTTAAAATTAGTTCAAGCACTTAAAACTTACTTAAAATTATACAATTGGCGTTTTCTTACTGAGCATCTGCACATCATTCTTGCTCCTCCTCCGAACCATATTTCAGAAAAATTGTAAGCAAACAAGAAGAGATCATAATCATAGTAAAACACTTATATTAAAACCACACTCAATATTAATATATGTAGATGATCAAATGTACCTACATAAGATAAAAGGGGACTTCCAATAACACTAAAAGTTCTTCATTCATGCAATCATACATTTCTTATAAAGAGAATTTTAAAAGTGAAGGACGATTACGAAACATCTGATAATATGATTTGTGAAAAAAATGTAAGCCCCAAAAGACTAAAAGTTCTGGATTACTCACACTTGTAGTAAGGGAAAGTTTTTAACTTGTCCCAAATGACCTAAAAGTGTGACAAATTTAGAAAATATAGCATTCAATGAGGATAAAGATTATTACACAAAGAATGAAGTAACTTTTTCAAAGCATCATCCGATAGCGACTCATGATAGACATTACTTTCCTAACTTAGAAATAATATGACCTCGCCTTTGTACGTCTAATGTCAAGAAGAAATCATGTTGCCAAACACTTCCATAACTTTGTTGTCAACATCAATCGGTAGCACTGATTGTGATTACTTCTCGAGATTCGACACACAAGCGGTCTTATAACTATTATCGCTGTGATACACGTGCGAGATCAAGTCTCGTTTTCCTTCTTATAAAAATACTACATCTACGATTCCAGTAAAAAACGTACTTTATTTGATGTTTAATTTACGAATTCATACATATATATATATATATTATTAGCAAAAGTTATTACTAAATTAGTTATCTTTATGAAAGTACAAAAGTTTTTTTTAACGTTATTACAAATTATGACACTCATACCCTGATGCACCCCGCGCATTACGTAGTTAAAAACGTTACGTCTAATTGCCACGCAATATTTTAATTTATTATCTTTTACCAATTCGTAAGATTATCACCGATATCAATGTACCTACAAAACTTTCTCCGTATCATTTCGTTAAATACTTAAGAAGCATTGTTCGCGATGAAATTGCTTTTGACGCTTTTTTATGATTGAATATTCTCAGAGATTCCAAGGCCAATTTACGATTGCAGTTTTAATTATAGCCGGTACTATTTTTGCGTATGAATTACATATTTTAGTGTGGAATATTTCATGTATATAGGAACAATCGTAGCTGGCGATGGAAAACAGAAATCTGAAGCGTATAATAAGTTCTTAACGGTCGGTTACTATTAAATGCGACGTTAATTTAGTCCTTACTACACTTGTTTAATACAAAAGGTTAATATTACATACATACTACAATTAGTGTAGAAAACATCGAGTATCAAAATATAATTAACGTTTTGATTTGCATCTTTCACTAACCAACAACAGCCGTATACTATAATCAGCCAATGCGTTTTCAGAAAATTTTGAGCTTCTAATGTGGACGCCGGGTATCATTCGGATGTTGAATGTCACATTGACAATAACTGCACGGGCGCTGGCAGCTCCAGTGGACTGCGTTCTAGCAACGCCAACTGTGACGATGGACGTATCTACTCATAAAGTTCTGTTTATGCAGACGTTCACTGGTTTCTAACTATCACATTGTTTGTCATTTATCAATTGCAGACAGTAACGTTATCACAAATCACTTCGATAATCAATGATTTCCAACAAGTTTTGAAACTTATTTTTTACCACGTGAAATGCTAAAAAGGAACGTGTTATGTTGCGTGTCAGTAATGAATAACAGAACATTATAAGAAGATGGGAGATTTACCGTTTAACCTTAATGTTGAAGAGACGTAGGCATACAACACTCATTTAGATTTAATTAATGTAGGCTTATATATATATATATATATTTATATTTAAAGCAAAATATTTATGTTAATTTGACGTAACTATACGCGGTGCATCGTGGCCCCGCGCCTATGACCAGAATGTACACGATACAATAATTAAAAACTCTACAATGAAAATAATGTGACGATGATTCAAGTAGTGACCACATGCATACATCCCTCTCACGCCAGTATTATTTATGAAGAGAAACCTACAATTATAATCGAGGACTAAGTTGAAATATGATCCTTTTAGCCTACTCATAAGCGAGACACAAACCGAATACTATGTCGATGGTGGCGCTATCTAAAATCGGTGCTACTAACATTCTTACAGTTATTAATAAAGATACAAGACAAAGTAAATATACTAAAATGAAATACGATATAGTTTATTTTTATAATAATTAACAATTTTCGCCCCTAAAATTACCAACGAAAGACAAAATTTATTTTAAAGCAATACAACTTAGTTACTTGTCAGGAGAAACAATCGAGGATTAAGTTTAGGATTTACAGCAACTATTTTGTAAAGATTATCTAGATCAGTGTTACTTGTATATGTATTAGTTTTATTTTATAAAATTTGCAAAAGTAACAAATTGTTTCTTTGTACTTTTAAGCAATTCACTAAATAACACCACATTAAATTCAACATGAAGAAATTCGAATGTTGGTGTCTAAATAAATTGTTATTAATTATAAAATTCAACAAATATGTGCAAATAAACTAAGAAGTTGGCAACGTTCGTGTAATTAAATTTATTAAAACTGAACAAATAACTAAGTGACTAAAATATGAATAATCAAACACACATTACCATAATTAGTTGAATAAGTCTAGTTTTAGGATTAAATAAGAACTATTTCGAGATGCAATCCCAGCTAGTATCTATACAACCCATTGTGCAATGTACGAGGAAACTAATGAACGGGAAACTTAAGTAACGTAACTGGAAGAAAAGTATATTGACAAACCGTATTTGTTCTTTGATATTATGACCACATTTTTGATCTGGAAGATATTTTATCCCAATGAACCCAAATGTTATTTTATTTCTTATTTAATGAAAAATTAAAGCAAATAAATTTGTCGACACGTGGAATAGAATTGAAAAATCCATTTATATCTTGTTTTATTACTTTTAATACCCTGGTAGAAAGAGACTGGACGCACGTCATAATGAAAAAATATGTAAGAACGAGAAGAGGGCATGTTTGGTTCGCTATTACGCCACCGGGACAGCACGGAGGACTTTAACTTGTTCCTTATAATATTATTTTAGGGTAAAGGTAAGTGAAGGTTAAGTAAAAACTTTCATGAATGTTGTTACTTAACCTTCAATTTTCATAAAAAATATAAAAGTACCTAAATAGTCCCCGTTATATTATTAAGGATTTATACAAAATATTTATTTATTAACTTAGTTTTAACAAAACGGTTTGTCAAGTCTAAAACACGAATGTAAAACATAAAAATGTTTTAAAAATTGTATAGTACGTAAATGATTCTGCAAAAAATACATCAACTTACCCATAAATTTTAAGATAAGGAAAAGATCATTCTTGTGCCACTATAATTTTCTATTTTAATATCTAGAGAGGTATTGACAATGATCTTTTATATTGAAAAGACTATAAAATATTGAATAAACATCATCGTGTCAGAGACCAATATATTTATTTGTTTAAAAGGTATTTAAGTTACCAAATATAATGTTAATCGAATTTGTACAGGATAGAGGGTGGGTTCATCGACCTGATACTTTAAGAGCGTCAATGTAAACACGTCCTATGATAATGCCTACTTAGATGGCTCTGTATTTGACTATTAAACAATTATGTCTCTATAATTTTTGTCGCTTTCTCTAAATAAACGAATTGTAATGTCACTTCACTTCACATTTGTACATGGCCACCATCAGATGATCTGGTTCTTTTTTTATATTTTTCTAAATATACCAACAACAGCTCGTCTAAATTTTTTCAAATACTTTATTGAATACATACATTTACATAGTTAAATGTACATTAAACTTTTTAAATATAATTCTATATTCGAACGAGCAAACTTCGATAAAATTAAAATTGATTAACATATGAAGTGTCATTACAATTCGCCGTAAGTTCGTTAAAAATAATTAGGGTTCTTTGATATTGTTGAAATTATGTACTATCGTTTTATGGCTAATCTAGAAATATGCAATAATATATCTCATTTAAACTTTTTAAGGTAAGCATCTGTCTGTAAACTGCGTATTTACAATAACGTTATATGGTGCTATGATATAATATGTAATGTTTGCCATATAATATTTTCAACCTTAGGAGTAATGTTAAGCGAAGATTATTAATAAAATATATTAATTTAGAGGTACTGCAACCACACTAGACGAACTGGCTTTCAAAGTTGCTCTTGTTAAAATTATTATTGCAAACGATAAAAATATTTTTATGAATAAAATACACGTGTTTTGGTATTAACTAATTTGATCACCCGATTATTATCATGCCAAATTTTCAAGCTCATGTTTTAGATTTATTAATATTTACTAAAAGTTTTGAAGACTATGTATTTATTCCACATTCGGAATTTTAGCTCATTGTAAGCCAGTTCGACATCCACTCAAACAGTGCCTGATGACAAAGATGATGGTTTATGAGGTGCGGTGATGCGGATGATAGCGTAATGACGTGTGCGAATGACATGTTAATGATAACCCTGTGACCTGGGTGTAATGGTGGGAGGCTACGAAGGATAAAACGTTTTCACACGCTGCCGTTCAAACACCATTTATTCCAAATAGTCCGATATGAAACGCAAATTGGGCAATGTACTTCATTTATCCATCTTAATTAAGCCCCATCTGCGTCCCAAAAAACCCGGACATACACCCACGGGTCCACTGACTACGCAACATTTACGAACAATCTCAATTTCAGTCATACGAGCACAGATACCATGTATAGCGTAATTCAAGTCTAACATGCCACACTCAGAGCGCATCAATCATCAATTAGTTTAGTTAAAAGAGGTAAATGGCAGTATTGATAATTTAGTAGGAAAATGCAAAATATTTCGTCTAAAAAAGTGTCAAGTCTTTGTATTTATTGCCTAACACGCGGCGCCTGTCACGCCGTAAACACGTAACCATAGTAAATGTATTACTCGTAGAACGCCTACCTATCCGCACCACTTAGATCTAATACCTAAACACGCACTAAACTAGAAGTTTATCACTTGTAATCACGTTGCGAGTAAGTAATAAGTATCAAATGTATCAAAATCTTACCTAATATTTTTATTAAACGTTAAACAGTTACTGAGTAAATGTGCACATTACTTATTTTATACGCTTATTATGGTGAAAGCGCTATGCTTACAAATAAATAGACATTTAGGTTAGTTATAAGAAACTTCCTTAACCTAAAATACAGCCGAAGCCAAATATTCTTTACGATTTAACAAAAAAAAAGTTAACTTTAGTCTTTAAAAAATTGGATTAAACATAGCTTCAGTGATTAGCGGATTTGTCCACTCTTTTAATTTTAAATTGTTTTTTTTTTTGATATGGCACAATTCCGAAAACTTTGTATTTTTATATTTTACTCTCAAGCACTCCCTTAATCACTGAAGAATATATATAATAATGAAAACAAACGCAAAAAAAAAAACAACAGTAATTCGATACATAATCTTACAATATTTGATAAGTTAATCGTATTATTGGTGACACAGCAATGGCTTATAATTAAAATCCTTTAACATAATTATTAAGTGAAAAAATACAATATGTAAACGAAAAATGATATTAAAAATAATAACCTAACATGGCATCTCTAACAAGTAGATGTCGCCTCCTGGTTCAAGTGCCATTTGGTGGGAGGAAATAAAGGATCGTAAAAAAACCTATGAAAATATTGTATAACACTTAAGTTAAAAAGTTAAAAATTTTGCTAAAATAAAACATAACTAATAAACTAAATTGAACTAAACAACACACCACTCAAACGCCACCACTATCAGATAGGGTAGGTGATCAGTATCACTGAAAACGAAGGTAATTAATAATTTAAAAAAACTCCCCTTTATCTCCTTCTAAAGGAAAACTCCCGATTCGTGTTCCAATCGAATAGAATGACACAAAAATGCAATTTCTGGCGTCATTTTATCGCTAATCGTTATTTCTGATTAAAAAAAATCAACATCTACCTATTTTAATCAACAAAGTGCCGTAATAAAATTAAAATAAAATCAATAGTACGATCTAAACCGATATATAAAATTATTCTCAATAATACCAACTTAATTTAACAAAAATTATCACTATGAAAAGAGTTCGTTTAACACTCGCGCTTACGCGATCTGGTTAAGGTAGTCCATGAAGTCGTTCGAGAAGAGTTGGAGGTGCGCGGGGTCGGGTGCGGTGCGGCGGATGGCGCCGCAGCCGGCGGGCGCCACGGGAACGCTCGGCTTCGGACGTATGGTGGCCAGGTAGCGTTCCGCCAGCGACTCCCCCAAGCTCATCGCGAGCGTCTCCGGGCTGAGGCCGAGCAACGACAGCGATTCCGTGATGCTGGCGAGCGCGGGCGCGAGGTACTTGGCGTCGTCGGGCTCGGGCCGCGAGGCCATGCTCGTGTTGACGACGGGCCGCAGCGCGGGCGGCGAGGCGCGGCGCGGCGGCGTCGGCGCCAGCCACGCTTCGGGCGAGGTGCCGGGGGAGGTCCCCGGCACCGCCGTCTGTTATGGCCACTGCTGGAACAGCGGGAACGCCCGTTTTGTGAAGCAGTAGCCGAGTGGCTTCACGAAGTGCGCGTCGAGCACGCGGCAGTGCGGGCACGTGACCGGGTGCGAGTAGTCCGAGTAGTTGAGACGTTGATGCGGGTGCAGGAGCGGTTTGTAACAGTTGTTGCACTGCAGACAAAAAAGAAAAAGTTTCCAGTTAAATCATAGGATAAGAGCGGAGTTAAGAAGAGATAAATTAATGTGCTCTGCTACAATGGGTTGAGCCAGTGGGTGGCGGAGAGGAGTTAAATGGAATGAAGCAAAGATTACAATAGTGTATGTCAAAGGGTCACGTTGAATTTTATTATACATTTAAAACAATTCTTCTCTTCTCTTCTATTGTCAGCTCGTTTCTTTTTCAACGCCTAGAGATTAGGCCCTAGTCCCAGGCGAATAAGGAAAAATATTTTATTATGTATATAAGAAAACGTACCTTCAATCGCTCAGCGCAGCAAGGTGTTGCCATAAATATATCGTAGGAGTACATAGTGCCAAGCACGAGGGAAGAACCATCCCACTTCTGCCCGCAGAACCTGCAGCGGATCGTGCGCTCTGGATCGCACCGCTCGAGGCATCCCATGCAGACACACGTCAGGTATTGTGTCCGACCCTCCACTTTCACCTGTGTGGAAAACATACAAATCATAATGTAATGTAATGCATTATCTTGTTTAAATTACATCTAAAATAACTATTACACATTCGACCCCAAGTAACTTTGTAATTATGGAAATAATATAACTCTCACCAAAAGGCGAATAAAATTAAATAAACGAAGGAACTAAACAAATTTTATGAAATTAATAATACTGCATTTTTTAACTCAGGAGTTAAACTGAATACTATCACCTTAAGGTGCATTTGACTTCGATGCGCAACGTGAGCTAAGTCGATTTACGAGTACACGTAAGTAATTAGTAATTAAACGAGCCCAGCCTGAATCAAATAATGCTCCACGGACCTGTATTAAAATGAAAACACCTTTATGCTATAGATAGGTTTCAAAAAAGGACGCAGAGTGAAGAATAGAGATATGCGACTATTTCTTTACGCTGGGGACTGCTCGCTAATTCTAACGTCAAACAAACATACAAGTATCCGTGAGCTCTCACATTCGTCTTCTAATTCGCTGAATAAACAACGAAAGTCGAGAACTTCCCGTCGCACGAGTCGCGAGCCCAGACGCCGATGTTATTTTGTATAGACTTAAATAAACTTTGCGGGATCTTATTTAAGTTTACGAGGGGGAACTTGGTAGCAATTTAAAAGGGAGGAATTAAAACAAGATACGTCTTATTGCTGTTTTCCAAGAACACTATGTAACACGTGATTAAATTAAGTTGTCTACTTTATAAATATTTTAAACTTAACGTACGAGACTCGGAAGATCCTAGTTTTCAAATTAAAACTTTAGATTAATTATCGATACGTTTATAAAAATTACTATTATTTATTCTGTGACATAACTTCCTATTGCTGTTCTTGAATGAATATTATTCTTTATTATTTTTTATTTTCTATATTTTTCTACGTGGTAGAGCCATGCTGCAGCTATATTATGGTTGTAGCACGAATGGGTCGGCTCGACCGGGGAAGGACCACGCTCTCACAGAAAACCAGCGTAAAATAGCAGCTTAACGTTGCTGTGTTTTGTATAGTGAGTGTAGAGAACCGGAGAGCCTTTTTACTGGCAAAGAGGCATTCCATCTTAGTCCTCAAGGGTGACAACGCATCTGCATCTTTAGTCTTTATTGAGGATAGATGTAGATGTCTATGGGTCACAGTAACCACTTACCATCAGGTGAAACTGTGTGCTCGTTTGTCACCCGATCGTATAAAAAAAATTATTTTTATTAGATCGTAGATACTTTGTTCGAAACCCTGGGGAACGTTATACATATATAATTTATGATTGTCTCTTTGGTATAGTGGTTGTAAGCGCGACTGCTGATCATGAAGTCCCGGGTTCGAATCTAGGGTCGGGCCATAGTCAGTTATTGTTTTTTTTCTCTCTCCGTTCGTATCGGATTTTCGTCCCAACAGACTATGAGAGTGCACATGAGCTTGTTGCACATACGAGCACTATAACTGTGTACAGTTGGTTTTTTTATAAAATGTATCGATATTCTATATAAAATTGTTATAACTTTATATACTAAAAACTTAAGGTAAGTACTTAAGCTCGTCTGTTATAACTTATAGACATATTACATATATAATACCTCAACAGCGCTGCTGGTGTGTTGGCGCGGACTGAGAAAGAAGGTGCCATCGACCAGCGGGTAACGGTCGAATACGTCCAACGTCTCTTTGCATAATGCACACGATACCCTCGGTTTATGCTGGCCCGCCAGGGTCGACAGGATAAACAGGCGTGTGTCGTCGTTACCGTGGTTGCCTTCATCCTCAATCTATAACAAAAAAAAAGGTTGAAGAAATTCAGCGACAACGGTGAATCCAAACAAATGCTTTTATATTAGTGTTTTGAGTAGCGTGTGGCTACCGTGTTGTGGTGGTGTAAAAATATACACCTCCCTATACCATCCCGTGGAAACAGCGCTTTCCTAATAACGACTAAAAATAAAAAACTGCGGTTACCAACTACGAGGCAATCTGTGGGGAGGCCTATGTTCAGCAGTGGACTTTAATAAGCTGTAACGGAGTGGCGTCTACTTAACGTACGCCTCGCAGAACGCTCAGGCCTTGGGCTAACAACTAAAATATGTTCGTACAGTAAAAATAAACCAGAAAATAAATAATAATAATATAACTGTAATATTTACTGCAGCAAAGGTAGCAAAGCTAGCAAAACCATAACTTTAAAAGAGAAGGAGAACAATACACGAATAGGTTCGAACTCGTTCGCTTCGTCATCGTAAGACGAAACTTGCTTTTCAATTTTTCATATCCCTACATTTACATATTTCGATTAACACATACACCCACGACACTCTCCGCAACAACTCTCCCTTAATAATAACGCAAGTAAATGTCTGCATAAAGTTGAATAATGAAAGGCTGAAAGGCAATTACGCTGAATTCGGAGTCGAAGTCAAACAAAAGGCTCGCGAGCGCCGCAGAGATCGATTGTGAGCGCAATTCGTTCACGTACGAGCAATTTACGAAAGCGAATAATAATGAAAGTTTAACGAGTTACCGCTGCAGTGTGCGGCTTAATTAAACATATTATGAACTACCAAAGCAGACATCGATCCATCGAATCAAATTTTAGACGGTATTTTAGTTAAAATAATCAATGACGCTCCATCGACCACCCACAAGAAAGCAAATATCCAGTGTATCGTTAGTTAATATGTAATGCACAAATTTTACGAGCGATTAGTAACATGTCGTTTACGTATGAAACGCGTGACGCATACTCAGTATGCAACATCGTGCGCATACCAGTGAGTTTGATAGCAACATTCCTATTATTCTATTATTAGAATGACGTCGTGACACTAGGAAAACATAAAACGTTGCCGACGAGAGCGTTGACCTACGCAAGCAAACTCAGTATGATTTGCAGTATAGAACAGTGCAGTTTGGCAAGAGACGAGCGGGCGTGGTCGGACCATCCGGCATTGCAAACACTATGATATCTGCTTCCCAACTCCGACGCGAACGTCGTCAATTTCAGTTACGAACGTTTAGTTTCTAAGATTTACAAGCGGCGGTGTTTCTGCGTCTGTTTAGCTCGTCTCTCTCATTTGCAAATTGCTATCATTGCATACCAGTCGTCAATTTTGCACATGATAAATGACTAACCGCGAGAACCGCCTGGCAGAGACATGTTTGATTGATTTATTTCGACGAACAGCTGCTCTCACCGTCCCTAGATACTTTATGATCGATAACGTTAAACAGTGACGTTTGTATAGTATTTTACGCGGTAATTGTTGTAATTGATAATTTAATATACTGAATTTTGTACTGAAGTAATTTACAGGGCGCCCGAGTTGGCGCCTTAGGACTAATGAGCGACAATTAAATTGTTAGCAGTCGCGCTCGCAAAAGTTAAGTGAGGTTGGAGGTCGCGGCCGACGAACCCAACGCGGTGATACTAACTTGCGCAATTTACTATTGTTGCTACTAAAAGATTGATGAGCTTTCCAAAGAACACTGTTTACTTACACAATCCGATCACGCGTTAACTCGCAATCTTCGCCTTTTATTCTTGTATACGACCGACGTGGTTGTAAAGTGCTACATAAAAATTTTCTTGTCACCACAGAGAATTTAACGGTCGCAGAATGGAACCGAAAATGATAGTATGCAGTTAGAGATAGCATGTACATGTTCTTAAACGTTCGTTCGTAATTCCTGTCTCCAATTACGTAGACTGCATTTACATATTCCGGAGAAACTAGGCACACTGTAAACTCAACCGCGTCTCCCTGTTCAAATGTTTCCATTGCCGAATATTCAATGGCAATTCTGCGAATGGTTTACTCAAATCTTTAATTAAGTCTTTGCAAACAAAATTAAAATTCGATTAAATGTTGCTTGCTTTTCAATCTACGACAAGTATCGTTTGTCTGTTCGTTTGTTGCGCTGTTCAAATAACAAAAGCGTGTAGAGCTCGTTTCGGAAGAGACGAGAGGAGTAAAGTGCGCTTCAAACCTCGTTTGTAATCTCGTCGTGCCGCAAAACGAATGTATACACATTAAAACTTTCGAATTGAAGGTAACGCAATAATTGAAGAGACGGCGGGGGTGCCTCGCCAAAAAACGGTGCGCTTTTGCTGTATCCGAACATGGAATTTTACAGCACGAAAACTGTTGTCCACTGCTTTGTGTCTACAATGCACATGCTTATAGTTAAGATATATGTATTTCCCGTTATTAAAGCCCACAATCAAGTGTTTTAAAAGTCCTTAGTTTTTCTTATTACAAACAACTGTAAGTCATTTGTGTTACGTTGTCAACGTTTGCTTTCCATTGTTCTTCATATTTGTCTGCGAGTACGAGTATACTGTTTGTGAACGAGCTTTTAATATAAAACGTCGCCAGACCAAAGGTTGAATAATGATAATAAATCCGGATTGTTCCCAAGGGTGGCTCTTTTTTAATTAGGAAAATGAAACTTTTCCTATTATATTCCACCGTCGTCGGTACTCGTAGCGATAAACAACTAGTTCAAATAAAAATTAAATACGAAATAGCGGAACACTGAACAGAGGAGAGTCGGGAAGCCGGGGTAAAAATGAGAAGCCTAACCGCAAATCCAATTAGTCGCAACAAGATATCCAACACGACCGATACTGATAAAGTATCGCTTAATGTATTGTTATAAGAAAGTAAAATGGGTATTTATTGATAGGGTTCTGCAGAGACAGCAATCAGCAACCTCGAATGGTGCTCAGTTTAAGAGTGACAAGCAGCGACGCAGCACGAATAGCAATTTTTCAACGGTGCCATCTCAAACAATAAGTCTGCGAGGAGATGGTATTTGCGGTGCTCAATGCATTTATTCTGTTGGTTGCGTTACGTTCCACCTCATGTTTGCCATTGTCTGAGAGCTTCACGTTAATACTCTGCTCTTTGTATCAACGAATGTTCTACTTTAATGCAATTGCAATGTTTACGTTCAAATAAATTTGTATGGAATATAAACAAAATGCAACACAAAGGCAAACTCAAATGTCGTTTAAAATTGTTTTCAAACGGATATTTAAATCCATGCGATATTGATATCTAAGTTTCTATAGAAAATTACGGATTTGTATCTTCGTAACCATTACTCTCGTTTGTGACCCGCCTGAATCTCATCAGTATTCGAACTGTCAAAGGATCCAGCGGTTTATGTAAATCTCGAGCATTTATAACTATAGCAAATTTGTAAATATCGTTCCAGCGGAGCAAGCTCAGAGAATTTATGAAGCGAACAATTTATTAATATTCGCGGGAAGAAATATCTGAGAGCTATGGAAATCGGCGTAAAACTGTAGGGAATGTGAGCACGAGAGCAATGTGAGCGAGCGTATTCGTCGTCGCAATCCTTCAAAACACCTCAGAGACCTCCACTGGGGAAGGTGAGAGTCGTTGCAAAAATTTAGTCTTTCATATATACAAGATATTTCCTCGCATGAATTAGTGTCACGTTTCGCACATTCCACATGACGTGAGAATGCTCGCGCGAAACATTTTCCACTTTGTAATTTTTTTTATTTAAAAATTCGCAGTTAAAATTTTATATATAAATAGACTGTTTAAAAATAAATATTCATTTATGTATGTACTTTCAAGTTTTTAACACAGCTACAAATCAGGTATTAGAAATAAGCTAAGTATACTTTTGCATGCCACAGCTGGTGCAGGGCGCCTCGATGCGATTTTGATGAGGATCCTACCGTCTATCCGACATCGAAGGACATTTTTAATAAAAGAATTCTGACAAATAATCTGTTTGTCGACACGACCATGAAAGCGTTGAAAAGAATTGATTGCTTCGTTTATTTGGACAGCTGCTACATGCATCACGATCTTACAGAGTGAATAATGTGAACAAACAGCAGAAAGAACATGTTTATATACGAGTAGCTAGTGTGGCGACGTTTAAAGTATGTTTTGCCGCAGACGCGACGCTTTGTAGTTGCTACATGGAAAATTACTTATCCTTACTTCGTTTTATCGTTAGTCGTATTGTTATGTCGGTTACTAACCATTCAACTAACGCGTTATTAGCGCCACACGAAAATGGGTTGTAAAATAAATTTTAAAAGATAGCGGTTAAAAATTACTACTATTAGGTAAACTAGACTTAGCTTGCGCATCTAATATATAATTAATAACTATGTTTAATTTTAACATCAAAATATAATTTCTAAAAGCTACTTGATGATACGTCAAAACGTATATTAAGATATGAACAAAATTTGATTAAATAAATAATTCTAATACTTTGTTAAATAATTCATCATTATTTTTAGTAGTAGTACGAAAGAGCTGGCTGGTGGAGAATCGTCATTATATTATGAATACAACACTTTGAAACAAATAATGGTCGTTGATATGTTTTCTATTTTCTATCTATTACCAACTACCTAAATAGTTTGAAGTAATAAAAAATGGTTATTCTGCAATTCAAATAACATTAAACTTATTATGTCTTTAGCTTCCCAACATCATTACATAAACGAGTTATTGCTTATTTATTTGGCTTGGCACGAGTTCTGAAACCAGTCATATATGTACGTAAAACTCAACGTTTATATACTCATGTTGTAACAGTAGTAGTGTAGGTATATAACCAAGTAGTAAATCGATAAACAAAAATGATTCACGGGCAGCAATAATGGCGCAGTTGATGTAGGTCGAGGGATGCCTACAACGCGTAGAGCACGTCCACCATTTTATTTACAAACAACGCAATACTCATCGTCTATATTTAGCGTAACGATAGCGTAGGGAAACAGATACGATGGATTACATTGTAAATGCTAGAGGATTTACAACAGAATTCATTAGGATGGCGATAAACTGAAAAAAAAAAACAACAAAAAACATTTTGTAGGGCTATAAGTATTTTGGTATTAATTTTAAAATAGGGTTTGTATTTTTGTACGATACCTAACCTAAAGAGTAATTAATATTAAACATACCCGTTCATATAAATACAGTATGTTATACAGAAATCAGGGGCGAGGCGCTCGCCTTGAACTATAAAGTACCTGAGCAACTCGAGCACGATTTCGCATTTTTTTTATTTAGAGTTGTCGAGACTATAGGCTATTCTTACCAGTGGGATAAAAGTAGTTATTACTTTACAAAATGTATTCGTCTTTCAAATCGTCCTAAGTTAAAACATTGACCTGAAGTACCTAGACCGGCGAGTGACGCCAACGTCACAGGTGCAAGACGTCTGGTACTGTGAGCGCCAATCCGTCTGCCAAACGTGGCAGTTTCCTTAAACCGCCACGTTTGGCAATAATAATCAATAATAAATAATAATAATAATCCCTTGATTCTCCATAGAGTGGAAGAAGCGTATGTCCAGCTGTGGAATGTTATGGTTTGATGGAGAAAAATACATCGGTCTATGGCAAAGTAGTTATGTCTAAATTTTGGATGCTACGTTTTAAATAATTACATAAGTTAATTTTATAACTTTTACGCTACTATGGTAACCGTTACCGTTACAGCCTCCTCTGCTGAACTAAGGCTATGGAGCTTACCTCATATTTGCTATAGTTACTATGTTTGCATGCAAGCGGAGTAGCGACCGCAGTTTTCTTTTTTTTTTTTTTTTTAGTTGGTATTAGGAAGACGCTGCTGCGCATAGGGTTTGTTTCCCTCTGTCACCTCTCACTCACTTTCCCTCTGACAATCACGGGACAACACATCAACAACAAAATGTAATAAAGTAATATATTTTCTTGCACTACAGCCACACCTCTGCTAAGCATGGTTTCAAAATGATAAATCGGGTAAATATTCAATACGTATTTTGAGCAAATGTTTCGAATAAATATTTTTGTTTAACTTGGACGTCAACGAGGTCGGGATATATTAGTATAGAAATACTACTCTCATATCACTTATTTTAAGTTCATAGTTTACTTTATAAATAATAACAGAGTACATATATTTTATAAACACCTTCCTCGATCTATTTAAAATAACCTTCTGAAGAATTTTGTATAAGTACCGTATCTAAATAAATCGTACGAAAAACAAAAGCTCTTATAATGCGTAGGTACTATTTTACCGCCAGCTCATTCTTGCAAACAATCGTGAATCTTCTGCGTCACTTTGCTTGGAATGGCAGACTTGTTTGTTTTGCACGCGACGTGACGGCAATGTGTCCCTGACTCTTACACGTACACTACCTATATAGGCTATACATTAAAATGAATTGATGTTTATTGATAGCGGCGTTGTATTTCTTCATCGCGGAATTTTTTCTAGAGTAATCTTAAGAAGCGACAGATGCAATTCCAAGGCTAACAGATAATTCATTGTTGAATAGATATAAAATTATCGTTAGTTATATTTCAAATATATTTACCCGTATTCAAAATGATTTAGTACATAAACATAAGGGGCTCATCAGTAACAATAATGCAATGCTAAGGACGACGTGGATCTTCTTCATCAGCCTGCTAAAGTCCACTACTACGCGTGTTCCTCTTCCGTGGTAGGGAGATTTCGCCCTTGGCAGGCGAATTGACGATATCAGTGCACTTCGATCGACGTGGAATTGTAACGGCAGATAATAAATTAATAATCACATATTTTAGACGTGATATGACCGGGGTACACATGAATTGTCGTTTTTCTTTGATTCAGATTAGCTTTTAGCTAATAACTAAACAAAACAAACGAATTTTCTTACCTGTTTAAGACATACTTTATATCTTTTTTTTTTTAAATAACATAACCTTGTGGACAAGTGTAATGTAAACTACCATACATACCTATGATTACAAACACGGTTACACACGCAGTTATACATAATCATACATACCATTTAAAGTCATCCATACAACATACATGCGTGCACACACCATTTTTTTTTAATGACTATACCCTACGACACAAATACGCTCTCACTGAATACCAGCGTAATAAATAACAGCTTAATGATGCTGTTTCGTATGGTGAGTGCAAAAAACCATAAAGTATTTTTGCTAGAAACGATAAACGAGGCATTCGATCTTAGCCCTCAGGTTCGCCAACGAATCTGCGTTTTGATTCTTAATTGAGGATAAATGTAGATGTCTATGGGCCACAGCATCCACTTATTATCAGGTGGACTGTGTGCTCGTTTGACGTCCTTATTCTAATAAGAAATATCCATATAGTTTCTAAGAACAATAAAAGGCAATATCAGAGAAATAATAATTTATATTTTTAAAAAAACTTAAACGATATTCAACGATTATAAGTAAGGTTGTATATTATGTTTCATTAAAAAAATGTTCTCTTATCTCATGCAGTGATTTTTTTGTAGTTAACAAAATATTAATAAAAAGGTTTTATTTTGAATCTAGAACTGTATACCTCATACATACAAAGATAGATACGAGTAGATAGGTCGTAGGAGGTTATTTTCACAGTTAATACTATTTTGTAGACATCGGATAATAACGCATTAATATCTCAAAACTTATCTCGTATTACGGATAATTCCTGCTATAAGGTATCCTTTGTACTTTCGATATCGTGTTCAGCCACGTGCTCTGTCCAGCTGAGTCAACACGCTGCCAACTATTCGAAAACATGTGATAATCCTACATTATAATAAATTTTATTCTGCTTCTATTATTTACAATTTTAAACAGAGGCCAGGAAATTTTAAGTATATCAAAACTGACAAGTTTAGCAAAATAATTCTTTACATCAAGCATTTTTGCAACTGAGTAAGTTTATGTAAGTGAACTGTGAATGGTATGGACTGATTCTTTTTTGTTTTAATATTTTATATTCAATGAAAGTGTGTATTTTCATTATATATTATATTATAAAGGACTTCGCACTTGCCGCAAATTTCACAATAAGCGAGCGACCTGAGTTAGATCCCCGTCGGCACCGACAATCAATTGCCATTTAAAGTGCTGATTTACCACGTGCGCGGCGGTGAAGGAAACCATGCAGTTTTCCTTCAGACGAATATTTAGAGTACATGTGAAGCCGTCAAATGAACATTTTATTCCTAGATGTTTTATTGGTTTTTGTAAATCTTCTTTTTGATTTCAAGTTTGATCAGATTCTTTGAATTTTAGGATTAAATCACTTGATAAGTAGATATATTATCAATCACTATGCCTGGTGCCTTTATATTCCAGCTTCCGTAACTGGTGTAAATGGTTTATGTCTAGCGTTTATAACATGGGCTCTGGATAATGCTCGATAACTTTTCAGGCATTTCCTTTATTATCACTTGAGGGACAAATTTGAAGTTTTACTACGACAAATAACTCCGCACCACTTTAGTTCTCAAAACGAACATAACCAGAAATAGAAAAACTGCGGTTGCCACCAATCTTCCAAGCCTCTATTATCATCATTACAGCTTATGAAAGTCCACTGATGAATATATACCATTCCCCGTAGATCGCCTTATAGGGGCAATATTTGCCATAGTTGTCATGCTTGGCAAACAGATGGAAAGCGTAGTTTTTATTATTTCGAGCTGCTATGAGTAAGATGCTGCTCATCTCCTGTTTCATTTCTTTTGTCATTACTTACGACACCCACAGGAAGATACTTATTAGGTAGTGCATTCTCTTATTACAAAGAAATTGAAAGCAAAAAGATTAGCACCTGCAAATAAATATATTACACTAATTGACTGACTCATCACGATATCTCTAAAACTATACACCCGATTGACTTGAAATTTAGTATAGTTACTCATTTCGCAATGTAGACTCTCACTAAGGACGGATTTAACCGATAGTACATACCATCAAAAAAAAATGTAACAGGTTTCCGCAATAAATTTTATCGTTCGCCCAGCGAAGCGGTATTAACTCGTATATTATGTTATAGCGTTTGATATGATATTAATAAAGATTTTAAAAATAGAATGTTTTATTTACCAAACATCCACTCAATTAATTAATGTGGAAAATAAACTTAAAATATAAATCTCAGATAAACTGTTGGCTCAATCGTCTGGAGTGAGTTTCAAAGACTAATGTTTAATCAAGCGGCTACACAAAATTAATTGGATCGATATCCACTCCGATTGCCAGATCAGGCTAATCTGATTTCTAGCGTATCTACTTTTAATTTTTTTGTGATAGTATTTACTTTTATGTTCGGTTGTTATATATAGTAATAAACGACACCGATAATTTAATGAACTCGACAGTTATAGGTCACCTTACTGTTAATATTATTTATCACCACGAATATATAAATAAAACATCGAATCAATAATTTATAAAATTTGTAAATAAAGAAATAGTTGATTTTACAATAAATTAATAATATTTAACGTTAATATTATTTATACTTTATTCAAGAAAAAACATGGAAACAGAAATGGCTTCATGTTTATTTTTCTGTCGTAACTACTTACAAAAAACTTGTAGGGTTTATTATAATTCAAAAATTAAATACCAATAAAAGTTTATAGCTATAAGCTGAATATAAAAAATGCATGGTGCAACCTAAAGGTCACACAGTTTTAAGAGAACCAAGATTACATCCTGAGTGCAAGATACGATTATAAACCAAGTATTTGCCATACACTGATAACCCTGCACAGAGGCCTCACCCCGTGCCCCTTTTATCAGCGATGTTTTGCAAAGTTGCCAACGAGTAGCCTTGTAAGTTTATCATTGCAACGAGGATAAGAGTGACAACACTGATAATGGAGAAATTAATAAGTAATAAAGTTATAAACATAAAGATATTTTATGTAACGTATCAGAACAGACGTAAAACAAACAAAATAAGGTCACTGTAAACGAGTAAGTGTGTAATAGAATGCTTTCAGTTATAAGTACAATTTGTGGGTAGAAGTAAATAATTACATAATAACTGTAATAAAAATTGTTAATAATTTTTTTTACGTGATAGAGCCATGCTGCAGCTATATTAGAAGTATAACTATAGTACGAATGGGTAGGCTCGACCGGGGAAGGACCACGCTCTCACAAAATACCAGCATAAAATAGCAGCTTAACAGGGCTCGTTTGATGAGTGTAGAGAACCGGAGACCTTTTTTACTGGAAAAGAGGCATTCCATCTTAGTCCTCACGGGTGACAATGCATCTGCATTTTGATTCTTTAGTGATGATAGATGTAGGTAGATGTCTATGGGTCACAGTAACGACTTATCATCAGGTGGACTACGTGCGCGTTTGTCACCCTATCCTATAAAAAAAAACCTGCGTGACATTATAGGGTTTACGTAGCACGGGGCTCATTTCTGCGCTTATCAATCACAAACCCTATTATGCGTGATGACAAGAGATATAAAATGAAAGTTATGCTGGCCAACTAAAAAATCTTCGTACAGCAGGTGATTGAAAAAAACTGATATGTGATGTGGTATAGTCACAGAATAAATAATAGTACTAACGTACAGAAGTTGCACACTTTTGATGTTGACTGCTTGCCGACGTTTTAATAGCCTACATAGTTATTATTAATCAGATAAATCGCGCACGCAAGCTAAATAAAACTATCGCTGCGCGCGATTGTCCGTATTACTTTGCATCTTTTCTCCTTACTACGTCACAACGGACTTTCCATGGTTGCTAAGGGCTGTTAATAAAGAGTAAAAAAATACATTGTGATATGGTAAGTTACTTAGTTCGTCGGGAATCGCGATGCTTGGTTCGTATAGGTAGATAGCGTAAACAACAAATAAACCCGAAATACGATTCCTAACAGAAATATGATCGTAATCTACTTAGTTGAAAATCTTGTAAACAAGGTTTTAATTTCAGTATTTTGTGCTATTATAACTTAAAATATTTTAATTATAAAGGCGAGTATAGGTATGTAAGTAGGTACTTGGGTAGTGAAGTAAATTTCAACTAAGTTTTGTAATTAAGTACCTACTTAGGTATTACTTCTGTAGTTAAATTATTACTTAATTATTTTTTGGCTATAAGTACCTATCTAACAAAAAAAATTAAATAAATTTACCTTTCATTATATTACCCTTCGTTAACTCAAAAATGATATATCTGAATCCTTTTAATTGCTCATTAAGCATCCATCCCTATCAACAATTATAGTAAGAACGATGTTTTGCCATTATAACTTATCCAATAGATAGGTAATATGCATATGTATCTACAAACTTTTTCCTCTATTTTATCCTACAATTAAATATACTAAACACTAAACAAAAACTATTTCGACGAGTATTTCAATAAGTATTTACAAAAAAATATTTACGTAAACAGCGTTAAAAAAAACTTTAACAGTTAATCGTATAGAGCGCGCTAGCCCCGACTGCGATCTACCCCTGGGGCAGCTCGCGTTTGTAGGTAATTATTTCACGCAGGTAGCAAGAGTGACAGAGGCTTGGTATAGTTATGTACACAGATAATAATAATTTAAATTTTGAAAGGTATTTCAATTTTAAATCATAAAATCAAGTACTTTAAATAATATTTTGTTTTAATTAAAACATATTATGTTTTAATATTTAAAAGAAAAATGTTACAAACGAAACACGTGTAGGTATTTTAATATGTAAGTACTTGCAGTTTTGTAATCAAAAGGTACAAAATTATACTATACTGATAAATTGCAAAAGGCTATGGCGAGTCAGTAGTGTGTTTAAAAAGCCGGAGAAAGCTAATGAAAAAAATTTTCAATTTACAGCGACTGTTCCTTGTTAATGCATAGTGAACACAAAGAGCACAAGGGCTTTAGAGACAATAACTGGTAAATTTGTTCATAGCTTCAACGAGGCCGATTGGAACTTCTCATCTCATGTCACTTCGTTCACATTTAATTAAACCAAAGCCGTTGTAAGTGGAAGCGTCAACAATTTCCATCAGGCAAACAAGTAACTTATGATAAGACAGTTTTTTTAATTTCTTGAAGATAAAATTCAAAACTTTAAAAAGTCTGTAAAAAGTAAAGTTACAGTCAGTAAAAGGTTTTAGGGCAAGGAAGTGTTTACACTAATGAGTGTTGGTGGACTTCACGTATCTTGGAATTATTTTTTTAAGTTTTTCTGACAATGTAAGTTTTCTCACGACGTCTTTCGTCACCGTCCAGCAGGTGGTAAATCAGCTATTAAAGTTGCAATTAACAATTTTATTGGTGCCGGCGGGATCGAACCCGGGTTGCTCGTGTACTGTGAAATTTACAGTGAGCGCTTATCCTCTGACCTACCTCGTCAAAAGTCAATATGTTATACCTAAATATAATAATATAATTAGAAACATCAGCAAGTAAATAGATGTACTGTTTCTTAAGAAAAAATTAAACGAGTAACAAAAAAAAATTTAATCTATTTTTTATAATTTTACAAAATTACGTGTAAATTTACTAAGGTATCTTAAATTCAATAGTATAAATGTTTTAGTAATGTCTATCATTTTCAAGTGGCCAATATGGCCATTATAGACTTCTAGCAGACATTCAGCCCACTCCCGTTAAGAAACGCCGAGGTGATTATTCGGTATAAGCTGGTATGTTTTATATGGGTGTTGTAATTCACGGTCCTTTTGTTACGCACAATGAAAAGTACAAGCAGTGATGTAATCATTTCATCGTACACATTTCACAAATCTTCACAGTGACATAATGTAAAACAGGAAAACCTCTATTGCTTAAGATTTTTGAAGAAAAAAAACCTGACAAACGAGCACACTGTTCACGTGAAGGTACCCAAGTGAAATTTACAGTCCATAGACACTTAGGTACCATCCTCGATCTAGAATCAAAATGCATATCAGTCGTCATCCCTGAAAAGTAATGGAAAGTCTCGTTTTTAGTTAAAAGGGTTCCCGATTCATTTCGGTATTTCACGCTAGTATTCTGTGAGAGCGTGATCGTAATAGGTTTAATGTACACAACTTATAAGTAGACTTTTTAATACAGTTTCTACAATCAATGTATTATTAAATAATAATATGATGCGAGCTAAAGGTATAAACGGATATAATTACTTTTCATTTAAATTAGATGTGGCATGGTCAGCAGTAAGGCGGTAGGCTTTTTCTAGGCAATTTTTATATTAGAATATAAAAAAATGCAAACTAGTTTAAAATGTGAAACGACACACAATATTTAATTTTGTAATTAAATACGAATATGTAGCTCTCATAGCATTTATAGCCGTATATCCGCATCGCAGGATTAGAGGTCGTAAGTGTGTTGTATGGTGAGTGTAGAGAACTAGTAAGAGATGGGTAACAACACCTCTGCATTTTAAACACTTCTGCTTTCTTAATCGAGGATAGATGTAGATGTCTATGAGCTACAACATCCCATTACCATAACGTTAGATTGTGTGCTCGTTTGTTATCCTTGTACAAAAAAAAATAAGTATAAATGATATAAAGTTAGAGATCTATTTAAATTTATAGTACCGTTTATTATCGCAAATATTGTCGCGTTAAAATAGCCATAAAGTTTCACTAATAGTAAATAAAAATCATTAAAGAAATTTTTATCTTGGAGTATAGAATACGGGTTCATCTGCCGCAAATTAACTATATTCCTGAGATGATCCATCTTAAGTAATTCAAAGTAAAATAACATCGATAAATAAATTACTACCCACGCGTCACCTTCTAAAAAAATTCATTTTCTTAAGTTATTATTTAGTGCGTCTTCATTAACGATAAGATTACAAGAGTATTTATTTAATACTTTATATTATTAATATAAAATTTAATTAATATACCTAAAATCTTCGAAGTTTCGAAGTGTTTTTAATTAATTTTAACCTTTCACATAATAGTTTATTATTAATATATTGCACAATTATAGCTCAATTATTTTAGAAACAACTTCACAGCGTTCCTTATTCTCAGGGATAAATATCATTCATGTTTTCCTTAACATTACAATAGCCCTTTTCATACAGCCTTTCCTTAATGAAATCTAAAAGCTTGTTGTGAATGAAACACTGGCTTCTATAGCCAGTGTTTCGAGGACTTATATTGGGTGGTGCTTAAGTTAGTTTGTCCTAGCATTAACAGAATGAACCAGCTTTTCTTATCAGTCACTTATGTTTTTATGTACATACATTACATTTCTGTTAATATATTAAGATTCCAAAGTTGACATTTATTTTTTTCTCCTTCATGTAGTTGGTCCATTTACGGAAATATGTATTTAAAAAAAAACTTCAGAAAGCAATTCGAATATTGTCAGACCAAAATTATAAAATAACTTAAAACTTATTTTAAAAAGAAAAAAAAAAACATTTTGATGCTATCATAAACTCAATAATCTTTTTTATCATTTTAGATTCAAGTAAATTACATTATGTGCCCTCGATCGTCGTTATCCAACCGTTAAGAACAGCACAAATTAAATTTATGCTCCAAACTATCGCAGTTTCTAACATAACTAGGTGTTCTAGCAATATTTATTTATACACTAAACAGTCTAGTGTAGTATTAAAAAGAACCTTTTAACTGAAAATGTGTTCAACAAATAGCATAAATATATTAAGGACATACGTAAGCCTATGAATTACACGTTAATATTTTAAAATATAATTGTGGCAAGAATAGGTAAACGTTAGTTCGGTCACGTAACACGTATCGTGCGATATTTACCAGCTATGTAGAATTATTTATATTAAATTTAGACTGTGGTACATGCGTGGGGCATTAGTAACGCAGTTTTATCACTATTGACTGCACACATGTAAATAATATGCATGCACACTTGCACGTCGGCAAACAAGCACAAGCGAAGGTGATAAGGCGGCCGGTATCGCGGTCGCAGGGGATAACGGCCGCGCCAAGGCGAACCGATCGACTCTAATAAACACGTCAGTTCTATGCTATGTTCTACGACCCTTACATAATATACTAAGCAGCCAACTATACAGACGATTCACAAAGTCTGTAAAGTGCTGTATGCACGGATGCAATTTCTAACCATTTAATTCTTACATTGAAATATTATCAACGTAGCAAGACATGTGTGTGATTGGAAAATGAAAGATAATTTAGCATAGCGTTAACTTTTTGTTCGAAACTTTTTTTGTTAGCGATTACGAAATATTCGTAATTGGAACAGTCCTAATATTATTATCATTAGAAATATGTGCTATAAATGTGTCTAGAAAAGTGACAATGCGTGCAAATTCGTTATGCAAAGTTGACTCGATTCCCCATCACATTTGTCTGTTTCAATGCCCATCTATGATTTTATTGCAAAAACTTCTGGTATAACCAAGAACCTAATTTAAAAAGAAACAATAAAAAAAGCTGAGAAGATGAATGACGGCCTAATTTTATCGTGACCATGCTTAGTGACCAATCTATGAGTAATGATGACTACTGTAACGATCTTTCTTTCGCGTGTGAATTCTCTGTATGATTCATGGCTAATGCCACCACCCACAGATCACAGAAAGAGTGAGGAGGGTGACCATAGCTACGCTACCACCCTCGTCACTCACGCTGTATTTGAATATGTCCTATTTTATCGTCATTTTCATTTATACACCAAATATTTTTCTTTTAAATTATTAATATATTTTATTATATTTATTTTACATAAAACACATATTTATAACAACAAGAATTATGTATATGTATTATTCATTATAACGTAGCTATTACACAATTATTACAACTGCTATTAACGTCTAGTTAATTGACTTTAATATTAAGAGTTCATTATTGTGTCTGCAGCCGAAATGCACATTAATGCCAGTAATAATTTTTAACTTACGATTGCGTGGTGAATAAGGAAAATTTCATAAAATTCTGTTTCAAAAATAAAACTTGTATTAAATTGCTGTCATTAACAACGGAAATATATCGACGTCTGAAACGTATTTTTCATTAGAAAACTATTAATCAATTTATTTAACTAATACCAATTAAAAAAGATTAATCATAATTTACATTTAGATAGAAATAAAATCTGAAACATAATAAATAATATGTACAGGTTTATAACGTTCCATGATTAATAAATATATCCGTTGACCTTCTAACACATAGAAATATGCAAGTATATAATCAAACAACCTAATTTGGTTAGCATACGTAATAGGCGCTCACGTTAGTCAGCCCGCGCCTTAAACTATTTCTATCGGTCATTGTACTGTAGAAAAGCTATGCGTTACGTAACTTAACTAGTTGTTATCGCTGACGGCACTCATCCAAATGTACAAAGATAAAGCTTCAATAGTTATTCAGTTAAGTATTACCGGCGAAATAGATAACAATTAACTGGTCTACACGTATGCACTCGGAAGCTTTGGGGGCAGTGCTATCAGCTAGTGCCCGTGAACTGTAGCTGAGAACGTAACTCGCTGTCGTAATAAAATTTGGCATTATCGGGTGCATTTTAACAATTCTCATGCATTAAAAAAAATTCAAAGTCGAAAACGTCCTCGGGCAAGCGTACGGTTTCCTCTGTGCAGATAAATTGTTAATAACAAATTAATAATTTGTTAAATTTAATATTGAGCTGAAACAACGAAACGGTCACCGAATCCTCACTTTGCCGAATCGCCTCAGCACTGTTATTCTGGCTTTTGGTGGTACATTGTGGTAAATTCTTGTCTATAGTTTAAATGTGTTCAAATTTTTGATAGTATATTTTTCAGATTTTGTCTGGGTGTTTCGTTTTTATAAAGTTAAATGGGCACATTGTAGTCTATTTCAAAATTTAAGCTTAACTGCTTAATATTATTTGTGCAACTTCATAATTATTTTAAAGAAATTTAGTAATTTTAATAGGGTAAGTATATATATTTTCTCATCTTAAGAAAGCCTATATATAAAACTCGTTAATCCAATTCTTTGTTGTTGACAGTGAATAAATCTATAGGGGCCATGTCTATGTTCAGTAGTGAAATTTTATCACTTGAAAAATAAGTTTCAAAATTCATATTTGGGTGCAGTGTAACTAAAAAAAATATTAAAGCAAGAAAATTGTTGCTACAGTTGGTGGCATTTTAAAAACCCTTTTCGCTTCGTTTGCAAGTAATAATGTCCTCCAGACCGAATTTCGGTCAAGGCGACCAGTCTCAACGGAGACTAGCCATCGGCGCAGGACAGGATTATAGTGCCCAAGTGAATGCGCAAGCACAGGTGCACTCTCTATTCCCTCGCTCTCATAGTCCGATGGGACGGTAAACCGACACGACCGGAGACAGATTAGGCGCAGTACCAACGGCTTTACGTGCTTTCCGAGGCACGGGGGTGAGACACCGCCAACTTCCCGACTCCGGTCAGCTACTGAGAATTTCTTGATGAAAAAACTCAATAACTGATTTTTTTGGCCTGACTCGGGATTCGAACCCGGGACCTCATGATCAGTAGCCGCACTACTACAATCACTAGACCAATGAGACAGTCAAAAGTTTGCAAGTAAAGTAGGGTGTGTGTTTATATTTTTTTAAATAATAGTTAAACATACCTTTAATCTGGTTTTAGTCAAAACTCTCTGCTATAAGTATGTCTAGCGTGTGGTCAATTCTTCGATAGTTGACCGATTTTGTGGTATTTACTATTTAAAACAAGTGTCTTCATGTCATTTAAGGTATATTTAGCCCGTTGTCAATGGCATTTTGTAAAGATACCACCATCTTATCATTATTTACTTTTACTTATTCATGTAATAATATTTTAATAAAAAATTTACAAAACAACAGATTTATACAATTTCTGTAATTCTAATAAATACACATACATATTTAGAACAATAAATTATCAATTTTAAATGTAGCGTCATTTTCAAAGACCGCAATGCTGAAAGCTCTCAGATGCTAAATCTCTTGTGCAAAATAAAAACTGACTTATACAACATGAATAATTTATTTACGCATGTGTTTAAAATACAACCGAGGTGTAAGCGAAAATATACCAACTTTTGTGGGATGTCCTTACATAAATATATTTTAATTTTTCAACTATGTGCTAACTTATTGGATAGCGTAAATTTGGCTAGTAATTCTAGTTCCAAATTAATTTTATTTTAAAAACATGGATATTTTTTTTCTAAATTGGTCATTTGTTTATTGATTAGCGTTATGTTTTCATCGCATTTGAATATTTTTCGTCATCATAGATACGTTAAAAATTCGAGTAATTATGGAATATGAGTAGCGTCGTGGCAGTGGCACAAGCGGCATCAACATCAAAGACGTTTACAGCGGGAACGCTACAAACGAACGCACTACCTTGGTTTATCCGCTTCAGTTCTAGAAATTTCGACCTGAAAAATGTACCCCATGGTCGTCCGAAAACTTTGTCGACAATTACGAATTAAAGACGATTGTGGAAATTGCTCCAGCTAGACAACCTCATATAGCACAACAGACGATTTCCAAGTTACAAGAGGTAGGGTTGGAAGCTCTCCGTCATCTGCCGTACTCACCAGACCTTGCGCTTATAGACTTCAACTTTTTCTAAAATTTGGATAACTTTTTGATGGTAAAAAAATTCCATATCCGACAGGGTTTCTTCAAGAAGGGCATCAATAAACTGCCACTGCGTTGGGAAAGATGCATCAATTCCATGGGATGGATGATTACTTTGACTAATAGAAATAAAAAATATAGGAGAAAAATTAACGTTAAATTATTTCATAAAAAACGGCAATTTCGTAGGTAAAAACTTAATATTATAAGTTCGGGCAGATACAAAATAACAGTTAAAGTAAAAACAGTCTCGAACCATACATACGCCCTGTGTTTGTTTCAATATACCTTAACTACAAAAACGTGAAGAATGCAGGTAAGTATCCAATGAAAAATTGTCTGGTCGCGCATTTTTTTATATATATAAAACTGAAGTGACAAACGAACTTCAGTCCATATGATGGCAATTTGCTTTTGCAGTCCATGAACACCTGCAGCCAACTTCTAAAAAACATGGCTACACATGCCTTGTCAACTCTGGGGATAAGGCTGTAAATTTGTTTATTTCTTCCTCACGGCAGTCACTTGATGAGTCGAAAATTATCGCCATGTACGAGGCAAAAATATCGTCATCATCACAGGTCATCAATGCGGCCCTTAGTCAAAAATAACCCCACTACAAATTTGATTTTTCATTGTGAGAGTTCTAAGTAAAACGAAGTTATACTTTCTATGCTACAACATCCAATAATTGGCAAATCGTTGACAATTTTCGGTTTACAGTGAAACTTGATAATTAATTCAGAGAGTTTACAATCGTTCTAAGAATTCAACTTATATTGATTTTCTTCCGTGGGGCCTCCGGATTTTCCCGCTAGTGTGACTCAAAAGAATACATATTGTTTTCCACAACATACAAACGTGATAATTCTCATATTATGACTATTCCAATATGGTAATAAAAAGCAAACAGTTACTTCTTGATATAGATAGACAATAGAATTCTTCTATATTGTGAAAGAATTGTAGGTAGATTTTTCACTTTCATTCAAACTCGAGACAATTATAAATAAATGCTTATTTCCTACGCACTACTAGATGGAGTGACAACAACTTAACGTGCTTTGTGGCATTACTTGGAGGGTGTCCATGCTCTCCATGAATGAAAGAATTAAACTTATTTCGTTCAGGGTTCGTACCCGCGACCCGCAGCGTTCCACCAAAAAGCTAAGCCACTGCGATACAGAGCCCTCAAGAAGAAGATTCCATATTATTATCGCTTTAAAACGTGACATTAATAATTATTCATTATTTTAGCAAGTTTTTATTAAGTCACTTTCTTGTTTGTCTGTCGTTTCTGGTGGAATATAGTAATTGATTTTACTTCCCGGTGAGCTGGAAACTTGAAATTTTGAATATAGCTCAAATTCGAATGACAATGCAAGAATATGATTTAAAAAATCGACGTATTTTTTTTTAATTTAAAGGCACAAAAAAAAATCACTTGTTTATAGTTTCTACTCTAACTCTGTTACCACAAAATATATAGCATTTTTAATATAGTGATGGCAATAAAATGACGAGTTAATAATAACTACGATTATATAGGGTACGTAAAAACATTTTACGATTAAATATAATTTTGATACTTTTATAATTATATCATTATAACAATGAATAATAAAATATATCTATGTAATATTATAAATGTATGTTCACAACAGTTTTATTAGTCTGCTATGTCTAGTCTCGTCTAATATAAATCTATTGTGATCAAATCTCTACATAATTAATTAAATTAATCTTAATTAATTATGTAGAGACGTAGCTGTGCCTAACAGGGTCCATTAATTGTTTAGGCACCTAAAATTAAGTTTTAGTGGTCGAGGCATAAAAGAATCCAACACCCCAGCTCATCTCGCAGATGTCCTAAGAGGTATTAAGGTAAAGGCTGGAAGACCTCGTGGCCACCGATTGAAGGCGGTGTAATTCGTTCATTACACAAAAGACCACTGCTGAACATGGGTCACACCTATAGATTAGCCATTAGGTAAGAACTTTGTCATAATTGCCACTCATAGCAGGCGAATAAACAATCCCAGGTTTTTATTAATATTGAATTGTTATCAGGAATATACTGTCGTATCTCCTGTTTCATCTGTCGCCTTTTACGATACCCAAGAGATGATATGGTCTCATATTTATAACAGATTTAAAATATCGAGAATAGCCAGCAAATGTGGCGATTCGGGCAAATCTTACTTACTATACGAGAGTAGTATAGGAGTGTTATGAATATCTATTAATCTTTTTTTAAATTCTTTTAGGTACCTACTTCATAACATCTTTTAGGCCACATCAACATTCTAAGTTTTATAACAGGAAATTAAAGATTAACAATAAAGTGTAGAAAAGCTAGAAAAACGTAAACAACGGATCTTGTTTAATTAGGACATAAATATATCTAAAAGTGGTTGGCCTTCAAGTTTATAGGTACATACATGTATTTTATTCCATCCGTTCCCATAATAATGAATCAATTATTATTAGTTTAATATGCAAATTAATGCAACTTGCTTCGTTCTCAAGTTGTATTTCTTATAAGAAACTGGTCTGGTGCGTTATTTTGACATTTTATGTTATATGTAAAATAAAAATACAAAAATGAAGATAAAACTGCCATGACAAGAAGTTTTGATATTTAACACCTATATACTCGTTGGAAGTTATCATATTTTTTAAACAAACACATACCTACACCATTATATATACATAAAAGACACAACGTGAAAAGGTTTCAGAACATTTGGAATGTGGTTACTTAACATAGTTTTTAAGAGAAGGTACTCAATTAAAAACTGTTGTTAAAAATTTAAAGCTATTTATATAACGTATATTTTTTACATAACGGTTTCGCCTATAAAGGTTTATTCTCCACATCCTGAATTAAAATGTACTCTAGTTTCTTTTTTAACAGTGTTTTTATTCCACTGCTGAGCATAGACCCTTAACCAAAATCGACAACCGGTTAAGCAAGTTTACCAATTTGTCCATACTCACCACGCTCGACTCGAGTGACAGTACTCTGGTGATGCTGCCAGTCTGTGAGATTTTATCGGACTTGCAGGTATTTAAAAAAATATACCCATCATAATCTTTATACTTATATACTCGTAAAAATTACGTGTCACATTGTCCGAAACCACTCAACCGATTTTAATGAAAATTTGTAAATGTGTATTGCTGACTCCAATTCGAGACATAGGATAGTTTTTGTACGCAGTAAGTGACCCTCAATATTTTTTATTGCGAATTTAAATATTTTTTAAAGGACAAAGAGTCGTCGGAAAGGATAGAACATAAGTCTACCTGACCAGCTAGTTGAATTATAAAGTAATCTATGGAACTGTTGCTAGATCGCCCTCGTGGGGTATGGTACCATATTACTCAAACATAAATAAAATTACATAACAGCGCTCTAGTGTCTTAATTCTATTTTATGTTAAATATAATTGAAAAAGGTATATCGATGCCTCAAACTCGTTTTATAAAGGAACAACGTGCAATAAATTGATACCCACTGCAAACTAAAAAAACGACATAAACAGGTTTATAGTGGTGATAATAAAATTATTTGTTTATTCTTAAAACTTCTGCAGTTCTCAGTTTGAGAACAACGCAGTTTATTCTTGTTTTTAGTGTTTGATAACCTAAGGATAATTCTATTATTAATTACCTTCATCATCATACACTTGTATTATATTCAAATTATATTAAACCACTATATATTATAACCACACGTGGTATGTCTACCTTTTACCCCCGGTTTGGTTTTAGTATGATCCTCTCACCAATTTCTGTCTCCACCCACGTGTGCACCCGCAAGTGTTCCACATTGAATGATTTTACCTTTCAATCTCAATCAGATGTGGCATTTCATCTTTAGGGGTCTTTTCTTCTTCAGGTGGGATCGTAGATAAGCACTGGCTTAGTAGAATAAAAAAATAATAATAACGAAACTTTAGCCTTATTCACTTTAAAGTTCTTGTACTATTATTGATTCTGTGCTTAAAGTTGATTACAGGTGTCAGTCAAACAACATGCATGGCAACAGTCATTTACAATTAAATAAAATGATTATACTTACTGAAATAAATTTATTTTTGTTCTTGAAACTAAAACAAAAATTGTCTCAACTAGTAAGATTACTTTGATTGATTAACATTTAAAAGAAAATTTCGACTTTAACCATATATATGCCGCATGACGTTTATCTCCGTTTACAACGCTGCTAGACTCTCTTAATCCAAAGTATTAACCGGAGGAAGCGATCCAGAACGATTTATAGTCCCATGGCACGGCTAGGCGGAGCTCGGTAACAAGTTACAATGTTGATCATCGTAACCCGATAGCCCGATACATTCGACAGACTTTTTTCATACAAATGCCTTTGCCAACATGACTTTACCAGGAATTTAAACATTTGATTTTTAGTTACTCATTATCGATACTACATTATAAATAATTTCCAATTTTGTAAAATCGATTTTTTAATTATTATAATCGTTTGACATAAAATTTTATGTATACACCTAAACTTAACTTACGGCTTTGTAAAATTGAGAGTAATAAGATAAAGCGCGATTAAAATTTCAGTCGTGTTCGCAAAATCTTTGAGAAAAGTGCTTGCAATGTTTAAAATAGGCCCCTTTTATCCGCAGTCGTCCTCGGGGATGGTTAAGGATTTAAAGAAGACAAAATCGCGGAAAACGAAGTATAAACTCGACGTAGTATTACGCTAAACGCGAGCGAACGCTTTAGAAGAATAGCGAAGATTTTCGAGATTGTACTTAAGAATCTGTTACTCGCGTAATGTTTCTAAAATTCTAGCATTGGTTGCTCTCCATCTTAACTCCCAATTTAATTATTGAATAATTAATTCTGTGGCTGTACAAAATACATACTTAGTAGAGAAATAGAATTTGTGTATTAATAAAGATATAATTGTAATACTACATTTTAACTCCGCTGCGATTCATCGTCATCATTACAACCTCACAATACCTCCCAAAAGATTGCCACAAAAGACGGTCCTGAGCCGCTTGCATCCATCGACTTCCTGTATGCCTTACTTAGTCGTCATCATTCATATAATGGGGCGCCATAATACTGCAAAAACTTTAAATATAAGGTAAGAAATTTACTGGAAATGAGGCATTCCATCTTAGTCCTCACGGGTGACAACGCATCTACATTTTGATTTGGAATAGAGGATAGATGTAGATGTCTATGGGCCGCAGCAACCACTTACCATCAGGTGGACTGTGTGCTCGTTTGTTACCCTTATCCTATAAAAAAAAAAGATAATTATTTAAGATAATTGTCCCCTATTAAGTAAACACTTAAGAACACATAAAAAAATAAATATAAAATCTAAGTTACAACACGTACACTCCCGTACCGGCGTTGCTATTGCGTACCTTTCTTTTGAGATTCATTTTGAAAATAAATAGAAACATGATATTTAAAACCTGTTGGATTACGAAGAAAGTACTAAGTACTTAAAGAGACAAGAAGGTGAACATACATACATACATATAATCACGCCTCTTTCCCGTAGGGGTAGGCAGAGACCAGTTCTTTCCACTTGCTACGATCCTTACATACTTGTTTTGCTTCGTCCACTTTCATTATTCCCTTCATACATGCTCTATGGTTTAGGGTACTCTTGACCTGGCCTTTTTTCAAGACTTCCCTGATTTGGTCTAGAAATGTCCGCCTAGGTCTACCCCTTCCAACACTTTCATTCACACTCGCCTTATACACCTTTTTCGTCAATCGTTCTTCATTCATTCTCTCGACATGGCCAAACCATCTCAGCATACCTTTCTCAATTTTTGTCACTACATCTTCTTTCAGACCACAACGTTTCCTTATCTCACTATTTCTTAGCCTGTCACTCAGTTTAACTCCTATCATACTTCTTAATGCTCTCATCTAAGAAGGTGAAACACTGATATAATGCATCATGAGACACTCATGCATGCAGTAAAAGAGGCCATCGCCCCATTTCGCCCTATGGGTGTCGTAAGAAGCGACTACAGGAAATTCCATAAAAACCTCATGGCTTCGGATAGATAGCGGAGCTACAAAGGTACGAGTCTTCAGATACTACGATCGAAAATCCGCCGGACATGCGTGCCGATTAAAGCAAATTGGCCATACAACGGGAGGACCCCCATACCCAGCAGTGGACTTACGTGACGAGGAAGATGCTCACTGAAAAGCCACTGCCAGCGGCATCTTTCTACTTCCTTTTAGTATAGTAGAAGAGGTCGGTGATTTCTAAATGCGTCATATTTATGAACAGGTGCTGCCTGTGGGGGCTGGTCGGCTCGGGCTTGCTATGTGCAATTGAGCTTTAAAATGTTTATGTCTAGTCATTTATCATAGATTACCTTGCTTGCTCCAGTTACCAATTGTTTTAATTTTTTATATATATAAAACATCTAGATACTCGTAATGCCGGCTGTCCAGCGTGACGATTATGACAAAAACCTACAATGGAAGGGGTATGCCACCAGTAGACTTTTGCGCGTTGATGATAAAGACAAACAAGTATTTTAAAGTATACATGATTTACACTTATTATTCAGCAATCTGGTGAAATGAGAAGTTTTAGAAGCTTGGCAGAACGGTGACTTAGAGCGCTACATGTCGCGGATGCAATTCCTAAAGTGCAAGCAAAATGGCTAAGATCATCAGAGGACATTAAATGCGAAGTTTTTGGATATAAAGTGTTAAGGTATCTTTGAAAATTATATCAGTGTACTACAGCACAGTGGAATTAAATAATAAATAGGGTCTATGACCTCTAAGTAATTCATAGAATGGGCGAGCGAGCGCGAGGTGAGGTGCAGCCTGATATGGCAGGTGCGTTATGTAAGCGGTGCGCAGGCGCACGTATCAGTACCAAATGCCACTACGTTATTCCTAAGCTAGTTCGAGCTAGTGCCAAGGTCTCGCAACAATTGAAAGTAGATGTCGTCCATAAGTGCACCTTTCAAAACTTAAAAGTGGTTTAAGAATGAAAAATATAAAATTAGAATTTAAAGAACATATTTTTGGAATACAATGATGCATAATTAGAAACAAAACCTTAACGCCCGAACGTTGTCTTGTTGTTTTGTTGAACAGTTCGAACTGTTCTCATGTTCGAAGTTGGATTTACTTACTTACTATGTAGTCGGAAAAGAATTATTTGGTAAACCTACTCGTCAACAACTGAGCGTAGAAGTCAACATGTATGTTACACAACATGACCTCGTATATGTTGGATGTAAAGTACGCGGAACAGCGACGACAAGTAGTGTCAAAGGTGCTAAACATCTGTTACTGCTATCTCCATTCTGCTTGCCAACTTGCTAAATCCGTCCTACACGCTGACGAAAAATGAAAGTTTCAAACAAACAAATACGCTTTTTTAATTTCATGTCATTCTTATATTAACGAAAAGTGAGAATTTCCCATCATAAGTATTAGGAGAATAATATATAATATCTATCTTCAACTCTCACAATTTATGTTCTCAACGACTTTTCAACTTTTTTTTCCCTTGAGATTGTTGAGAGTGACTGCGGAAGAAGGAAAAATAATACGCATAGAATAATAGAATACGCATAAGATGGTAAGTGAGTATTGAAGAACGGTTTTAGTTATGATCTCTTAGTCCTTGAGGTCTTCGAGGAGGAGTTTATGAGAGCGTAATTTTAAACATAAATTAGATAGTGCAGTCTAAATACGGGAGGACATTGGGAGGCAGGCGACTACCGGGTGGTTAGGGACGATGAATAACGAAGAGAGGGATGGTGTATAGGCGATGGAGCAACCGCGAACGAGAGGGCGCACGGACCGCTGCATCGCAAGCGAGCTTGCACACAGACAGCGATCGATTAGCGGACTTGCCACCGCCCGACGCCGCAACCAATATCGACCTTTGCTTTCGTGTTTTAAAACAGCCCAATTGTTACAGTGCAATAAATTTTTTGGCCTTAAAGTCATATGGCATTCCCATGCTCGGGCGTTGATTCTAATGGCAACTAAAATTGACTAATGGCAGACTATAATGCGTTAATCTAAGTAGTGTACCGCGAATTTATATTGTTCAATTATCATTCAATTTAATTTGTTAATCTATTTTATAGCTTGTTGTTGCTACTTAACAAAACTGTTTAAATACAATTAAATTATATTAACGGTTCTTGAAATTGTTTCACTTTGAAAAATCTTATGGTTTTAGTCAGCCTGCATTATGATTTAATTGGTGTAAATTTTTCATTAGTAAAAATAACATTGAAGTATTATATCAAAAGAGGTATGTAAGGATCGTGACACTTGGCGATCTGTTCTCTCTGGCTACCCCGTCAGGGACTGTGCGTGAAGATAAGTAAGTAAATAAGTAAGAAGTATTATATAATATTTATTAATAAACGACAAATTACTTTTATGTAAAAATAACAAGTTTTGTTTATAAAGCTATAAGCCTGGACGAAGGCTCAGGTGTGCCATTCCGACTTCATCTCACGTCTCCGCCGACCGGTGATCACTTATTTAACTTGGAGGTGTCGTGATTTCATAGAAATGCATCGCAGCGAGCGCCGCGCATTTTTTATTTATGGAATTTTCTTTCGCAATAGCCGCCGTAATGGAATAATTTCGATGTAGCTAATCAATATTCAGCTTGAGACTTCTTGTGTAAATTCCAACTGTACTGCATTTGGCTTCAATAATCGCTGTATAGAGATTATTGAAACCAAATGCAGTACAGTTTTCTGATTTTTCCATTCAATATCAAAATTCTAAATTTTTATTCGGAGTAAACTTATGTAACAAAACAAATCAGCAAGGAGGAGAAAAGGAGCAGTATTTTAAATACTAAAAATTGGATTTAGACAATCATAAAAATTATTTAGTTTTGAAATGAAATATTTAAACCAATGTTCAGGGGAACCCTTAACGATATAATTAGCACCATTTAAAATTAATTTATCTAGGTCTTTTCTAGACGTCGTTATCGGCCCATTAGGCAGTAGACGTCAGACGCATTAGACCCCATACATGGAGTTGACCATTACGGGGGCCATAATTAAATATTCTTTACCACTCAATGGAGTGTTATTTTCTGAATAGGTTCTTGCTATTAATTTTTTTTAGATTGTGTATTAAAATAACGACTCAATTTTACAATTATTGGAGGAAATAAAATTTACATATTTCAATTACTATGTATATCGACGATTGACAAATTTTTTACTCCTTTTAAAGTACTTTTAGCGGACTTCAAAAAAGGAGGAGGTTTGCAACTGAACTGTATGTTCTTTTTGTGTGTATGTTACTTGATATCCTTGACAATTTTCAACCATATTAATGATTATTTTTTATTAATAGGTTATAACTTCAGCGGTTGTTCCATATAAATTTGGAGAAACCAACCAAAGCTAAGGTTGAGAAAATAGGGAATTACGTTTTTGGTATGACTATTTAGACATCAGTCTAGTTGCTACTTGAACTTGTAATATTTCTTATTTCACTCAAAAGGGTCAAAAAGTTAAACTTTTAGTAAAAATTGAAAGCAAACTTCAAAGAACTTAAAACAATATAATTTAAAATTAAAATTTTTTTTATAGGATAGGGTGACAAACGAGCACACAGTCCACCTGATGGTAAGTGGCCACTGTGACCCATAGACATCTACATTTATCCTCAATAAAGACTCAAGATGCAGATGCGTTGTCGCCCGTGAGGACTAAGACGGAATGCCTCTTTGCCAGTAAAAAGGGTCTTGTACTGCCGACCTCAATATAAGTTATTAAGAATAACTCAAAAACTATTGGTCTGACCTTGATCAAATTCATATGGGACCACACGAGAAGTACCAGCTTTCAAATAAAAAAGGAATCATCGAAATCGGTTCACCCAGTAAAGAGTTATGAGGTAACACACATTAAAAAAAAACATACAGTCGAATTGAGTACCGTCTTCTTTTTGGAAGTCGGCAGAAAATGAATTGCACGAAACAGTTTCTGAAGTCCATTTTATTCTTCTATACACAATGTCCAAGCACCGACTTCTGAAGCTGTTATGGTGGTAATACTTTTTTTTATTTTTAGTTTTTTATTAAAAGTGAAATTTTAGAAGTTTTTGTGTTTTAACTGTACAGTGCAACTGCATGTGTTAAATAAAAATTTATCAAAAATATGAAAGCATGTATCAAATAATAATATCAGCTAAAGTATGTAGATAGGTAAAACTAAAGTACCTAGTAGAAGGTGCGGCTGGGGCCGCAGACATTTATCTAATTTATAAATTATGCTGCACCTGGTTGTCGCCGGCTAAACCTAGGTGTATCCGCACTTCTGCTTTCAGCCGTAACATATTCATTACGAGTAGCTAGCTTAACTAACTAACTTTCGTAACAGTTAAATAAAAATTCGACTTGCACTTTAAAATGGGAAATTATCTTCTTTATATACAAAAAGTAATTGCTGTCCGTTAGTCTCGCTATAACTCGAAGAGCGCTTAAACGATTTTGATAAAAAAAAATTGTGTGCATTTGATGGCTTCTGATGAGGCCCCTGGATGGTTAAGATTAACAATTGAACCCGGTAGGTGGCGCTGTTGTCGAGATCCAGAAATCTACGAAGACGGGGCGGATCGCTTGTAAACAATATTTTATTTTAATTCTAGTAATGCATGTACGTATAGTATAAAGGGAAGAAGAACTTGTTACAGGAAATGGACAAGTAGTGGAATCATTAACAGGCGTAGGAAACAATCGATAACTGCTACATTTATTTACTTTACGTTTGATAATCTATCGTTATATAATTTATCGACTTATTTGAATTTAGAACGGAAACCGATACCTTACCACATGAGTAAAGATATCGACCTTACTAAGTGGCAACAGATATGTTATTAATTTTAACGATCTCATTAGGATAAAAGTTTTACTACGGGAAAAAAATGTAAATTCCGAATAAAACATGCCATGCGAAAGTTAAACAACAGTAGATTCATATTAAAACAAACACACACACTTATTAAACGTAAATCTAAATTTACGTACATTGCAATTATTAAAGAATCAGCTTTGTGTTAATAATGCGAAATTCTACGAGATCTATCTTCAAGAACAAGTATCGATATGGGATGCACCGTCGCCAGCCGAACAAAGCTTCGTCTAACTCAACAATGTGTTTAGTTTCCAGATTAGAGCAATCCCGCCCGACACCTAAACACGGATTTTAGATAACATTCAAACTCCGACCGCACTGAATATAAATGAGATTTTAGAACGCCACAGAACTCGTCTTAGGGCTCTTGTGCATAATTACAAGACATTAAGAACCTTAAACTACGTTTGAGAGGCGATGAATCGCTTTAATCGATGCTTGAAATCGAGTAGTTTCTTGACCAAATATTAGATTCTCAAATAGTTTTTACATTATTGCTTGGAAAATTTTAGATGTATTTTTTTTACTCGTTTGACATTGGAATGATTCCGCGGCATTAAATGGGGAAATAGCGGAGGGTTAGCGTGCGGAGGGCCCGGCACGCACCCCGCATCCCAGCTGTTTGGTTCTATTGCGATTTCAATGTCAAGTCCGATCAATACCGGCCGGGGATGTAAAATTTCGGCTGCTTTCGGAGCGTTCCGGGAGCGACGAGCGCCCGCAGCCACGGCCATACTAACCTACCGTAACACGTCGGGGTGCGTGCTCCCTCGATCAATAGGCGCCAAGTAAGGACTTTGCTCGCTTATAAATAGCCTCGAACTTCACCTCGGCCGCTGCTACCGTATTTCGTAGGCGAAAGTGTGTAAATACCTTCAGTTGCGTCACTAACGGTTGCGTGTGCCTTCAGAACGGGGACTTAACGCAAATACTTGACATAATTTACGCCTTGCATCGAACTCACATAAATAAACAATCAATATTTGAAGAGCGTGATCTTCGATGAAGCGATGCACAATACCAGGCATCTCATTATTCAAATACGATGCTCAATCTCACACGAGGAGAAAGTTCGAATATCTCGAATATGTGACAATCGACGGTTGATGAAAACGTACCTATTGTTAAAATTCCATTAAATTCGTCCTTCTACCATACCTAGCCATGGTGGCAGCAATTTAGAAATTGCATGAATAATTTGCAAATTATTGAGAAAATAACTTTTCTGAATCCCACTGCGTAAATTCTATAAGTTTTGGTAATGCCAACGTTATAATTTTAACGTTTTTATAGCTCCATCTCTGCATGCAGAACTAAATTTCCTGTCTAACTCTTACAGATAAGAAATATTATACAATAGGCTAGTTAATTAAAAGAATACAAATTCAAGTGCAAGAAAATAAAGTGGAAATAATGATAGTATGCTATTACGGAGAGTAAAGCGAGGAAAAGCGGCGATATTACAGGACGAAAACGAGCGTTTCATTACAGCTATACCGGCAATAACAATACGGCTAATAGCCCGCCCGCGATCGTCTCAATTCCCACTTCTACTTAAAAAAAAAAAGTCGAAAAGTCCGAAATCAACGTTAAACAATCTTTACCCTCGGTAAATTTACTATTAATATTGAAAAAGTAATTACATTGATTTGTTTGCAATTTGCATGCTATTTTAATGATAGCTTCTAGTCTATTAACATCCATTGTTGAATAACGCCAGTAGCACGGACTGGTGAGAATAGTTCAGATTCCTAAGTGTCAAGTCAATAGTCATTAACAGTTGGCTATTGTTACGCGGTTATTGAATTTGTAATCATAAATATTCGAACAAATAATTTCTGTTTATTTCATAAGCATTGTTTCTTGAAAAATTTGCAGGCACGTTTACCTGAGTAGAATCGATTCACGTGGTAGAGACCCACGTTGCGGCAATAGTGGGTCAACTCATGGTGGGAGGACCATGCTCACACAAAACACCAGTGTTAAAAATAGCAGCATATTAATGCTGTGTATCGTATAGTGAATGACTGTCTCTTTGGTCTAGTCTAGTGTCAAGAAATTCTCAGTAGGAGCCTGGAGTCAAGAACTTGGCGGTGTTTCACCCAATGACGTCCTGCGCCTAATCTCTCTACGGTCGGATTGTCGTCCCATCGGACTATAAGAGTGAGGAAGTAAGGGGAGTGCACCCGTGCGCGTGCAGTGGTGCACTCTCTGCACCTGTGCATGCGCGTACACTCGTACACTATAATCCTGTCCTGCGCAGATGGCTAGTCTCCGTTGTGTCTGGTTGCCATGACCGATATTCTGTTTGGTGGTCATTATACTAAGTGATAAATACTGAAGAACCTTTCGTTGTGTTTTAATTCTCAAAACCGTAGAAAAAATTTGGGTGCCCATGGATCACAGCATTCACTTATTTATTACTTTAATTTTATAGAATAGGGTGACAAACGAGCACACAGTCTACCTGCTGGTAAGTGGATGCTGTGGCCTATATACATCTATATTTATCCTCAATTGAGAATCAAAATGCAGATGCGTTGTCACCCCTGAGGACTAAGATGAAATGACTCATTTCCAGTAAAAAGGGTCTGCGGTTCTCTACACTCAGTGTATCATGTCAGACACTGACAAACAATGTCAACCAATATTTTATATCCGCAGATTATTTAATTATAATATTCTGAAATATCAACCATATAGCGAACAGGGGAAATACAAAATGGTAGGCGGGTGGGCAACCGCAATTTTATTTATTTTCTAAATGTTATTTGAAAGACGCTGCCGCCCATCTCCTGATTTGTTTCCCTATGTCGCCTCTTACGACATGATATGCTGTAATGGATATATCCACCGCCGTGTGGTGGCGGTGTAAGGCGAAACGTTTAAAAAATAGTAATAATCATTGTAATCTTTTAAACTACATTGATTTGTCAAAAGCAGTACAGATTCTTATCACTTATACATTAAATTCAAAAACAACGCCTTTAATTATATAGCTATACAAAACCATCTTAGTACCCACTTCCATAACAGTATTTAACATAAACACGAACGAAGAGAAAAAATCGTCAAGCAATCGTGCAGTTTGCATTTCCATTAGGATAATTCCATTTTCAATAATTACACAATGTTTAAAGATGTACGTGATTACTTACGAGAACTATAATCAATACACGGCGCTATCTCACCGGCTACAGCAATTTGTTAAGGCAATAATGTATCGGGACCACACCTTGCAATTATATCTTGATTATTCCGATCGTTTTAAGTTATTAAAGCAGCACAAACTTGAGCCGTGGAAGGAAACTCGAAGATAAGCAGATTATATGTACTAGTTTTTATAATGATGCTACAGGTTTAATTAATATTAATAATACTCAAAGCGCTATCGAATTATTTATTTACTCACTTAGTGTGCTGGTGGCATAAGCGAATCCATCAGCCATAGGTACCAATCCATTTCATCCTGTGGGTGTCATAAAAAGCGTCTTGGAACAACCCAGAAAGACTTTGTAGCTTCCAAAATATTTCTTTTATGCCAGAGGTAAAATACCCAGAGCGGTGAAGTTAGGCAGAGTCAATATTTGGTACTGTGAGTGCCACTCCGTCTGTCAAACGTAATGTTCATGACAAAACCTTCCTACAGCGAAGACCCATGTTCAGTACCGGACTTTTACGATCTGATAAAGAATAATTGCATGCATTTGAATATTTATTAAATGTTTAATAAGTTTTAGTTTGAGGACAGGATTAATGCGCGTGCGCATCGTTATAAAATAGATGTTTCTATGTGACGGACTAGAATCTAAATTCAATTGAATCTCAAACTCAAAAGCATTATCAAGCGATAAAATGTCAAGTTATCGACGCGTCTTATCGCTAAAGTAAATTTTTAGAGACCGTAAATATATTTTCATTTCGACTAGATTAAAATTGATCAAACAAATCGCTTACATAAAATTCAGCCACAGAGTATACAATTAAATTAATAAGACGCATGTAGTGGGCACAATACGTAATAAATTGGACTATGTGTCGCCGATTAGTATTAACGATTCTATGCGCTAGAGATTTGCAAGTTGCAGCGCGCCAAAGCGACGTGCTCCGTATGTGGGACGCGCGCGTGCGTCGACCCCGCGCTCGGCATCAGGGTCAGCCGCAACCCACAATCTCGCTTCTTTTCGCCCATGCGCACACAAACAAGCACGAAAACTCTATTACATAACCTCTTCAACGTAAACCACGTCTATAACGAACGAATTTACGATGTTAACAAACCAATAAAGCAAAGTTTTTGGCTCCAACTCAAGCACATGTTTCCTAAACATTATTAGCGCAGTTATCGAGATAATATTAGTGCCTATGGGATCAACGACCGCTCTAGTTCTATTCTAGTAACCAGTCACAACGACAAGTAGTAACAACAACGTTGTTTCGTGGAAAGTTGAGTATTATCGTTGGAATACATAGTTACGGCAAAATTTATTCTTTAGTTGTTTTTTTGTCTTTGTTAGGTGAGTCAAGTTGTATTTTAAATAATTGATTTACATAGGTAGGTATACAGTTGTAATTAATTATTATAAAGTACAAATTGTGCCCGTAAACGTAAAAGATAGACGATACATGTAGGTATCATACTTTGGAAACGTTTGAAATGTTGTCATTATCATCATTATCATTAGAGCCTAGTAAAAGTCCACAGCTGGACATAGGCCTCCTCAATAGGCTGCCTCATATGGGTTAGCAACCACAGTTTATTATTTCGAGTTGTTATCAGGAAGATGCCGGCTGCCCATTTCCTGTTTCATTTCCCTCTGTTGCCCCTTATGACGCCCACGGGTTCATATAAGATAGTGGGTTCTCTTATGATGCCACTATAAGACGAGTTAAAATGCAACAAAAAATAAATTCCTCCCTATGCATAAGTTGTAGTCGTGGTTGATGTGGTTGTAGTAATTTCATTGTAACACATGCAATATTTTCGAATTTAATTCGTGCTTTCAAAGAGACGAGAGAATTAATTCTTTAAGTCTGATTAGTGTTAATTTAATATACAAACAGAAAAACGATTTGGAAGCCGAAAATTCGACGGTATTTAGAAACAACGTATCAAGGTTATTCAGGCCTCTCTCGTTGGTGTTTAAACTCCGATTTCGGTAAGTATTTTCCATATTGACACATTCAGGGTCGTGATCATTTACTCTACCGAGATCAAATGAAACCAAAGACAATTATAATTGGACAGCCTCGAGTATCGTTTTTCATTATCATGTCTTTAATCGGGAAATAGTTATGAATTTATTATATTACCAGAGACAAGATTTTTAAAAAATAAACGTGCCATATCTGGTTATAACACATAGACACTTACTTGTATATTTCGAATTATCATATTAAAATAACAGCAGCAAAGATATATAAAAAGTATGACAATCAATAAATAAACTAATAATATTTACTCATATAATCATTTACTCCCAAAATATCCAATTTGTATGCTACCAAACCAAATACAATACAATGACAACAAGTAAACATGCATCATCATCAACGTTAAAGCAAAGATGGCGGCGGCGCGACGTTGTGGATGCGTATGAGCAAGACTTATAAGAATTTTATTTAAATTTGGGTCCAGATCTGACACATATTTTGCATTGCGTAGTTTGAGTTTAAATTTAAGATTGTCTGAATACGTCCGGTATTTTACTAACGAAGTTAGTAGGAAGTAGTAATGATAATGGGCGTACGGAGAGGCATTCTTCTATCATATCTGGTTGCGCACGCGTCGCGACAGGGCAACGGCGCGGCGTGGGTGAACGGCGTAGGACGAAAAACTTGAATTGCATCCACAAGCATTACCGAGCTAGAATACGGTAATGTAAATATTTTGTTTATTGTCACGTTGTAAGTACATCCGGAGATAAAAATCTTGCAACAATCCAACAGCAGTAAATTGTCATGGTTTATAGTTACAACCGATTAAAAATGGGAACGGGAACGGAGGTCCATTACATTCGTGAGATACGCAAACAAGACACTTATCGAGATTGAATTAAATATAGAGAGATGCAAACGAAAACCGGCTCTGAAGCCGTTGCCGTGTACAGCATTAAGAAATGATACTACCTGCAAACTTGGGATGATTTAAAAAAAAAGTTGTCAGCAAATAGCCTACACGAAAAGTTGATCCGGACAAAGTTCGCACGGACTTCTCCATTTATAGTTCGATCAAGCTGTGTCGAAAACCTGGCCACTACGAAAACGTGCAAGACTAGCTCATACATCAGTTGCGTTATACACTATGTTCGTAAATTTCGAACGACTTAAGGGCCTAAAACCAATTGCTTATCACGCATCTCTGCAACGATGTAATTACGTTGGAAGTCTTAAGAAATGAACGATATTTGTAACGGGTCTGTGTTGCGACTCGTACTATCATCATTTACAAGTTTTTCTGGCGTATGAAAGTTGCCCCGACAGACCTATCGTGCAGCCCTATTGTATCTATTAGCCGCTACTTTCTCATTTCTTGCCGTTTACGGACCGTTAAGAAAATCGAGATACATTTGTTCTGGCTATTTGTAGCATTGTAGAGGGAATTGGTGAATTTGTATTTATTTATTTATTGCCTCAGAAATAAGTATATTAAATATGGGTTTTATTCTTATCCATCCATTACAGCCTATAAAAGACCGCTGATAAACACAAGCCGCCCCTAGATTGCCCCTTCGGATTATTTTTTCATAGTAGCCACGCTGGGCAAATGATGTTTATATATATATATATATATATAATAGAATGAGAGTAACAAACGAGCACACAGTCCACCTGATGGCAAGTGGTTGCTGTGGCCCATAGACATCTACATCTATCTTTGTTTGCGAATTAAAATGCAGATGATTTTAATTCGCAAACAATTAAGATACGTTGTCAGCCGTGAGGACTAAAATGGAATGCTTCTTTTCCAGTAAAATGGGTGTCCGGTTTACGAAACATAGCAGTATGCTGCCATTTTACGCTGGTATTCTGTGAGAGCGTGGTTCTTCCCCGGTCGAGCCGACCCATTCTTGCAACTATACTATTAATATAGCTGCAGGGGGTAATGGATACTCTAACACCGCCACTAAACAGAATTATTTTTATAAATGCGCTCAATCACTGTGTTTAACAGTCCCTTATCCAATTATCTCCGTATTTATTGTATATTCGCATAAAACTTATTATTCTTCTCCTCTGACGTACCAACTTAAATTTCTTTTTGTATCAAATATGAGTATGGCAATGCATTTATTAAACGAAAACTTATGCAACCGTCCTCAAAACACTTTATAACGTGATATGTGATAGGTATTGTATATATTTTGCACTGCCCATATGAAATGTCTCTAAAGAATCCATAAGCTTACAGCACGTCCCTAAGAAGGATAGGTAACCGGTCCGCACGATCAATATGCTGGTAGACTTCAATCCACCATAAATGGCAGTAGTTGTAGGTTTAATGACGCTGTCCCGCGAAAACGTGCCCCGACTGTCGTTGTAATCAATCAAGCTTACAAAGTAAGGTTTCATACCGGTTAGATACAGGAAGAATCTCTATCTTATGCTTGCAGCGTTTCTTTCTTAAATTCGTATATGTGATCATGGATTACAAAATGGCCAGGCGCCATCGTATCATATATCGAGGATTTAGATATCCTACGCTGATTTAATTATCAGTTTATTATAGTATTAATCCTATACTTTAAGGAAGCTATTTTTATATATGCATATAATGTAAAATTGGTTTCCCAGAAATGGCTTTATCGGTTTGTGTGAAATTTTGTATTCAATAATGTTTTACTCTCCAAGTATATCTAGATAGATTTCACCCCCAATCCCCTTTTTTTATCTAAAGCCGAGCAAAGCTCGTTCACCTTGGTACCAAACATTCGAAAATTGTTATACAGATTTGACCGAAGACAAGGAATGAAAAAATCTTCATAAAAGTATTATTAACACAAAAAAGATAATAAGCAGATATTCTTCATAGTGTCTCGGAAAACCTTGCACACGAACGCAATTTTACGTAAAGAAGTTAATTATAGCTTCTGTTCTCTATGCTCTGTCTATTCTATAACTGAACAAACAAAATTAATGATTTTTATCGGTTTGTGTACTGTAATTACCTTTGCAGAGTCTGGTAGATTATGTTGAAAAACAAAAAAAAACGACTAGCAGGCCACATAAATTGTTGTGGCGAATCAATTAAGCGGAATGAATTGTTTGTACAGCCGAAAGTGGTTTTAAATTTATATGAATTGCGGATCCCTAAGGTCACGCGACGATTATATTGTACATGGTACTACGAGTATGTGTATTCAAGGTTTTTGTACTGGCTTTCATTAATTTCGAATTTAAGTTGAGCTGAAGGTCTTAAAGCTTGTAAAAAATATATTTTGTTTATAAAATAAACTGTTAAATTTAGATCTAAAAAGTATATTCGAAAATGTAAAAATGGCTCAAATAAAAATGTATAGGTGAATTAAACAAGAAATCCCGAGCATGTTTTCTTATAATCACTCGAAGAACAGAACTATTGGGAAAGAAAGGTTTAGTGTCAGCCTTGTACCGACTACTGACCATTCGCAGTGTAGAGCGCCCCCTCTAGGCTGAGGAGCTAGGCATTCAGAGAGTCGATGGATGATGTCGGTGAATTGTAATGACGAGAACGATGATGATGATGGATTTAACAATTGTTACAGGTTACTGTCCCCCTATATAACCAAAAGTAAAATGTTAATTTGTACTGACATAGAAACAACCATCATACTGCAAACATAGAACGCAAACTGCAAGTGACACGATTTTTCGCGCCAACTTCCAGAATGATGCCCAGCATAGTAACGGTAGCCGAAACGCTACGAATTGTAAGCTGAAAACAATTACTCAATCGGCGGGACAGTAAAAATATCCATTTGCTGCAACAAAGCGTTAGGCAGCAGCAATAAATAACAAACAATCGCGAGTTAAAAATAGACAGGCGCGGCGGCCGGTGCAATGACCGTAGGTTGACATACAACGGGCTCAAGGCCTGCACAGATTAGATACCAGCGCTCCATAACAAACATATAACGAGCGACAATTGCAAAATAATTCGACGTGAGCGCTCTTACGGTGGCATAAAATCAAATGTTGCATTGTTCGATACGTATGGTCGGAGGTTGGCAAGAAAAATGTTTGCTTGAACACCGACACATTCCAACATTATATGAATAGTATTTATTTTCACAATTGTGCTAATTAAACGATGATCGTAAATATAATTATAACTTTTAACAAAAAATTAAAACAGACTTCAAATAGCTAAAAAAGAAGTTATTTATTATAGGGGTGGAATTTTACCTATTTAATAAAAAAAGAATTATCAAAATTGGTTTACAAACATAAAAAAAACGCATAAAACTCCTTAATTTACCTTTTTTTAGGATTGGGTGACAAACGAGCACACAGTCCACTTGATGGTAAGTGGCTACTGTGACCCATAGACATCTATGTATATCTATCTAGACATTTATCCTCAATAAAGAATCAAAATGCAGATGCGTCGTCACCCGTGAGGGCTAAGATGGAATGCCTCTTTTCCAGTAAAATGGGTCTCCGGTTCTCTACACTCACTATATGAAACACAGCTGTGTCAAGCTGACCCATTCGTACTACAACTATACAACTAATATAGCTGCAGCATGGCTCTACCACGTAAATTACCTATTTTTAACCGTGTCCTTTTAGAAGTCGGTTAAAATAGGTAAATTTTAAAGTAAAAATAGTAGTTACGCATTCATTTTTGTTCGATGAATATATAAACATAATGTATGGATGGTAATTACTCATCTTTTTTTATAACATATATGAGACAAACAAAGTGGTGGTAAGTGGATGGTGTGGCCATAGACATATCGATTCAGAATTGGGTCCTCTTAGGACTAATATGGAATGCATTAAAAAGGATCTCTGGTTCTCTAGATCCACTAAAAGAATAAGCTGATATTTTACGCTGGTATTCTGTGAGAGCGTCGTTCGTCCCTGGTCGAGCAGATCCATTCGTCCTACAACCATAATATAACTGCAGTATGGCTGTTCCACATTATAATATTTTTTCAATTAATGATAAGGGATAAATCTCCTACATTATTAATAAAATATACATTATCCATGTTGCCAGTGATGACTTATGACTCTGAGACGTAGTCCTTCACTGCTGGCCGTATGAGGAAGCTCAAGGGCGCTCAGCGAGCTATGGAGTAGGGCTATGCTCGGGGTTTCTCTGCGTGATAGACTTAGAAATGAGGATATCCGCAGTAGAACAAGAGTAACCGACATAGCCCCACGGATTAGTAAGATGAAGTGGCAATAGGCCGGCCATATAGCTCGAATAACCAACAAACGATGGGGAATAAACGTTCTCGAGTGGCAGCCTCGTATCGGTAGGCGAACTGTAGGGCGACCTCCACTAGATGGAATGACAACCTGCTAAGACATGCAGGAAGTCGATGGAGGTGCCTTAGGACGGTGCTTTGTGGCATTCTTTGGGGGAGGCCTATGTTCAGCAGTGGACTTGTGAAGAGCTGTAATGATGATGAAAGATGATACATCATTAATGAACTTAACTTAATCGCATTTTAGATATACATCCGTGTAGACCACAAATTTTATCACGTCTACTTTGTTTCAACTTTCAACATTTAAGCTCCTTGCCACTGACGGTCGTGGAATCAAATCTCAATAAATACTCAGAAGGAGGAAGTGCCATCAGTAAAAATGCACTTTCCAGGATCTCGTATAACACCCTATGTAACTCGAATATCACCTTCCGTTAGGATTGAGAGTCCAGATCAGTGTCAATAAAAGAAGCTGCCGCGTGCAAGGAACAGGGCCTGCATCAAGTTGTATTAAAATATTAAGCCTACACTTTCATGTTTTATTCGTTTTTTAGCCTTATATAGCACAAACATAACCAAAAACCATGACCTGATATGAGACTGTACGAAAACAAACAAATGCAAATTTTTATAAAAGAAGTGTCAAATTTCACACTGTTTTTAAAAAATCACATGGCAACGTGGCCCTGAATCTGTGTTTTATTTGTGTAAATGAAGCCGAATGCGACGAGGCAGGTTCCAGCAAAGCGCCTAGCGGGTACGATTAAATTACAACGAATTCACATTTATTCGGTTTCAAATCGTACCTGTATTTTTATGGTGACCGCACGTTTTTTGTAAAAACAAAATTAAATCTTGTTCCATTTTGTATTACTGATCTGTGTACTGGACTGAACTATAATCAATGTGACTACTATGTACTAAATATTTTAAAAATTAAATAACGAGCAGATTTTGAGCCAGGTATCATCATACAGTTTCCATTTTTTTTTATTTCAATTAAAAAATGTAATTTCTAAGAGATGACATATTTTTACAAATAAAGTTAAACGAAAATATTTTCAATATTAAATATTGTCCTATTATAACAAATTATACACTCGTTACAAACACCTTTTCATACATTGGGTTTGTTAAGTAGATCTAGTCAGTCCCCAAACGGCCAGATAAATATTACCACCCGTATATCATTGTAAGCCGGTTTAAAATTCGCATCCTGTAAAATTCGGGCGCGTTGTCTCCCTGTCTACGATCGCAGCCATGCGGGCGCCTCCAGTGACATCGCTTTATCGCGGAAAGTGTCAGCCCAGTGTTTTTATGGCGACACCAACAAAGGTAAACTTTCAACTCTGCCGACCTTTGCGGCAATAAAAATATTTTATTATTAAATCCAATCCCAAAAGATTTCGATGAGATAACGCTATAAGGGTATGAGTTATATTTGAAATTTAAAAATGGCGAATAGTTTATTAAATGACGTACATTCATAAACTTTCGCTATCAAGTTCCATTTTCATCCTTTATTAAATTTTTTACGTGGTAGAGCCATTCTGCAGCTATATTAGTAGTATAATTGTAACGCGATTGGGTCGGCTCGATCGGAGAAGGCCCACGCTCTCACAGAATACCAGCGTAAAATAGCAGCTTAACGCTGTTGTGTTTCGTATGGTGAGTGTAGAGAACCGGAGACCTTGTTTACTGGAAATGAGGCATTCCATCTTAGTCCTCACGGGTGAAAACGCATCTGCATTTTGATTCGTAAACGAGGATAGTGGTAGATGTCTATGGGCCACAGCAACCACTTACCATCAGGTGGACTGTGTGCTCGTTTGTCACCCTTATCCTATAAAAAAAAAATCTCGATTTTTTTGCCTCTACATTCTTGGTCTTACAAGTTTGTAGCTATTTTAAATAAGTATTTTCAGTTAAGCGTGTACATCCATTGAACTCCCTGTTCCTCTTTCTTACATAGCATAGATTCATTATTGTATAGAGTACAGTACATTTAAAGCGAGTAAACAGATACAAAATTTGGGTTATCAATATCCGTATAATTTTATCAACATAACAATAATATACACTGGTGAAGCAACCTCCGATAAAATATTGAAGTATTGATATTTTAATAAGTACTTTTTTTATTGTGACAAACGAGCACACAGTCCACCTGATGGTAAGTGGTTGCTGTCACCCATAGACATCTACATTAATCCTCAAAATGCACCCGTGAGGTCTAAGTTGGAATGCCTCTTTTCCAGTAAAAAGGGTCTGCGGTTCTCTACACTCACCATACGGAACACAGCAGTGTTAAGCTGCTATTTTACGCTGATATTCTGTGAGAGCGTAGTCCTTCCCCGGTCGAGCCGACCCATTCGTACTACAACTATACTTACTACTAATATAGCTGCAGCATGGCTCTACCACGTTAATTACTTACCTTACTTACTTACCACGTTAAGTACTTTTCTAGTTACTTCATCTAGAAAAATGAAATACACTAATTATTAAAATAATTATGCCCATTTTGAAAGTTTATTGTTTCTGTTAAATTCGACTAATATGGTTGTGTACAAAATAAATGTGACAGAAGTTTTTTAATGTAAAAAAAAAATCAAACGAAACTAAGTATTATGAAATTACCTTAATCTGATATGAGTTGACTTTGTGCTTCGGCAAAAGGTTGAATGTGGAAAAATCCAGTCGCCTCGAGAATATGCCATTCGCACCAGCACCGGCTCTGCAAAAATGAAAATAAAGAACATTTAAGAATAATTTATAAGCAAATAAAATAAAAAGGGGACAAAATATAGATTAGATAGGTGGGTAAAGTAAGATTTTAAATATCATATTTAAACCAGTTTATTAGAATAATACAATTTATAAACATCGTTTGTTTATTTATATTTTGAAAATCATTTATGGTCGGTATTTCTAAAATACCTAATTAGGTGATAATATTGTCTCAAGGTCAATAAAGCGATGCACTACATTTATTATCGTTACAAAGTTATTACATAACAAGAACACAAAATTAAAAGAATAAGCAAATTGTTTTTAACTTTGAAGTTAATTACAATAGCGGCAGTAGTACAAGAGTAACCGACATAGCCCATGGGGCAGTACGCTTAAGAGGCAACGGGCAAGTTATACAGCTCGAAGAACCGACAACTGATGGGGAAAAGGTTCTCGAGTGACAGCCTCGTGCCGGTAAACGCAGTGTAGGGCGAAAGTTAAGTTGACGGATGCAGGTCAGGCTCATGACCGGGATTGTCCTGCATTGGACTTGTGATGGGGAGTAATGATGATGATGATGAACTAGTTTGTTTAAATTTAAGAATAAAATAAATAGAACGTTCCATGGTGGCATGAGAAAATTACCGTTACTGTTACAGCCTATTAAAGTCCACTGCTGAACATAGGCCTCCCATATATTGCCTTATAGGGGGAATATTTGCCATTATAGTTGGCAACCGCAGTTTTATTTTTTATTTTTAGTCGTTATTAGGAACAAGCTGTTGCCCACCTCTAGACTCCTTACTCGTTTTTTATTTTGAGGATTTAAACTAATAGAAACGCCATTTTAAAATCTTATGGTGTTTGAAAAATGGCAAGATAATCATCTTCAAATTTTATTTTATTTCATTTAGCTTATGGTGCCTTTAATTTTACTAAAAATTACCAAATCGAAATATATTATTAATATAAGTTAGCAATATCCGCTTCGACAATGATTGAAAAAACCACCATTATATCAATTTCCTTGTGGATTCGACTACCACCAGCGATTTTTCCGGACCGATACGACTTAGGGACCTTCAAGAAAAGAGACTACCTACCTACTCTTTTTTTATAAGGCCGGCAACGCACCTGAAATCCCTTGGTATTCCAGTTGTTCGTGGGCGGCGGTAGTCAGTTGCCATTATGTGAGTCAGATGCGGATGATATATTATACTTTTTTTTTAATATAATTTTTACGTGGAAAAATCTAAATTATCACGTCACTCTCGCGTAAATAAAACACGCGCTATATTCAAATCGGGTACACTGTACACGAACGAACGAAGCGTGTTATAAAGCCCATCTTATTATACGAATCATAATCCAATTTGCAGTAGTTCACTTTGTAAACAACTCAAGCGACTCTTCGTGCTGACAGAATCGAAACATTTTATAATTACATTTACACAGATTTACAGATTAAGACTGGGTTAACAACGTTTTCCTCGCAGCATAAAATAACGAAGAACGAAGACAATTAATATTACTTTAGTCCGACATGTAAGCCTGAATCTGAGTTTATATTATCGTATCTCGCATTCTCTGTTCGGTTACGAATAAACTCCGTTAATTTTGAAATAGTTAAACAGCGATCATGGAAACATTCTGATTTTATAATAAACTGAAGAATATTTTTGAAATAAGTCTTAATTACAAGTCTTATTAATATTAAAATAAGATTAAACATGTATATCATAATATATTGTACAGGCAATACAATACAGGCCAAACCAAATTTGCAATAACCGGCTAAATTTCAGGAGAATGTTCAGAATAAGTGTCTAATATAGGCAAATGGTATAGAAAACTTAATTAAAAAGTATCTCAAATATTCTATTCTTTTTATCTTTTAAATTCAAAATGCGTGGTAAATAATACATATTTTAAGTTTTAACTGATTTCACTGCGCACGCAACATTTTTAAGAGTCGATCAGTAAGAAAAAACGTTGTTGCCCATATATCCCATTCTATTTGGGATAATTTCAAATATCTACTACTGTGGTCCACTTTTACCTACCATATCCAGTAAAAAGGGTCTCCGATTTCCTACACTCACTATACGAAACACAGCAGAATTGACCTGCTATTTTACAGTGATATTCTGTGAAAGCGTGGTTCTTTCCCGGTAGAGCCGACCCATTATACAACCATAATATTATCTAGTTTGCCGCATGGCTCTAGCACGTTGGAAAAGTACAATCTTTTTAAGTGATTTATTTAGCAAGAAACTACATTCTAAGCTTAATATAACATAATACCTAATTTTCACACTAATTTTGTACTGATTGTAGTTAATATCGTTTCAAAATATCATATTTTTCAAATACCTTCATAAAACTCTACTGTTGTTTTAACAAATAACAAAAAAGGTTTGATTGTAAAGAAGAGATAAAAATTTCAAGACAAAACATATTTTTTCCTTTGCAGCTCTCTTTATTATGAGTTTGCAGCAACAATAGTGGCGCCGTGCAAAAACAACTCTAGCTCTCAAGGTTACGCGAAAAAACTTGTTTGTTCATTGTCAAGGCCAACCAAATTAGATATCGGGTCTCGTATCTCACCCAGACGTGTCAACATAGCATTATGTTTACATTCACGTAGCGATAAAAAAACTGACGATAAAAAACTGCGATTACGTGTTGTTTATGTGAATATTTTATAACCTCAAACAATAAAAAATAAAATATTTTTAGTCAAATTGTAATCCTAATGTGCAATACCAAGGTAGAGAGGTAGGTATATCATGTTTGGTAAAAAGCTAATGAGTTGCATAAAAAAAGGTTTCAAATTAATGGGAATAGGCGAATATCTTGTTACTTGCGAGTACCTATATTTTCCTTTATTCTTAATGTGAAAAATACAATGCCATTTTCCTTCTTTTATACATTTTTCAAAAGTACAATTAAAAATTTTAATACATTAAAATTACGTATGTCATGTGTACGTAACTGTTTACAGCAAACTTGTTTTATAAATAAATATGTAGGGGTTAATCATGAGAACAAGGCAACGGAAGTGCGCTCGGCTTAATATGGGTAACCTTGGGGCTCACAATGCCTTAGTTATTTTAATGCAGTCGACAAAAAACGGCTGCCGACAGCAGACGGTGGCCCAGTTACATAAGTACGTAAGTTGGTAATCACTTTAAATATTCTTAAGTACCTACCTACTTGTTTTGTTGATATTTGAAACTTCGATATAGGAAGACAAATATCTAATTCAGACATTCAAAAATGCAATCTATCTGTGATTATTATGTAACTAAATTTGCTCCATTGTTCAATCACAAAAACATAATATATCCATAATACATAATATTTTGTTTTTAATATGTATATTTAAAAAATTTATAAGTCTCACAAAGTAATGAATATAATTATAAATTTATGAAGATATTGAACATTAACATCATTTATTTTTAAATCCAACGATATAAAAGACCTTGTTTACGAAACAAGACTGTTTTTGAATCGTTAGATAGGGAATGCAACATGGCGAACTTGGCCTTGGCTCTGGTATAAAAATAGCAACGTTGTTTATATCAAAACTGCGGCCGGGTTCGCGTGTGCAAACAACCGAACACGACCAAATTACAGCCTCCAGCCCGACTCGACGCCGGCGCACACCGCACACATTCTCTGTTTATTCAGGATGGCACAGTCCTGAGAGATAATGTTGATATAGTTGTTACTATTTTTAATGTTATAAAGAATATGTGTACTTGTATTTATTTATTTAGCAATTATTCCAGTCTTTTAAAAGTCCACTGCTGCCATAGTTGTCACCAGTTGTCACTTGGCAGCGGAGTTGTAACCGTAGTTTTTTTTTTAAATTATTATCAGAAAAAAGCTGCTGCCCATCTCCTGTTTCAGTTTCCCTCTACACTCACCACCATTACACGGTGTTTTTGTTTTAATGTTAATCTTACATATTTTAAAATATATCAATAATGTTATACTATACGACTATGTACATAAAGAAACGTTTTGTTTATGATTTTTTGTACCTAACAAAATAATTAAAAATGTATTTCATGATGAGAACATAAAATAACCATATAAATTTATGCACATTGTAAATAAAACGTAATTCAATCGTCTCGTTGGCGTGCCTGGCTAAGTAAATAAAGAGGGCGCGGTTTGCGATAGTCAATAGACAGATTGGTTTACTCTGATTGTTACTTAAGCGTTAAAAGCATTGCAGCTCACCACCATGCAGACGCTTCTTTTATTACTTGTTGGTTTAATATTTGTGTGGGACAAACACGAGGCATCGGCACCACAAGGCCGACCAGTCCATCATTTCGCGTTTCCATATTACTAAGCTTAAGAAAACAATCGCAATACAAAAATCAAAAACACTAATTTTTTTTCTGTATTTATTTTTTTAACAGTTCATAAAATTTTCTATTTATCAAACATTATTTGCTAATAAAACGCATACAGATAGATACAAATAATAAAATGAAACATCAGAGTTCATATTTCAGCTGCAGTGGGGTAAACCCTTTAAAATTAAAAAAGCAAAACTATTTTAAGTCTTCAAAATATATTTACACTAACAAATTGCAATATAAAATTTAATTCAGTTGAAAAAGGACTACGACAGCAAGCAACATTTATATGGAGCTTATGACATTGTTAATAATAATTCTTCGAAATAGTGTTTGGGGCTCACAACCAATGTGGCATTTGAATCAATTTAGCTCGCTTTATTACAGACGAGCATACAGAAGCAAGTTTAGTACAAAGATAAGCTATTGTGATTTGAAAGTAGACAACATGGTGGGAGTTGCGCGGGAACCGGTCGTCTACTTTCTCATTGAGACAATTCGACCCACGTTAGACGAGGGTGCAGCCGACTAATGACACTCGTATATCGTGATTACGCTACCATAAGAAAACAAGATCCCGAGTAACAAAATAACATCTGTTATTAGTCTCAAATAATTAATAGACCTTAAAATATACAATACAATACTTATTGTACAACAAGAAAAGATAAAAATAACAAATATTGAGCTAAAAAAATTGGCTTATTGCTACATAGCAATCTCTTCCAGACAACCCAGAAATGGAATTAAATAAAAAGATATATTTTTGGTAGATCAATGACCATAAATAAAAGTAGGAAGAGAGAGGAGTTAGAGGGACAAATAGTGTTCATTAACTTGTATGTATTAATCAATGTACAATCCTTATATGTATTCAAGAAGAATACATATAAGGATTGAGCACTTTTAATAGATTGGGATAAGGAATCTTACTCCAAGAACAAAGAATGATTTATCATAACAAGTGGAGGAGTGCACTGACTGGAATGAAATGGAATGGAGAGTGAGGAGGACATTGAATGTAAAGATATTCCTTCGAAGATTATGACAGGAGCTGAGCAATTTCAAAAACGTTCTTTTATATAGAGAGGACTTATATATTAAATAAGACGCAGTAGAGGGCAGAAACAATATGATAATTCCGACGAAGACGGATTGGGAGCCACTTGAGTTAAGTGCAGTATTCCGAGACATGGTCATATTTATGGAGCCTAAATATGAACTGTATACAGAGATTTTGGAATTGCTTGAGTTTGTTAAGCTTCTCCTAGGTGATATCAAGGTAACAAATGTCAGCTTAGTCGATAATAGGGAGTAGTAAAGCATTATTTTAGTGGAAATGGGTAAAAAGTGGTTAAGCTTCCGGAGTGAATTTGCATTAACTTGAGGAGTCCAAGAAAGACTAGAAACCAAAAGGATACCTATATTTTTAGTAACGTCATAATAATTGATAAGAGGCACCATCAAATATAACTGGTTGTAATTGACATTTTTAATACAGTGACATACTAATTATACGTCTATTATAAAAATATATTTGTGACATGGATGGTGTCTAAAGCATTTGTATTTTAGACTAAGATAATAATAGACAAATTAACGCTTAAAGTGTACTACAATGGAAACTTTGCATAAAATAATATGGACAAAACAACCGCCAAGGTGCCTTGGTGGCGTCATTTGAATATATACGAAAAGAACGTGCTTCGAAATTTTCTATGATATCCTCGCTTACATAATTATTATTGTGTATGCATGGATGTTGACGAAGCACGGTGTCAACACACGAATTGGATTTTCTTGTAATGTCCTGTCGTGTGTTCACTACAGAAATACGAACACAAAAATTCCAATATATTTGGTGTTCACACACTTGTGTATTGTGATGTGACGGCTATACCCAATAACTGGATATAGAAAATACCTCCTTACACCCCTAAAATGTTAAAAATTTAAATTGTTGATACACTTTATCGCATTTGTTGACATTATGAACTACGTGACATAGGTAAGATCTATTTTCGAATTTATAATAAGTAGAATTTTTTACGTAGTAGAGCCATACTGCAGCTATATTGTTACATGGTAGAGCCATGCTGTAGATATATTTTGACGTGATAGAGCCATGCTACAACTATTTTCACGTGTAGAGTCATGCAGCACCTATGTTTTCACGTGGTAAAGCCATGCTGCAGCTATATTATCGTTGTATCATGAATGGGTCGGCTCTATCGGGGAAGAACCACGCTCTCATAGAATATCAGCGTAAAATAGCAGCTTAATGCTGCTGTGTTTTGTGTGGAGAACCTGAGACCCATTTTACTGGAAACGAGGCATTACATCTTAGTGCTTACGGGTAACACGCATCTGCATTTGAATTCATAATCGAGGGTGTAGATCTTTATGGGCCATTCACTTACCGTGAGGTGGATTATGTGCTCGTTTGATTCGCACACAAAATCTAAAAAACAGTAGAGCGTGAATTTATTATTAACGAAACTAAACATATCTTTATTAGAAACATCTGACAAAATTTATGATACAAAATTTAAATTACGAATAAGATCTCTATCAAAATGTGAACAAAACAGAATGTTTACGCTGTTTTGTAACAAATGGCATAGTAAATTTCCGAGCAAGGTCGACTTGTTATTATAATTATTATACATATTATGTCACGTTACCGTCGTATCTTTATTGGGTACAATGTAATAAACGAAAAAAAAAATCTGTTGTGTTTTATATTATGTTTTTCTCATGCCGTTGCTGAAAACAACTTTGTAACTTTTTAATGAATGTTAATAGGATTCTTACAAATCAATACTACAAAATGTTTTGATGAAAACCAGTATTGTTTTAGAATATTAAATAGCTTTTTGTGTTATAATATAAATATGCCTTAAATAAAGTACTAGAATCGCAACATGCGGCCGGAATTGATTTATAAATTTATATTGTTTAGTCATCTCAAACTCTATCAGTAGGTACTCGATAAACAAAATAGCGATTATTATACTTTAATTTGAAATTATTTACATTTAATATAATTATTCGAAGAATATCGCATGGTGAAAGATCTAAATATTTAAAAATAAGTAAAGTTATTTAATGCGATTATTTATATTTTAATAATTACAAATAATTATAATTTAAAAATGGTAGGTAGAGTCATAAATATATAAATGAGTAATATAAGCAAAGTACCTATAATGGTGCAACCTGATCGGACGATAAATGCGAGCGAATGAATACCAACCGAGTAGAGCATTGTAAACAACGAAGACCTTGGCCTCGGCCGCACAATGGGCCCCACTAAATTCGATTACCTAACACTCGGCGCAGTTGTTTTACTCACGATTTTTGCTATACAAGCTAACTGCGCCGTCGGCGCCCCTCATAAAACGCTGTTATAAAAACACGCATTACTTTAAGTTCAAACTTTATATAAAAGTACCTATTTTTTTTTGTTAACCTAAAACATAAAGATCAGTACCTACATCACGTACAGTTTCTATTTTGTACCGTGTTTACGGGCAAATATTATATCCACAGCAACTGCGACAGATTATATTCTATAGAAAAATGTTTTATTTCAAGTATTGTTTATTTACATACAAGGACAAATTATGTTGCAAGTCACTACAAATTCAGGACTAATACGAAGGAACATTATTACAGAGCACAATGGCCGGAAACGGCCTTATCCGTATAGTAGGAATTGATTTAAGGCTAATAATTATTAATGAATTACTACGGAGAAATATTTAGATAACAAAAGAGGGTTCAAGAAACATCTAAATAAGAGCCCTCATTAGAATTCCAGAATGTGTTCCGCGCCAGTAACAAAGACGCCGATCACTCTTCTATTGGATAATTTCACGGTAAAACTTCCTCATTAATTCGAACGAGTCAAAATATTTCTTTGAAAAGTGAGTGATATTGGATACGGACAAAGAACATTTTGCTTACATATTTCACTAAATTTTATTTTACTTATCGAATATGAGACTAAATTAAAATATTTATTTTAAAATTTGGGAATCAATTAACTGTTTTAACACCCTCAAAAATAATACGAAATAATTGGAAATTATTAGCATGCCAATCAGCATTTATTAATTACGAGCCTTCTATAATTTTAATGCTGAACTTAATGAGTTTTCAAAGAAATGTGTAGCTTAAAAATTTGCCCATGCTGGGAGGGCTACAGCAATAGAAAACATGGTGGCGGTGCCTACGAAACTGGCAATGTAATTTCCTATAAAACAGTTGGTATTGGGCTTAGCATTGAATTAACAGAAGTACACATAGGGTGGATGCCCCTAATACCAGCCATGCCCCTAATTCCAGCCTTTTCGCCTTTTTACTTCGTAAATAATATTTTTAGTAGTCTTAACTACAAATATTGTCACCTGAAAAATTCTTCGTAACTAGAAGAAAGTATATTTCAAATATTACCTCACAGTTTTAAACCTTACAGTGTTAAATTAAAAATAAAAACACGTACGCGACGAAAACACTCATTTTCCTAATTTTTTGACAAGTTATGATCCCGGTAAAACTATGCTTACTTTACATTATCTCATATATAGGCTTTTAGATTTGTATGAATATGACTATAGACATAATAATGCAGTCATATTTGTTTAAATTTACAAGTTATTTATTTTCTTTTAATGGACATTAATGGGGCTGTAATTAGATATACGAAATGTATGGAGTGCATAATGTCAGCCGCTTGGCTGTTATTTGGTTTGATTTGGTACCCAATAAGAAGTACCTAATTTCAGCCACGTAATATAAATCAGAGCTGTCATAAACTGGAATAAATACCATTAATTAGATCATAACTTATTTTATAGTTAAGAGAGTTATGATCAATTCGTCTGTTTTAAAATTGGTTTTAGATTTTAAAGTTTAGCAAAAGATGTACTAGCTTTTCTATCTGACATTCGGTGTATATTAAGAACACCTTAATATTCAATTATTTTTTGTGAAAGAAGAATAAAGAAGCTATAAATATAGTAGGTATATACAAGTAAAAACTATAACTTAGTAATACTGATTAAAACTTAGAACATAAATGAAAAACTCATGACAAGGAAAGTGGTTTAGGACCAGGCTTTGCGGCAGTCTATGGAGGAGGATGTTCCGTAGTGGACTTGTGTAAGGTTGTAATGACGATGACGATTTGAAAACTTGGATGATTAAATTATTAGAAATCGATGTACTGCATAATATTTTATCATATTTGCTTTAATTTATTGAACTGCTTTAAAGTAAAACACAGTAAATTAAGTACTAAAACATGAAAATAAAATGTTGTCGTCTGCCTTAATAAATATTCCATGCTTGTGACATCATCATCATCATTACAGCCCTTCACAAGTCCACTGCTGAACATAGGCCTCCCCCAAAGAATGCCACAAAGCACGGTCCTGAGCCACCTGCATCCATCGACTTCCTGCAAATCTTACCAGGTCGTCACTCCATCTAGTGGGGGGACGCCCTACACTTCGCCTGCCGGTACGAGGCTGCCACTCGAGAACCTTTCTTCCCCATCGGTTGTCGGTTCTTCGAGCTATATGGCCGGCCCATTGCCACTTCAGCTTACTAATCCGTTGGGCTATGTCGGTCACTCTGGTTCTACTGCGGATATCCTCATTTCTGAGTTTATCACGCAGAGAAACTCCGACTTGTGACATGCAGATTCAAAATTAAAAGTTATTACGAATTTATTACTGTGCCTCTAAAACTTACCTACAATAGGTACCAACCAAAAACTCAAAAGGCATAATCCTATGCTATGCTGGCATTAGGTACACAAAAGGACGACATTCGGTTCAGGGTGGCTGGAATTTAAGCCATAACGCCTTTTTTGCTTATCGTCGTTTTTAAAATTGTACTTGAAATAATATGATTGTAAATACGTGTTTATTACATTTGTTCATAAATAACCTATCGATTAAAACAAATGTTTAAAAATATTGTACCCTAATTAAAATAGTGGGAATTTTTAAAGTTTAAATTGGCACTAAAAGGCTAGTAAAAATTGTTACTTTCAGCTTATATATGTTACGGCTAAAAGCCGAAGTGCGTTTACACCTAATTTTAGCCGGCTACAACAAAGTGTAATTAGTTAAACTTCATTTTATGCATCAGAAAAGTCAGACTTCTCCACAGTAGTCCTGATGATTTGCTATATTCTTCACGCTTGGCAGGCGTATTGACGATCACGACACGTTTGACCCTGCTTTACTTCTCCGGTCGGGCTATCTAATCCATCGCAAACGTAATTGTTTTACCGCCATCTATCGAAAGCCATTAGGTGTTATCAACATATTCTATAATTGCCTCTTACGACAGCCAAAAGACGAAATGGGTTGAATACTCAAACGCCGCCATGCAGCTATTAAAATGAGAATAAAAATGAAAGATAACTTTATTTGTCTTGTTTTTTATAATTAGGTTTTAGTTTTAGTAAATACAATTTTATGCAAATGGTTTACGCCTATGAGAATGCCATTCATTAAATTAAGAGCTTACATAATATTCAAGTTTGATTAACTGAAATTTATGATTGCATGAATATATATTATAGACAAGGCATAAACCGGTTAGCTTGAAAAATTTGTAAGTGGTTGAGCTAAAATCTTTAAATAATACGATGTTATAAAAGGTTTCTTAAATAAATGATATCAATGTTATAAGAGATTTCTTAAATAATTATAATTGTATTCATCGAAATGATATATTTTAAACCCGTTTGGACATCATAAGTATGTAAATAATTACTTCTTTTCACGATGGAGCGCAAAATATCGCATGGTCGTTTTAACAAATCGATAACAACATGTTACATCTGGTATTTAAAGGTAAATATTTTGTATTTTTTTTATTGATTTTTATACCTTGACTATTTTTTAATTATATTACCTTGAATATCTTGCGCGCCCTTTCAAAATATCATGTGTGTATTTATTTGTATTGCATGTATATTTATAAACACTAAAACAACGAATTATGTAAAATACGATAATATATTACAATATATTAAAATGGCATGAAATGTAAATGCACAATTATATATTTTGGTACCGTAATGGACAAAGGCTTTTGAATTGTAAAAATACGTGGTCAAAACTCAAAGCATAAAAATAAGCATCTTGGTGGAAGAACATAATTTGAATATATTTCTTTTCTTTTATTTGCAAAATATTTTACTATTAAAATTATTACTGAAGTTTTTTAAGAAATTGGTTAATTAATCGGTATCGTAAGACTTTAATTTAAATAGAGGGATAATTAATAGAATCAGGCGTTACTTTGCGGAGGTCCAGTCGAGCGGATGTACGCGAAGTAATTTTTTACCAACTTTAATAAATAGAGGGAAACTAATCAGAAGATGGGCAGCATCGTCTTCCTAATAACGACTCATAATAAAGAATAAAATACTGCGGTTTCCAACACGCCTGCAGAGCGTGGCAACTATAGCAAATAGATAGCCCTATGAGGCAATCTATAGGGGAGGACCATGTTTAGTAGTGGACTTTAATAGGCTGTAATGGTAACGGCAGTCTTTAATTAGCTTGCAGCAGTCCACAGCTAGGATATAGGATTATCTCAAGGTAATATGATTTACCATAATTTCTACAATGGACAGTGTGTAATTTTTTAAAAGAGTTGTGTTACACCCGTTTTTTTTTAAATAAAACTATACTGACAAATGAACTAACGGTCCATCTGATGACAAGTGGCTACTGCAGTCCATGGACATCCGCAGCCAGTCAAACAAAACAAAGAAGGCTAACGAAGCGTTGTCACCTCTGAGGAACACACATAGAGGTGCGTTGTCACGTCCTGTCATTGTACTAGCTCTCTAAGGGTGCGTACAGATTAAGTAACATGTTGTATAACTTTTGTTTTATAACACGTCTACATTATGTAACATTGTTATCCAACATTGCAACATATAACAATACTGTACACATTAGAATAACAATTCAATATAACAATGTTATATGACATTGTCGTATGACATTGTACGTTTGTCGTTCTGCCGTTCGAGTTATATAACCTTTGTCCACGTTATATAACTGGTTTTATAACATTCAGCCTCCACATTACTGAAACATGTTATGTTATATAATGTGTACGCACTGTAACGGCCGGTCTCAATAACCTATCTATCTCATACTGGAAGTTAAAAAGTCTACCATTGGTCCATTGGTATCTATAGTTACATTTTTCCGTTTCAATAATCAAAGATAGATGGAAATATTTAACCATCACATTGATCTACCGTTAGGAGGACTTACCGACTACCTGAGTTAAGTGGGTTCATAGAAAAAAAATAATAGTTGACCGTTTCAACAACGTTTTGGCAGTTAACTGGCGATAGTTCAAATTACCAGATGTCAGAGTTTTGTCTATCGCCCAATTTTGAAAGTTAGCAAATATTTGTCGTGTTTTTAAATAAATGAAACCTATTTAATATGTAAAAATGATCGGTTTTTTTGATTCCGGAGGTATTGTAGATACTGAAAACAGCCGAGTTCATACTCGAATAAATTACAGAAGTGAATTTTCTGACTCTGAATTTACATATTATATTCATTAGATTAAATAAAACGTCCGTCTTTAAATGTAATTTCTTCGAGGTGAGTAAAGAAACTTGTGAACAAACATTTTTACATAATGTATAGTCGAAATATACCACCCAACATTATTTTAGACAATAAACATGGAATGTCAATTATTGTAACATTTTAGGAATAAAGGAATATCAAAATTTAAATTAAATAATAAGTTATTTCAGCTTCGATTTTTGGTTGTGGTGTATACAAACTGTCAAGTCAAGCAAGTGTCAATGCCGAACGCCAAGCGCTACGTTTCGTTATTTCGTGTTTTAAGATAAAATTTTGTAATTATTTGATATTTGACAATTGGAATAATTGTCAATATTATATTAAAATACTAACAACTACAATAATTGAAAACATTATATAATAATCATAGTATTTTCAATACATCGTAATACTTTATTATAAAAGACGACGAAATTCACTTCGAAGGAAAAACAAAACGCTTAGGAGGGACGCATAAAGTTATAATGTGCTATTTGTCTTGTATCATGGCTAAGCTTTCGAATACCACGATATTGGGACGACAGTAACAGACAGTTTAAACGTAACTGTTTACCTTGGGTAGCTACGAGTATCTACTTATAACTGATTGTAGGGAATTGAGACCGGCCGTAAACCAGTGATTCCCAACCAGTGGTCCGCAAGAGCTTAAATATGGTCCGCGAAAGTTTAAAATATTTTATCTACCTAACGGTTAACACATTTATTATTTTCTCGTCACGCGGTCAGTGCAACACCGCGCATCACGTTAGTAAGCTAGCTCTAGCTTTCACAATAAATACACAAATAATACTGTTAATGAATGCTTCTTTTCAGTTTATTATATAATTATGTTAAAAGTTGTGATTATAATTTATTGTTAGATTAACACATTTTTTTCTTTCACCTTGTGATCTCTGCTAACTAAAAAAAAATCAAACTGATCCCTAGTTAAAAAAAGGTTGGGAAACCCTGCTCTAAGCCCTCAGAGCGGAACACAGCAGTGCAAGCCCTGATATTTGGCGGCCAAAAATTACTAAGAGGTTTGTACCCACGCAAACGGACACCTAGGTAGAAACCTATTAAAGGTTTCAGGCTAGGAGTCTCAGAAATATCCTGCTACCACTTATTAAAAATATAACCAGCGTAAAGAATTGATGCCTTGTAAGAAAAGGGTATTTTTAGTCGTTGTCTTTACATATTCTTAAATATATTATATTCTTAAATCCAAATCCTCTAAAGAATCCATGTATCTATTTTCAACCAGCAATATATGATATAATATATCAAATAACCGAGTACAGTAATTACACATTAAGTAAGCGCAACATCAGATGCTAAAAATGCTATATTTTGCATAAGTTAGTGTCAAACCTGATCGATCTTCAAATTGTCGTCTACCATCTCCTCTTTGTAGACTACTGAAGACGCTGAAGGTACTACCAATTATGTTAGTGAATAAATCCACTGATGAACACGTTTCTCATAATATGTTGCCCTATAGAGAGGATATCTTCCATACTCGTAGTTGCCACTTGCCACGCAAGTCAAACGGGTTGGCAATGGCAGTTTTTTTTTATTTTAGTTGGTCTATCGCCTCTTATGACATCTACAGGACGATATGGGTAGTGGATTTTCTTACACCGTCACTAGACGGAGTTATGTGCGTATATTAGTAATTACTATGTCAAACTTTCTTGAAATTGTTTCCAAAATTCATTTCACGTAGGCAATACCGTTTTGCTGCCCATCATCACCCTGTGATTCCGTGATGAACATTATACAAGAAAAAAAAAAAAGAAATTTTACGTAATGTGCGCGCTACCACAAAAAAGGTAAAAATGCATCACAATAAGGACGCGAATTGTTTCAGATCCAATTGTTATAAAGTTGTATGTATGTTATATATATTATAGATAGTAACATTATAGATAATGAGTTAGTTTAAGTAAATTATGTAAAGTAATACACAGTGACAAGTTTTAAACTGATCTAACATAACGTTACACTTAATTTATTCCGAAATAAGCTGCACAATTCCATTTAATGGTGCAGTTAATACTATGTTTGGTGCCTTATTAGAACATTCAATAATGAAACAATCGATCCTTAAAACTTGCAAATTAACTTGTCAGTAATAAATGTCTGTCATATAAGATGTCGAAATGACTATTTATCTATGCTTAATAATGTACAAACTTCGAGTGCCTTAATGGAAACATCAAGGTTGATTTGATTACATTAGGCTGTAAGTGGCTCTCACAGCCCATGACTGAAATTAAAAACAAAGAAGGCTACACAGATCCAATGTCACCCTTGAGTACTAATATAAAAAACAACGTATTCTATAATTATATTAGCTTTCCGAGCCATCCAACCGGAACACAGCTGAGTGTGAATGTACCAACTCTTAGACTGAAAACGAGCCTCGTCACCTAATGACTATTTATAACAGTAGATGTTTTAACAATAGACGATTGGGAAATTTTAAAATAACTCGTAGGAAAAACAACTGAGCTATGAGTGTTTGCGATTTGGGCAACGTGCACGTATTTAGTGTGGTATGGTAGCGGTGTAACAGAATCCGTTAAGTATCCCATTGCGGCCCGTTGATGTTGTACGAGGTGACTATAGAAATCGTCGGAATAATGTTATGAATACCGATAGATTACCGGTTGTACCCCAACTAGTTCGCGGGCATCAGCGTCAAAGGTGCTGGACTGATCTGGTATTGCGACCCTCAATCCGCATGTCAGCGTGACAATTAAGGCTAATCCTCCAAACTCTTAAAGGGGGAGTGTTAAGGCGTATATTTTATCGTTACCGTTACAGCCTATTATAGTCCACTGTTGAACGTGGGCCTCCCCCATAGATTGCCTCATTGCCATAGGTGCCGCGCTTGGCAAGCGGATTGGCAACCGCAGTTTTTTATTACATAGCAAACAAGTACGAAACATTTTTTTCGTACAACACATGTGAATTATTAGGAGTTATGTTACTCATAAAACACAGCAGCCTGACATATGCTGACTACGCTTTGTCACATAATTTAATAGCTCGTTCAGGCAATTCAAGGATCCGCTATAAATTAACATACATCTTGCACCGCGTTCGCACGAATCTGACCTACGCATGTCCAGTGTGATGAATACTCATAGAAATTGAAACCAATGTGAACGTACATTCAAATGTCGAGGAATTGAAAATGAAATGTCAGTTCGTAACATAACGCATGTTAATAATGACGTTTTACAAGTAATAAAAAACAAACATTGATATTGATGACTATATTACAAAACAATTTATCATCATCATCATCATCATCATAAGCTCCACAAATAGATTGCCTCATAAGGGTAATATTTGGCATAGTTGGTCGGCAACCACGATTTTAAGTATATTCAACTATTAGCAACGTTAAATTTAATAACAACAACTATTCACTTTAAAATGCAAATACCAAGTAACCAAAGTGGTAAATGTAAATGTACATTGAAATTGATTAAAATACAGTGACAGAATTTATTAATGGAACATAAATTTATGAAACAAATTATAAAATACTGCGACTCAGCCACATGTTTGTACTGACGCATATGAATATTGTGCGAGAATAGATGATATATACAATAAAAATAAAAACGTGTACACACAGTGATATCAAAACATCATCATTCATCATCATCATCATCAGTTAATAACTAATTTACTATATTTACAAACGTAAAAATAATATACTTATAAAATTTAATATCAAAGTGTCCAGTCAACGCACCCATAAATCTATGTATCTTATCTGTACGTCAATAGCACTGCATTGCAACATAATATATTGCAAGAATCACTTGCGTGAATTTTATAGAAGGGCCATTTGTAACGCTGATTTGAATTAAGTCCGCCACCAACTTAATTAGTAGTGGAGACACTAAGAGGGTTAGGCAGAAAAGAGTACATTTGGAAATATAACCCTGTCTGGGAAGCCACAGCGAATTTAATCAGACGACAAAGACACCCTCGTTGTAGGGAGTTAAATTGGACTCCGTTCCTGGAAAAGTTAGGACCGGAATTGCGTATCCATTTAAAGGGAGTTAATAATTGATGAATATTAAAAATTTACAAACTTATCAACGGAATATAGTCTTGATATAATAATAATATATTATACGTATACGTACTATCTATATATACTAGATCGTATTTTACCGACTGCGATAGAGCCTAAAATGATAGTAATATTTTGGCTGGAATGTAGGTAGGTACGTCAACAAATTTTGTCTCCCCCCCCCCCCCCCCCCCGAAATCCTAAGCTAGTAATTGCCGGATAATGACAAACACATCTTAATCGAAATGTGATGACTCTGCGGTTACTGTAAACTAGATAATGCCACTATAAAATAAATAAAGTGGATTCAACTGTCAAATGCCTGCGACCTGAAAAATAACCTATACCCTTCAATACCTAATATTAATTAGATCATAGCAGTCAGATTCTTTGCTTTTTATTAATAATTTACTTGCTAAGCGTGGGGAGCCTCTAGACTAGACTAGAACAAAGTATGCTTCCCATCCATAAAATTAAAACTGATTAGCTCTAATAGATTAAATGGTTTCTTTTCCGTGACATTAGGATAATTCAGTTTCTTACGATAAAAGGCGTGATAGCGTTTGACCTTTGGGCAATGAACACTAGTGCACGAGCTCAACGAACTACTGAACTTTGCGTATAACCGTTGCTATTACAACACTACATTCCCAACGCTCACTGATACTTACCAAGTGATTTAACAACTGGCTTAGTGCCATATTTCAATACGATTGTTATTAAAATAAGTTTATTTAATATCCAAGCATGACGCGTAAGTTATGCGATGTGTACATAGGCGCATTCTTCTCGAACGACCTCAATTAAATCGCTCCATACGATTTATAATATTGATAAGTTCATGGTTGCAAAGTGAATAAAAGAGCTAATTATAGATTTATGATATAATATTGCATTTATTGTTAGCTTAATGGTAGCATTAAATGTCGAATCATATAATATGATATCTGCTTGTTATGATTTTAATAAGCTAACTTGAATTACAATCAGTAGTACTATCTGGGTACAGATATTATAAATTTAAAATATGGGGTTTCGAAGCTTGATTCTTGCCGATTTTTCGAAAAATTCGATTCAAATTCACGATAAACCAAGTACCTATCTATGTTTCTTTAGGTAAGTACTGAGCATAAAACGTAAGTTTCTGTAATAGCAAACTATTTAGAAAGAGAACAGTTTAAGAATTTAATGTTCTGCAGGTTTTAAAATATCGTTTAGTGTAACAATGTAATTTATTAAAAAAAAAACTTTAAATAAAAAATAAAAGTCTACAATTTGAAGTAATTTGTTGTTTAAAGTCGGTTTTTAATTTTTATCAACACAATTTTTTTTTTACTCTTGAGCGGACTCAGAAATACCACAATATTAATTTCATCTAAATAGTTATATAAAAAATTTCACCTCAATTTTGACACCATTACCAGTTGACACAAGAATTTTTCCCTAAATTTATATGGGACCATATCTGAAGTATTACATAACCTTTTTAATGAAAAACAATTATCAAAATCGGTTAACAATTGACGAACATATCGCGTAGGTACTATACATACAAAAAAGAATGTACTGTTGAATTGTAGGTAAACCTCGTACCTCCTGATTTTTTTGAACTTTTTTTTAAATTAGGATAAGGGTGACAAACGAGCACACAGTCCACCAGGTGGTAAGTGGTTGCTGTGGCCCATAGATTAGATATCTATGGGCCACAGCATCTACATCTATCCTCGATGACGAATCAAAATGCGAATGCGTTGTCACCCTCGAGTACTAAAATGGAATGCCTCGTTTCTAGTAAATAGGGTCTCCGGTTCTCTACACTCACCATACGAAACACAGCAGCGTGTAGCTGCTATTTTACGTTGGTATTCTGTGAACTCTACTAAAAAGGAACATAATATTATGTTAAACTTATGTAGATATAAAAAATATTTAATAATAAATAGTTTTGCGCTTTTTGGCAAAGTGTATACAATAATTTATTGTAAAATTGATATGGTAGCTATACCGCATATGCGTCAAGGAACAATTGCGTGCAACCTTCGAAAGTTTTCATAAGTTGCAAATGCAATACAAAGAAAGTGGCCTTTGACAGCATAGCGGCGCGGCAACGTCGCATCGTATATTTAGCCCGGAACATAAAAGCTTCGCTTACAAATTTAATTGCATCGACGATCGCCCGCCGCGCGACGCAAATAGCAACGCCGCGGCCCTGAACCTACCCGAACTTTCTCCCGATCCCGGTGCAATGGAGGAAGTATTTGAAGCCACCGCGCGTTGGGGCTTCCTTCGACGCTTAGTACATTTGATAAGCAAACTCTACAGTTACATTAACTAAAATTTTATTTAACTAAGCACAAATTCAAAATACTACTCAAGTTCGAGAAACTAAAGTTTTCGATTAAAATAGTAAGCTATGTTATAATAAGAGTTTCAATTAAAAACAAAAATACTCGGTAATAGTGCTAGATATAGATAACATTTAATGGAATAAAACTAACTACGAATTTTATTACGTTTAATTCTAACTTATTTTTAATTCCCAACCTATATAGAGTGCGTAGCAGAAGCCACGATAATCGGGGAACAGAAAACATTTAAATTTGATTATTTATACGTCAAAGGTTTTCGGCAAGAGATATTTGCACCTAATTTAAAGGAATGGTTAAGTTATTTTAAGTATGCTAATATTCAAAGTCATTCAACACACAAGAAGCAATCACAAATTTTGCCCAACTACCCTCTGTGCCAACCAATCTTAGTTTCATACGACATTGACACGTTACGGTATAATATAGTTGGTCAGTTTGCGTGACTGAGCCAGAACTTGCAACTTAAAGTCATTTCGAAAATTAATGGTTAAAATATGCATAGTCCGCTCTGTATTGTCGCCGCGTCGCCGCCAGACTGAACAATGAAGACCACTATTGTGCTGACCTACGCGAGGGTTGACGTCAAAACACAAATTATAGTAGCATTTCGTTATGAAACAATGATTACCTTTTTGAATATATGAAGTAATGGTTAAATTTTTCAATTTAAAACAAAAAGCACTGCGTTTTAGCAATAACAAGAAAAAAAAAATACAACACTGAAACGACATATTGTACTTATTTGTTACTTCATACATTTACAGCCTATTAAAATTCACTGCTGAACATAGGCCTCCCCCATAGATTACCTCATAGAGGGGATATTTGCCATAGTTGCCACGCTTGGCTAGCGGGTTGGCAACGGCAATTTATTTTTATTTTTAATCGTTATTAGGAAGACGCTGCTGCCCATCTCCTGATTTGTTTTCCTCTGTCCCTGGTGTGTCTTACGACACCCACGCGATGATATGGAGTAGTGGATATTCTTATACCGCCACTACACGGAACTGTTACTTGGTATATTATTTTTTTTTATTTCGTCTATAACAAATACGTGGAATGTAACATGAGAGGTTTGTTTGTGCTTAGAAAAAGTATATTTACATTTATATTTCATGTCCAGTATTACATTTTAAAAGGTTATTCTTTTGTAATATTATACATTTTGTACTATTCATAACGGCAACTTCAAATGTAATAATTATGTAAAACTGAATGCGCAGGCGCAAATATAGAAATATTTGCCCCACCCACAAGAACTCTTTTACTGTCTTTAAATTAAACTTTAAAATTTAGGAGTATTTTTTTTAAAATACTAGTGGAGTACTTTACAGGCTTGGATTGTTGGAATATTAACATTATAGTAAACATTTTTAACCATTCCATCAAATCCGAAAGCGCTGTACTGGGGGCGGGTTACAACAATAGTCGAATATCTCACAGAATACCAACGTAAAATAGCAGGTTTCGTAAGGTGAGTGTAGAGAACCGGAGACCCTTTTTACTGGAAACGAGGCATTCCATCTTAGTCCTCACGGGTGACAACGCACCTGCATTTTGATTCCTAATCCAAAGATAGATGTAGATGTCTATGGGCCACAGCAACCACTTACAATCATCAGGTGTGGGCTTGTTTGTCATCCTTATCCTATAAAAAAAATCTAATTTGAACCCACGGCTCTTAAGTTACGCACTACATATTTATAAAGCAGCAAACAACATGTTTGAATTATAAAATTAAAGAAAAGACCGAAATGTTAAAAATCGTACAAATAAACAAACAAAAAAATAAATCCAAGTAAATGCGTCGTACCGATCCCGCACGCAGAGCGTACGTGCCCCACGCGCGTCCCCACACAATACATACCATGTACTCGAATACATCTTCATCCGACACCAGTATGCATAATCACGCGAATTTGCAAGTAAAATAACAATACCCGGCACTTTTTATACTTTTGCAAATGCAAAAAGCATTGTGTTCTCACCAAAGTTTACACGTCAGAACTATGGTGTTGAAACTTGGTGCAAGGTCGCTTAGGTCGCGTGACGCAGTTAAATATCGTAGTAGCGAAAGAGAAGCATGCAGGAGGGAATCGGAGATATTGTTCGGGTGCAATAATTTATGCGGGCATGCGCCGTTGCATCGATGACGCCCTAAAAACGGCACTAACAACGAGTCTTGCCGCCCTCTGCAACTGCAGGAAAACAGGCTAGTGTCCCGATGCACTCCATGCTACTGCGTCTTAAATATTATGTTGCTAACTGCGCATTTAACGAGCACTACCGGAAGTAAGGTGTTCAAGGTTTTAGAAAGTGAGTTTTCTGCGTCACAAGTTCTTCATCAATTTTAATTGAAAGGAATTAAATTAGTTTTACGTTTTTCCGGGTAAAAATATTGTTACAAATCCATTATGAGATGTACCTATATGTAAAAAGTAGCTTTGATATATTATATATTTTTTGCAACGTACATGACAGTAAGTTTCCTTGAAAACCTTTAGTTATTTATTTATTATTTATTGCAATCATCTATAACTAAGAATGGGACTAATCAACCCTGGAAGAAATGTAATATAAATTTATATTAACTGATGTAAATTTAGGACAACCTGCGCCCTCTTTTCCCAAAAGAGGGTCGCTTCCGATCTGGCAGAGAGGCTTCATAGGCCATTGCCATTCCCCAAAGGCGGTTTTTAGCGGGTAACACTTAGGGTTAAGGTTAGGTTAGTCACAGTGAGTCCCGCATAACCACGACAGACCGGCTGTCGTGGTATGCATAAAGCATTTACCACCTCCTCGCGTTATCGGGGTAGCCCTTTCCAATAGCTTCTGGGCGCAAAAAAAAATTAGGACAAGCGCATAATAAAAAAGACAAGGTAGCTCAGGCTCAGGCCGACTTTTATAACCCCTTGAACCCAGTTTGAACCCCATCGACACAACTGAAATTGATTATGGAATAATTGTCGAAAAAAAGTAGAAACCCCACATCTTGTTGTAACAAATCAAAAATAATCCACACACACCACGCATTACTACTGAGGCACGCACAGCTTTTGACGTATATTATTATCTGTAACTTTTTTATGGCGCTGTTATACATTTTTATTTATATAATATATGAAAAACCACTTAAACTTTTCAATAAGATTACCAATTCCGTAAAATCTATATATAATAGTGACCGCCTTCAAGTTTATTTCCATTATTTTGTGCAAGATCTACGAGCACCTACTAGTGTCAAAGAATAGATACTCGTATGTAGGTACCGAAAACCTAATTCAGAGGTAAAGACACTACTATAGCTACTTTGAATTGCAATTGAATTTTTTTGTTTGTATAATTTAGTGCAAAAACTACTTCGTGAAGCTATTTAAAAACAACTCGTTCCACATGTTTGTCACTGTTTGTTTGAATATTTAGTTAAGTACAATCAAAATGTCTATATTTGTTATGTGTATCACTTCATGATATCCTTTAGCGGCCTCCCCTCTTCAAGTGTTCACGCGCCACTAAGCGATGTGACTCATAGTTGTCGCGCCTCAGACGACTTAAGGAACTGTTATGAACTGCCTAGAAATTTAATTTTTAATAAAATAAAAATTGAAAATGTTTAATTAAAATTCTTGTGTGTCACCCAACTGGATGGAGTAAAGATCCGATGAAATACGCAGGTAGCAGGTGGCTCGACACCGAACTTTGTGGCAAACTATGGGGAGGCCTTTGTTCACCAATAAATTTGTGATGGGCTGTAGTGATAGTGATAAAAAGTAAAAGCCGACTTCTAAGACTTTTTTTAAATATTCTATTTATTATATTAATATTTTTACGTGGTAGAGCCATGCTGCAGCTATATTAACTGTATAGTTGTAGCACGAATGGGTCGGCTCGACCGGGGAAGGACCACGCTCTCACAGTATACCAGCCAATACCAGCGTAAAATAGCAGCTTAACGCTGCTGTGTTTCGTATGGTGAGTGTAGAGAACCGGAAACCCTTTTACTGGAAAAGAGGCATTCCATCTTAGTCCTCACGGGTGACAAGTTGTCACCCGTGAGGACTAAGATGGAATGCATTTTGGGTGACAACGCATCCGCATTCTGATTCGGAAACGAAGATAGATGTAGATGTCTATGGGCACAGCAACCACTTACCATAAGGTGGACTGTATGCTTGTTTGTTACCCTTATCGTATAAAAAAAAATTAAAAATAAATGAAAAAACTAAAAAGAATAAAATAATTTCCACATTACACCTACAAAAGTCGGAATGTTTTTTGTCTGTGTGTATGTATACGTTTGTTTCTTCCTTTCTTTGTGATCTCTTTTTTAAGTTTGTATTTTGAAGTAAGTAGGTACCGGGTTTCGTTACATTCGCACTTATAAATAGTTTAACACTAAGAAATAAAATAAAATATTCATCTATTATTGTAAGTATCATCCTAAAAATAAAAGACAAAATTTAATTATTAATTGTGAAAATGGATCGACTCACTATCATTAGAAATAAGACAAAAATATTTTTATACCTGTGGAAATGTAAGCCGTAGTATAGTTTATTCATTTATAACAATTTTACTAGCAGTAACAGTACTGTAATTTTTAAAAACCATTTTTTATCTCAGTTTATTTCCAACACGTAACATTTAAAAAATTTATTTCGCTCAAATTAATACAGACTATTCAAAACGCACGAATGATTTTGCCAGGTTTTGATAGTAGCTGCTAGTTATGAAACGTAAAAACAAGGAAGCATGGAGCCTTAACAAGAGTATTATGTTCTTATGTTGGCCTGGTGGGCTCGCCCCAAGGTTACAATAAACGTGATCAGACTGTTTTTTGTGTCGCCACCGTTTAGCGATCCAAATACTAATCACCCTGAGAATAAATTTATCTACTTGAGTTCGAGATTTTTGTAAAAGTACTTTTTGTAAGCGAACAATTGTTTATTTTTTGAATATACGAACTGGGCACCAGCGTCTAACGTAACGGTAATATTTAACTAGTTTTTAACTAATCTTGGATAGTAAAATCAACTGTCATTTTTAAATTAGTAGTGCTTATTCTGCTGAGTATATAATATTATCGAGATATCGAGTAGTTTTTAAGCTTTAATTAGAAGTTTTTTGTTTGAAAAGCTTCATTCTTAAGTTAAAGCACCTAAGTATTACTCTAAGTTATGTATAGAATAGAAGCTTAATTAGCGAATTCGAAACTGGCATTGCTTAGTTGCACTGGTCGGGTCAGAATCGAACACGAGAAAGACCATTACATTTAGGCCTCGCAGGGCCAAAGGTGTCTGTTAGTCGTATCCTAATTGTCTGAGCAGCGACATGAGCGAAATTAGTTAACTGTAGAGGGCTCAAGGGTCAGGGTCTGGCTCAATTTAACTAAATTTACTTTATTTATTTTAAAACTGCACGCGCCTGATTGTGTTATTGGTAGATTTTGTTACATTAATTGTATTAAGTATCACAATTTTCAATACTTTTATTTGACCAATTAAAAATATACTTTTTTTTATAGGATAGGGTGACAAACGAGCACACAGTCCACCGGATGGTAAGTGGTTGCTGCGGCCCATAGACATCTACATTTATCCTCAATAAAGAATCAAAATGCAGATGCGTCGTCACCCGTGAGGACTAAGATGGAATGCCTCTTTTCCAGTAAAATGGGTCTCCGGTTCTCTACACTCACCATACGAAACACAGCTGTGTCAAGCTGCCATTTTACGCTGGTATTCTGTGAGAGCGTGGTCCTTCCTCGGTCGAGCCGACCCATTCGTGCCCCAACTATACTACTAATATAGCTGCAGCATGGCTCTACCACGTATAAATCTATCTTTAGAACTATTAAAAAATTAAAATCTCGAACAATAATTTTAACTGCTTTTCAATTTGCGTATTTGTTCCTTTACTTACATTTTTATATCATTCATTAATTTATACAGCTTATCACTAGTCCATAGGTGAACATGGGCTTTCCTCGAAGGTTGCCCTAAAATATCCTCCGGTTCTCTACACTCACCATACGAAACACAGCAGTATTAAGCTGTCCAGCTTCCCCGGTCGAGTGGACCCATTCGTGCTACAACTATACAATTAATATAGCTGCAGCATGGCTTTACCATCAGGTGGACTGTGTGCTCGTTTGTCACCCTTATTCTATAAAAAAGACAGTTATTATGACGTTACAGACAGACTCTTAAATTGTACATTTATCCTCGTTTGCGATTCAAAATGCAGGTGTGTTGTCACTGAGATGAAATGCCTCTTTTCCAATAAAAAAGGGTCACCGGTTCTCTACACTCACCATACGAAACACAGCAGTGTTAAGTTGGCTGGTTTCTGTGAGAGCGTGGTCCTTCCCCGGTCGAGCCTACACACTAATATAGCTGCAGCATGGCTATATGGCACGTATAACTTTACTTGAAATAAAATACGTTTAGCGCACAGGCGCGCGTCTGATTTATAATTTAACTTTATCAACATCCTGTATTTGCCGTAATGTGATGATAAAGAAGTAATACCTATTCTATACGTAACTCTCGAAGCCACAATGGTTTTTTTTTCTATTCATAACCTAAGGGCTTAATACGTGTTGCAGACAATGCTTGGTAGCTTGCGCAAGGACTAATACTATATACATTGCTTTTTTAATTAAATATTTACTATACAAAATTTCACCATATAATGCTAAGTAAAACTGTGAGTGAAAATTGATTTATTTGCTACTGCAGTGCGATTCGTGTGCTTCTCAACAACACGTCTTCTCCACGCCAGCGCTGCTCGCATGTTCGCCCACTGCGCATGACTGAACACACATAATAAATAATAGTATTAAGGTACTGAACGCGTCAGTTTATTATTGTCCGAGAGCGTTTTCGTAAATTACACGTTTGTCCAAGTGATCAACCACGTTTCAACGCTGGCGCAAGTGGGATGGCCTGTACTTGAAAAAGTACAAATGATTCGTGTTTGCGGCAGCTACTGTGCATCGTCTGCTACAGACCATTTTTTCTAATGGCTTCTCTTCGCGGTGGCCAATATATGTACCAATGATCGTGACCAACGCTTATAACCAACAGTGGTTTGGTGTTTATAATCACGTTGATGATATGACCCATAAACTGGCGCGCGTTCCGGGTGCCGTTGGTTTTTCAACACAGATCAACACACATTGGCAGCGCGTTTAGCTTACTAGCTTATAACGAGCTCAACCGGGACAGCACGTGATTACAGTACGTGGATAAATTATTTTGTACAAAATGAGGACGAAGACAGTCACGAATTATAGGTAACGAAGAAACTTTTCTATTTATAGAGCCGTAGCAAGCCTCAGCAGCCGTTATCCATTTATTTACGCCGTTTGAAAAGAGTACACACCTGAACCGACACAAACAGAACGACCTCCCAACGTATATACACGGATCACATATTTTTTCGCCAATATATGTGCCAATACCATTAGCACATATTATATTATGGCCAGCGTATAGAGGAGCCATAACATAAATAAACATCGAAAAGAATGCAAACATCAAGTAAACTAACTCATTACGTTCGTTAATCCGAAATAATATACCATGAATATATCGTACCTACGCACTGTTGAATAGTAAGTTTGACTAGAGTAAAAATTATTTTTTACATCGTTTTTATACGACATTGCGTTTTTTTTTAAATATAGTTAGAACAAATAGTTAATACTTACTTGTAATCGGTTATAATCTTAGTAGTAATAGTTTCAACCAAAAATTTAACCAAATATTATTTACTTTATTATGAAATTAATTATTTAATGATATATTTAATAATGTATTATCTATATAAATATCTATATAAATAAAATGATAGAGGTTTGCAGTTGTGCACGCATCACGGAAAATCTACTGGATAGATTGCAATAAGTTTTATAAGTTTAATTTCTTAGACACTTGGCCCTTACCTATATATAATATTGGGATAACTTCATTTAAAATAAAGTTATTAAAGTTTTAAGAAACAACGACTTTTATAAGCACCACGTGTTCAGTGATGTGTGTAAGCAACGCGGGCGAATTCGCAGGTATCAATCAGCCAGTTAAATAATGTATTTTGGAACGAAGTTCCTTATCGGACGGTACGAATTTGGCGGATGGGGGTAGGCGAGAAAAGTGTAAAATTTTTCCGCCACGACCCATTCTGACGTAATGTAAACGGCCTTGGCGGCTGTAAGGAAGCCAGATGAAATAATATCCATCTCCTTCGCACTATTTCTTATATTGTTATGCAAGAAATATTATTTTATTTTAAATGACGCTTCATTTTAACAAACGCTAGTAATTCATTTATTTGTATTTGTTAATCAATAATATGATACGTTTATCAATAATAATATACTACGAAAGTAACTTCGTTCCCACCGAGTGTTCCACGATACTCACGCATGTTTTTTATTTTATATAAAATATTCATTTTAGATTAACAAAGAAAAGATAGAAGAACAGAGAGCATCTAAAATAATTTGCAATTAAATATTGTTTTAGGTATGATTATGTGTGCGGATCCAGCAGTGAAATTTTACTGACTGATAAAAAAAAAGAAAGAAGAAAGATGTGTGCGTGAGAGCGTGAAATCAGTGAAGAGCAGGAACATAAGCATAGTTTTGGCGTCACTTAAAACGTACGGAACGTTCTGTCTGTCTTTCTGTCTTTTCATACAGACATTATTCGTCATATCTTTGTCATACACATTGAAATAAAATATTCATTAATCTATAATTTGAAAGCACAAACTATTCGATCATTTATCATTGTATGGCCTTGGTTTGTTGCACTCATATATCAACATTTGAGTATTGTTTTGTTTTAAACGCAAATGAAAAACATAATTAAACGCGACCTAGCAGCCTAATAGAGAGCATTATATACAGTAAGCGAAGACAAAACACCTCTATGCATATAAACCGCTTCATTATTAAAAATTGTGATTGAGTATTCGTGACGTATACCAACAAACATTCAAATGAGTTCCAAGTATTATTTAAATGTACTATGCTTTATTTTTAGATAAAATAAACAAATTCTATATCCGGCAAAAAATTTTAACTAAAATATTAAGCTTAAAGTTATAGTTACAGCTTATAGACGTCTCATTACTGAAAGGGTTTTAGTTTTAGGGCAGGAAAATGTCCGTCGTGCTGCCCTAATAATGCGTGTTGCCGAAATTTACAATGTCTTCGAAATATATTTTTTCTTATTTCTCAGACATGCAGGTTTCCTCACGATATTTTCCTTCATCGCCGAGCACGTGGTAAATCAGCATTTAAAATTGCAATTAACAATTTCATTGGTGCCGTCGGGGTTCGAACCCGGGTTGCTCGCGTACTGTGAAATTTACAGCGAGCGCTTCGCCCCTGAGCTACCACGGCTCTATAAATAATATTAAGCTTATTGTTCATTCATTCATTAATCTCAATAAAATCAAAATGAGACTGTAAATGATACGATTTAGTACCTTAGTTAAAAATTATAACTTTAATAGCCCGTAGCGGCCACTTACAAACAGCATTTAACTTTGTCGTTATTTTCGAACAAGGTTTTTTCTCTTGATTTCATCAAATTTTTGTAGACATTATTTTAGTAGACTGCAGGAGCGGAAACTTTATCATACAGTTAAGTCGACTAAGTGCTAAAAACTAAGCTAAACTACCAGCTACTGAGCTAGTAAGCTTACAACCTTGTTGCGCAGTTCGAGATAGTTCCAGTGGCCTCCTGAGTGCATTTTCTGACAGGTTCGATTGTCTGTACTTCAACCTCTGATGTACGATTCATGTGTTGTCAAATCATTCCTGCCTTTAGGTTAAACAAGCTAATTACGTGGTACAGCCTCGCTGCAGCAATATTAGGGTTGTAGCACGTGTATGTCGGCTCGACCGGAGAAGTGGCAGTGCCACTCTCTCACAGTATACCAGCGTAAAATAGCAGCTTAATGCTACCGTCTTTCGTTCGAGTTCGTGTCGACTCGTGTTTTGCTTGGTAAGTGTAGAGAACCGGATACCCTTTTTAATGGAAACAAGGCATCTTGGTCCTTAGGGGTGGCAACGTATCTGCATTTTGATTCGTCATCGAGGATAGATGTAGATGTCTAGGGGCCACAGCATCCACTTGCCATCAGGTGGAACCATTAGGTGGACTATGTGCTCGTTTGTCACCCGTGTTGTTTGTTAGTCTATAAAAAAAAACTTTAATTTAATAACAAATAGGTTTAAGCACTAGTATTGCCAGCACTTATGAACCACAATTGTCAATATATATTTTTTTAAATTTAACTAGCATGGATCACATCGTGACCATTGAGCAAACTTTAGTTGGAATATATTTGAGGTTCCGTCAATAATTATTCGTCCAAAAACTTCTACGATGGGATGAAATAAAATAAAATCATTCTTAGGCCGCCTAGACATGGTGGCACATTGATTTATTAATTTTAATTTGATTTTATGAAATAAAGACGATGACGTTTCTTCTAGAAACGACAGCTGTAGGTAGGGACCAAAGAAACAATTAGGTAATTGTAATATCTTATTAAGTGGACATAAGTTGACGGTCCAATATTACTTAAATTTGATTGCAAGCAACAACAAAAAAAGTTTGAAAATTTAACGGAAAAAGTTAACTAATCCCACAATTGGAACAACCGTTTGGTCTTAAGTGGTATTCACGAGGTTATTTTTTGTTTCGTTTTTATAGGTCAAGACAATGGATAAATAAAAGAGTCAGACGTCATGCAGTCTTCGCCCACGTTTCAATAAAGCTTGACGCTATAAAATACTTATTTACCACACCTACGATTCATGTGTACTTTCATGGTTAAAAAATGATTAAAAAGAATAAATTTCGCAACGAAATAAAGATTGATAACCGCGATAAAATTACATACAAAATTTGTACAACCGACTTCAATATAAATATAATGAGAACGTCATCAATGTAGTCGAAGACCCCGTTGGTCCTGACACAAGCACTAGAGTCCCTAAAAAGAGACCTTAATGCCTGTATCAAGCCAGCGCTCAACCCAAATGAGTTTAGTGTTTGCCGTAATACATTCCTGTTCACTCTGTCATAAGCATTTTCCAAGTCCGACATAATATGCTATATATAAATTTTATATCAAATAATCTCGGCCTTTTAATCCACTTTAACCTTGCAACTGATTAAGACTACTTGTATTAAAAGAATAAACGAAGTGAAGGTCATTTTCGTTAGCCCTTCGTCGTGAGAAATATGGCTTAAACGTATTATTATGCTCAAATTTAAACTCATTTATTTGTGAATACAGTGGTTTAGGTGTTACTAAAGTTGTATAGTAGGTATCGTGTATTCTACACACTGCTGTGGTAAATGCTCATTATTTTCTCGATAAAAGAACAATGCTATCGAAATAAGTTGTTTTATTAATAGTACCCTAATACCCTGACATAAACATTGTGTTATAAATATTTCACAACTATTACGTCGAATCCTCGAACACAATAGTTGTGAAATGATCAAAATCAATCAATCAATCAAAAATCATGTTCGAGTAATCGAATAATGTGTCTCCAAGCCGCTTTCGACTAGAGCGAGATTTTATTTAGCACAGCTTCAACGACATTTATTTAACTTTAGCTTTCCATACCCGGTGTAAAGCTTACACAAATACTTTAACTTTCACCCAAAAGGATCCAACTTCTACTAGAGTAGAATATAAATCCATCATCATCGTCATTACAGCTAGTCAGAAATCCACTGCTGAACTGAGGCCAAGGAATACCACAAAGCATTTTTCTGCTCCTGATCCTGCATGCGTTTAAAATTTTAAGTTATAATACCGTCACTTAACAAAGTCGCCTTGAATTACAGTTGCCTGTGTTGCCTGTACGACCGGATCATAAAGATAACTCATACATTAGGTCTTTTGTACAGTTAACTACGATCATTAATTTATATTTTTAACTAAATATTTGCATAGATATCGATAAAAACTACTACTTCTATTATGGAAAATGGCGAAAATCAAGCAGCTTGGGAGAGATGGCGGTAACATTTACGCGTGATGTTAAAATACTCTGTGAAATAAATCATTACGCAGCGTAAAAAAATCATCACCGTATCAGAATCAGTATAAATACATAAAATTATAATTCTAATCTTTAAAGTAATACCTATTTCAGATTCACTAAACCGAAGAAAGAGTCGCGGCAGCTTAGCGCTCGTCATAAATTCCATAGTACGTGAGCATTTACTTACCACTAAGTGCTGAGTTTGTTCCCGCCGTCGGCACCAATGAAATTGTTAATTACAATTTTAAGTGCTGAATCACAACTAGTTCGTCGCTGATAGAAAATATTGTGAAGAAGCCTACATTCCTAGGACAAAATGAAAACGCTAATGCACAATGGAGCGCAGTAGAAACAATTGCTGGAATCAGAGGACCCCCAATAGTGAGAGACCTGTGCTAAGCGGTCTGATCTACATAATAGCTTTTAATTTTTAATAATATTCAGTAACAACAGTATTTAACTAAATAACCAATTCAGTTTAGACAGACTTGAAAATATCCATCACACTAACGGACCGTCAATCCGAGCGGCAGACCTGTTAAAGTATAATAGATTAATCTAGCTTCAGGTTAGTTGCGGACATGCGGATTTAGTATAAACTTATGGTTGCAGATTATTGACGGATCGATATGAAATGTCATTCTGGTTTACTCAAAAGATTACTTATTTTTATTTTATATCAAGTATTGTAATTTATTTCGTATGACATTAAAATTATTTAAACACAATAAATATTTCTGCTGTAAGGGCAGCGTTATTTAAATTGCAATCATTATATTGAGAGAAAATGCGCTTCATTTTGTGAATGTTTGTGCACATAAATAAAACATGGACGCGGAAATCGATTGTGAGGTTCAATTCGAATTGTGGTCCAATCCTGAAATACCGGTTGCATACCGAGATGAATAGTACTTCGTCCCATGCAGTATAAAAGAAGCCAGTTGTGGCAGAGACCGGTTTTTAATAGGATATTAAATTCGTATATTTTGGGTACACTTGAAAATAATATTAGTATTAAGTGCTAAAATTTTACATAAATTTTAACAATTATTTCATTATGATTTCTTATATTTACGCATAAATTACACATTTAAATAAAACTAGTTTTTACGTATTTTCAGTTAACCACGGCTACATTCAGATTAAAATTAATTAATTTTTAATGATATTGGGTTGTGAGCATGGGTGCTGTAAAGTGCTCGAAACGTCGGGAATATAAAAAAAAAGTTAATATACGCGATAAAATCCGTAAAAACAAGTTTTATTTAAATTATTACACAATTTATGAAAGAAACAGAGCAAATATTTAAATACATCTTATATTTTATAACCAAGGAGGTATAAAATTGGAGTATGCATTAAAAAGCGAATGGCATCGTCGTCATCACACTTTTAAATTCACTGTGGAACCTTTCCAAGAATGCTCCAGTGTGGTTATTGGTCATCCCGTGATCTCCACGCTGCGATGGGCAGGTGGGTTTGGTGAGCGTAAAGCATCCACTCAGGTAAGTCTGTTGCTCGTATAACCCTGGTGAGACAGATTAAGACTGGTGACGAGCTGATAACCGGTCCGTGGGATTTAACACCGAAATTGTTTTAAGAATTTTCTGTCATTCGTGCGTTAGTTGCCAATGACAAAAACCGCGTGCGTACGATTTAGTTAATATAAACCTTAAAGCGGGACATAATATAAAAGCCTAAATAAATACAAGAAATATCGCGCCCTGTTGTGGCGGCGTTAGAAAATCTACCACCTCATATAATCCCGTGGGTGTCGTAATAGGCGACAGAGGGCGAGACAGCATCTTCCTGAAACAACTCAAAATAAATAAATAAAAAAAAAACTGCGGTTCCCAACCCGCCTGTCAGGCTTAGCAACTATGGCAGGTGTCTCCTCTAAGAGGTAATGTATAGAGGCCATGTTCTGCGTTAGACTTTCGATAGGCTGTAATTAATGAAATTCAGGTAATAATAGATTTACTGAATGCAGAAACTACTACTTATATACATTAAGTATATAAATACTTAATATAGTTACCAAGGTATTGTCTCAATTCCTTTAATTATTTACCTACATTGTTTATTAATAACTATATCAAAAATAAAAACAATTCAATTTTGTTTTTTCTTTTTTGCGCTACAATAAACATTCACGCCATTGGCTTGACAAACACAACGATAAGTGTTGCCATTATAGTATATAGTATAATTTTATCACTAAGTTAATACTCCAAGATCAACTTAAACATTACCGGTCGTCGTAAACAAAGTAATCTGGCGTTTACTTAGCGGACTTGTCGAAGGTGTGCCATTTTATTACGATATGCTATTATTATAATAACCGGAAATGAATGATGATAGTATCATATAAAATTAAAAATACTTTAATAACTTCCCTGTCCGCGAAAAAAAAAACAAAAGTTAAACAATCAAACCGTTTCATACATGACTCACGGGATAGTGCAAGGGCATATTTTTAATTAAAAAAAAATTAAACAATTCGACTTCGAGCGAAAGTTAACTAGTCACGTTTCTTTTCGAGTGAACAAAACGTAACTTTGTTTTTATAGGATTTTTCTAGGCCGAGAGAGGTTTGATTTTTGAGTAATGAGACATAGTATGTAAATAATTTATTCTTCAAGTTTCCCCAATTCTATTTTCACGGAGTGCAATTAATTAATATTTTTGTACTAAATTTCCTAAATTTTGGATGTGAATACTGTTACAAAATATTTTGTTGTGTAGCGTAAGTTTACTACAGTACACATATGTGCAGTGTAGTGATCATGCTTTAAAAGGCATTTCAAGCTGGTTTCCTCGCCAATTTCCTTTAGAGCCTACGATAAATACGCACTCAAATTTGCAATTCACAAATTTAACAGCAGGCACTGTTTCGTAATAAAGACCCCCACGGTTATAAAACAATTTAAATATACCCATGTATTTATACGTTACTTTTTTAATAATAGAGTGCACTTCAAATATATTATAAAATTATAGAATTAAGAATAAAACGACACGTTTTCTAAATCATTAGCGTAATAGGTAGCTTAAGGTTGTTAATTAGATATATTATTATTTAATAGATTTTATATTACTTATTCAAAATTTTGACACTACTAGCTGCGTAGTGGCTGTAAAGGAGTTCAGAGACGATCAAAAACCTTGAAGCGAGCACGTAAATATTTACTTGAGTCAAGCATGTTTTATCATTTATAATGTTTACTAGATGCTTGGATCAAGCATGCAAGCATCTACGTGCATATGTGTAATTTAAGCATCTATGCTCTTGCTCCGTGCTTGATGCGATTTTAAATTCTTTGCTTGGCGTGTAGTTGTGTTCGCGACTACTTATGTCAAGCGTGGCTTCAGCAACCGAAAATATACCTTGTATATGGCTCTAGCGGCTTGAAAAAAAAAATTCTACGTAATTTAATAGCTTTTGAAATCAACCCTTTAATCATAGTAAATATGGATAGACCTAAACACGCTGTTCAAATGTGACTGACGATCTGAGGAAACAAGTGACGAAGGGAAATCTTATTAAATTTGGTTAACGGAAAGCGGGTGCAAAAACTAAAACGGGAGTCCAATAAAAAATATTATGACCCATATTTTTTCACCCTTTGGGGTGGAAATTTTTCTTCACATTTAAAATAGCTACTCTCGAGGTTTATTAAATAAAAAATAAATATTTCAATCGGTTAGCAATCAGCAAAGATATCGTATAACTGAAACAAAAAAATATATTCAAATAGAACCTTGTGTTCCAAAAATGAGGTCGGTTAAAAATATTAAGCTCTGAACCAAGATCCATTTTCTCTAATACAAACAATTATAGGCGTTATTTCCATTAAATGTTTAGAACGGTGGGCATCTGCGTAAACAAAAAATATTTTTGTTTAAAAATTATTATCTATAATTAGAGCGTTCTGATTACAGTCATTTACAGTTTTTATTAATAAAGCGTGGGTTAAGATAACATTATTATGACTTTTGATATAAGACTCCATATCTGTCTTAAATATATGCAAAGCAAACGGTTATCACTCATAGAGTCATGTCAATATCTGTTTACAAAAATTTGGGATCGGTATTTCAACCAACATAAAAAAGGGCGAGGTTTACTATTCGACTGTATCATAATTGTATGTATGTTACGCAAATCGTGAACCACTTTTGATAATCATTTTTTTAATTAAGTAGGTTTTACTTAAGGGATGATCCCATATAAATTCCACTCCTAAGGGTGACTATTTAGACACAGTGAGATAGGGATATTACTTAGTCCACTTAAAAAGAAAATAAATTAACTTTATTAAAAGTAAAAGTTGACTTCAAGGAACTAAAATTAATAACATAATTTCACATTCTGAAGTATATACACTTACTGTACTTACAGTTTGTAATATTTTACTGCGTCCAAAATATACAATGGTAATTTTTTTATCGTCGCTATTGTCCTAAAAATACCTGTATTTTTAATATTCGAAACGCTACCATTACACCGGAATAAAGAAGCAATTTTGGTCATAACGGACTTTTGTGGAAGAAACCACACCAATTTGGACAAGAGGCAGCTGGTAAATTTGGGAAAACGCATTTTTTCGAATGTCGACGGGAAACGGAAACCAGCTGTGCACCGAATAGCGGTTAATGTACGGAACGGACAAAATTGCATTTTTAGGGCTCCACCAATTTTGGGTAGTGCTTTGTTTGTGCGCGTATTCGAATTAAAACATTTAACAGTTGGATACAAAAAATGCCGCTTGTTTCCGTACGAATGCAAATTGGGATAAGTAGGTACTTTTTTTTTTCAATTAAAAAACGTTACTATACCACAGAATACAGAAATTATACTGTCAGCTGTACGTAGCTAAACATTTTATAATTTAAATTTCACGAAAGGTAATAATTAAGTATCACGTAACATAACATAACTTTTCAAATAATCATCGTTAATTATAGGAAAGGATTATACAAAATAAACAAACTATAACTTGAAGTAAAATATTCAAGTTCTAGTGTTGTAAGAAAGTATCCAAAGTTTCTTTAAACTATTTTTTTTAATCCTATTAGATACACCTTATTTGGGAAGACTTTCCTCGTTGTTTATTTTACATATTGAAACAATTATTTATTAATTACTGTACACAAAAATAATTATATTATGTTTATTAAAATAAAAATTTTACTTTATGACACGAGAATATTTATAATTTTAAAATAAATTTGTTTTGTAATAAGTTAACTACAGGTAATATTAAATCTAAACTTAAAACATACTTTGTTCAAATATGAGTGCTGATTATGATCAATATTATTATTATAAACGCACACGCTTTATATTTTTTAAATTTTTTTTTTTGGTTCATAAAATGATTTTTTATGTTAATATAAAATGTGGTTGTTTGATGTGGCTTTGGCCCTGTCGAAAAACTTCAGTGCCATTTACATGTTTGTATAGGTTTTTAGTAGTGATAAATAAATGAAAAAAAAAATGATTGTTTATAAAAAATTTGTAATGACGTTCCATAATGACGAAAATGTTTTAGTTGATGTTAGGTGTTTGTTTAGGTACTTAAAATTCTTTTTTTTTACTTTTAAATCAATATAGACATATGTGAGTGAATAGGCTTTTGTTACGCTAAGATAGTGGTTTATATACGGCTTCATCATCGCTAACTATAACCACGTTTGGTTTGTATTTAACTTTAAGCACTGGCTTATAATAGTTAAATAAGGCATATTCTTCAGAAACATTTTATATTAAATGGTATAATGTACCTGCCATTACATACTCAAATCATTTAGTAAAAAATACTTCGTGCAATGACATATCATTATAATGTAGGTGCTCGTACACCTGTTGGGTATTTATGCATTTATTACGAAATGTTTAAACATTACGAAATTGTGTAAACATAAATATGTATGATACAAACTGCAGCGTTATTCAGGCGTTTTTTCTCGCATAAAATACTGCAAATGGGCATACAACGGGCAATACTTACATACATTAAATTTAATTAAAGACGTGTGTTATTCGTTTTGGTAGATACCCAACTATCTCTCAGCAGTTCGAAACTTCGAAACATTAGCGGCGCGACGGGCCGGTTTCTTAACTAGCCGGATCGTAAGTAAATGTTATAACCAGTTCCGCGCCAATTATGTAGTGCTGCTATTCGTTCCGATATAAACAACCGGCAAGTTGCATTCAATAAACTGTAGGCGTTGTACATACAAAACATTTTAATACGTAGGTATAATAGTCATCTAATATAGATGTGTTGTGTATTTGCGATGCGAAGGAGCTGGCGTTGCATTGACTCCCAGGAAAGATGATTCAATTACAAATTTAACCATAGTATGTTCCTCCTTGTTATATTAAAAACATGAAATGTCTTCGGTTTAAACGGCAATAGTGTCTATTAATCTATTAAATGAATAATGCATATTAAATATTTCCCAATTCATACATCATCACATTCACACATTCTTTAAGTACAAAGGGTAGGCTGTACAATATACTAAAAAGTTTTAGTAGAAAAAGTTCCTTCGACACTCACCTGATTCTGTCGGAAACAATTTCTGATTTCGAGTTTCTCTTTGCAGAAGTAATCGCATGTGGTACAACGTGTGTGGGACTAGCCGAAGGCTCCGAAGAAGCGGACGGTGGTGAACAAGAGCCCGAGCTTGAGAGACTGAATGCTCTCGATCGTACATCGACAGCCGCTGGTGTTCGTCCTGACCGTGCTCGCCTTCGCCGCTTCTTCTCTTCATCTGCTCTGATAACCGAACCAGGCGGAGCCCAATCTAAGTCTTTCTTTAAGTGTCCTCGACCACACCGGCATCCGCATGCCTTAAATGCTAAATCATAGCCTTTCTTAGTCCAAAGATTCTGGTGACGCTGCCGCTCTGACCATGAACGCGCCCGGCCGCAGGATTTGAGATAAGCGAGCACGCCGGCCTCCCATTGCTCGAAGCATTCTCGGTGCATGTACCGGCCGACGGCGCACGTGTCATTATTACAAAGCACGCGAACGGCGTCCTCAACGCGTACGGGCTCGCGGGGGCGAAGGCACTCGCCGGGGACACAGCAGCCCTGAGCATCCTCCGCCTCGCGTTCGCCGGTGGCGCCCTGCCGTCGCGGGGCCATGCTCGACTCGCCAACGAAATCGAACGTGCCGCGGAAAGTCGGAGCGCGTCACGCGAAACACATGCTTACAGGAGCTCGCGCGGCCGACTAATAACGTTGAACGAAAGCGAAATTTCAAGAGCGCAGCGCGTCGCCGCGCCGCCGCCGCGCCACCCGCTGCACGCGGGCTGACCTTGCGGCGCGCGGCGGGCGGGGGCGCGCGGGCGGCGGGGCGCGGCCGTGCAGCGAGGGGCGGGCCGACGCTGCCGACACAACCGCCACGTCGGGTGGGGAGAAAGTGCCTAGCGAATTTTCACTTTCGCGCGGTAGCGGACGCGCTAGCGGTAGCGGCGTTTTCTACCTATAGATGCACTCACCAGTCACCACTCATGCAGCCGATGCAGCTTCATTCAAAAAGCACGCAACTAATAATAATAATAGTGTGAATGTAAATTAATTTCGAATTAGTATAGCATATAATTAATATTCGAAAAAAAAATTCGAATCTTAATTATATTATGCAAGCATTGCCCAATAAACGATAAATTTAATTAAAAATTACAAACCATTTGCTGTATTTAATAAGTTAAATTGAAAGTTATAACCTTATAAAATTATTCGGAACTTATAATAGGTAGGTATGTAGTAAACCATATTCCATTCCATTGACTCCCATCGAGTTGGGGGTTGATACGTATTTTTACAGAAAAGTTACACTATTATAAGCACACACACAAAGTTACAATATGCGGAAGCACGTAATATTTGAGAAAAAAGTTATTGAAAATCAATTATTCTGGCATTGTTTATGTATAATCCTACAATAAAACTGACGCCATTTTTTATTGTTTTGTCAGTAGGGATGTCGATACTTTCCGAAAAAGATCGATTTTTTTAAATAGATTCGAATTGTAAGCTGATGTATCGATTCCCAAAAAATCGATTTCTAAAATATCTATATTTTTTTCATGTTTGCATTTATAATGTAAATATAAATCCAATTTATGAGAAAAAATCCCCTTCATCATAAAATATAGGGAGACTGATTCAGAAGGATTTCTGTATCTATTTTGAGACTGCTACGTCTCCGGCGCTGCGGTAAGAGCAGCCTCCACCTGCTGTAACAAATCGAGGAGGGATGCCTGCGATTTGTTACAGCAGGCGGAGGCTGCTCCCCCTACGCGCCTCCGGCTCTTTAAAACCACTCTAGGGGTAGGACAGACTCGTACCAGGTGGAGTCAGGGTCAATCAATTCGGTTCTTTGACATAAGTTGAACCTAACCTATTTTATTTGTTATCTGCCCTAATTGGTAAAATTCAATAAGAGATCATTTATTATGATATCTTTCTTGTTTTTCATAAAATTGAATTATATTAACATTATAAATGCAAACATAAAAAATATAGATATTTTAGAAATCGATTTTTTATGAATCAGCTTCCGAATTGAATCGATTTAAAAATCGACCCTTTTCGGAAAGAATCGACATACCTACTGACGACAATGACATTACAAAATGGCGTCAGTTTTATGGTAGGATTAGATATAAACAATGCAAGAATAATTGATTTCCAATAACTTTTTTCTCAAAAATTATATGCCGCATATTGTAACTTTGTGTGTGTGCTGATAATAGTGTAACTTTACTGTAAAAATACGTATCAACCCCCAACTCGACGGGAGTGAATGGAAAGCTAAGCCACGTATAATATAAAATATTATTTCATATTTCATAATATCACCACGATGTGTTTGTTCACTTGCAACATCATCGAAATTTGTACCATATTACAAGAGGCTACGGAGCTTACAAGCATTAACAATGATTTGAATTTTAATGCCTTGACTTAAAGTTGCTATTACGTCAAATGAAATTATTACGACGCAGTCGTTTGTTTACAACAATTTGTGTCTACTTGTTCAATGAATGACGCACCTTTTAGCAAGTGGTGTTACATTCTTTACGTTGTAAAAATAAAGCTTAATAGGCCCAAGTCTTTTAACAAGGAAATGTTTATTAAATTTCGTAATGATGATTTTGAAGATGCTTCCCTGTCACATTTTTACCATGGGAAATGCTAACGCAAGGAACATCCAAGTGTCGCATAGTTTCAAAATCAGCATAAATGTAAATAAAAATGCGGTTTGCTAAGTTATGTCTACGTTATAAGTCAATAATATAGCTGCAGCTATATTAGTTGTAGCACGAATGGGTCGGCTCGACCGGGGTAGGACCACGCTATTACAGACTATCAGCGTAAAATAGCAGCTTAAGGATGCTGTGCTTTGTATTGTGAGTGTAGAGAACCGGAGATCCTTTTTACTTTAAACGATCTTAGCCCTCAGGGGTGATAACGCATCTGCATTTTGATTATTAAACGAGGATAAATGTAAATGTCTATGGGCCACACCATCCACTTACTATCAGATGAACTGTGTGGTCGTTTGTCCAGTGGCGTAGATACCCAGGGGCCCCTTGGACTCCAAGAACGACGTTCGAAAAATTATGTACTATCCTAATTGTATAAAGAATTTCGAGTTTTAACTTTTTGGCCCCTGACCGCGAACGGCTCGAACTGAAATCACAAAAATTACTCATTGTTAACACAATTGTCTATTTCGTTTTATCGCCTTTTTTATACAGAAGAGGGGGACAAACGAGCATGCTCGTTTGACCAATATACAACAATAATTTCCTCGTTTGGCAAATACAAAACTACGGGAATTGCAGGCGCGTTGCCGGCTTTTTAAAAATGAGTAAGCTCGTTTCTTGAAGGTCCCTTAGTCGTATTGGTCCGACAGTAGTGGACCGCCAAACATTCCGATGATGTGGATTTGTGAAATGCGTTGATGAAATTTTGTGGCTGGAATTAATTCAAACAATTCCTCTGAACACTCCCCGTGGTAAAAGCGATAGAAAGTGCAAAGGGGTGCAACATCTCTACATCTCGTTTTTCTTCGTCGGTCGTCGGCGATTGGAGCCACTCTGCACTGGATGCGATCAAGTGGAAGGAGCTAAGCTCCTTGTCAGCTGGTGAGCCCCGGCCCAGGGATGAGAACCTGTCCCTTTTAAAGCTGCAAGCAGTGTGCTGGCATAAAATACTGTCCCGCTCTCTTGAGTACGCCAAGCTTTTTAGAGGCCAATTCAGCCTTCCCTTCCAAGTGACCACGAAACTGCACGTTATTCGATATGTCAATGCCGAATATTCCGATACTCGCTGAGGTAACAAGGGAAGTGCCCTGAAATTGAGGAGTTAGAAAGGGTTTCTATTTAGTGGTAAAGGCGCAAACTTGTATCTTCTGGTTATTGAACTTAATTAGATTTAGTCGCCCCAATCTGAGACCTTATCCGGCAAAAACTCGACTTCACACACAAGTTTGTTCCGGTACTCGGCGACGTTTTCCCGAGAAATATAGGCACAGCCGGAGTATAAAGCATCAACAGTGCACTTTACTGGTTTGCAACATATTATTGATAAGCAGAAGAAACAACGTAGGTGATAGCACGTAGCCTTGTGGAACACCAGCATAAATAGGCGTGTAAATGGAGTATGCACCTTCTACTACGACATTGTTGCTCCAATCTGCAAGAAAACTGCTGATCCAGTTGCACAAATTCTCGGGAAGCCCATAGGAAGGGAGCTTCGAAAGAAGCGCTTTGTGCCAAACCCGATTGAAGGCCTCTTAACGGACATATGTCCAAACTAACGGCCAGGGTCTCCCTCTCTGCCTCCGCCGATTTATGAGTCAGGTAAGCCGGAAGATCAACAGCTGAGCAACTCCGACGGAAATCATACTAGCGGTCACATTTCAGTAGGTGATCCTCAACCTCATGAGCTGGCAGTTCACAATGGTTTTCATTATCTTGGAGAATAAGTTGGAAAGGTCTGAGCGGTCGATTTTCGGTTATTTTTTAGAGATCTGGTGCAACTAAAGCTTCTTTGAGTTCGGGACCTACGCCTAGGGAGAAAGAGTTTTAGAAAAGACACGTTACAACCGGTGCCAACCAAGGACCACACGTCTTCAGCACAATGGGAGGAACTCCTGATTTATTCTCTCCCTAAACGTCAAGTCGAGTGGGCCTAATGGCGTAATGGCCCACTCGACTTGACGTCTAGGGAGAGTAGTGCTATGCGCACCGAGCGCTGTATAAACCGTATCGTACCGACCTGAAGGCGAAATTATACTTCTTTTTAACCGCGCTGGTGAAGCACTCCTATTATAGCGCGATGCAATTTTACAGGAGCGACCATACCAGGCACCATAGATGATAGAATAAAGAGTTTCATCCCTGAAGTACCACATCAGCGACAGAGTCACGTTGGGATCATCCGGCGAGAAGCATACTCGCCCCTGTCCTCAAGGGAAACAAAAACTGCATCCTGTCCTAATCGGCCGACCTATAGTGCCAAACACGGCGGCGATCTGCAGAACGCAACCGCGATGGGATTGTGAGTGGCACCATAGTCCGGGTCAGACGTTGGCCTAATGAGCCAAGAGGGGCGTCGACGGAGACCTGATATCTGTCCGGATGAAAGGTCAGCAGAAGATCCAACAGGAAAGGTGCTATATCCTCCACATCTCGAATCCACGTTGGCGAAGTAATCATTTGTGTCGGACCACATGCCAAGGCAAAGTCATAAATAGATCTTCCCGCATGATCGGTTAAACGAGAACTAAGCCATTCAGCGTGGTGGCTGTTAAATTCACCAAGGATCACGATCTCTGCAGATGGGACCTGTTGTAGCACGGAGTCTGTAGCGATTTGGACGTGATCGATGAGTTAGTCTGTATCGGCATTACCTTTAGAGACACCCGTAGACGCGAGTATAGTCGTCGCTGACCTTCAAGGCTACCGAGGCGTCGAGAACAGATGTACTCTCTGACGTATATGCAAACTTCAACCCGATGCCCAAAGGTGTTCTAATTTGTACCGCGGATAGGAGAGAAGTATCGACCAGAGAGGGGCACCTGCGTCTCGGTTAGAAAAAGTAATCTCGGCTTCGCCGTCTTCAGAGGGTACCTACTGGACTTTGTTAACGTTCGAATAAAATCCTCTGATGTAGTAGAAATTTACGGATAGCGTGGCAGGGGTCACCTTTATCTTATTGCTCTACTTGCCAGGAGCAGTGTTGGCCTTGTGCAGAACTTATGCGGTTGTCTGTAAGGTCTTGGTATCTCTTTGGTTAGAGCCGGTCCACTCATTTATTACATTCATTCATTATAGCTCTTCATTTCATGTCTTACCAGGTTGTCTCTCCCTCTAGTCAGGTCCACCCGTGCGACAGCAAAAGCTGCCGTGTGGCTCTTCCACTGTTATGTTGTCTGTCTATATTATTAACTGTAATCCACTTCGTCATTGCTTATGCGTTACACATAATACTTAGTAGTGAGAAGCTTGGCTTTATTATGCCCTGCAGTGGGCGACAAGGAGCTGATGATGAAGTAGTTTTGCATCTTTAAAGTATTTAGTTTAGAATAGGGTTTAAATAGGGCCTCAATTTCATTTTTGCCCCGGTGCCATTGGTATGTAACCAAGGGCACCGGGGCTACGCCACTGCGTTTGTCATCCTTATCCTATAATATAACGAGTCCTACAGTCCACCTGATTGTAGGTATAGTGCTTACTGTGTCCTATAGACACCTACGTCTATTAGATATCGATTAGGATTCAAGATGCAACTCGAATGGAATGCCTCGTTACCAGTAAAAAGGGCCACCGCAGTATTATGCTGCTATTTTACGATGGTATTCTGATCAAAGCTGGATTCATTTGATGATGACGCTTGATGGATTTAGTTATGTTGTATATTTTAAAATAAAGTATATTAAAGTAAGCGTGGTAATCAAAGTGATTAGCAGGCAGCCAAGCGGTGCGTTTGGTGTGCATGAAAAACACGTACGCTCGTCTTAACACAGACTAAATAATAGTACTTCGTAGTATTAGGCCGGGTCTACATTTGATCACCTTGGAATAATATTGTATCGTATCTTCTGTGTTACGATGTGAAAAGTAGACAAAGCCAGTATAATTACAACCTTTGAGGGATTCTACCTTAATTCTCAGTGACAACTAGCCTGGGAAAATTAAGAAAATCAGACCAAATAATTCATGTAGTTTTGAAAGTTGGTACAGTTATTCCTTAAGGTGTCCAGATGAATATACTAAAAGTCCCTGAGGGAGGGACACAAGCCAGCGATGGGGAGGGGGGAAAATGCGTCCTTTTCAAATTTTTTGCTTGTGACTCGAAAACTATTTATAATATCTCTTTAGTGACTGGTACATTAATTATCTACATTAAATTTCTTATAAATTATGTCTAGACATGTTTACTGTACGATCAACGCTTTCGGAGATACAGTGTATTAAAAATTATAAAAATAATAAACAAAATCCACACAATGCCACAAAGCCCGGTACTGAGCTACCTGCATCCATCGACTTCCTGCATGTCTTACCAGGTCGTCACTCCATTTAGTGGGGGTCTCCCTAGATTTCGCCTACCGGTACGAGGCTGCCACTCGAGAACCTTTCTTCCCCATCGGTTGGCGGTTCTTCGAGCTATATGGCCGGCCTATTGCCACTTCAGCTTACTAATCCGTTGGGCTATGTCGGTTACTCTGGTTCTTCTGCGGATATCCTCATTTCTAAGTTTATCACGCAGAGAAACTCCGAGCATAGCCCTTTCCATAGCTTGCTGAGCGACCTTGAGCGTCCTCATACGGCCAGCAGTGAAGGATCACGTCTCAGATCCATAAGTCATCACTGGCAACACGCACTAGTTGCACAATCTTGTTTACAGGTTTTGAGGTATACCTGACGAGAAGATGAGTCGTAGTTTCCCAAACACTGCCCAGGCGAGTTGAATCCGTCGATTCACCTCTCGGTCGAAGTTGGACTTACCTAGTCGGACTATTTTTACGTCGTATTATTTTATATGTAGTAGAGCTATGCTGCAGCTATATTAGTAGTATAGTTGTAGCACGAATGGGTCGGCTCGACCGGGGAAGAACCACGCTCTCACAGAATACCAGCGTAAAATAACAACTTAACATTGCTGTGTTTCGTATGGTGAGTGTATAGAGAACCGATGACCCTTTTTTATTGGAAAAGAGGCATTTCATCTCAGTCCACACGGGTGACAACACACCTGCATTTAGAATCACAAACGAGGATAAATGTAGATGTCTATGGGCCACAGCAACCACTTACCATCAGATGGGCTGTGTGCTCGTTTGTCACCATATCCTATAAAAAAAAGATAAACATACTCGTCAACAACATCGAGCTTAGTGCTCCCAACAACTACCGGCATAGGTGTGACATGGACATTAAACATGATCTTTGTTTTGTCCATGTTCATCTTAAAGCCTATATTTTCAGTCCAGTAGCTCGGGGACTGTAGCACCGCCCAAATTTCGACGGAATCAGTCTTTCTCATAGTTCACATACGCAAGGCAACGTGCCAGATTTTACTCTTCTGTCTTCTGTACAATTTGCCGAAGGGTGTATGTGGTGTATATGTTACTAAAGCCTTTTCGGAAACCAGCTTATTCGGGAGGCTGGAAGTCGTCAAGTCTGGTTGCGAGACGATTCGTAATGACTCTCGAAAACAGCACGTAGAAGTAGTTCTTCAAGAGAACGTTGTCGCTTTTCTTGAAGAACAAGAACACCGCACTTCTGCTTCGCGCCTCCGGTGTAGTGCCACCACGAAATTAAAGAACTTCTGAAGGATTTCAAGTACCGGTTTTCCACCCGCTTTCAGAAACTCCGCTATAATTTCATCCTCACCTGGGGCTTTGCCGTTTTAAGGTGCTATAGAGCCATTCTAATTTCGCTCAGACTGACGTCCGGGATATCTTCGGAATAGTGTCAGATAAGACTCGCTCTTGGATCGTTACTCACACTTCCGGGGGGGTTCCAACGATGACGTGTACAGCTGCCCATAGAACCTCTCAATCTCACTCAAAATCTCAGGTGTCCAGGAAACGATGCTGCCACACTCGGTCTTAAGCTTTGACAGTTGGCTCTTTCTGGCAGATAGATCTCTGGCAAAGACTTTGGAGCCTTGGTTCCGCTCGATCGCTTCTTCAATACAAGCCGTATTGAAGTTGCGTAAGTCGCGCCGCATGCATTTGGAGATCTGTCTATTCAGTTGCCTGTATGCTGTCAAATCTGTTGAAGACTGCAGCTTCATTTCCCGTCTAACAGCCATGTGAATAAAGGTGTGATCGAAGAGTTTTTGTGTGCTGCTGCGGCGGTTCTTGCAGAACTTAATTCCGACCGCATGGACAGTTTCCACGAGCTCATCATTCATATCGTCCATTTCATTGCAGTCTTCTAGGCACTGAAAACGGTTTGTAACTAGAGCTGAGAGGTTTCGGGACTTTTGACTAGAGCACGAGGGGGACGGAGCGTTGACGAATTTGTTCATTAGACGAATCCTCTCCAATTTAATGTTTAGGTTCAGTGTGCCTTTAACCATTAGGTGATCGCTACCAGTTTTCACCCCGCGATCACGGAGACATCACTGAACAGTTGTCGTCTGGGCGTCGTAATGAAGTCAATCTCATTTTTTGCCGAAACGTCGGGGCTCGACCATGTCCACATTCTGGGCCGCTTCTGGAAGAAAGAGTTCATCATAAAAAGTCACACTTTCTACATCAAGTCGGCCAGCTGCTGGCCTCTTGGGTTCCGTTGCCCTATTCCAAATTTCCCTGTTCATATTTGAGCCAACAATTACGAACGTAAATATATTATATATTATAATTAAATACTTTATTCGAACATTTTTTTGTTTCTTTGTAGCATCTTTCGTACTAAAAAAAACAAGCAGATATGCCGTCTTACCTTATACAGGCCTAAGTAATAAAAATAAATTTTAATCTGGAGGTAGCCGTAGTTAACTATGACATTGGGACGTCAAACACTTCAGTCCCCCTGTGACCATGGGTGCTGTAAAGTGCTGTTAATAAACGCGATAAAATCCCTAAAAACTAGTTTTATTTAGATAAAAATCTAGTTTAAGGTTGCTTATTTATAATATGCTTATTTATTATATATAATATTAATAGTAATAGGCAACCTTTTAAAATTCTCCTCTAAGATGTGCTTTTTCTTTCTTTGTAGCATTAAACGTAGCCATTAGAAACACAATGCATTATGTCATCGTGGCTTATGCGGGCCTGTCATTAAAATACTTATGTTTCTTTGAATTCCATGCCTACTAAAAACACAAGGCATTGTATCTTCGTAGCTTATATTAGCCTAAGTTGTAAGCATTGGGGAGTACGCCAAATTTTTTAGTGTGTACCCTGCTTCGTTTCTCCCTCAGTAAGAGAAATGACCTGTCATAGTATGCTCTCTAGTAAAATATTTTTGTATAGAGAAGTCTTTAAAAAATAAGAATATCAATATATAAATATATTAAAAGCTGAAGGCAACCCCGATTTTATGACATCAGGGCATTGAAAACTCAGTTCCCAGGTGAGCATGGGTAATCCACAGGAAATATCAGGAATTAAAAATATATTAAAATTAGACGCAATAAAATTCCTAAGATTATTTTTTATTAAATGTAGTAGTCGCGTAAATATTAGAAATCATACTATGATATCTTAAATAATATAATGATTTATTATATAATTAAAAAGTTACATTAGAATAATAATTAATTAAAATAATATATTATATTAAGTTCAAAAACGAATCGCACGAAAAAGGAATTCAAAAGAAGAAACGCTTCAAACCAATGATTACAACGTAAGTGTAGGTATAAAAAGTACTTTGAAATTAATATACATTTGTTACACTGTATTATAAATAATTTATACAAATAATTTATTTTTAATTAATGGACATTTCTATAGAATTTTAAGAGACCAAAATATAATTAATTAATAATATAAGAAACAGTGGCGCTGCTAGCAAAAATCATTATTTTATCATTTATACGCGTCCTAAGAGCGATCCATCTGTTAAAATTTTACGACTCACTTCGATCTTGACGTAATTATGTAAATTTTGTGATAAAAGTAACATCCACATAATTTATTCCGAGAAAAATGCTCCTTGTGAAAAGACTGGAAGAATCACGAATATAGGATTTAAAAAAATTATTGTGTTATTTTTAACGCTTACAATTGCTGTCCTCACATATTATCATTACTCAGAAAAATCTGAAAAATTATGAACATTGAGAGGGGAGGGAGGCTGAAACAGAACGGTACACTCAATGTGTATTTTCAGAAACTTTCGTGACATCTTAAACCAAAATTCAGGATAATGTCAGACTTACATACAACCGCTCACCTTACTAAGGAAGATCACGTCAAAGGTGCGAGACGCTTGGTACTACGATCCGCCTGCCAAGCAAACCCTTAGAAGGGGAAAGACCCATGTCTAGAAGTGAACTTTTGTGGTTTGATAAAAAAGGAATAAATGACCACGCTCTTACAGAATACCAGCGTGTAACAGCAGAATAATGGTGTGTTCCGTATGGTGAGTGTAGGGAACCAGCGAACGTTTTTACTGGTTACGAGACTTTACACCTAGGTCCTCAGGGGTGGAACGCATCTGCATTTTGATTATAATTTGAGGATGCAGATGTCTATTGGCTACAGCGTCCACTTACTATCAGGTGAACTGTGTGCTGCTCGCTTGCCTTATTATATAAAATAAACATACCATGCCTTACCATGCATTCCACCTTTGGACAACCAGACGGTCGGGACATTCGAGCCAAACGGTTTACTTCGCCTTTCGTTATACGTACAACAAAGGAGTGGTATAATTAGCCGGTGCCTGTCTTTCCGACCGATAATGAACATTTTTAATCACTCTCTTTTCCACGTGGTAGAGCTGGTAGTGCCATGTTGCACTATATTATAGTTGTAGCGGAGTTGGGCCGGCTCGACCGGGGACCACGCTATCACAGAATACCAGGGTAAAATAACAGGTACAATCTCTTTTTACAGAAAACAAGGCATTCCATCTTAGTCCTCAGGGGTGACAACGTATATTATCTGTGTTAATTTTTCACAGCCACATTTACCATCAGGACTGGAGGATTGTGTGCTCGTCTGTCATCCGTATTCTATAAAAAATAAGGTAGGAGTTAATGGGCTTTTATGACGGTAACACTGCGATTTACCTTCTGGAGCTTCATCACCACATAACTCCAAGTGGAGTTGTAGTGAGAACTGGCTTATAAAAATAAATTAAAACAACTTGATATCTATCTCATCATCATTATAATCATTAGTACATCTTTAGTCTGTACAGGAATTAAAACATATAACTTTGAACTTCTGAAGAAAAATTATAATTTTTTTTGAAGTAGTAGCCCTTACACAAGTGTTTTCCTTTTCCCTGTATCGTGGAGGCATTTTCTTATTATATAATTTTTTACTGCGATCTTCGTAATTCTTTGGCTTAGATATTAAAATAAGATCTAATCTATAATATCCACGTGCTACGTGAAAAAACTTATGAAAATTCATGAGTTTCAAGACTAACAAACAATAGCTTATTTTGAATAATGATTTATATTAACCGAACATAAAAATTACACGTATGCAGTTATTATTCAACTATTACGAAATAAACATTTATTACATTTATAATATTATTATTTCAGTTTAATTTTATGAAAGTCAATTAAAATATAGCAGTACGGCTAGCAGGGGCAAACAATATATATATATACCAATACACATTTATATAAATACATACATACATTATTTATTAAACTATACTATCTATAATATCAAAACTATACTATAATATCCACGTGCTACGTGAAAAAACTTATGAAAATTCATGAGTTTCAAGACTAACAAACAATAGCTTATTATTTTGTATAATGATTTATATTAACCGAACATAAAAATTACACGTGTGCAGTTATTATTCAACTATTACGAAATAAACATTTATTACATTTATAATATTATTATTTCAGTTTAATTTTATTAAAGTCAATTAAAATATAGCAGTACGGCTAGCAGGGGCAAACTATATATATATATATATATATATATATATATATATATATATATATATATACCAATACACATTTATATATATACATACATACATTATTTATTAAACTATAATTTACAAACTATATATCTAGCGAAAGAAACAGCTAAAAATCTCTCTCACATTTCTTTCAACGTTTGGTATTATTAAAAATAAATGGACCTTGCATTCCTGTACCATTCACAGGCATCGAGATCAACTCTTAAAGCGCGCACGTGTATTCACTATAGGGTGAGCATAAAGAGCCACAATGGAACGGCTTGTTCCTTCAGAACCGGTTCAAGGCTGGAGGGCCCGAGTGCCGGGAGGGAATAAAGAAACTAGTGGCGCAATATGTGACCCAATTTTATTTCTACTTAATGCCTCTGGGCCAGGTGATAGGTGCATTTCGTTATATCGCTTAGGGGAGTCCAACACGTGTATCGACGCGACCGTATTACACAATGACAAACTTTTATTTGCGTTGTATAAAACACCAAATCGACAAATAAAGGTGGCTATAACTTAATAATAAACTGTAGAAATTATAAAGCTATGTTTAGTTAATAACTTTGTAAAGAACGGAACGGCGATTCGAATGGAACGAGAATCAACTATATTATTACGTCTTTTGTCTGTAAAGAAGTCCGTACATCTGTGTGACCTCTGAATAGCCATTGAAATTTATAAAATTATTTATCATAAAAGTTTTTTTTCGCGGACTGTACGTACACGTTTAAAGTTTTTTTTTTTCGAGGAAAATATAATAATTCCTAAATAAACGCTGTTAAAATATTGGATTCTGTAATCAGCAAGTTAGAAATAATACGTAATTAGAGTTTTTTTTTAAAATTAAGTCAGGTATATATATCATGTAATAATATTGTACGATTTTTAATTGCAGGTATGATATATAGTATATACTCGGTTTAGTATAAAATATATTATAATATATTTTTTTCCAATTTTATGTATAATTTGATTGTGTGTCTATTTAGAAAACTATAGCAGGATTAGCCAAATTGACTTTTACGGTTGTTAACGCTTATTCAGAACTATAAAAACGAACTGGAATGACATAGGTATCCCAACGTTAAGTCACGCATCTTAGTTCATTTATCATTCGTTTTTATAGTTTTCTATTAGTGTTAACATTGGTGTTGTAAAAGTCATCTTGACTAAGCCTGGTGATAGAAAAAGATAATACCCAAAAACAACCTCTTCTGTTAATAATATGCTATTGATTGCATTGTAATATAACCAAGACGCTAATCTATTTTTACATACATACAATAAAATCGTAAACAGTTTTTTTTGTGTATTTATCTGTGCGTGTATTCACGCTAATCTGCACAATAACTAAACCAATTAGGATATGGGTTTTAGTCATGCAGTGAGATCAATTTAAAATTGCGCATGCTCGACGTGATGAAAAAAAAATTGGGCATAGAGTCTAGTGGCAGCCTCGTACTGGTAGGCGCAGTTTTGGGCGACCCACTAGTAGCAGTAACGACATAACGAAACACCCAGGTATTCGATGGATGCGGGTGCCTTAGAGCCGTATGCACTTTGTGGCAAACTATGGGAGAGGCCTTTGTTTAGCAGTTGACTTATAGTGGGCTGTAGTAGTACGTATGTTATATTAATCCGATTCGATTGTCCAATCGCCGATTTAAAAAAGAACTCAGTTTCCAGTCAGTTTATTTTACTTACCTTCAACAAAATGTAGGGCAAGACACTGAGAGTACTGACTGAGGCTGTACGTGTAATTGTGCACAGGGAAGTATTCCTTCAATGAATAACAACTAAAAGAATAAACTGAAATGAGTTAAACTATCGTTTGGACGAACGCAAAAGTTATTTTAACACTCACTGTCCGGTTTTCTGACACGCTAGTAAGACAATAGCAGTGACCTATATGTTGTGCACGGGACAGCGAAAGAGATTGGTAAGACGCAAATATTCCTGGTACATAGCTGAGTTTCATTCGTAAATATTAGTAGGGTGCGTAGATGTTACACTTTTGCGCGTATTAAATTGTTAAAGCCAGTATATTTTTTTTTATAGGATAAGGGTGACAAACGAGCACACAGTCCACCTGATGGTAAGTGGTTGTTGCGGCCCATAAACATCTACATCTATCCTCGTTTGCGAATCAAAATGCAGATGCGTTTTCACACGTGAGGACTAAGATGTAATGCCTCATTTCCAGTAAAAAGGGTCTCCGGTTCTCTACACTCACCATACGAAACACAGCAGAGTTAAGCTGCTATTTGACGCTGGTATTCTGTGAGAGCGTGGTCCTTCCCCGGTCGAGCCGACCCATTCGTGCTACAACTATACTACTAATATAGCTGCAGCATGGCTCTACCACGTATAAAAATAATAATATACTCGTAATATACCAATAACTGCCCCCAAGAATCGTTCAAGCTGGGAATAATCGCTTGCCAAGTCCAAGGGGATTAGTAACTACATACTCGTAAGCTTGATTCGAGTTAACTTTGAATACTACCTTTCATCTTACCCCATGTTTTTTCTTTCGATCAAAACATTGTAATTAATTTTTTTTTGCTTTCGAACAAATATAACAGGGATTTATCGATATGACATAAAAATATGCTCTTTGTGCTTTATTCACTATAGACATAATTTTAGCTTAAGTTAATATGTACTGTTCTACAAGACGTTAAACACAACACTGCTCATCTCATCAAAAAACAGTTCGATCTTCCCCCCACTCACCCTATATATATTATAGGCGACTATGGGCATTGCTAAAAAGATCTGGTATTCCAGCTAATGGCGGTATTATCAATCATTCCGTTTATGATAGATGTTAAAACCTATATTGGTAACGATGAGCAGCGTCGAAAGTACAAGACGTCTAGTAGTGGGGTCACCAATATGTTCACCAACAAGAGTGACGTTTAAGGCAAATCCTTCCTACTTACTGATTAAGGAATATTCTTCCAAATTTGACCGACTGATGATGAATAAAAAGAAGAACACTGAAGAGTGCATAAACTGAAGAATTGTTACAATTACGTATACATTTTTTTGTGTGGGTACCTTGTACAAATAATACCAACACCGCTTTGAATATGCGTTTTCATATAACAATAATTATACTTTATTAGTAAATATTACATAAATAAAGAAACGCATCATTGCAGTGTACCAAGTATACCGAAGTAAAAACACTCCAGTTGTAAAACTTAACATGGACCCCCATTTCCTTTCGTCAAGCGGATGCGAAGTGGAATACAAAAAATATGTATAGACAGTCAGTAAGTACTCGTAACTTCGTTTGCACATAATGGTCGATGGTTCCGTACGCTCTCACGAAGCATAATATTCTTACAATGATTTACAGAATGAGCCAACGTCTAGCCATATTCGTGCCGACGTGGATTGTTATTCCGGCGGGAGCAGACTGGACTGTGATTGTCCAATGACTCATTACGGGGCAATTTTTAATGTATTTAACTATTTATATATTCTAGGTTTGTTATTGTTGTGCGCTTGATCTGACACATACCAATAAGGTTGATAACTTTTGTGCCTTCTTGTTACATTGCATTCTAATTTTTAGCAGTTTTCAAAAAAGGATGAAGTTTACAATTCGACGGTATTTTTTTTTCTCTAAGACATAGTGTATTGAATTTATAGAATTAAAGGCCCTGACTTCAGCATGTGAAATTATGTTCTTTTCAGTGCTTTGAAGTTTACTTTTTATTAAAAGTTCATTTTTCTAATGACCACTTATACCATATACTTGCATTTACACTTATAACTTATTTTCGATGATGCTCCAATAATACTAGGCTTCTCCATTAAACAAGTAACATATTATATTCGATTTTTACGTTAACTCGTATAAAAATAAATTTATAGGTTTGTTGATCGAATTTAGAATGAAACTGTTATTCTGAGGTAGTTACTTACCGAGTTTTTATTTTTATATTGGCAATTGATCTAAAAAATTAAAAGATAACGTAACGGAGTCATTATTACCATCACTTTTATTCCTATACTAGCTGTTCCCCGCGACTTCGCCCGCGTGTAATTTAGGGTTTTAATTATATTGCTCAGAACCCTAACTCTATTTCTTAAATCTAAGTAGCCTAAGTTACTCCTTAGAACATCAGCTATCTGCCAGTCTGCCAGATTAGCCGGAACAAACAGACAGACAGACAGACCGACAAACAGACAGACAAAAATTTTAAAAATTGTGTTTTTGTTATAAGTACCATATATACATTCATATGCATTTAGTAAAAAGCTGTTATTTTAACATTACAAACAGACACTTCAATTTTATTTATTTGTATAGATTTTGATTTATTTTGATTTATTTGTAATAGCAGCTTTTCTGTTACAGATTATAAGTGATAAATATAAAAGTATTTGAGTATTTAATTTTTTTTAATTAAAAAGTTAAATTAAACGCGATAGAGTTCGTAAACATTAATTTCATTTAATATGTAGCCTTCGCGTAAATATAAAAAATCATTACTTTTTAGTACTTAACAATTATTATATACAGGTGAGTAGTAACTACTAACTACTCTATGTAGGTGATATAATGTTATGAAAAGCTGCACGTAGTTGTTACATTGCAATCCTGTTTTTATTTGACCCACATCTAAGGGATAGTTAAGGAATAAATTGTTTAATTATTACTTTTATAGGTCACTGCATAATGATAGCAGGTGCATCGGAGCGTACACCTGCTGGCAGCAGGGGCTGTTCAAGGCCTAACGTTGCGCGAGTTTTTTTTTTCTTTTACAAACAACGTATGCTTACGCATCGCTTACGTTTGAAATAAACAAGTTTTTATCAAGTTGATTTTTGTAGGTTTGTAAGTAAGTACATTGAATTCGAAGCCTTTTTAAATTATTTCAATAACTATAAACAAATTTATTGACATATTTTTAGTCTTATAATTATTATTCGTTGATGACTTAAATTGCGCAACGTAAATGAGGCTTCGAATCGTGCAGATGCTAAAACGAAAACGAACAAGTTTTAATCATTTTATTTTATTACCCCATCAAAAAGCTGTATATCTAAATATTATGTGAAGTTAATAAAATCATCGGATTTTGAGAATACGGCATCGTAAAAGGCGAATGTCGGCATTTTAAACGGAGGCCCGTTCGTCCAATAATTTAAAGAATGATTATTAACTTTGGCAGTCACTTCCGTTTCTTCTTTGTTTCATATCATCAAAAAGAATCATTAACATTTCACAATCATGTAGGTACAAATCCTTCGATACATTAAAAGGTTTCAATTTAGCCTTGAAACCGTCGTTTGAAACGAAGAAAATCAAATACAAATAGTATTTTATATTTTAGAGCTTTTCTTGCTAAATTAATTTAAATTATTAAAATTTATTTGAAACACTGTGGGTGTCGTAAGAGGCGACAGAGGGAAACAAATCAGGAGATGGGCAGCAGCGTCTTCCTAATAAGGACTAAAAATAAATAATAGCGGTTGCCAACCCGTTTGCCAAGCGTAGCAACTATGGCAATTATCCCCCCTATGAGACAGTCTAAGTATGTGGACTTTAAAAGGCTGTAGGTAACGTAACGGCTTTGAAAACACTAATAATAAAAAGTTAAAAAGGCTATAAGAATTTAAGTTTTAAAAGAAAAAACTAATTAATTTATTACAATCAAATAGATTTCCAATATTAAAACTTAAAATTTAGCAAAATTAATTAATTAATGATATCGCACATTAATTATATCGCATTGAACATAAATAAATGGTATAAGAAAACAAAACTTAATAGGCTTATTTTAATATGTTGTAGATACCATAGATATGCAAACGATTAGCAACACCCACATCAAATTATCACAATATGTTTATAATATTACCTTTTTTATTCCATCTAAATTCCTCTGATCGATGCTCGTTCTTGAACTGTGTCGGCATAATTATATAATACTATAGCCACCCCATGAAACCGGTAGACCTTGATCTTACAAAGGGACCCTTGTTGATCTGCCGGCGAGCTAACCTTGGGTTATTTTTAAACCACGCTGCCTGCATTCGAATCCCGTCAGGCAACTCCTTCCGAGTGTTACATAATGCGAAATTATAGTTTGCATTTTTTGCTTAACATCTCCGTGAAAAGCGTGTGGCCCTGTCATTTTGGTTTTATAGCTTTTGTTTTCGGCTCGCACATATTTTATTTCTTTTCACGGAACCGTAAAAGGAAGAGGCAATGAAGGGTTAGCGTTTTTGTATAGTGAAGTGGATTATTTATGGTGCGGAATAATGGACGCTGTATACGCTGCGCAATATCGGGGACAGCTGTGGTATCCTTGAAAATGTTGTTCCTCATTGCTTTATGTTTGCTTTGAACACATTTTAATTCGCATAATCTTATAAGTGTTTGATGTTTTCATTTTATTCATATTGTTTACTAGCTGTCAACTTACACAATGACTTCTTAAATATCAGAAAAGTCTCATAAGCTAAGTGTAGCGACTACTTACTACTAAACATAGCATGCACTATGACAACAATGACTTAAGTAGGTTTTAATTTAGTGAAATAAAATTAACTAATTATTAACAATTAACTTTAAAAGAAAATAGCAAAGAATAAAATAAAATAACAAGATATTGTTATAATTGTTAACTGATATATATATATGGAAAATAAAGATTATTATTATTATTTTCCATGACAGCGTACTAAATGTTATTTGGGAAGTTTTACATCCAGTTTTAAGTCCAGCGTTGCGAAATCAATCGGCAACAAGAAGCCTAAGGGATCGTTATTTATTTTCAATTATTCAGTGAATATGCTAGTTAGCTATGTTAACTAGCATATTCACTGAACTTACTGACTTACTGACGGCTCCGTGGCGTAGTGGCTTAGCAATGAGTTGCTGCGCTGGGGGGGCGCGGGTTCGAAACCCGCACGGAACAAGTATTTGTATGGCCTACAAATGATTGTTCCGGATCTGGATGTTTGTCCTTGTGAAATTTGTGCTTGTAAACTGCCTCCACGATACATATATATATTCTTTAAAAAAAAAATTCTTACGACGATAGACCACCATTTTTTTTTTGATAAAAAAAATTCTAATGTGTATTAAATGCTATAAATTGTCTTATTTTAAGGGTCTAAACGGTTTCCAGTCAGCTGATCACCGCTACACCTCCGTGCGTTTGGTCCTCACTAATCCGACGCCATTATTACGGTGGTTTGCGTGCATCCTTATTTTTTATTGTGTCGCTTGCACTGTGAGAGAAATTGGAAACCTTAGAGAGATGTTTTGGATATGCTTGAGACCGGCTAAGCTTGTTTGCTTTATATGTGTGACTTGAAAGAATTTCGCAAATAGCTAGGAGTTCGTGTTTTTGTTGTCGTATTTTTATCTTAATGGTAAATTAAAAATACATATTGACAAACAATAATACATACATTGGAAGTGTTTGGCAACTTAAAGCTTGCTGATTTTAAATACCTTGACTTAAAGATTATCAGGTACGATGCTGAGTGTAAAATACAAAAATTTTATTGCATTTTTAACAGCTATGTGGGAGTTACTGTCACCATTCAATTACGAAAATAATCAGACAAATTCACTTGTTTTATTTTTTATAATATCCCTTTTTATATAATAATACAATCTAAATAAAAATTTATTACGTACTGATCATTCTATCTACGTATAATCTATGATGACAAAAATTTATCTCCCAGGCATCTCGCAGGCGAAATGCGCGGTTATATCAACTGTACATGCGCGACTCTACTATTCCCCGCGCATGCAGGCATACATAGAGTAGCGCACATCTTTTGTTTGGAATAGCTTGTCTAGTATGTTGTACTTATAACCCAATGCTGACAATAGCTTTTTACACTTATAGAGTCTACACGTACACAATTTTTTGAAGATTATTGGTAGCCTAAGCAAACATTAATTTGTTCTGTGCGGGATTCTGACCTGCGAATCCGCAGTGCTGTATTAAGCTAAGCAACTAATTAGCCAACAGAAACCAATGCTTTTATAAACAAACAAATTTACATTTAAATCTTTTTATACTTTGTAGGATCTTAGTTATCTTCATTATTTTAATACTGTTTAAGTCTAACTACTGTCGTATCAGTTATCTAAAGCGCATTCCGAAAATATATATGCCAACTCCGACATTCTTTAACCTTTTAGGAACAGTGCGTTTTCAACAAACCACTAAAGCCAAGTTTCGAATCTCGACTATGTTCCCATATCGAGTTCGAATCGATAAAACCACGATGTTTTTCTACAAAGCACGTTTCTCGGAACCGTCAGTTTGTGTTGCTTCTAAAGTTTCAACGTCCTCTTGCATAACTGTGAATCTAAAACAACACACACATTGTGCCCGAATATTGACTGACCTTATTTTCTTACATCGGTATCATAAGAATAATTCATTAGTTTTTAAACAAGAAACGATATAGAACTCGATTTCAAAAACTTAAACTATAAATCTATTAATGTTGGGGAATATATATCTAATATGTTGAGCTCAGAGAGGAGGTAATCCCTTTGTTTTAAAATTAAAAAAGCATTGTTAATATATTTATTAATTGTTATTTTGTATTATTTTAATTGTTATATTATAGTTCAATATACAGAAGGACACAAGAACACTGGGTATTTTTCTCTTAAGTCATCTCTAATGACATCCACACATGATGGGGCGCTATATTCTCTTGCGCCGCAAATTACGGCACACATAAATATATTTTTAATCAAGTTACTTAAGCGTGGTTGAGCTACGCTGTAGCTGTATTAGCTGGAAACCCTTTTTACTGACAAAGATGGATTCTATCTTAGTCCACACGGGTCACGATGCATATTATGTAATTTCATTCATGCGATAGCATCCATTTATGATGTAGTCTGCGTGATCTTTTGGCAACCCAGATCAATATAAATTTTTCAAATAATAATAATATTGTCCGTAGGTTTAGAAACATTGCAAACTTCATTATTTTACAGGTCAAGAAATAGAAATAATTTTAAAACGCGCTTCACTTATTAAATATTTGGTCTACAATGTAGAACATATTTTTTAACTGTGTAGACTCTACATAGTAATATTATGAAACTAAAACTCCCACGAAAATTACAGTAATTTCACCAACTTTTAATAATGACACTACCAATAAAATAAACACACAATTACACATAATAAACGCATTATCTTTTGGTATAGTGCCAAGAATTGTAAGTAACAATATGAGTAACCCCTATGTATAATAAATCAATAAAAATGTGTCATAACAATGCTAAATGCAAAGGAATCCTACCTATTTAATATGCAATAACAATTTGTACACATACATATACATCACGCCTGTAATTCCCGAGGGGGTAAGCAGAGACAGGTAGAAGCCAAAGAGCAGCCAGCCATTCGAACCAGGTTTAGCCAAAAAAAGAAGTATAATATGTGTAGAGGCAAATTGTAAAAGAAGAAGAAGGCTAGCTTAACGCCTACGCAAACTCAATATATCATTAGTCGCTATGCGCATGCCACAATATGCTAGGCAAGAAACACAGTTGGCACATATTTTTTTGTTATAAGTCCCACGTAAGCATATGTACTCGTAATAAAATAAAACAACCTCCTAGTTCTTAGTTATATTATTAATATTAAACAATAAACACTTATGATAATACTCTTACTCTTAAAAACAATGTTTACCAATAGATTGTCAATTAGATTTGGTTTTTAAAACATTATCTTTCTAAGCTTTCTAGCCATCAACTCCCAGACTCCCCCAACCAGCAATCCCTTCTCGCTCGTGTATATTTTTTTTAACCAATCTCAACACGTTTCTGGAGTCAGCTACCGACTTACAAAAATGAAACTACGTGAACTGACCACAGCAGACATTAGTATTTCTACCACTACAGTCTATTCACACAATGTTAAATAAATAAATTATTATACATTAATATACGTATAAAGAATATTTAAAATAATATAATAAATTAGAAATCATGACACATAGGACCTATAAATTCCAGACCAACTAGGGACCAATTTGTACCATCGATTATCCATTAGAGCCTATAAAAGGTCACTGCAGACCATTGGCCTCGCCCATAGATTGTCTCCTTTGGTGGATTTTGCACCAGTTGCCACTCTTGGTTATTAGGAAGGAAATGCTGCTCAACTCCTATTTCAGTTTCCCTACGTCGCCTCTGATGACACCCGTGGGACACAGTAGTGGATATTCTTACACCGCTACTAGACGGTTTTCAATTTATACATTATTATAGGTGGCTGCTCACTCAAGGCGAGCCTTCATTGTCGTTACATACATATAATCACGCCTCTTACCCGTAGGGGTAGGCAGAGACCACTTCTTTCCACTTGCTACGATCCTTACATATTTGTTTCGCTTCGTCCACTTTCATTATTACCTTCCATTCCATTATGCTCTTCGGTTTAGGGTACTCTTGACCTGGCCTGTCGTTACATGTTTATGTTATTTTAACTTGACAGGGATAATATATTAACAAGGGTTTTAGGAACGAATATACAAACGTATTTTTTTAAACCCGTATACTTTTCCTTCTTGTAGTGCCTGTTTAGTGGTGGGCAAGATTTTGCCGACCGACTGATGACAGAAATAATACCTAAAAATTGCATACCTTTATCTCATCTTATCCATTTTTTTATAGAATACGGAAGCCGCGTATACATTCCACCTGATGATAAGTAAAATCTGTAGTCAATAGACGTCTATGTCTTAATCAAAATAACCTCTGAACTTAACCAAAAGTACACACAATAAATAACGGTATGCGGTGTTAGAATAAGGTTTTCTTTTAAAAAAAATTGGCAAGACCGTGTCTGGCCACGCACAATGTAGAGGGAGGGTTCTGTTGTTGCCCGTCACAATACGTGGGCTTTCTTGATAATGAGCATAATTATAAGTGAGTTCGTGGTTTAACCGCTAGAATGACTAAAAATGGGCCCAAACGGGAAGATGGTAACTGAAGGACTTATTTTTGAATCAGACTTATAGAGAGTGGTATTCATAAAAATAATTAAAAAAAAAAAACTTTACGATTTTGAAAATAATACAATTTTCATCAAATCATTTATATGTCAAGTCCGTACAAAGGTGGTCATAGTTCTATCTAGTATATCATCTATCTATTCCCGGCAGTGTAACTCTAATAACTTAAGAGCCAGTGAGCGGCAGACTTCGGTATTTCAAAAAGCTTCACTTTTTTCAGTTAATCCCTTATACCTATACCTGAGGTACGTGAAACGGGGACTCTTTAGTTTGACCGGTGGTCCTTCAGGTTCATCGTCAGATGCATCAATTCCATCGAAATCTACATTCTCATCATCAGACGGAATTATTTCTGCAAAGAATAAGTTTCAATTTGTAAATCAAGCCAATTATAATAAAATAAATAATTTAAAAGTATAAATTCTTATAAAAGAAAATTACCGGTAGATCTGCGAATAATTCACGACACGGTAATCCTCGAATCCAGCAACTTGCTCTATCACCGAGAGGGCGACCATCTGTCCCAAGGAGGTGTCGGATTTATAGTCCACAAGTCTCTCGTTAACAACGTTGTAAAGATCGAGAGTGTGTCGACGAGGGTTGCGTACCTTATACTCAGAATCACCAAACGGTATTCGCTGAAGGTCATACAGGTTTACGCACCAACCTCGGCACACCCCGATGGAGGAGGAGGTGGAGGAAATGTATGAGGATATCTCTAGAGCCATGCATTCCTCCAAAACCCAATATACGGTGTTAATGGGAGACTTCAATGCAAACTAGGCACAAGAGAGAACGGTGAGCTGAAAGTAGGGAAATTTGGAATAGGGCCACGGAACCCAAGGAGCCAGCAGCTGGCCAACTTCATGGAGAAAGAGGGACTCTTTATGATGAACTCTTTCTTCCAGAAGCGGCCCCACAGGAAGTGCAGGTCCACTTTCACTTTTTTGTCGAGCCCCGACGGTTCGACAAAAAATGAGATTGACTTCATTATGACGACCAGACGACAACTGTTCTGTGATGTTCGTGATCGCGAGGGTGAAAACTGGTAGCGATCACCGAATGGTTAGAGGCACACTGAACCTAAACGTTAAGTTGGAGAGGTCTCGTCTAATGAATTCAACGCTCCTTCCTCCTCGTGCTCTGTTTCAAAGTTCTGAAACCTTTCAGCTCGAATTACAAAACCGTTTTCAGTGCCTAGAAAACTGCAATGAAGTGGACGATATGAATGACAAGCTCGTGGAAACTGTCCATACGGTCGGAGCTAAGTTCTGCAAGACCCGCCGCAGAAGAACACAAAAACTCTCCAATCACACTCTTAATCTCATGGCTGTTAGACGGGAGATGAAGCTACATTCTTCAACAGATTTGACAGCATACAGGCAACTGAACAGACAGATCTCCAAAGCATGCGGCGGGACTTACGCAACTTCAATACGGCTTGTATTGAAGAAGCGATCGAGCGGAACCAAGGTTCCAAAGTCTTTGCCAGAGATCTGTCTGCCAGAAAGAGCCAACTGTCAAAGCTGAGGACTGAGTGTGGCAGCATCGTTTCGGGGGCACCTGAGATTTTGAGTGAGATTGAGAGGTTCTATGGGCAGCTGTACACGTCATCGTTGGAGCCACACGCAAGTGTGAGTAACGATCCAAGAGCGAGTCTTATCCGACACTATTCCGAAGATATCCCGGACGTCAGTCTTAGCGAGATTAGAATGGCTCTCCAGCACCTTAAAAACGGCAAGGCCCCAGGCGAGGATGGAGTTACAGCGGAGCTTCTGAAAGCGGGTGGAAGACCGGTACTTGAAGTCGAGTGAGTTTCTCTGCGTGATAAACTTAGAAATGAGGATATCCACAGTAGAATCAGAGTGACCGACATAGCCCAACGGATTAGTAAGCTGAAGTGGCAGTGGGCCGGCCATATAGCTCGAAGAACCGACAACCGATGGGGAAGAAAGATTCTCGAGTGGCAGCCTCGTACCGGTAGGCGAAGTGTAGGGCGACCCCCCACGAGATGGAGTGACGACCTGGTAAGACATGCAGGAAGTTGATGGATGCAGGTGGCTCAGGACCGTGCTTTGTGGCTTTCCTTGGGGGAGGCCTATGTTCAGTAGTGGACTTATGAAAGGCTGTAATGATGAATGATGAAAGAGCTTCCATCAAAACAGTGTCATTTCTTACTAAATTTTTCATTAAGATCTTTTGGTCTATAATGATTTATAAAAAGATGGAACCTGCCATCATCTACATCTACTGATTCACGAATTCTTTGCATTATATATTTGACAGGTAAACTTTTGGACAACATTAAAAAGCTGTTGTTTTTGGTTCTCAGCTAAACTAATGTCACCAAAAGCTGCAAAGGCTTCTTGATATGCCTGAGTTTTCTGTAGTAAGATAAAGGGTCGTTTTTTTTCCCTTATTAAAAAAAGCTGGATTACAATGGTTAGAAACCAAGCAAGCTTTCACTCAATAAATCACCACGTTGCTTGCATTTTTGAAATATTTATGAATCGTGCATTATTTCTTATTATTTTCTAACCTTGAGGACAGCTATTTTTTAAATTTTGCATATTACCAAGCATGGTTATTATGATAGCCGTATCAGAGCGTACAAACTAGAAAGAAAAAGACTGTATTAGAGCGAGCGCTATTATAGTACGCGCTTATGGACGCCAGGGAAGTTTGTTGTCTGCCTGGGTGAAACAACCACAATGTATGTTTTCCGTGAAAATTATACATGTCAAATAATATTATCAACAATATATATAAATTACAGCTTTATTGAAATAACCTAAATAATTAATAAAAAAATTGTACCTTTCAACCTGTCTGCCATGACCTTGATACCGTCATAGGTGTCTGCCAATGTTATTTTTTGGTAAATGTAGTTAATATAGGTTTTATTAAATATTTCAAAATGTCAAAGCGGCAGACTTATTGCTATCACGTTTTTTTGGGTCAGTTTTTTACATATTTAACACCTGAGCGTCTCTATATCGACCGCCGGTCAAACTAAAGAGTCCCCGTTTCATGTACCTCAGGTATAGGGGACTAACTGAAAAAAAAGTGAAGCTTATTGAAATACCGTATGTCTGCCGCTCACTGGCTCTTAAGCTACAAGATATATAATATGATCGTAACGAACTTTCGGGCAAACCACCACTGCCCTAAATTATCCTGATGATCACTCGCGTAAATCGAGAGTATGACGAATGAAACTGTACGAGGATTTATGATTATATGAATACTTTGAATGAGGCCTACAATAACTACCAACTAAAAAATAAGCGAAAGTAGTAAGTAAATTATTTAAGAAAAAGTAAAGCTATAGTAGTAACGCATATAAGTCGGTTTCTTCATATAAAATGTTTATTTTTAACAGTTTACAATAATATTACAAAGTTAATGCAGCTGGTTTTAGGTCATTTTCTATGGAGTTGTAACGAAATTTTTTCTAATCCAAGTGCATTTTATAAGTTGGTCGACTATTACAAGTTAACTTCTTAATTTTACTTAGCTTTGATAGTTTTTATTTTAACTTCATTATAATACTACAATCGTGTATACCTATTTTTCACACTTCCAAAAACAGCGGTTTAGTTGGTAGAGACCCCACATGACTCTAATGAAAAACACCACTTTAAAGCTAAATATTTCGCAAACGGACCTCTGAATCGAAAATATGTTGTTCCATACGCCCAGTGTTTTTGGAAAACCTATCCAATGATACGCCACACGATAGAACAGACGGGTAAAAAAGTACCCTTTTGCTGCACTACCTCCCATATGTTTATCTCTGCTTATCCTAATGGTTGACTGGGAAAGAATACAGCATTAAGTCCGCCATATGTACGATTTTTCTTTTGTGCATAAATGTTCAAATAAATAAATAAATTTACCGTATGGGGTGGGGGAGGGGGGGTACCCAAAATAAAAATGTTTTAAAATTTATTTAACAGTTTTGTAGGCTTGATTAATTTAGTGTCTCTCAGTAAAACGGCGGATGGACATCGCGAAACTATAAGGGTTCCTTCTTGTGTAACTACGGAACCCTAAAAAGGCTATTACTTTGTGATATAAATATAGTGAATGATTTAAAAGTTAGCTAATTTATCTTTAGAATTATATCTAAAATCTGATTCTATCTCCCCACAAAACAATAAAACTTTTTGTGCGTCGTTTAAAGTAATTCAAGATCTGGCAATAATGTTTAATAGTTTGTTAAAATATTGGTATATGACCCAAGAGAAGTCGCAGCGAAAGGTCACACTAATTAAAATCACTCCGACAGCTTTATTTGTTCATCATCTGTATTTATTACACACAGAATTCTTCAGACTAGCGGGTCTTGTAATAACATTCACTGTTTTAATGTCACGTGCGTCGTTAAACGCTATGTATAATCATTTAAATTACAATTTTAGTAGACCGTATTACTCATAGAGCAACACGGTCCGCCGGTGGCCCGGTCTAGTCCTAGTTTTGTGGTGTTAATGCTGTTAGCCTTTGCGGCTCTTACAGCCTCATCGAACGTATAAGGGTATATGAGGGGGGGGGGGGGGGGGGGTAGGGAATATTTTTTTTTTACTGCACTAAAATCGATAATCTCGGAATGGGATAATATTATAATAAAAAAATAATAAAACCGCAACATGACATGGGTGAGTTGTCTAACCGCCGTTGGAACAAGGGAGCGAACCCCGGCTCTGACGGCTAACTCGCATCGTTCGATGATCTGGGCGGTGAGAGCCGCCCAGGGACGCGGGTGTATGGTGTGTACACGGTGGAGGGGTTCACGGCGCGCTCGTCTGCGGAATCCCTGCGTCCCATTCGTTGTTCTTCTGTGTTTGTGGCACTATGTGAGTGTGTAGTGTTTATATGTGACTGGCCGGCGACATTTCGGTCTTCGGGATCTGGCGGAACGGGGGTTTCGATTAGAATGTTACGAAGCCTCCGGATGCTACCCGTAACGTTCGAAGATTGAGCATAAGTGGCTGCGTTTACCACTAGCGGATTTGGATGTGTCTCGACCCCCTCGAAGTAGCGCTGAGATATTTCTTTGAAATACTCAGAGATCGTCGGAAGTTGACAATCTTTGTGTAAGTTGGTTGCAGTTTCGCTGGTATCACCGAGCTCCGGTGGCTATACGAATGAATCTATTCTGAATGACTTGGAGGTCGTACTATAGGCCGCGTGCGCGAATACTACGCTTTGTATAGATGGAGCATGTGTCTTAAGGACGGCTTACTCTTGCTGTTGACTAGTGGGTGGAGGCGACTAATGACGAATATTGCACGATGTTACGCGAATATCATGCCTTCGTCAAATGTAACCCCTAGATAAATATCTAGGCTCTGTCTATCTAAAGGCCAAATGGTTGCCAGGGGATCTAGCAGCCGTACAAGGTAATCGTACCTAACGCTCTCTTAGGGTTTATGTTTTTCGCTTGGAAGTGGAGATCCTTTAAAAGTGTATTACTACACTTTTTTCTGGATTAACTTCGATTCTCCATAAGCGGAACCAATCGCCTAAGCGGTTTACGGCTAATTGGAGCTCCTTGGTGAGGCGTCTTTTATTTTGATGGGCGACGAAAAGTGCCATGTCATCGAAAAGTGCCATGTCATTGAAAAGAGCAGTATTCACTACTGGGTCCTTCGGGATGTCACTCGTGAAGAGTGTGAAGAGTAGTGAGGAGAGGACGGAGCCTTGTTGGACACCGGCCTCAGGGATTGCAAACGGTTCCAAAATACCGGTATAGAACCGGTATTTAGGGGTTTCGGGAACAGGAACCAGAACCTAAATTAGAACCTTTAAGAACCTTTATTTTACTGGTTCCTAAGCAAAGCGAAAGCGAGTCCAAACTCGTTTGAGGTGCGGTCGGGTAGACGGCGTGATGCGGCGCGCGGCGGAGTGTGAGAAGAGGGGAGTTTGTAAAATATCACATTTGTATTGGTGGATCTTCTGTTGCATATCAACTCAGTGTTGCCAACTCTACAGATTTTTCTATAGATATACGGAAAGGAAAATGGGATTTTTGGGCCTGAAGTTAACTAATTTGTTTATACTTTAAAAAAATGGCCATATTTTTCTTAAGTAAAATACAAAAAAGTAGCTGTTTTTACAATCTAGATTTCGAAAAAACAATAAAATAAAAAATAATTTAGAAAATCGATTGTAGTGTATTGTTTATGGCAATAAATCGTTTACCATAAAGAATTCACTAGTAAAATTCTCGTTTCTGAACGTTATTTTCAAATAAATAGAGGACTTCTCATTTTGAAACTTGACATGACAGTTCAAACTCCAAACTACCTATTTACTTAAAAGAAAAAGACAGATTTTCGATTCAATATGAAACGAGAATTTTTCTGTGTTAAATAGGGAGATAAAAAAAATTGCGTAATTATCTACAAAATAATAATAAAAAAATACAAAATATCAAAATTCCAACAAGTAACAATTACAACAACAATTCAAGTAATCGATCTCAGATCGATATCCCTAATATTCACTTCACTTAGTTGTTGTTGTTTTAACTTTCGTTAATCGTTTCACCGTTTCGTTTCATTATTAACCACAGCTTTTTGGGTGATTTTATACTGATCCCTATTTTATATCTTTAAGTAATTATGGTGAAAAATAGCCTGTTACAGTGAAATAACAGTGAAAACTCACCTGTTACAGTTTAGGTAATAGATAATCTCACTTTTACTTATTCTACAATAACTCAGCTCCTAGATTGACAAATCTTGCCAGCTTTTCAGCTATGAATTGTTTATGTATACGCTTTCAAATGGTCCTACTTTCATCTTGTTAACACTTGGGCCCAAGAATGTACGGAGACGTCTCCTTCTCCTTTGTCATGCGGAACTACGGAATTTGACGTTGCAATCTACGGAATTTTTATAAACTTAACAAGAATTTTTTTATCATGAGTATGAACTTGCCGACAATGTCATTCTCTCTCTCTTCGTCTAATGTTGTCTGTATTAAAAATTTTTTTAATAATTAATGCTATGCTATTTGTATCAAAATAAAACAATTTTTAGTCATAAATATCAAATTTTTGTGAGGTTAATCGATTTCAAATGTTAATAGCTTAGATATTTTGAATTAAATTACGTTTGTTTCGAATTTAGAACACTTCTTGGAAAATAGGCAGTTAATATAAGCGCTTATAACCTTTTTTTATAGATGACTGAATAGTCACTTTGTGTCTCAAATTTTTCTAATCCATGCTATCCCATTTCTTTTTACAATAATTAAAAAAATTCTGCCGAATTATTCTTCGCTTTTCCTCGATCTTTTTTTTCGAATTTCTCAAAGTTCTTAGTTGTATAGTTTTTCATTGTTAAATAAATCACCCGAGTCTGAAACACCGTAATATATCAAATAAACTAACAAAAACCAGAAAATAAAATCCATGTTAATAAGTCATTATAATCAAGTTTGTAACGTATTTTTTTAGTATAACTATCCATTTGTTTGATTTTTACAAAAAATTGTTTAATTAAAAGAAAACAATAAATTTTAATCAATTTTTATGGTACTTTTTTCTAACATGTGCAGCTTGATTCGATGTTATACTACAATTAAACTTTTCCATGACGAAATGAATTTATCAACTAAGTTCAAAAACAAATATTATCGATCCTCAACGGAACTGATATTTTGAAATAGCATCGACGGAATTGTACGGAATTTTTTATACCAATCTACGGATTTGGAGAAATTGGTTATAGGTTCTCGGAACCGGTATATAGAACCGGTACATCGGAACCCAAACCAGAACCGATACCGGAATTGGAACCGTACCGAAAAGAGGATCCTTTATAAGAACCTAAATAAAGAACCAGAACCAAAATTGGTACCAGTATTCAATCCCTGACCGGCCTTGAGTGGGCGCTTTTAGGAGCGAGTACCCTCTATTCGATATCGGAAGTGGCGATTGGCAAGAAAGGCTCTGATAATGTGGATGAGCCTATCAGGCACGTTGTGCTTATACATCTTGTAAAGCCAGCCGTCGTGCCAGACTTTGTCAAACGTCTTTGCGACATCGAAGGAGAGGGCACCGGTCGTGGTGGTTCTTTGACCTCTTTGTGGGACGTTTCCTCTTTGAGGAATCGTTTAAGAATATATTCTGTGAGGCGATATAATTGGTCGATGCACGAGTGTTCGGGTCTGAAGCCAAACTGCACGTCTGGAAGAAGTTTGTTGGTGAAGACGTGTTTACGAAGGCGGTTCAATATGAGTCGCTCGTAAACTTTTCCCAGTGTACTGAGGAGACTAATTGGTCTGTAACTAGAAGCTAAGTTGTGCAGTTTCCCTAGTTTCGGGATTCATATTACGTCCGCCTCTTTTCATGTATCCGGGAAGAAGCAGCTGGAAAGAAGAGCGTTGAATATGCCCACTAAGAGGCAAATGAGCGTCGCGGAGAGAGATTTCAGTACCCTGTTGCTAATGCCATCGGGGCCGGGTGCTGATTTCTTTTTAAGGCTTTTGATTACTTCTGTGACTTCGTCAATATTCACAGGGTCTAAGGGGTCGTCCGCAGGTGGTAGTGCAGACTTACGCTCGACCTCCGTTTCAACCTCTGCAAGGTGAACGGGATCTGTGGGCTCGCTAGAGCCAGTACATTGGCTCTCTAAACTGTCTGCGAGGCATTCGGCCTTTTCAGAGTCGTCAAAGGCGAGATCGGGGTTTCCTGGTCTAATGAGAGGTGGCATAGGTGGTGATTGTTCTGCTTTCAGAGCTCGGGTCAACTGCCAGAAGGCAGTATGTGATGGCCCGATATGTTCCAGCAGATTACCCCACTTATCATTTCTAAACTCTTTAATGCGCTGTTTCACCTCGTTTTGGAGGTTGCGCAAGCGGAATTTGTTATATACAGTACGATAGTGATCGTATTGTTTTAGGGCCGCGTTCTTCGCTCTAATCAGCTATCGAATGTTACTTGGAAGCTTCATGTGCCAATTGCTCCACACACGAACTCTACGAGAGCATTCTTCGACTGTGAAGGTAAGGTGGGCCGATAGAGGGCTAATCGCCTCATTGGCCTCCTCAGGCGAGTCTACCTTGTCAGGGATTTTGTCTAAGTGCTACACATATTTGGCTATTGCTACATCAAGGCGTCCGGTTAGTGACTGGTAGCGAATGGGTAGCGGGTTAGAGTCTCAGGCGCGATAACATCGAAGTTTAGTCGGTCCGTGCGATCGAACAATACATTACCATTGGGATTGCTTGTAAGCGAGTTCCAGGAGGAATGCTTACTGTTGAGGTCTCCAGCTATTATGACACTAGAGCCTAGGTTAAATAATTCTGCAAAGTCTGATTCAACTATGCGTTTGATTCAACGATACGATGGTAATTGGCGGATGGCCTGAGAGAGCTACCTTACATATAGAAACTTCTATTCTTACTTCTATGGTTAACGGGGTAGGTGGTCGTTTGGTACGCAGTGCAAGGACCTTTTGTAGTAGATCAAGGTGCCGCCTCTTGGGCTGGTCAACTTATCATTTCTAAGGTGTAGTTTGCGATCTTAGGATCGCAATGACTAGGTTTCAAAAAAGTCTCTTGCGTCAAACATTACGTCTATATCGTGGTTGCACAGGAAGAGCGCTATCTCGTCTTTTTAGTCTCTGAGGCCATTCGCGTTAAAGAACGCGACAGTCAGAAAGCGTGGTTTAGTTCTACCGAGATTTTGTACTGCTATTCTGATATTTAGAAGAGGTAATTAGGCCCACTGGAAGGACCAGGTTGCGTCGATAAGTCCTATGTGCTCAATGTGCAGGCCAAGGAGGATAACTGAGCAACGTTGATGTTGCTGATGAAGTCGCAGACTAGCGAGAAGTCAGCGGCGAACAGGGATGAACCTCGTCGGATGGGTTTTGGTTTTGGGACCTGGGCAGACGGCACTGGCCGTGAGGCGACAAGAGCCGGCGGTTTCACCCAAGTTTCGTTGGGTTTTGGCGCGGAAGGCGTGGGAGGGTTAGCACCTTGCTCGGCCGCCCCGGCGACTGGGACGGGCTTGGTGGTGATTTGGGGCGAAGAAGTGGGCACCGGTGTGAGTTTGGGGGCAGGCAGCCGAGAGCAAAACACACTGGCTAGACGGCTTCTATCTCCACGCTGCTTCCTTCGCAGCGCTTTGGAACACCCGCGATAATTCGCTGGGTGTCTCTCTTTGCGGCAATTGACGCATCTCGGGGGTTCAACCGTCTCGGGAGTGCGGGGGCAGTCAGTGGTGCCGTTGTCACCCAGGCACTTGACGCAACTAGGCCTGGCGTAACAATAACTGGCATCAGTGACACTGGCTAACAATGCCCCTATGTCGGAGGGCTTCAACTGAAATCCCCGTTAGGTTGTAGATACGCCGAACGTTAATAATCTCCTTGCCTTCCGGAGACAGGTCCAGAACGACGAGGCACAGATCTAAGAAACGCTTTTTATCGGTCTGGCGGTGCATCCTGTGCACCTCCCGGACCGGGAGATTTTGAGCTTTGTGGTCGTTTAAAATGTGCTCCGTCTCAAGCTTTTTAGGTAGACCGCGGACGAACACACGTAGGTTACGCTCTTCTGGGAGAGCGTATGTGTGGAAGCTTACTTGTTGGGTGCGCAGGTGATTTGTTACACTGCGGAATTCATCGGTCGAGTTAACAAACATGCGAATGCCCTGACCAGTGTTTTGCACCTTTGGGCAGTATATTTTTTTAGAGTTCAACCAATTGGAAAGGTTATTCCATTTAGTTTTGTCTTGAACTATGATGGGTGGCGGCGGCTTTTCCGTTCAGCAGGGGCCCCATTCGCTGCGGGATTCGCCGCAGGCTTAGAGATGACGAGAGTGAAGCCTACCTCCCATCTTCGGGCTTGCGCGGGACATGCGAGTCGGTTTCCATGTCGGAGCCTGATTCGGCATCCGTATATAAGGTACTTATAACAAAAAACATTTTTAAAATTTTTGTCTGTCTGTCTGTTTGTTCCGGCTAATCTCCGAAATGGCTGGACCGATTTTGACGGAACTTTCACTGGCAGATAGCTGATGTTATAAGGAGTAACTTAGACTAATTTTGTTTTAGAAAAAGAATTAGGGTTCCGCGCAAAAGAACCCTTACACGCGAGCGAAGTCGCGGGGAACAACTAGTTCGAAAATAATTTCGATCACCCATATACATAAATGTCTGGTCACGTCGCCAATTATGTCGTAATGCTCAATAAATCAATTAGAATCTTTTAAAAATCTTCGAAAGTCATAAATAATCATTGTACGAAAATTTTGTCGCGTTAAATTCATGCTGACGTGATACAGACAATTTTCAATTTGCCGCCAAATCGTAAAGAAATGAGAAATTAATAAAATACATATTATAATACATAATAATATTAGCAAAGAGTTCAATTTTCAAAATTTGAACATATTTTTTATTATATCGATTACAAGTGGCCAGTTCTAAAAACTTTTAGTGTCGGCCTCGTAATAATACTAAAATAATTCTTATTATTCTTACATTTTTTTCTTATTTTCTTTAATTATTTGATTAGCAAAACTATCTGTTTTCTAATCATTGCAGAAATTTTTTGAAAAATATTTGCCTTCTTTTGTTAATTTTTATGTTATCTATTTTATTATTATAAAGATAACTTATAGATAACTTCGATTAAATTGCTTTTTAAATTAAAGCGGTACTTCGAAACTACGAATTTCAAAGAAGAAAATAGCTGCCACACGTTGACTTGAGTGGCTGGATAAGCTAAAAGAATACATGCCAATTTGTAGAGACGAGGATAAATGGTTTATTTTCGACCACCAGTGATTTAATATGTTTTCTGTCGACTTAAGAAGAGGTTCCTTCAGAAACATTATATCAAACTTATAAGCTTCTGTATAGTTTGAGCCTCCACATATTTTGTGCTAAGAAAATCTTCAAACTCAGCTCGAGCACTATCTGGTCTTGTTTGCGAATCAGACGTAGATGAACAAAGGGGCAAATTTTTTAAACCTTAATTTATTAAAATTAATTTTTGAAATTAATAGTTAGTGGGACTTGAAATCTCCACCAGTGTCTGTGGAGATTTCCGGAATAACCCTATCAACTATGTATTTCTTAAATAAAATATTTTTGAATACTTTTTCAACAATAACGAGTTGAATGTAAATTCAAGAAAAATAACTTCCTTCTGCGTGAATCCCATATCTCTGGTGCCCTTTGACCTACAGGACCCAAATTCAAACTTGACCAAGCTACTGCTTCAAGGTATCCACATACCAAATTTAAAGTCAATCGGTCCAGTGGAACGGAAGTTATCGTGTCGGCATACAGACTAATAGACTGCCAGCTAAAACCATTAACTTCCTTTCAATGCTACGCAGAAGGAAGTTAACAAACCAAACGTAGAATGCAACTTTAATTACTTAAAATTTAAAATTGAAAAATTTCAAATATTCCTAACATTCATTTTAAGTACTACAATGTTTTTATAAAAAAATAGACATTCCTTAAAAGTATTTCATACACACAATTTTGGCGAACGATTATGTGTTTTTAGTGTATTTTCAGTATAAAGCTACAAGAAATAATACTAAGTAAAGCCGGTAGGTAAGTATCCAAATTTTTAAATAATCTTATTAAAAAAACAACTATGTAAGCACTGATGCATTTACTCTTTTTTTATTTTTTTATTTAAAAAAAACGTTACCTCCACACTAGGATTTTCAAACCATACAAATACTTGTTCCGTGCGGGATTCGAACCCGCGGCCACCAGCGTTGTAACTCATTGCCAAGCCACTGCGCCATGGAGCCGTCAAATTTTTCAAATTTATAACTCCGTCTTTGGTTTTCGTTTGTGCACCGACCACTCGCTCACTTGACGCTGCGTTGCCGCTCCGCGTGACACGTGCCGCGAAATCTGGCAACGTCGCGCAGCCATCACAAGTATCGATACCTGATATCGATAAAGGTACCGGTATTTTTATACCGGTATAACACATATCAGTACAAATACTGATAATTAATTGAGTTATCAGTTCTAATATCGATATTAATAGAGAAGTATCGGTATTTTCAAAATATCGATATCAGTCCCTGGATATCGGGAAGCCAGGAAGGAGACTTAAGCACAAACATTCCTTGCACTACAACAAGCGTCCGATACACTACACAACAACGGTGAGACTGCTGTCTCCCGGGACAGCGTACTTTGCGCACCACAGTGAGAGCACTAAGGTAGTAACCCACCACAGAGCACCAACCAAGAAAGCAAGGCGGTGTATAACACAATTGTTATTCTTATTCATGAGCTAAGAGAGTGGAGTGACGGGAGTGAACTCGACCGACATGTCCGGAGTCTACAGAGGCCAAGTAAAAAGTGTGACTCCGGTGGCCCGGTATTCTGCTGGTCGAATACAATAATAACAAAGGGAGTAAAAAATTACAAAATGTATGACATTCATTTACAGGCAGAAAATGTATTTACCGTTACTTATAGTCCGTTAGAGTCCTCTGCTGAACGTAGGCCTAGCCCATAGATTGTTTCATAATATAATATTTGTTATAGTTGCCACGCTTGGCAAGCGGGATGGCAACCGCAGTTTTTTTTAGTCGTTATTAGGAAGACGGTGCTGCCTATCTCCTGATTTGTTTCCCTCTGTCGCCTTTTACGACACCTACGTGATGATATTATGGGGTAGTAGCATGAAGCAAATACAAAGAGGAGATGTTGTAATTAAATTTCACTACGTAACAATGCGTGACAATTTGCGGGGTGAGGGGATGCAAAGCCCCGCCCAATTTACACTATCTACATCTACCGATAAATAGTAAAACTACTTGAATCTTTCCATATCGATGTTGCAATGTAGCTTAGCTACCTTGACGGTAGATGGCGGCATGTCCACAAAATGTTATAAACTATAAAAATAATATTTTGGCGATTAAAATTTCTTTATGTCTGAATGCAAAACAAATTTCAGCACCTTCGTATGATTATTTTACCAATACTGAGCTCTACGCACCTTTATATTTTAGTTCACATGACACAAAGTGTCGCCATCTAGTGTCGAATATATTTAATTATATTTGAAAGCCGACGCAAAGAGATTTTTCTAGAACTATTTTAATAAATTAGGTGTAAAATTATTTACAAATGAAATGTATGGCATCACATTTCATATACCATAACATCAGAGCGTCTATCTGAGTAGTTTTTACACGATAAAACACAACACTTTCTTCTTAATACTACGAAAATACACCGATTTGCGATTTTGTCAACACATAAGCGCAAACGACGAATGCTGACAGTATACTAACTAAAGTCACGCCCACTATGATGACGTCAGGACCTACTTAGAATCACAGTGCACAGTTGCTTATGCCGTCTCCCCTTTGTATTAGCTTCATGGGTAGTAGATATTCTTACATCGCCTTTACACGGTATTATCACAGTTTAAAGATAGTCTCACTTTAAGCTGTGGTACCACTGCTTAATTTAGACTAAGTATTTTAAATAATTTATTTTATGAAATTGTCAATAATACACAACACAGGAACTAGTATTCTAGTTGATATTATATTAATTTTTAGATGTGACAAGGGAATTTTGCTGTAAGTTGGCAAAATACCGAAAATATCTTTATCACTATTATAATCAAATAAAACTTGCTTCATTTCGTGTTATAACGACGAAAACAAATCACTTACGCCGTTGAAAATGCCTGCATTTCTATTTTTCTTTGTAAGATTAATTGCTATATGTAAGCCAAAGTCAGGTCATTTTAAATATTGCTTAAAGCACGAGAGATTCATTTTTGGGTATACATAGACTTATGTCTTCCGTATTCCAAACTCAAGGCTACTTACAGCATTTCTAGGGCTTTTGATTTCGCGATCAGCTCAATTTTACGGGTCGTTTATTTTTTTGATTTCATAGCGTACAGCAATTTAACACGTTTTAGTTTGAACATTCACATGCCTTAAAAACTTGTTATTTTTTTATTGGAACAAAGTTCTTTATCGCACGGTACGAATTTGACGGATGGGGGCTAGGCGAGAAAAAGTGTAAGATTTTTCCGTCACAACCCCCGTTCTATAGTGCGAGCGAGATGGAATAATATCCATCTCCCTCACACTTTTCTTATCTAGAAATAAGAAAAAATTAAGAGAAAATTTTGTAGAAAGAAATATTATTTTAAATGATGCTTCATTTTACTAGACGCTAGTAATTCATTTATTTGTATTTGTTTACCAATTATATAATACGTTTATCAATAATAATATATTACGAGAGGAACTTCGTTCCAGGACACTCACGCATGTTTTTTATTTGCTTACTTTTCTATACATATTTTGCTGATAATACCTACATAATACTATTATCGTATTCATTTACTTGTATCAATTATTTTTGGTTTCATTTTTTTGTTTTAAACTAGAAGCAATTACCACTATTTCTATTTCTCTATAAAATGGCGAACTGCGAGGGATACTCATCCCAATTTACCTGTCCGGTAGTTGTGTTATGGTATACGGGTATGCGACCCCGGCTTCCCTAGCTATTACTGTCCTATCCCTTGTCCTCCTGGACGGTAATATCCTACATTTCCTTTTTCCTACCCTAACTTACCTTACTATTCCTTTTCACACCACTTATCCTTCCCCTTTTCCTATTCCTACCCTCCGCCAATCCAACGTCTGCCGCGCGGATGGATGCATGGCTAGGGGCGAGACTAGTCGTTAACGTGCCACACTGCCTTGGGACCGGGCGACCCCAGAATTAGGCTAGCCTTATCCTGGCATGCGGGGCTCTGCTGGGGGGAACAAACCTATCCCTCGCTATTCGTGGGAACGCAATGGATAATCATAAAAATAATTTAATTAACCAAAATAGCGGCGATGTGGTTCGCCACCCATCACGTCTCGTTTCTTGCGGGGGCGAAAAGCGGCCCACGGAGAGCCGCTTCGGTACGTTGAATGTAAGAGAAGGAATGGATGGTAAGGTAGATGAAGTATGTCAGATGATGGATGAACGTTGCATTGATATTCTGTGCGTGAACGAAACCAAGAAGAAAGGATGTGACACCACGGTTCATGGCCCCTACACGGTATACTGGTCGGGAGTCCCCCAAACCAGCCGAGGCTGTCAGGGAGTTGGTGTGATTCTTTCATCTCGAATGGTTGAATGTGTGATGGAGCATGAATGTGTAAGCCCAAGACTCCTTTGGATTAGGTTAAAAGTCGGACTCACTCGCTTGTTTATCCTTGGGATGTATGCACCGATGGATCTGCGTGGAGGTGGGTCATTAAAATCACTACAAGAGAGAGAGGAATTTTGGGATAGCATGAGAGAGGTCTTGAATAAATGCGGAGAAAATGAACGGATCGTGATGTTAGGGGACTTTAATGGATGGGTTGGAGTAAAGGGTGATGGTTATGAAAGAGTTCTGGGTACGTTTGGGGATGAGAGAGTGAATGACAATGGGAGAATCCTGCTTGAAGTATGCTTGGAATGGAATCTGTGCGTGGCCAACACAAGTTTGACCACAAACAGATCCATTTGTATACAAGAGATGAGGGTGAGTCTAGAAATATGATTGATTTTGTAATTGTGGATGAAAGACTGAGGAAGAAAGTGCTAGACACTCGGACATACCGCGGTGTAGGCCTCGACACAGACCACTTCCTGGTCATAGCCCGAATGCGTGGCCTCTTTAAACGGTGGCGACACCAAGGGGCCGAGCCTACGAGTGTTTTGGACAGAGTAAAAGTGGAAAATCTACAAGAAAAAGAAAAGAAAGACGAGTATGTAGAGAAGCTGAAAGAAAGTTTTAAAGGGATAGAAGAGATAGGAGTGATTGAAGATTTGTGGGAGACATTTAAGAAAGGGGTCGTAAATGTTGCTATTGAGGTATGCGGGGTAGCGAAAAAGAAGGAAAGGAAGAAAGAATGATAACGTGTGGATGGATAAAGATGTACAAAGGGTTGTGCAAGAAAAGAAGAAATCGTGGTTGGATTGGTTAGCAACAAAAGCTAACCAAAAAGTTCAAAAGGCAACAGATAACGAGATAAAGGAAGCAAGAACGAAGTATAAAAGATTGAAAACAGCAGCGAAAGAAATTGTGTCTAGAAAGAAAGAAGAACGAAAGGATGATTTCGATAGGAGGCTCACTGACGATTTCCAGTCAAACATTAAGTTTTTCTGGAAAACCATCAAAACAGCCAGAGGAAAAACTTCTACCTCGGAGCTGAGTACAATCAGGAGTCAAGATGGGAGCATTATAAAAGGAGAAGAATGTGTGTTAAAGAGATGGAAAGAGTATTTTGAAAGTTTGTTTGAAAGAGAGGAAGTGCAGGTACAGCATCTGCCACTTTCCAAGGAAACTAATATAAATGTTGATGAAAATGAGATAAGCATGGATAAAATAGTGAAAGCGTTGAAAACTATGAGATTAGGTAAGGCTGCAGGGTATGACAGGATTACCGTCGAGATGCTGAGGGCTGGACAGGGCCTGGTGGCTAGTCAGCTGTAGTACCGGGAGACTGGTGCAAAGCCGTAATCGTGCCATTGTATAAGGGAAAAGGGTCACGGCAGGACTGCATAAATTACCGCGGTATAAGCCTTCTCAGCGTCGTCGGTAAACTGTATGCGAAAGTATTGATTGAAAGGGTTGTGAATGAAATAGACGAGAAAGTATGGGATGCACAAGCGGGATTTAGAAAGGGAATGAGATGTACGGATCAGGTCTTTTCCTTGCGGTGCATAGCCGAAAAGTGTTTGCCTAAAAACAAGAAAGTCTACTGCGCGTTCGTAGATCTAGAAAAGGCCTATGATATAGTGGTGAGGAATGAATTGTGGTAAGCACTGTCCGTGAACGATGTGAGCAGTATCCTCATACGAGCATTGCAATCTCTTTATAGGGATTCTAGTGCTTGTGTAAGGATAAACGGGGCATACACTGAATGGTTTAATATCGAAAAAGGTGTTAGACAGGGATGTGTAGCGTTACCGTGGCTGTTTAATCTGTTTATGGAAAATTGTTTGACAGATTTAAAAGAGAATGAAAGTGGGTTGAGAATGAATGAGTTACTCGTCAAATATTTTTTCTATGCTGATGACCAAGTATTACTTGCGTCTTCGGCCGAGGAGTTGCAGGAGATGGTAACTGCTATGAGTGGAGCTTTTGTTAGAAAGGGAATGAAGATGAATGTAAGGAAGACGAAATTGATGGTGTTTGAAAAAGATGAGGCAGTGACAGACTGCAATATCGTGATTGAAGATGAACAAATTGAACAGGTGAAAGAGTTTGTGTATCTGGGTTCAAAGTTTACAAGAGATGGAAAGTGTGAGAGTGATATCGAAAGAAGAGTGAATGCAGGAAACATGGTGAATGGAGCTTTGCACTACCTTTTATGAGCAATCGGAAGCTGTCTAACAAGGCTCGTTTGGCTGTGCATGAGGGGGTGTTGGTTCCGACACTCATGTACGGAAGTGAAATTTGGGTATGGCAGAAGAAACATGATAGCAGAATAAATGCAGTTGAGATGAGAGCATTAAGAAGTATGAGAGGAGTTAAACTGAGTGACAGGATAAGAAATAGTGAGATAAGGAAACGTTGTGGTCTGAAGGAAGATGTAGTGCCAAAAATTGGGAAAGGTATGCTGAGATGGTTTGGCCATGTCGAGAGAATGAATGAAGAACGATTGACAAAAAAAGTGTATAAAGCGAGTGTGAATGAAAGTGTTGGAAGGGGTAGACCTAGGCGGACATTTCTAGACCAAATCAGGGACGTCTTGAAAAAAGGCCAGGCCAAGAGTACCCTAAACCGTAGAGCATGTATGAAGGGAATAATGAAAGTGGACGAAGCGAAACAAGTATGTAAGGATCGTAGCAAGTGGAAGGAAGTGGTTTTTGCCTACCCCTACGGGAAAGAGGCGTGATTATACGAGTATGTATGTACGTATGTAATTTTCACATTTTTTTAATTTCTTTTTGTTACTATTACTTCTTGTACTATTATTTATTCTGTGCCATTACACGGATAAAATTAACTTTCACAGATGACAAAGTTCAAATAGCACCATCTCTTAATTTTCTACTGTATTATTAACAGCTGTCTTTAGTGCTGTACACGTTTAAACGGAACGATGTCATTTAGTGACTATAGTCAGTATGGACAGATAAGGCAAGAATTTTTGTGGGGACTACAATCACCATGGACGGTTGAGAGGTTCTCATATATTGATAGACATCATAAAAAGACTAGTGTTATGTATCATTGTACTTTCTGTCTCTTTCTAAAATTTCTTAAATTGCCGGGCCCGTGAGTTTCGTAAGAGTACTATTGGACTATAGAAAGTGCCAGATAAATGTGAACGCTTCCGATAGATGTCAGCATATCTAGCGTACGCTAGACGTAAATACTTAGTACATACCCAGACCGGATACGAGCAGTCGCGTCAAAGTGCGTGAAGTCTTTGTTCAGGTACTGCGATAATCAATCCAAGTGCCAAGACCCAAGAAGGCCTTTGTCCAGCAGTAGAATCCACGGGATGATAAAACAGATGATATTAAAAAATCGTCTGCCATTCACTAAAAATTTAAATAGGAAGCATAATTGAATAAAACTACTTTTACGGATTTTATCGCTTATAATTCTACTTATTTTTAATTTCTGACGTTTCGGGTGCTTTGCAGCACCTATGCTCACAGGGGACTGAGGTGATTAACGTCCCAATGGCACATTTAACCCGGAGTCCTTCAGCTTTTTAATGATTACTTTAAGTCCGATCTACCAAGTACACTACTAAATCAATGGTAAAGGACAAGAAACGTTGGAAATTAATAAACATAAGAAATCATTAGAAAGCATAAGTTACTTATATTTTAAATTTTATCTTAATAAATGATGTAAACATTTTAGCAATCTCTAATTTAGTCACAAGTGCTTGTTGGTGCACGCTACCTTACATATACGCCCCAATTATTATCAGGCTTATTATCAGTGACAGTGACAGAATGAACTTCCTTGAATTCGAACAACAAACGGTTCCTTGTATGATAATAAAAAGCCCTAAAAACAAAGGGCTATCTCATGTGTTTCCTATAAAAAGTAGCACTATAAAGGTTGTACAAAAAAGTAAAAGTATCTTGATCTTGAATTCAATTGCTTTGATACTCGTACATCGAACATTTACAAGTGTAGAGCTGTTGTCTCTTTTATAATTTGTTTTTATGTTCTCACGCAGTCGGGCCACATGTTTTTGATCGACAATTTTTTATTCTCACTCGGCCCCAGAACAGTATCTTATGACATCACATGACTAATAATTAGAGCACAGTTTTTGAGCACAACTCGTGGCGGTAGTAAAACGGGATTTATTTATTATCCTTTATTGCCCATTATTAGTTTTAAGAGTGATTGTTTTTGTTATGCGCAACGCAACATGGCCCTTTGAGTAGTCTCCGGTAAAAAGCGTTCCACATTGCTTCTATACATACAAAATGGCTAATATATCGAATGAATCGTCATCATTCATTCGTAGAATGAAAACGTAATTAAATCGTAAAAAATGTGGACGAAATCTATATGTATTTCAAATAAAAAATTAATAGTTCCACCTTGCGAAATTGAATCCTCAAGTCGTAGAACGAAGTAAAAAAGGAAGTGATTAAAAAGTAATAACATTTTTCTATTAAAAAATTCTTTTGAAACGCCGTCCGTAACCATTGCGACAAGAAAAAATATGACGTCAGTAAAATTATAATGGGCCGCCTCGTAAACTCCGCATTTGAATAGAAAAGTTACATATCAAAAATTTTCAGTGATCCGTGTTTTACGAGTTTGTCGTAAACGTGTACTTAACAGAGAAAATAAAAGGGCCCCTTGAGTTCCTCTTTGAGTTTAAAAATCTATGTGAGTATGTGAGGGGCGTCATAATCAGTTTGCGAACTTTTCGCCTTTACGACGAACTTACACATTTACGGACTTATATGTATATAACACTAAAGAGGGAAATATAAATGCCACATTAATTATAATACACTAACTAATACTAGGGTCCGGTGTAGGTTACAGTTAAAAATGTAAGCACTATATAGAATACCTGAAATTTACCGGAGACCCCTTTTACTGGAAACGAGGCATTCCACCTTAGTTCTCAGGAAAAAAACTCATCTCCGTTTTGATTGATAATCAAGGAGATATCAGTGGGCCATATCATCCACTTATCATCACCATTATTCAATGAAAAAACTTGAATATCAAGATATATTGTGTATAGTTTACTATGATACAATGACGTCACAAGGCATCTTTGATTCCGCTGTCTGAGAAGTCTGAGTGTTTTAATTTCTGCAATTTTTTTAAATATTTAGAAGACATAAAATGCCAGTTAACACCGGTACTACATGGTGGCTTTCCATCTCATTTAGTCCGTCTTTTGTAACATTTTTAATTAAGATGTTTAAAAAAACTTAATAAATTAATATATACATTTCCACCGATTAAAAAATTCACCAATGAGATATTTGCTTTTTTAGTTTTATAATGCCTTTATGAAAAACATACACTTAAAACATGGTAAGGCGTTACTACCTTGTACGTATTTATTGCTTTTTCTACCGACTACAAAAAGGAGGAGGTACTCAATTCGACTGTATGCTTTTTTGTTTTTTATGTGTGTTACCCCGTGTAGTGGCGGGTAAGAATACCCACTACCTCATATCTTCCCGTGGGAGTCGTAAAAGGCGACAGAGGGAAACTGAGGCAAAAGATGGGCAGCAGCATCTTTCTGATACCAGCAAGAAGCAATAAAAAACCTGCAGTTGCCAACCCGCTCGCCAAGCGTGGCAACTATGGAAATATACCCTCCATGAGCAATGACACTAATAAACGGCCCCCAGTCCCCGGCGGCCCCGCTATTCCTGGCTACGGTGGCAACCATGGTAACGGCAGGCAGTGGGTGCTAAGAATATCCGGTGGAGGTTTGGTCGCCACCTACGACGACTCGACCTTGTAACTTATAACGCACGCACCCTGAGGACTGACGAGAAGATCGTGGAGCTGGAAGAAGATATAGACAAGTTGCGCTGGAATATCATAGGATTATCCGAAGTCCGAAGAGAGGGGGAGGACATGGTAATCCTCGAATCCGGCAACTTGTTACAACACCGGGAGGGCGACCATCTGTCCCAAGGTGGTGTCGGATTTATCGTTCACAAGTCTCTCGTTAACAACGTTATAAAGATTGGGAGTGTGTCGATGAGTGTTGCGTACCTTATACTCAGAATCACCAAACGGTATTCGCTGAAGGTCATACAGGTTTACACACCAACTTCGGCACACCCCAATGAGGAGGTGGAGGAAATGTATGAGGATATCTCTAGAGCCATGCATTCCTCCAAAATCCACTATACGGTGTTAATGGGAGACTTCAACGCAAAACTAGCCACAAGAGAGAACGGTGAACTGAAAATAGGGAAATTCGGAATAGGGCAACGCAACCCAAGGGGGCCAGCAGCTGGCAGACTTCATGGAGAAAGAGGGACTCTTTATGATGAACTCTTTCTTCCAGAGCGGCCCCACAGGAAGTGGACTTGGTCGAGCTCCGACGTTTCGACAAAAATGAGATTGACTTCATTATGACGACCAGACCACAACTGTTCAGTGATGTCTCAGTGATAGCGAGGGTGAAAATTGGTAGCGATCACCGAATGGCACACTGAACCTAAACATTCAGTTGAAGTCTACGCTCTGTCGTTCTCGTGCTCTAATCCAAAGTCTTGAAACCTTTCAGCTTGAGTTACAAAATCGTTTTCAGTGCCTAGAAGATTGCAATGCAATGGACGATATAAATGACGAGCTCATGGAAACTGTCCATGCGGTTGGAGCTAAATTTTGCAAGACCAGCCGCAGAATAACACAAAACTCTCCGATCACGCTCTTAATCTCATGACTGTTAGACAGGAAATGAAAGTACAGTCTTCAGTAGATTTGATAGCACACAGGCAACTGAACAGACAGATCTCCAAATGCATGCGGCGGAACTTACGCAACTTTAATACTGCTCGTATTGAAGAAGCGATCGAGCGGAACCAGGGCTCCAAAGTGTTTGCCAGAGATCTGTCTGCCAGAAAGTGCCGACTGTCGAAGCTGAAGACCGAATGTGGCAGTTGTTCTATGGGCAGCTGTATACGTCATCGTTGGAACCACACGCAAGTGTGAGTAACGATCCAAGAGCAAGTATTATGATATCCCGGCTGTCTTGATATCCCGATAATGCTCTCTTGAAGAACTACAGCCGCCGCGTCTACGTGCTGTTTTCAAGAGTCATTACGAATCGTCTCGCAAGCAGATTCGACGACTTCCAGCCTCCCGAACAAGCCGGTTTCCGAAAAGGCTTTAGAACCATAGACCACATACATACCCTTCGGCAAATTGTACAGAAGACCGAAGAGTACAATCTGCCACTTTGTCTTGCGTATGTGGACTATGAGAAAGTCTTTGATTCCGTCGAATTTTGGTCGGTGCTGCAGTCCCTGCAGCAGTACCAAGTGGGCTGTCGGTATAACGAAGTGCTGAAGTGTTTGTACAGTAGGGACACGATGGCTTTCCGCGTACAGAACCAGAGCGCGAAACCTATCCAACTGCAGAGAGGTGTAAGACAGGGTGACGTAATATCCCCGAAACTTCACCGCTGCATTGGCTGACGTTTTCAAGCTTCTGAACTGGAAAGGATCGGTATTAACGTCAATGACGAGTACATCACTCACCTTCGATTTGCCAACGAGTCCTTATGGCAGAATCGCTGGAGGTCCTAAGCACTATGCTCAATGACCTCAATAGTGTCTCCCAACGGATAGATGATGAACATGGACAAAACAAAAATCATGCTTAACGTCCATGTCACACCTATGCCGGTAGTTTTTGGGAGCGCTAGCTTCGAAGTTGTTGATGAATATGTTTACATTAGACAAATAGTCCGACTAGGTAAGTCCAACTTCGACCGAGAGGTCAATCAACGGATTCAACTCGGCTGGGCAGCGTTCAGGAGATTACGACACATCTTCTCGTTAGACATACCTCAAAACCTCAAAACTAGATTGTTTGACCAGTACGTGTTGCCAGTGATGACCTATGGATCTGAGACGTGGTCCTTCACTGCTGGCCGTATGAGGAAGCTCAAAGTCGCTTAGCGAGCTATGGAGAGGGCTATGCTCGGGGTTTCTCTGCGTGATAGACTTAAAAACGAGGATATCCGCGGTGAAACCAGAGTCACCGACATAGCCCAAAGAATGGGTATGCTGAAGTGGCAATGAGCCGGCCATATAGCTCGAAGAACCGACAACCGATGAGGTATAAATGCCGAAAAGGCGAAGTACTCCTGCTAAATGGAGTGACGACCTGGTAATACATGCAGGAATTCAATGGATGCAGGTGGCTCGAGATCGTGCTATGTGGCATTCCTTGGGGGAGTTTAGCAGTGAACTTGTAAAGGGCTGTAATGATGATGATGATGATACCTCATAACTTTGTTCTTTGTAAACCGATTTCGATGATTCTTTTTTTATTGAAAGCTGGTGCTTCTCATGAGGTTTGATATAAATTTGATCTACGTCTGACTAAAAGTTTTTGAGTTATCCTTAATAATATATATTGAAGTCGTTTGTACAAAATTTTTAGCTTTTAATTATTTTTAACAAATGTATTCTGTGGAATTACTAAATAAATATTGTTCATCTATAATTAAAATATCTCTAAAATCTTAAAAGTTTTCGTTTTTATCATATTATTCCGAGTACAGACAGTGTTTTCACTAAGCGATGTTATGTATTTTTCGTTTCGTTTAATTTTCATATCCTAATAAATATTTATACTAATGCATTAGTTGTAGGGCCATTATGATTTCTTATAAATGCGTATATATGTAAAGTACGTATAGAAAGGTGAAACAGACCCTAAGGCTTAACCCACACTGGTGCAGAGTCGAAGCGACGCGACGCGTCATATTTTTCCGCCTACAGCATATTCATCTCTATTATTCTATTATTTAAGTACAAATTTCTGCTATGTAAATATGGAAGCGCGCGTTTACGCGCGTTGAAGCGCGCATTCGCTCTTCGACGCTCGGCGGGATTCGAGTGGATTCGCGAGTCGCCGCGCGTACTCGTGGGCAGTGACGCGTTAGGCGCCGAATCACGAATATTCGAAAGTCTCTGAACTGGTTGCGGCACTCTGTGATCTGGACGCGCTTACGAGCATCGTCGCGCGCAGACTACTGTACGTTAAACATCGATAGTTTGGTAATCCGATAGTATCGATAGTTTTACTAAAAACTATCGATAGTATTGATAGTCTATCGATAGTTTAAAAAATTGTAAGATTAGCGTAACATCAATAAAATAACAAATGTTATACGAAACGTAGTGTTTTATTTTGATATACATTCGAAATAACAATAAAAATCAGCATTCATCATTATTATAGTTACAAATCAATCATTAAAATAGCAGCTAATTTGTTTTATAAACAACAATTCGTTTAATCTTTATTCTTTTAACCTATTTCTGCGTTCGGTTAAAATTTGTCCGGCCTTCGAAAAGACCCGTTCCGAAGGCACAGAAGATGCTGGAATACAGAGATAGAGGCATCGCTAATTCCTTCAATTTATTGTTGGTGTATTTCCAGTATGTTATAGGACACTCTTTTCTGTCAATTACTGGCTTCTCGAGATATTACCTGATATCTACCAATAAGTTACTCAAAGGGGTCGATACGTCCGGAACGTCTAGTAATTCCAAAAGGTCATTAGATGTTCCTGAAGACGTGGATAGTGTTGGTTGTGTTTTTTCTACAGCCAAGCGTTCTTTAGTTAAATTGCTAGTATAAGCCTTTTCCAGCCACTGACCAGCTCGCTTCTCGTCGTCACTTGTTTTGAATCCCTTATTCTTAAATCGGGGGTCCAATATTATAGCAAGTACAACAGGTGTCCTGTTTTCATAGGGACTTAGACTTTGTCAACTGATCCCTTCACGCGGAATAATATTTTCTTTCCGCTTTCAGTAACAATTTGAGATTCAACTTCTACTAATTTCGTTTTTATTCTACGAATCAAGGGTATTATCAGTGACAATGTTATATAGCTTTCTCCGGAAATTTTTGTCGTAGCTAGATCGAAAGGTTCCAGAATCTGAATTGTTTCTTGAATAATTAGGTATTCGTCGGCATTGACTCCTGGTGGAGCCCGATTACATTCATTAAGTGCGAGAGTTAATTCTGTCTTCATTGTAACAAGTATTTACAGAATGTGGTATGCACTGTTCCAGCGGGTGGGTACTTCCTTGATCACTTTCAGTTCCGCTTTATTTAATTCATTGAATAGCCCGTAATTTAACGCTAGCTAGAGTACTCATCTTGAAAAATGTCACAATCGATTTACATTTTTTCAGAATCTGGTCTAAGCAGGTCACAGCAAATGAATCAGTCACCGTCAGGTTTAGTGTGGGTATATATCGTATGTGCAGTTTGGCTGTGGCGTTAATCATTGTTTGAGCGTTATCAGTCGTTATTGCTTCACATTTTGACCTGATAGATGAGTAGCATCCAACACCTGAAAACAATAATAATATTCTTTATGTCTGATTATAAAGAAACACTGAATTGGTATCAAGGCCATGAAATTTAATAAAACTTACACTGGCTATATTTTCTGTATTGTGATTTCCATCCATCTTAACGACTTCCAATTATGGTGCAATTAATTTTTCGTTCTAAAAAAATGACAAGTGACTGAAAAGATGCCTTCATTTGCAATTGATATCCATAAATCAGTAGGCATACAAACATGTTCTGCTTTTGATAATGCTATGACGAGCTTCTGTTTCACGTTTTCATAATACTTTGGCAGTAATTTCTTCTTCAATGTTGTTGTATCAGGAATTTCATATCTACTATCGAGGGGATTTTGTAAATAATCCCGAAATCCTTCACGTTCTCCTTTTCCCAAAGGTTCCATGTCAACAGCAATCGTGCGCACGTAATTGTTGTCTTAATTTTGTTTTGTTTTCCCATCTGGATATTTACTACTTCTATCAAAATAATTTTTAGCGTATTTCTCCTATTAATATTTAGTATTAGTTATTATAATATATCATTCGTTCAATAGTTCATTTTCACGGCCCATTTGCTCATTTTGCTGTGGTATCTACGTCTTAGTAACAGAAACAGTGGATGACCATATCCATACCTGATTATGTTTTCTCTATGTTTTCATATGATCGATCAAGTTCGTAGTATTTCCACTTACTTTAAACTCTCTTTTACACAAAGAACATTTGGCAAACTTTTCATTAGTATTTTTGAAGTAATAACACGCACGTGACTTACTACTCATGTTTTATTGTTTAATTCTAAATTGTTTGTTACCCCAGTCAACTTCAAACATCCACAAAAAAAAAAAAACTGACTGACTGACTTTTGTCTTGAAAATGAATGATATACGCACGATAATTCTCCTACCATAGAGAAGAATCTCAATGTCTACGCCTTTGAGCGAATGATATACGCACGGTAATTCCCCTACCATAGAGAACAATCTCAATGTCTACGCCTTTGTCACTAAGGCCGGGGAATAACCTACATACATGCATACCTCGACTCTAGGGATATAAAAGTAATACTCGAATAAACAATCGATCGAGTTTTAAAAACTATCGATAGTGTCGATAGCCATTTACTATCGATATCATCGATAGTTTATCGATGTTTAACGTACACTAGCGCAGACGCGCGTTGCTGCGCGAAGGCGCGCGTCGCCGTGCAAAACATAACGCGTCGCGTCGCTTCGACTCTGCGCCAGTGTGAGTTGAGCCTTAATCTAATACGCTTAAAATAACTAGCGATCTAATTAAGAAATACTCCGAGAAATTGAATCTAGACGTTAATTCGATAAAACCTGCGTGTGCCAAATCACCAAAGTTGTATGGGTTAACAAAAATACCCAAACCGAACGCTCCATCAAGTCCAATAGTGAATCAGATCGATTTGCTAACTTACAGATTGGCTCAACACTTAGCAAAAATACTATCACTATTCAAGAGCACACATAATGGATTCATACAATTTTGTCAGTGAAATAAAAGGCTGTTCAGTCCCTATATGCCTACCTGTTCTCATCAATTGTAACTATTAATTGTATAAATATTGTAACTAAGAAACTACAGGAAAACAACATGCCAGTAGAATATGCAGTATTACTCAAAAATTGCCTTATATCTGTCTATCTATTGAGGAAGGAAGAGTTTTACGAGCAAGTAGATGGTGTTGCGATGGGCTCAACGGTATCTCCAATTATAACCGATATATTCATGGAGAACTTTGAGGAGAAAGCCCCCCTTACAGCATCTGTAACTCCATGGTTCTACAAGCGGTACGTAGATGATACTTTCATAATTTTACCATCAGACAAAGTAACTGCATTTTTAGAACATCTTTATTCCATAATCTCTAAACTTCAATTTACTATGGAGTTATAGGCAAATAATTCTTTAGCTTTCCTAGATGTCTTAGTCATTGGAAATCTTAACAACACCATAGGTCACACTGTGTATAGAAAAAGACCCACACGAACCTATATTTAAATGGTGAATCTCACCATCATCATTCATAGTTAGCTACCGTGGGCAAATCTTTGTTACAGAGAGCACGAGGGATCTGTGACAGCAAACACTTGGCCGCCGAGCTTCAGCACGTCAAGCAGGTTCTGTACTACAACAAGCTTCGGGTTCCGCGCCTACGTTACAGTGACCGAATGAAGTCCGCCACAGTCGAGCGTGTGCCTGCTGTACTACCATATGTCAGGGGCGTCACAAACAAGATTGGCTAAAATTCTCCGAGCCGCCTAAGCCGATTAGTCAGTTCCTACCATCCGTCTAGCTCTAGTATAATATCCCTCTACAAGATGCATCCTATCATATCATAGGGCAAACAAATCCGGGAAGTCTGCAGTTTGTGATCATATCCTAGACCCCCCGTCCCCGTCCCCCATTACTATTTGATAGACCCCAAATTCTCGCGAAAGAACATCGATTCCTGCCCAGGATGATACGTGAGGCTTTTGAAATTAAAAAAAAAAACATCCTAATTTCAATAGAGAGGAAGGCTGGGTAGTACTTGGGATCCTGCAATTTAAAAAAAAATAAAACTAAGCCCAAGCATACCACTGTAAGACTTCAAGAGACAGTTCATTCTGCGTAGATCGGACCAAAAAGCTGAAGGTACTCCGGGTTAACTCTGACATCGGGATGTTAATCACCTCAGTCCCCCGTGACCCGCAAGGTCGGGAATTTAAAAATAAGTAATAATTAAATGCGATAAAATCCGTAAAAGTAGTTTTATTTTATGTAGGGCCATTTTTAGTCCTCAGATAAAATTTATTCACCGGATAAAATACAATACAAACAAATTTATGGATTTTTACGAATAAAATAGTTCAAATGTTTCATTTTTATATTTTGTTAGGTTATAAATTTTTTTTAGAAATACTAGCAATTCTATAAACATTAATATTTTTTCCGCGAACCAGTTCAGTTAAGCTTAAAATGCTTGTGTTCACGACAGTAGTCAAATGGAGGATTCGAACACACACCTTTGAGCACTCTACCATTAGGCTACTGTCGCTTTATTTGATGGATAACTCTCAATCTGACAATTGAATAACAAAAACTCAGTATAACATTAACTTAATCGAATGTATTCATTAATTCGTTGTCGCTCTTATTACTTAATTATTCCGTTAATAGCATTAGGTGTCAGATGTTGACCAAAATAAAACAAAGAATTTTTCCATTACACCTTGACTTGTATGTTTATCAATAGTAAAAATCCTTACACATTTGCACCTTGTTTTTATTTATATTTTTGCACCTTGTGTTGTGTTGAAATGAAATTGGGTACCCTTTTTTGCAAGAGTAAAAAAGTCAACTTGTATAATAATTTCACCGTTTTCAGAATCATAAAGATAGGAATGTTTTTCTATTATAACTCTTTGTAACTTTACATCTGGTATATAGCGTCAGGTTGCTAGTTACCGGTTCTTTTTTTTTTACACAAAACACACGTTCTAAAAAAAATGAAATTGCGGCCGCCAGCTCCACCCGCGCAACGGTGTAATACGCGGAGGCCATGGAACCAGAAAAAGTACTTGCAAGCACCAGCCTTCCTTACCGCTGAGGCGGATCATCACTGGATCATAGCATTAACGGTGGGGTATTGATAAAACGATGCCCCCGCGACTCCACCTCAGCTGCGACGGTAGGGGGAGAGGACACCCGTCTCACCGCAGTCCACAAATACACATCCAATTTGGGCTCGTTAAGCCCACTCGCACCTCGATCCCACCATGCGGGTTTCTCACAGCTGGTATAGATCTGGCTTTATATACTGATACGGAACAGCTCAACCCCAAAAGTATCCTAATTTCACAAAATATCAGTGTTTTTGTGACAGAAAATTTACACGCAGAACTTGAAACTTTTCTAGATTTGCACATCCATAGAACAGCAAGCGTGAAACTCTTGACCATATTATAATTTAAAAATAAATTTAAGTACCTACACTATAGTATCAAACGAATATCAAATCGTGTTGCTAACTTTAGTATTATAAATGGCTTATTACAAAGTTTGGTTTGTGTAAATTCGACTCCTTTAAAAAGTCATAAATACAAAATGAGTTCCATCCCTCCAGTAATACGATGCCCATTGACGGTCATAATAAGATTTATTTAGGCTGAACTTACTTAAAGAATATACAGGTAGAGTAACAATACATCACGTACCCTCGAGTGTTTCCTTTAGCCTATTTTAATAAGAAAGAGATTTTTTTGTCATTGCCTCTTTCTTCGTTGAATTACTTTGAAACGAGTAAATAAATGAACAGGAGGATAAGAGGAATGAATTAGAAAAAGTACTCGTATAATAAAGAAATCAGTTCATTGATAGAAGTTATGAGGGTGGGACACAATACGGAAGTCGATGGCTCAATTCGTCTATGACGACACAAAAAAGGTAGGCATCAAACCGGAAAAGAGATCACTTTTCCTTTTGATGTCACATCAAAAAGCCCTGTATTCAATATCAGGCTTATTTGAATATTTTTTTCTGATTATTAAATCAGGTGTGGTTTTTCGATCCAATCCTCACTAGACTGGTCCTTTCTTTTGTTCTGTCCAGAGAGTGGACGTTATATTAGATTTGTACGCTATCAGATAAAAATAATATACAGAAGCCTTTGTTCCCGATTTTGTATTAGAAAAAATCAACTTAAGTTTAAAAACTTTAAAGGTTACATTAACTCTAAATAAAAACCAGTAACGTAAACGTGACCCTTGTGAAATGAATTTGAAAATAGTCTACAAGAATTAATTCGATTTACCGTTCAACTTGGGATATAAAATTACAAGTGTCATTAACATATTCAAAGTCAAAAAGTTAAAAACTTTCTTTAGGCTTTTTTTTTGTTAATTTATGTAATCGAATTCACAAGCACTTAAAATTAATGTACAATAATTTCTATAATGGAATTGGTCTTAGTGGTTGAATCTTGACTTTAACGTTATAATACTACGGCTCGGTAAGTCGGTAAGTGTTTGGCTTCTGCTGAATTTTCATATGGCACATAATTGGTAAAAAATAATAATAATAAAAAAAATACTTCCATTTGTGTCTTTAGTCGATGGTTAAGAAGATGTTAAAAAGTATAACCAATTAAAATATTCAAGACTTTCAATATCTAAACCAGAGACGATATGCAGGTATTACGGTGAGAAGGTTCTACTCTTGGTAGAAGCCTTTGTTCAGACGCGGACTATGAGCAAAATATTATGGTTCTTCTTACTCATATATTTTACGTGGTAGAGACATGCAGCAGCTATATTAGTAGTATAGTTGTAGCACGAAACACGAATGGGTCGGCTTGACCGGGGAAGGACCACGCTCTCACAGAATACCAGCGCGTATGGTGAGTGTAGAGAACCGGATACCCTTTTTACTGGAAAAGAAGCATTCCATCTTAGTCCTCACGGGTGACAACGCATCTGCATTTTGATTCTTTATTGAGGATAGTTGTGAATGTCTATGGGTCACAGCAACCACCTACCATCAGGTGGACTGTGTGCTCGTTTGTCACCCTATCCTATAAAAAAATCTACTTAGACTCCGCCCAAGAAAGGGTTTCCTGTAATCGTTATGTTTGACTGTCAAATTGACGATCAAAATATTAGATATTTCGGAACCTAGATTAGTATTAAACATCTGTCGGCTAAGCCACTGACTGATGTGCAACTGAGCCTTGACTTTCTACAATTGTAAACGCTAATAGTAAACTATAAAAAAATAATAGTAGACCTACTGTTGATAACTGATGTGCACTTTTTAAATGACTTTAAAAAGGAGGAGGTAATCAATTCAACTGTATTTTTAATTTCTTTGTTACTTGTGTCACATTCTAACATTTTTCTAGGTGAACCGATTTAGATGATTCTTCTCATGTGATTCTTCTCGAGGCTAAGCGCTCGCCGAAAAACGCGAGCGATCCGGGTTCTATCCCATCGTGACCAATGAAATTTTCAATTGCAATTTTAAGTGCCGATTTACCAGGTGCCTAGCACTGAAGAAAACCATCGCGAGAAACTGGTCAACATCTGAGAAATAAAAACAAATTAAGACATGCGAAATCTGTCAACACCCATTGGGATAGTACCGTGAACATTTCGTTGCCCTTAATTCCTCTCAGATAAATGAGAGGAGGCCTATGTCTAGGAGTGGTAGGTATAAAGGCTTTTACTAACGTTTAATTTTACGTTCTGTCGAGTCCAGTGCGCAACCCTAAAGCCCTAACTTTTACTTTCTTTCAAGTCAAGTTAGCGCAATCCTGATAACCGAACAGAATACAACTAGTAAAATTAAAAATTTTGTAGAACCGACTTTAATATAAATTATTAAGAATAACTCGAAAACGATTGATCATACCTTGATCAAATTTATATGGGACCACATGAGAAGCACCAGCTTTCAAATAAAAAAGAATTAGCGAAATCGCTTCGGAAAAAGAATCAGTCGAATTGAGTACGTCCTTCTTTTTGAAGTTGGTAGAAAAGTGCCTTATAAATCTTAGTAGTCTCTTATCTTTTTAAAATGGAATTTAAATGAATTTTGCTCGAAGAGCATAACATTTATTTTCTTTTTTTATTCTTATTATAAGCCAGTGCTTGACCAGAAACCCACCTGGTGGTAAGTGATGATGAAGCCTTATATGGTAAATCGCACGGTCTTACCGCAACAAAAGTGTTTTCACTCTTCCTTTGAAGACGTCCAGATTGTTTTAGGATGGAAAGACAGATGCCGGCTCCCACTCCCTTGCTGTACACATTACAAAAGCTGAAGGAAACCGTTTGGTTCTAATGCGTGGAATATCGACAAGAAAGGGGTGAAGACCCGCTGACCGTCTGGTTGTCCGATGGTGGAAAATTCCTGCGCACACTTTCCGAAATGTATGCTATAGAATATTATTTTATATTGTATTTATTAATTTATTTTCTCACAGCTGTCTGTACCTAACAATCGTTCGAAAACCGCAACAAATTTTTTATACTTCGACATTATTTTTCGTAGAACGCTCACCGCAAAATCATATTTTCGCCTCAGCACTCCCTTTATTTTACGAGTTTTTCATTGCAGCCGCTTTACGAGCGTTGGTGATGGGCATTACTCTTCTTTTATACTCAAGTAACGGTATTCAGAGCTGAAGATTGCGTGTTTGATACTAATTAAACGTCTTCATGGATACGTGATTCGTCTGCGCTCGGTGAGTGGTGTGCTGTTTTCGTTGGATATTTTATTGAAGTTCCAGGGCTGTCGGCTTTGCATGACAATATTGAAGAGTTATTGTAAAGTGTGATTCATCAAGTTTAGTTCCATTTATTGGTTAAAGAACACACTTTCTAATACTAATCGTTTATTATTAGTTACAAAAACCGCGAAAGCGAGCTGCTATTAGAAAATTATAGACGCCGGCGAAAAAGATTAGTCAGTTCTTACCATTCGTACCATTCGATGCAGGGGCAGTTGGAGCAGGATTGCTTTCACAATCAACCTTGTACAGCTTGATTGTGAATGTGGTCTCTCATTTATAAAGCAAACAAAAGATCTATAAAACCTTGATAGACCACAAAGCCTCGCGAAAGATCATCAATTCCTGCCAAGGATGATACGTGAAGCTATTGAAATTAGGATGTTTTTTAATTGAGAAGGAAGCTGGGTACTACCACCAGCTTGGGATCCTGTAATTAATAAAATAAAAAATAAACCCAAGCATACACAAGACTTCAAGATAAAGTAAGTTTATTCTGTAGATCGGATCAAAACTAATAATTAAAAAGATGATGGTACTCCGGATTAACTCTGACGTCAATCATCTAAGTCCCCTATGACCATGAGTGCTGGAAAGCACCCAAAACGTCGGGAATTAAAAAAATAAGTACAATTAAACGCCAAAAAGTCTGTAAAAGTAGTTTGTGCAGTGTTCGGGTAAATATAAGAAATCATGACACAAAACCGAATGAGCATAATTTAAAATTAAAATCTTGTACAACCGACTTCAATATAAATTATTAAGAATAACTCAAAAACTATGGTCAGACCTTGATGAAATTCATATGGGAAATGAGAAGTACCAGCTTTCAAATAAAAAATTCATCGAAATCGGTTCACCCAGAAAAAAATTATGAGGTAACACACATAAAAAAGAGAACATACAGTCGAATTGAGTACCCCACCTTTTTGAAGTCGGTAGAAAAAGCCGGTGATCTTCGGTCAGCCTTTTAAAGGAGTTACTGTATCGTATTCTTCTTTCTTTATCAGCCGTTTTCAATCCACTATTGCTACCACTATTATATAAGCAGTTTCAAGAATTTGCTAAATTATAAATGCTGAACTTGAAAGGTGTGTTCATACTTACGACACTGGGCATTAAAATTAGTGATGATATAACCTCCCACAGTACAACCTACAACCCTTCCATTGATAATGCTGCTACCCCATCGTCAGTTAGTGGAATTTGTATTTAACATTTTTAATGACCGATATTACTCGGTATCGTTTCCGCTTTACCGGATCTAAAATCATGCAGAGAAGTTGTGACGGGGCGAAACGTCTATAATCGTGTACTTTACTAAAACTACCAACTGCACTGTCAAACGAAGTGCCTCTAAACGAAGAAAAAAAATTAAGACAAACAGAATAATGCACGTAAAACTACGATACATTATTGTGGCCGCAACAAAAGTATCAATATATACAAATAATGGTATGTCGTTTCAAAATAGTCAAAGCCAAATGTCAAAGGGACTTTAGATTGGGAACAGCATTATTTATGCCACGACAGCGTTTACAACTGTGCTGATTATGAACAATATGATGCATTCATGGGCTACACCCAGCAATTATTCTAGACTACAGCCTAGATTAATAATTATTACCTAAAATACATTTTTACTGTATGAAACACAATACTAACAAGTTTAGCTAACGTATAATTATTTAATAGAAATATTCTACAGACCAAATTTATCTCTGTTAAATATGCGCACTCCCTTCCGCTCACTTTTAACTCTTATAATTCGATGGGATAGCATTCCGACACGAAAGTAGATAGACCAAACGCAGAACTCTGCGTCCATATGTACTTTGAGAGACACGGGGTCGAAATACTGCCAACTTCCTGACAGTTTCCTAACAGAAGTTTTTCGACAGAAAAACCCAATGACTTCTTTTGGCCCGACAACAGAATACGAACCAACAAACAAAAAGCCAGGTATGTAGACAAAAAGTTACAATGTCTAATCTACATATTCAAATAATTATATGTTGTTGATCAGTCAGCACTCAAGTGTAAACAGTATGCGGGTCTCTATTGGCAGTGACGACGAAAGAATATCCCTGGTGGTCCCGTGTGTGTAGTAAAAGGTAAGAGAGGGAAACTGAAACAGGAGTTGGACATCAGAATCTTCTTGATAACGACTCAAAATAATAAAAAATGCGGTTACAAAACCGCGTGCCAAGCGTGACATTTAAGGTGGTAAAATGAGACAATCTTTGGGGGTAGACCTATGTTCAGCAGTGGATTTTTATAGGCTGTAACGAATGGATGGATGGATTATTCAAATAGACTTATAGTTACGTTTAGTTGCGTTTGTCCTCAGCAAGCTAACGGATTCAGAGATTGACCTTAAAGCCTTACAGTGCCGTGCCCTGTTAGTAGCCGCCTAAGAGTATCGGCACCATAAAACCACTAAAAATAATTTGAGTTATTTTACATTTTTTAATTAATGAAACTTTTGAAAACCAGAATTTAAGAAGCTTAGTTCTCTCGTGGAAACAAACGCTTTTTATTACTTACTAGCAACCCGCCTCGGTTTCGCCTGGGAAAGAATTATTAATGTGGCCTTATAGAGATTTAAGATAATCAAATGTCCAAGTTTTTTAGATAAACAATAGCCTCCATCACTTTTAGCATTGCTCTCTATCCGTTTGTAAAGTTTCATTACAATCCGTTTGGCCATTCTGAAAATTAGGCCATACAGATAGATTGAAAAAATAAATTATTTTCATAATTTAATGGAACGCAAATAACCCCCTTAGCTCAATATAAGGCAGCTATTTCGATATTACAGATAGATACTTCAATTTTATTTATATGTACGTATGTATAGATAGAGTATAATAGATATATGGAAGTAAGGGTAACAAACCAGCACAGTTCAGTTACTGTGGTCCATAGGCACCTACATTTATCATCGATTAAGAACCAAAATGCTAATTTGTTTTCACCCCTGAGGACTAAGTTGGAATGTCTTGCTAACAGTAAAAAGGGCCTCCGGTTCTCAACACCCATCATACAAAACATAGCAGCATTTTATTGCCTTTTATTTAGCTAACGCAGGGACCCATTTCATTAAACATATCGTACTTGAAATAAAATAAACCAATTGTAACAACGACACATTACTTCTTGAATATTTGAACAGGAATAAGTCCTGAGGAATAACTATAATTTGAATACAAAAATGCATGTGTGTGTGTGCATGAGTGGTGATAAACGAGCACACAGTCTACATGATGGTAAGTGGTTTATGTGACCCATAGACATCTACTTCTATCCTCAATAAAGAACCAAAATCCAGATGGTTTTTCACCCGTGAGGACTAAGAAGATACGAAACACAGCAGTGTTAAGCTGATATTTTACGCTGGTATTCTGTGAGAGCGTGGTCCTTCCCTGGTCGAGCCGACCAGTTCGTGCTACAACTTTACTACTAATATAGCTGCAGCACGCCTCTACCACGTATAGATATATAATACGATCCTTTCTTTAATATATCCTGCAGGAAGTCGACGGATGCAGGTGGTTCAGGACCGTGTTTTGTGGCATTCCTTGGGGGAGGCCTATGTTCAGCAGTGGACTTATCTTCACAAGTCGTCACTCAGCAGTGGACTTGTCTTCACAACACCTTCGGCTGTAATGATCAATGACGACGTTTCGTTTAAGTTCTACGCAGATTAAGTGGCAGGTAATCGAGTAAGAAAGAACCGTATTTATGTACCAATTTTTTGTTTCTTCATTTATAACAAAGGAAAACGACGGAAATATAATTATGTTTGTCAGCCCTGAATTCGTCTCGCCGCCATAAAAGTCTCAAGGTTCCATTATTATTTATTTGCATGTATGTATGTATTCAATATTTGTGTCTCAATTATACAATGACTTGGAAAACAGATGTTTTTTTACATGACCTTCTGTTAACTTTTTAACGTATTGTCAAAAATTGCTATATGTTTACATATAAATCAGGTCAATCACCATCAGAACAATAATTTGTTTCGGTATATATATATATATATATATATATATATATATATAATTTATCAGAATAGTTTTTTACGTGGTAGAGCCATGCTGAAGCTATATTACTAGTATAGTTGTAGCACGAATGGGTTGGCTCGACCGGGTAAGGACCACGCTCTCAGAAAATACCAGCGTAAAATAGCAGCTTAATGCTGCTGTGTTTTGTATAGTGAGTGTAGAGAACCAGAGACCCTTTTACAGGAAACGAGGCATTCCATCTTAGTCCTCACGGATGACAACGCATCTGCGTTTTGTTTCGTCATCGAGGATAGATGTAGATGTCTATGGGCCACAGCAATCACTTACCATCAGGTGGACTGTGTGCTCGTGTGTCAACTTTATCCTAGCTTTAAATTTGTTATTTTATTAAAGAAGAATCACTGACTGATCGTGGTGCTACAGACCGCTGGTTTGAATCTCGCAAGGATTCGTATCGTATAGAAGTATTCGTATGGTCTACAAATAACTGCCCCGGGTCTGGATCTCTGTCCTTGTGCAATTTATGTATGTCAACTGCTTCCATGATACAGGAGAAAGTCCTAATGTGGGAGTAACGTTTAAAAATAATGTAGCCCGAGTTTACTGACATCGCGAATTGATTTGTTTTATTAATAAGATTTTAAACACAGTAAATTTACACACAACGATGTGTGTAAAATTTACATTACATCTAATTATAGATGTGGTAACTCAGGGGCAAAGTGCTCGTCATAATTTTCAAAGTAAGCGAGTAGTCCTGGTTTGATTCCCGCCGATACCATTGTCAGTGTGGCTGGGACGTAGTAGCGTGCTTGGCGGTGAACGAAAGCTTCTTCAAGATACCTGCATGTAAAAAATGATATGATATTTTGAGGAAATGTGAAGTCTGGCACGAGTTGGAGCAACGCGCAGAAAACATTGCTTCATATCTTTTAGAAATGAGAGGAGACCTGAGACATAATATTATATCGACAGTGAATTAAACCTAAATAAAATTCAAGTTTGTTATATAATCTGAGAATTTAAAACGCAGTACAGTTTGGTAGCTTATGAGGTAGGTAGTTATAGCACAGAATAAATAATAGGTTAAAACAACTAAAGCAGGGGATTCCAAACTTTTTCAGATCTCGACGCCCTTATAGGTTTAGTATTTTATCTCGGCGTTCTGGCTAGTCGAAATCGGGTACAATGATATTAAGTAGATAGGCACAAAAATTAAAACATCCACAATATGTAGCTAAGTTTTTACACTTATAATGAAAGACAAGAATACATTTATTACTTAAGAAAAATATTAAATAAAATACAATGGCAACTTAGTCAATATAACGTGTGAGCTTAGTGATCTCCACATATTTTTCTAAGCGGCTAAGGCTAACCGCTACTCTTTATTGTTTCACACTGATCTTTGAGCAATATTTATTCTTTATTCTAGTTACAGCTGAAAATCCGGTATATTTTGTACCTGCGAAATACATAACTTTAGTTTTCGGAGAATGTCAAAGTGTGCGCCGCGGCATACACTTTGGCAACCCCTGGAGTAAAGTATAATTTGGGGTCTAGACCTCTTAGGAAATATTTAACAAACTGCATTACTAATATGTAAATTTACTAACGTTTCACCAAAAAATATAAAAAAATAACGCAATTAGTCAACATTTTAATGTAATGTGAATAGAATTGCTATTTATTGGAAGGTTTGTGCATGGGAGGATGGAGTTAAATGGAAACGATGGTATAGCTACGTGAGTAAAGATTCCTTACTCTGTGGTATAGCTACGTGCCATGCCCCTAAACTGTTGTGTCCGTAGCACAAGCGAGACGGCAATATTTTAACAGAATATTGAACTTGCTTCGAATTGTAGTTGGCCTTAGTTACGCCGGCATATTATTTGTGTGTATGCTCAGCCTCAGTATCGCCCGAGCCATCGTTCGCGCTACTACTAATAACTGTATCGCGTCAAAACTTAGCATAGAGTTTCATTAGCATGGAAAGTAAACGAAGAAGAGTTGTTCGCAGTGAGGTAAGCAAATTAATGATTCTCCATAACTGTAGCATGAAATATGAATCTAATTATGTATTGTTTATTTAAGGGTCGTCAAATGATTGCAAGTGTGTATCATTTTCTCAAGACAGAATATGAATTCACGCTAAGTTTTAAAGAACCAAACTGTGATATTTCACATTTGCGTAATATAGCAAAGCGCACTGCAGAAGCGACGGGTGTTAGTGAAAGCACCGTTCAAAGAATATTAAAAGAAGAAAGGGATCGCCCTAGTACTTCTTCAAAATTTCTGTCGCCGATGAAAGACAGAAGAAAGAGAGAAAACAAAGTCGACATTGATGGGCTTACGGCTGATTTTGTTCGGGGTACAATACAAGAATTCTATATTGTACATAAACAAATTCCGACATTGCCAAAAATACGGTCGATCTTAAATGAAAAACTTGGTTTCGATGGTTGTTTATCGACGCTTCGTAAGTTATTAAGAAAATTGGGCTTTACGTGGCGTAAAACCGATAATAATAGAAAAGTTTTAGTTGAACGGCACGATATTCAAATGTTGAGATTACAATATTTAAAAAAAATAACAGAATACCGTTCTCAAGGACGTCCTATTGTTTATACGGGCGAAAGTTACGTTTTCAAAACACATGATCGAAAAAACACGCGTTTTGTTTTAGTTCACGCTGGGACCGAAGCTGGTTTTATTTATAACGCCTGTTTAGTCTATAAAGCTAATTCAGCAACCGGGGATAACAATGCCAATTTGAGTTTTGAAAATTATGTAAGATGGTTGAATAATAAGTTGTTGCCGAATTTGCCAGATCGTTCTGTGATAGTATTAGATAAAGCTTCGTATCACAATACACGTGCAGAGAAATTTCCGACGACTGCCTCTAAAAAGTCTGATATGGAGCAATGGCTCACTTCCAAGGGTATACAATTCGACTCGAGTATGCGCAAAGTTGAGATATATGATATAATAAAAAAATATAAAAGTAATTGTATAGCGTACGAAATCGATAACTACATCAAAAGTAAAGGATTTGGAGTACTACGCCTGCCTCCTTACCACCCTGAGCTAAATGCTTTAGAGAACATATGGGGGGTTCTTAAAAACTTTGTTGCTTTAGGAGACGTGGAACAAAATATGATTGATAGTGATACAGAAAAACTTATTTACGATAGTATTGAAAAAATAACTAGCGAAACCTGGCGTAATGCATTCAATAGTATAATTAAGAAAGAAGCTGACTACATGAAATACTTTGATACCGAATTTGAATTTAATATAAATTTGCAAGACGATAGCGGTGATGAAACTGACACGGAGGACAATACTAGTTATGATTCCAGTTAAAAAATTATTATAGTTAACATAATACTATTAGTTAAATTTCTAATATGTACGAGTATATGATGATGAATCTAAATAAATATTGAACACAAAGCAAAATATTTTGGTTCACTACTTAATGAAACACAAATCACAAATCTAACTACTTGTATTGTTCAATAAATATTTTATCGTCTTGCTAACGCTACCTGACACTCAATACAATTATAAGTATTGCTCGCCCGCTTTCATGAGTTAAACTGGTAGATATTAAAAAAAAATTGACAAACGAAGGTTTAATTTCTTACATCGAAAAAAAAAATCATTTCATGAAAAAGCATATAAGTGAAATTAATTAAAATTTTGTTATATAAACGTAATATTTTATCATAGGAATATATAATCTAGGACAATATTAATCTGGCGAATAACTTTTGTATCGAGTGATTAATTTGGCACAGTTGAGGACATTTTTGTCATCAATTAATACATATTCACATAATATTTTATTTTACGATATTGTTTTTTTGTTTATTTATCGCTTTATCGCCATCGTCTCATTTCGTTGCGTGGATGTCGTAAGAAGCGCCTATAGGAAACACCAAAAGAATTTCACGGCTTCTGATAGACGACGACATACCAACTCGTAAATACTAGGATGAAAATATTTATTTATTTATATAGTCTTTATTGTAAACCAAATACAGAAAAACGAGTAGAGTACAATATAAAGTATAAGATGTACAACAGACGGTCTTATCACTGAAAGTGATCTCTTCCAGAATACCTTTGCGTAGAGGACTGATGCAAACAATAGTTAAAATAAAGAGGGTGCACAAAAGAACGATGAAAATACATTTCAATATATGTAAGTCCAAATAATGTATAATATAATAAAGAAATTAAATGAAAAGATTACGAAAGAGGAAAGGTAATTTCTCTAATAGCATTCTAAGTAATACGATTTAACAAGACTGAAATAATAAACGACGCGGCGAATGTGGAAAGGTAAAGAATTCCATAAACGCATAGCAGTGACAGTGAAAAATTTCTTAAAAAAGGAGGAAGAGTGCAAAGGTATAGAGAGAAAGATTGGCAGATGATCAAAAGAAGCCATTATGAGTAAGGAAAGATACTGGAACGATATTTCAAATAATGTTTGTGTAAGGATTAAACAGCCCGCCATACAAAGCAGAGAGAATGTGAGTATTCTTGCGAAGGCGAATCGGGAGTCATTTGAGCTATTTGCCAAATTTAGAGATGTGATCATATTGATGGAGCTCAAATGTAAGTCTAATTCATAAATTTTGAATGCGCTTAAGCTTATTAACCTGCTTGATAATGTCAACATGGCAAATATCAGTATCGTCAAGGATATGCAGAAGAAGAAATTGAGTGAGCGTAACTTTTGTTGCCGTGGGAAGAAAATTATGTAATCTACGTAAAGAGCTTAACACAGTAAACGTTTTTCTACTAATCATATTAATCTGCGAAGTCCAAGAAATACAGGAGTCGAGGTAGAACCCTAGGTTTTTAATCTTGTTACTGTAAAGGATTTGAGTGCAGTCTACTATAATAGGAAGTAAGGAAGACCAGTTAATTTTTCCAATTAATCTAGGACTACCAACGACATGTGTCATTTAATGAAAGTATTCAAATCGCGAACGGGGAGCAGTGTCAAAAGTTTTATATATCAGGTACTGCAATCGACAATAAGCATTGCCAAGCGCTAAGTGATACTGTCATACAGTCCACTGTTAAGTTTATATTTATATGAGATAAATCATTTCAATAAAAGATGAATATGTAAGCTATAACAAATAGATTTAGATTACTCATACATGAAAAGATAGAAATAGTCTCTGTACCGTCAGAGTTCAGAGTCAAGAGATTGAAATACTCTAACTGAAATCTTACATATTAAACATTTCAACGACATTACACATAATTTTCTTCTTGTTATCAGCCCTTAAGCAGTCTGCTGACAAATGCATCTCCCATAGCAAAGACGATTTTTGTAATCGTTTTGCTTATTACTATCGTATTGTTTACTTTGTCACCCCTGAAGACTTATGTGGAATGCCTCGTTTCCAGTCAAATGGTTCTCCTGTTCTCTACTCACTATAAGAAACACAGCAGCATTTAGTTGCTATTTCCCGCTGGTATTGTGTGAGAGCGTGGTCTTTCCCCGGTCGAGTCGACCCATTCGTGTTACAACCACTTTATAACCGCAGCGTGGCTCTACCACCTATAAAATGATATGTTAATTAGTTTTTTTTTTCTTTAAATACTTTAGATTTTTTATCAATTTATTTTGCGCAACATTTTAAAGTGCTCTTAATTAATTAGTTAATATCTATATTATTACGTTAATAAATGGAAAATGTTTCTGATTCCTAAGATACAGACTCGTCTAGTTTATGAGTCGAAGACGTCATAAAATTTCTTGTGATTTATTTTTGATAATAAAGAATTATTATTATTATGTGGTATCTATAAAGTTTTCTCATCTGGTTGGGAAATATAAATATATAATTGTAAATAATCATGGTAAACGTACATAAATATTAATAAAATAAAATAAATACATAAAAAATACATAAATATATAAAAACCCAACCAGATGGAAGCCCTCGGTAGGGGAGACCAAACGGCCGAGGGTTAGGGGGAAAGGGAAAGAAACCTGCGGACGATGCGGGCGGTATCGAGGAGCACCGCCTTCTGCATTTGAGCTTGGAGCGGTCCATCACGGAGTCCCAGTCACCTCAGGTGACCCGAGAGGCTGACTGGAATTAACCCATTCGCAGAGACGACTACAGGTATAATTTCGGCCGGCAGTCCACCCCACATGTCGGTCACCTCGTGAGCCAGGTCCAGATATTTTGTCAGCTTATCTGTTTCGGATTTCACGAGGTTCTCGTTATAAGGAATGGTAATGTCGACCAAAAATATCCTTGACTGTGCCCGGTCCATCAGTACAATATCAGGCTTATTCGCAAGAATAGTCCTGTCTGTGATGATGGCCCGGTCCCAGTAGAGCCTGGTGCGGTCATTTTCGAGTACGGCTTCCGGCAAGTACTTATAATACGGCAGTTTTCGATCCACGAGACCATATTTCAGAGAGATATATATTTATTATTATTATTATTGAAACGGTTTAAGGTTATTTTTGTCGGAGTAAGTATACATATATACGAGTAAATTATTATACAAGTAGAATTCAAATAAGCATTAAACTACTCGACTTCATTGAAATACGATTTATTTGTTAGTAGTATCTTCTCTTTGGTAGGCGAATGGTGAACCGACGGCCAAATTAATAGATCGTGTGTTTGAATCTGCCGATCAATACTGTTTAGAATTGTTAAAAAATTTAAGTTGTTAGCTAAGACCGCGACTCAAAAATCGTAGGATCAAATACGCCTTTCGACTATTATTACTCTCGTGAACCACCCCTAACACAAGTACTACTCGTACTAGTAAGTAATTATCTGGAGTAGATATCGAGACTAATAGCAATACTGATATTTCTATCTCAGAAAAATAATTTGAAAAAAATTGTGTTATTTATCTATTACACATATTAAAACAAATGAAGTGTCTGTCTGTAATTTCGAAATAACTGTCTTATCGAGCTCAGGCAGTTATTTGCATATCATCAAGACATGAATAACTATTTAAAGATTTTTTGTCTGTCCGTCTCTCTGTCCGGAGTAATATCCGGAATGGCTACACCGACTGAAAGTGGCGACTTATGTGATGAAACTTCACGAACAGATAGATGGCAATGCCATGAGTGATCCAAGCTATGTTTTATCCACAAAATATGCGAGATATTTTGGAAGATATAGTCACCTTGATAGATCTATCTAGTTTAATTAAAAACTTTCGTTCGTACTTGAATATCATATTTTGAACAAAGTTGTACACTACGTTACATGCATATCATAACAAGAAACTACAAATAAACCGATAGATGAACATTGTATAAAAATTAATATCATAAGACCAAGTTTACTCAACCATGAATAAATGTCCATTGTTCCTTTCATGTTCCTTTCGTTGCGAAACGTCTGGAGAGCACTGAAGATCTTTGTGTAAATAGCGGTACTTGTATCAGTTACTTAGTACGTAGCCTAATAAACCAAATAGTACTTTTAGTGTTCTACGGCTCCGTCTGTTAGACGGCTCCGTGGTTGCAGTGGCTTAGCAACGAGTAGCAGCAACGGGGTCCTCAGGTTCCAATTCCGCACGGAACAAGGATTTGTGTGCCTACTACAAATAATTGTTCCAGGTCTGGATGATTATCTTTGAGCAATTTATGTTTTTAAACTGCCTCCTCGATACAGGAGAAAACCCTGGTGTAGGTAATGTTTTTTTTAACTATTGAAATGATAATCTCAAAATCGTTTAAAAATTAACTTTTACTAAAAGGAGTCTTCAAAGGGTTTTAACGTAGTGTATAGAAGAATTAAAATTAACTTTTATATGGTGGATTTGGAAGTAAAGTATTGCGTTTGAATACTGATTTTGATAACAAACTTAACGGGAACCACAGGGTTTTTGTTACATGTTGTATATCTCTTTAGTAATAAACAACGTTTAATTGTTATTTGTGTAAATAAATTTAGCATCTTACGTCACTATCAATATAAGTGTCCTTTTATTAAACAAATTCCGTCGCTTTAATGAAACGAAATCATAAAACAAACACTTGCAACTGTAACAGATTATAAATTTAGCTCCTTGTGTCATCCGAGATCTTTTTAAATTAGCGCCGGTTGTAAATCTTGAGCGGTACAGATGTCGGTAAATTGGAAACACCTCATCTCCACTCGGTGGGGCGCTCGGTTCTATTCCTGTTTGTGACACAGCCCTCACGACACGCTTGTCGATGACACTGTAACTTGTTTAATTATTCCCATTTATATTTTCACAGCAACGTCACCATTACATTAGAACGGCTTTACTGTCGCCTTTGTTAGAATCGATTTTATTATTGTTAATTCGTGTTCTGCGCTTAGACCGCTACTTACTTACATATATGCTAATTACTTACATATATGCTATGTGTAGTAATACAATAATAGTAATTGAAGTGTGTTGCCAGTGACGATATATGGATTCGAGATGTGGTACTTCACTACTAGTATTATAAAGGTTCTAGACTAGAAATAGTAGAAGAAAGGTCGCACAGCACTGGAGAGGACAATGCTTGGAATTTCTCTGCGGGATAGAATTCGTAATGTAAATGGAAATATCTGCAGTAGAAATAGCGTAACCGACATAGCCTAATGCGCCTTTTACTAGGTGGAGTGACGACGAGGTAAGATATGCAGGAAGGTGATGGATGCAGGTTATAAATAAAGGTGGTTTAGGAGTCCTGAGTCTGGGCCGTGTTTTGTGTTGTTCCTTCTGGGAGGCCTATGTTCAGCAGCGGACTTGTGAAGGAAATATTCAGTTGTATCAAAAAACCGTTCGTGTGTTCTATAAAACACTAAAGTTGAATGTCAAGAAATTGTAAAGAATTGTACGTAAAATTTTAATGGTAATAATTATAGCTTACCTATAAGAACTGAAAGTTATGATCGAGGGTATTTGTAATTATAACACATAAAACCAACAAAAATGGCTGTGTTATTCTCAGTTGGTTTTTGAAGTCAAAGTTCAAAAACTTTATTAAACTAAGTTTGTATAAAAAGGGTTATTATAATATTAAGGAATTTATGGATGATAATAACCCCTGGAAATGAGGTGATCGCTACCAAGCTATTTCTAATTTGTTGTGTTGTTAATTTGTGTAACATCATGATTGTAAGCTGTTATTTTAAAAAAAAAATCCCGCTGGGTTTCTTGCTGGTTCTTCCCAGGACAGAGGTTTTTTCCGAACCAGTGGTAATCAAACAAAAGAGTGACTTTCAATAAGTATTATTTATAATCTATATTGAATAAAAAAGTTTCTGTTTCTGTTTCTGAAGTGTTAATCAACAAAAAGCCTCGCGATAGCCGAACGGTTGTAATAAATATATTTTTTTCACTTTAACTGACCCGACACTCGACTCTCGCGAGGGATATTTGTCTTCTGTACAAACAAATGCAGCCGCGGATTCATTTCATCATTCAGCACATCGTCAACGATGCTTTGCGATGACGCAACGATCGTTCACGTTCTCACTCGCAAGTATACAAAGAAATACGTCGGGAAATAATATTTTTACAGTCTTGCCTGTCAGAAACGAAGATTTATAAGATAACTGTCAACTAAGAAGACAAAGAAACCTTGTCGAAAATCACGCCGAATGATGTCATGCGCCCAGAAGTCGTTCCGAGCATGGCTTCTAATTAATAGACCAGCTTTTACGGTTAGCTAGGGTAATCGCGTTTCGGGATCGTTTTCAAAGAAAAATAAGAAATATGTATGTTGGCGAGCGAAGTTTATGACCCGTTGTTTATTGTGAACGATCGAATATTATTACCTAGAACGAATTCTTTGTTTATACCAGAATAAGATGGTTGGATAATAGCAAAAGTTCATAAATCGTGCAAGTCGTAACTCAGGGAGACAGTTCGATCTTAGTTCCAAGTTAGTTTTATCGAATGGAATTTTAATAAAAAGTCTTTTAATTCTTGCAATAAATATCCTGACTTTTATCGTCAAATCTATTCGTTTGAGGTTTTTAGCTATGTTTATTTTTTGCTCAAAATACATTTGTATGTGGTTAAGCAGAATCAAAATGTCAGACTTTTTTGCCTTTTGGACTTTTCAAGCGTCTTATTGCTGATTCTTATTCCCTTTCCTTTTTGCCTTATATTCTTAATGCCTTTCCCTTAAATATCAAAATTAATATATATCTAAATTCTCACTTATCTAGTTACATTTATTCCTAAAATTTTATATTAAAAAAAAATAACCAAGAATACCAATGAAAACAGGGGTAAAATGTACTTATTTAGTGTGCTATAATGGAACTGATGAAAAAAAAACCGGTTAAGTGCGAGTCGGACTTGCGCACCGAGGGTTCCGAACCAATCCGTAGGTATATAAGTTTAAAATTATTAAAAATATTTTTATTATATGATGTAACTAAAAATTTATCGTATCAAATTTTATCTTTATCTGTGCTATAATACGTTGCTTCGTACCAAATTTTAAGATTCTGAGTTCACGGGAAGTACCCTGTAGGTTTTGATTCCCTTGCGAATGTCGAAAATTTGCGGCATAAACGGCTTCTTTTGATTGCTTTGGCTTAGAAGTTTGATTTTTTCACAGCTCTAAGGGACAGTAGACATGAGTATTTGATATGAATTTCAGCTTAATACCTCCACGCGTTCCTGAGATAAAGGGTCTTGACAGACAGACAGACAGACGGACAACAAAGTAATCCTATAAGGGTTCCGTTTTTTCCTTTTGAGGTACGGAACCCTAATTAACACATGTAAAAGCTGCATAGTGATAATGGAAATAATAAGTATTTAATCATTTAACCGTGAAGTGGCGGTGTCGGAATATCCACTATCCTATATTATCCCGTGTGACAGAAGGGTTACTGAAATAGGAGAAGTGCAGCAACATCTTCCCGATAACGAATCAAAATTATAGAAGTCTGCGGTTGCCAACCCGCCTGCTAAGCGTGGCAACTATAGCAAAATCTTCCCTATGAGGCAATCTGTGGCCTATGGCCAGTTCAGCAGTGAGCTTTTACAGGCTCTAATGATAATGGATGGATGGATGCCTTTGAAACTAATACTCTCTTCTACTACTCTACCTACTATACTACTTCTCTACACAGTAAATTATCTCGCCTATCTAATCTATGCATCTATACAAATAAATAAGTGTCTGTTTGTAATATTAAAATACCAGCTTTTTACTAAATGCATATGAAAGTATATACGGTACTTATAACAAAAACACAATTTTTAAAATTTTTGTCTGTCTGTCTGTCGGTCTGTCTGTCTGTCTGTTTGTCTGTCTATCTGTTTGTACCGGCTAATCTCCGAAACGGCTGGACCAATTTTGGCGGGACTTCACTGGCAGATAGCTGGTGTAATAAGGAGTAACTTAGGTACTTATATTTTAGAAAAAGTATTAGGGTTCCGCGCAACATAATTAAAACCCTAAATTACACGCGAGCGAAGTCGCGGTGAACAGCTAGTTTAATTATATAATCTACGGTCTATATCACTATAGATTACCTCATTGGGACACTTTCCAAAGTTCCCACGTTCGGCAAGCAGGTTGGCCAGTGACATTTTTTTTAAAATTTTGAGTTATCATCAGGATGATGCTGCTTCCCATCCTCTGTGTCAGTTTCTCTAGGTCGCCTGTTAAGACACCCATGAGATAATATGGGGTAGTGGATATTCTTACACCGCCACTACACAGCAAAATTAAATTAATAAATGCTAAAGATAAGTTTCATTTAGAACTATCGTGACGCCTATTCTTTAATTCATAACGCTTGTATGTTAAGCACTTTGAAATATCGTTCAAATATCAAACCCGTGTTACGATTTTAATCAAACTAATGAAGCATTAAAATGTCTAAGGTTATCCATATCTTATTGTATATGGAGAGCGTAGCAAATCTCTAAAGCTACCACGTGTTAACTTTAATCACGTTTGAGATCGTGCAGGAATATCTATTACACTTCGCAATGTCAGGTATCAAGATTATGCGACAAAATCGTGGCTTGGATATTATTATAACTTTAAACAAAAAATAAAAACCGACTTCAAATTGCTATAAAATAAGGTATTTATTTGGTAGGGTGAGTGGAGGGAAGATCGAACGGTTTTTTGATGAGATGAGTAGTGTTGTGTTTGACGTCTTGTAGAACAGTACATATTAACTTAAGCTAAAATTATATCTATAGTAAATAGAGTACAAAGAACATATTTTTATGTCATATCGATAAATCCCTGTTATATTTATTCGAAAGCAGAAAAAAAATAATTACGTTTTTATCGAAAGAAAAAAACAGGGGGAAAGTTGAAAGGGTGGTGGGGAAAGATCGAAGTAGTTTCTAAAATCGTTCAAATTAATGTCAGACGATATGGACTGTCAGTAGGCTACAATTTTAATTGTCCTGACACTTCAGAACTGTCTATAATATCAAAATACCTTCAAATAACACAGATAACACAACTTATTTGTTTTTTATATATCAATCTTCACCCGCCGGGGAAAGATTGAACTAGAGGTTCTCAAACTTTTCACTTTACTTGGATAAGATTATACAGAAAATGAGAGATCGTATAATTTTTTTAATTTTTAATGCCAAGATAATTTTAAACACAATTACGTACCTTTTACCATTTTCGTCAACAAAATACGTAGCAAAAAACGTAAAAAATTAAATATTTCAAAATTAAACAGCGATCTTAGAAAAATGCCACAACTAAAAACATAGAAATACTTAGTTTTTATCCCTATAAGTTATCCTCAATATTTTTTATTACGAATTTAAGAATTTTTATAGGATACAGGGTCGTTGGAGAGGGCAGAACAACGTCTGCCTGGCTAGCTACGAGTAGTATTAATATAAAAATATATCAATCATCTTCACTTATAACCGATAATGTCCCCCAGACTAACTTCCAGACACTGCGGCTGGTCTCATAGGATAGAAAAAGAATGATTATCGGATGATGGTGACATTTAATGTCTTAACATATAATTAACATATTAACACTATATTCGGATTGAAGTTGAGTTCTGACTGTTAATTGAAAGTGCAAATTAGATTTATGGTAAATCTGTGTATGTTTTCTATTAAAAAGTTGTCGCTCCAGCAAAATAACAAAATAATATAAGGACAAAATACTAAATACGGTATGTAACTAATTATCGGTTATATAGGTTAAAATAAAAAATTAATTAATTAATGGATATGAAGGCACATTGGGGCACAGTGATCTAATAAAACTAAAAGTAATGCTAACGGCTTAGACTAATGTCTAATATTCCCAAAATTCTATTTTAAATTTTGTTTTTATGGGTCTTAAAATCTCGACAATTTAGTCAATAGTCTTAGTAGCTGTACTATGTATGTTATGGATTATATTATGCAACCATTGGTTTTTAATCAGTTCTGAAATTTGATATTTTATTAATTACGCTGTATAGTAGTTTTTTCAACATAACATATAATTCTCTTTAGAGATACATATAAAATATGAAAAGACTTGTCTTGGGAATAGTGTTGGATAAATTGAATTTAGATTTAACATGATAAATGTTTTAACAAATGTTTTAAAAGAAAGAGATCAGCTTCAGGAAACAGTCGATGAATTTGACCGGTGCATCAAGGAATATAAGGAATCCCTCAGACGCATTGCAGTTACAGTAACGTGAAGCTAATGAGCAGATTGTGCGATTAAAGTAATACATAGATAACTTGAAAGTATCCCAAAAGCAGTCTGTTCAATGAGCTCGTAGAATGTGGATCTTCTAAATTATTGCAACCATTTCACAACAATAGATTAGAGTGGCGATGATTTTGTCAAATCAAGAAATGCAGAAAGGATTACTTGCAGTAGAAGGAAATTTAAGTAATACGTAAAAATTTATAAATATGTTAGGTAAATTCAAAAATTACTATAGACCAAAATTAATACTAAAAATTATATAAATGTATGAATGGAAAATTAATTAACAAACTTAAATTAATTTCAATTGAGTATGAAAAACTGTTATGAGACTGAAATAGTGTCTAAATTCAGAAATTTTGTCACATAAAAACTGCCTGCAAATTATATCAAATAAATATGCATCGGCTCAGGATCAGATAAAAGAACACATCATATTGACCATGAATGATTTCGTGAAATTATGTAAATATATTGACGAACGTTTTGACTCCTTAATAAAACATCAAAGTAAGCATCTGCGCTCCATACAAAGTTCATCGGGGACAGTGTGTGTAAATAATAATATAAACAGTAATAACTCCCTTGTGTACGTTACACATAACTCAATGAATGACTCATAATCTTCACTTACACTCTATGATAGTGCCATGACAAAGAAAGTAAATTTAAAAAGTTATTTAATTATTTGAAAAACAATATACAGTTATTACGTATTGTTCTAACATAGGCAAAAATTGGATACGATGATTTTAAAGAACCCATCAGTAATATTGCATGCCTGGAGCATCCTTTAGTCGTGAAGTTTGAGCTAGTAAGTTTTGCCCTTATAGCAAATTAATAAATCTTGTTAGGAGAAGAAGCAATTTAAACATAAATCAATTATTAAAGTATATTGATTATCATAATATCTTAATGTACATAAAGTTATCTTATTTACAATGCCGAGGTTGCCACAGGAAAATAAACTAAGATATGATTTAAATTTATTAATGAACAATTTGACATGTAATTATAATTTAAATTTGATATTTAATAGTAATAGTTATAGATAATAATAGAATACATTTGATAGACATAAATAATTTAATTACGAAACTTTTGACTGGAGATAGTTATTACCTGTTCTATCTTATTATTTATATATTAACTCAGTCAAGGATTTGGGTACCCAGACATCTGCTTCTATTGAGCAGTATAATGAATTGATATGTAGAATCTGATATATGGAACCAAGTAATTTATATTTGAAAGTGAGACAATAGAGGTAATCTCTAGCAATTATAATAATTTAAATAATTTAGAATATAGCTTACAAGTTCTTAATTGTATGACTCCACAAAATGAAAACAAAAATTGTTTAAATCTTGTGCCTCAAAATATACAAAGCATGATAGGCAGAGAGTTAGAAATTGAATTATTCTTAAATAGGAACAATATTCATATTTTAAAAAAGCTTAATACAAAATAACTTTAGGTTTAACTTCAATAACCACCACGTGGTCAGTTGTTTCAGGGAAGCGGTCTTAAGATTAATATTCTCCTTAATATTAGCTAATAAATTATTATCATGTAAAGAACGTAAAGATACTGCGAGCCTCTGTGTTGAGCGAACTATAGAAATGGCATGTGTTGAGTGTGAGCACTTCATTGTTATGAGCGTTCAGACCGACGTTACAGACGTTCTATTTAGGATGGCCGGAGAAGTGACTTCCAAACATAAATTTAGATGCCTTATATTGAAGGGTATCCCAATCACCCCCATGTATGTTCCGCAATTCTTAGTAGTTTAGGAGATAGATTTTTTTAAGATTTTTTTAATTTCTATCTCCTAAACTACTAAGAATCGCGGAACATACATCGGGGTGATTGGGATAGCATTCAATATAAGGCATCTAAATTTATCTTTGGACGTCACTTCTCCGGCCAGCCTGCATATAATACTTTTGAAAAAATTATCGAGAACTGATGTTCAAATCTTAGTCAGTAAGTAATTGAATTCTTCTCCTGTCGTCGCCGAATCATTACTCAAATAAAATATAAATGCATGTACTAAGTATGTAGTAATGCGTGAACATATAATATCAAAGTAAAAGTATTCTCTGCAAATTTGGCCGGTTATTGCAAACATATTACAGGGTTATGTATAGTAGGTATAACCAAGACATAGTATTATTTACTGATGAGACTTCATTAATTTTTAAATTAAAATGACATTTACTAAAACGTGACGAAGTGAATAATACTATATCTAAAGTAGTAAATTGATTGAACACAGAATGCCAGCGTAAAATAGCATCTTAATGCTGCTGTGTTCCGTATGGTGAGTGTAGAGAAATGAAGAACATTTTTACTGGAAACGAGGCATTTCAGCTTAGTCCTCGGGGGTGACAACGTATCTGCATTTTGTTTCTTAATCGAGGATAAATGTCTATGGGTCACAGCATACCATTCACATACCATCAGGTGGACTGTCTGCTCGTTTGACATTTTATTTAAAAACGGCAGTGCCCCAGGCATTTCATTGAAATGACACTATATTTAAATGTATGAAAAATCGCCTCCACATGGTTTGTGACTTATTACTAAAACATAATTAGTGCAAAATCACCATAAATAAATCAAAATATTGCAAATAAAATAAATTTAAAAAATTAACAGTATATTACACATTACGTAAATAATATCCGATGCCCTCAAGCAAAAAACTGATAATGTGCTATTATGGAGTTTTTTTCCTGTTATGTCAGATTTGTAATCTATAAGGCACAATAATATTAGGTTAGAATACACATTGTTAATATTTTTGTCAGATTTTTTTCTAGCTTTATTTAAGAAGATATATATACTAACACTTTTATTGTATGGAAATTTACAAGCTTGTTAATCACCAGATAAGTACGTATCGTTACACATCAAAACAAAAACATGTTTTCGTGTTCGATTTGGTAAATTCCTATTAGCGCAGTATTGGTGTAAGCAAATAATAATAAAGTACTTAGTGAACGCAAATGCTATAATTTTTGTAGCTTTATTTTAAGTAAAATCAATCAGGAAATAAAATAGAAAAATAAAAATAAATTATGTCATTTTTTCGGTATATACCTAACGCCAACGTCACCATTTATTATTTTTGTCAAAGCGGGACGTCTCTTGCGAAATTATGGTAAATAAAAGTTTTTGGTGGTTTAAAAGGTTTTTTATTATTATTAAAGGTAATAACAATAATAAAAATAATTAAAGCACTTATTACAAAATAAGTAGGTTGCATGAGTTACTAAGCGCTAGTAGTGGCGTGACTTCTACATAGTATTTTTGTATTTGTTGGCTGAACAAATTAGTTTTAAAATATAGAGTCTGATTTTTAGGTACATATGCAGCTCAGTACAGGATTTATTTATATTTATTTTTGAAATTAAAATGGCTTTCACTACTGCGACACTTAACTGAGTTTTATCACTGGTCCATATTTTGTTCATTTGAGAAAAAACTTTCTACCAGTGCATTACTTCCTGGCAGATACATAATATACTCAATAATTGTCCTGCTGTCCTCAGCGCAGGCTTTTGCCGACATTATGCCGACAGACAGCCTAAAAGCGGGACTGTCCCGCTCAAAGCGAGACGTATGTTCACGTTATACATACCGTTAGAAAATAATAGACATAGAGAAAGCATTAAATAATGATCCACTACATCATTATAATCATCATTACAGTCCTTCACAAGTCCACTGCTGAACATAGGCCTTCCCCAAGGAATACCACAAAGCACGGTCCTGATCCACCTGCATGTCTTATCAGGTCGTCACTCCGTCTAGTGGAGGGCCGCCCTACACTTCGTTTACCGGTACGAGGCTGTCACTCGAAAACTTTTTTCCCCATTGGTTGTCAGTTATTTGAGCTATATGGCCAGCTCATTGCCACTTTAGCTTACTAATCGGTTGGGCTGTCGGTTACTCTAGTTCTACTGTGGATATCTCTGCGGATAGCTTTTCTAAGTTTATCACGCAGAGAAACCCCGAGCATAGCCCTCTCCATAGCTCACTGAGCGATCTTGAGCTTCCTCATACGGCCAGCAGTGGAGAACCAGTTCTCAGATGCATACGTCATCACTGGCAATACCCACTGGTTGTACAATCTTGTTTCAAGTTTTGAGGTATGCCTGACGAAAAATGTGTCGTAATATTGTAATGTCTCGAACGCTGCCCAGCTGAGTTGAATCCGTCGATTGACCACTCGGTCGATGTTGGAGATATCTAGTTGGACTATTTGCCTCAGGTAAATATAGTCGTCAACAACTTCGAGCTCAGTACTCCCAACAAGGACGTTACGCATGGTTTTTATTTTGTCCATGTATATTTTAAGACCTATCCGTTGAGAGGCACTATTGAAGTCATTGAGCATAGTGCTTAGGTCTTTCAGCGATTCTGCCATAAGGACTATATCGTCGGCAAATCGAAAGTGAGCGATGTACTCGCTATTGATGTTAACACCGTATCTTTTTCATTCCAGTAGCTTGAAAACGTTTCCAATTCAGCGGTGAAGAGTTTTAGGGGATATAACGACAGTTTGCAGTTGGATAGGTTTCGTACTCTGGTTTTGTCCTTGGATAGCCTTTGTAGCCCTGTTGTAAAAATACTTCAGCACTTCGACCGACAAACCGACAGTCAACTTGGCAGCGCTGAAGGGACTGTAGCACCGCCCAAATTTCGACGAAATCAAAGGCTATCTCATAGTCCACATACGCAAAGTAGCAGATTGTACTTTTCGGACTTCTGTAAAATTTGTCGCAGTGTACGTGCGTGGTCCAGGGTGCAAAATTCTTTTTGGAAACTGGCTTTTTCGGGAAGCTGGAAGTCATGGAGTCTGAGTGGGAAACGATTCGTAATAATTCTCGAAAACAGTACGACGCGGCGGAGAAAGGAAATCGGTCTGTAGTTCCTCAAGAGAGCGTTGTCGTTTTTCTTGAAGGACAAAACTACCGCACTTCTGCTCCACGCCTCCGGAGTAATGCCACCATGGAGGTCATAATTAATGAGCCTCTGAAAGCCTTCAAGTGTCATGTTTTCCACCCGCTTTCAGCAACTCCGCTGTAATTTCATCCTCGCTCTTGGGGCCTTGCCGTTTTTAAGGTGCTGGAGAGCCATTCTAATCTCGCTGAGACTGACGTCCGGGATATCACATAGAGCCTTCCATGACTCGAATAAATACATTATTCCTGCCCACACGCAAAATACGCGCTTAGACGTGGAGTTGCGGAACACAGCCCGTTTATTCAATTCAATCACATAGAACCTATCAATTTCATTAAAAATCACAGATGTCCCGGAAACAATGCTGCCACATTCGTTTTTTAGCATAAACAGTTAGGTCTTTGTGGCAGACAGATCCCTTGAATAGACTTTGCAGCCTTCTTATTGTAATTTTGCTGTTATTAGAAAGATGCTGCTTCCCATCTCCTGCCTCAGAATCCGTCTGTCGTCTCTTATAACACCCGCCGTAAGATATGGGGTAGTAGACATTTTTATATCACCACTACACGGGATACTGTTCAGAAGATCTTAATATCCCAAAAATGTATCGTTTATAAATTATACAGGGTTAATTTTCAATGAGTATCCAAATTCTATATTTAAGTTCAAATTATGAGTGGATAAGGCTTCTACTTTTCTTTGAAATTATCCCAAATTTAATGTGATTTATGGACAAAAACTAGGCGTACGCGCGCCCCTGCGTAAGGGGTCGTTGACGACGCGCTTAAAAATAGTTTGTCATTTTTCATTTCATAAAATATAAATAAATTAGTATTTGAAACTATTGCTATTAAATTATATAAGGCATTTCTAATAATAAGGTAATCTAGAGGGTCAGGGTTCGATTCCCCGGTCAAGAGTTAATACCACAACAGTTTATAGATTAATTTAGAGTCATGTGTTACATAATAATCGGCTATGCAATACGGATAAAAGTTTTGTATTAAAGCAGATACTTATTTTTAGATAAAAACATACTTTATTCTTATGATAAGAGATAAGATACATAATGGCTAGATAAGAATAAGATATGTAAACAAATAATGTTTCATAATGAACAGAGCCAGTTTTAATTTAGACAAAGAAAGCACTAGCCTCCTTTTTTTTGCCCCCAGAAGCAATGAAAAGGGCTACCCTTCGGGAAACGGCGTAGGGAGGTGATGAATGCTCTAAGCACAACACGCAGCCGGTTGAGTCGTAATGTAGGATTCACTGCGAAACCTAAGTGCGTACCAACTAAACACCACCTGTGGGACTGGCATTGGCTTTTGTGACCTTTCTGCCGAATCGAAAGCGACCCCCTTTAGGGAAAAGGGGGCGCAGGCGGCGAGTAGCCGCTGAGGGGTGCGCCTAAGACAAATTAAGAACGGGGGGAAGATTCGGTCTGAGCCGCCAGGAGGCATTCCAGGTCGAACGAAAGCTTGTTTGGGGGGTCCGAGAGAGAGTTTCTCGGTCTGCGAACTCGATAGCGAGAGGGAAGTGGAGTTGCGTAAGAAGCTGCCTCACGAATGAAGTTATTAGAGTGAAACTCTGAGGCTTTGAAAAAGTTCTCAGAGAGTGTTTTCAGGAATTGTTGGACTGTGGGGAGCTCTAAGTCTCGATGGCTGTCGGCGTTACGGACGTACCAGGGTGCGTTCGTAGCCCGACGACAAAAGTGGTTTTGAATTATTTGGAGTTCATTTAAGATTTTGGGTTCAGTATACGAAAAAATGGGGGCTGCATATGTCATAACTGGTCTTTTTTTGCGCCCAGATGCAATGGAAAGGGCTACCTTCTGGAAAGCGAGGAAGGGAAGTGGTGAATACTCTAAGCATACCACTATAGCCAGCTGTCCTGGTTAGGTGGGACTCACTGCGACTAACCCAACCTAAGTGCTTACCCACTAAACACCACCTGTGAGACTGGAATTGGCTTATGTGGCTTTTCTGCCGAATCGGAAACGACCCTCTTTAGGGAAAGGGGGGCGCAGGCGGCGAGGAGTCGCTGAGGGGGAGCCTTATTAAGGAAAATTAAGGGCGGGGAGAAGATTCGGCCTGAGCCGCCAGGAGGCGGTTTAGGTCGGCCGAAAGCTTGTTTGAGAGGTCCGTGAGAGAGTTTCTCGGTCTTCGGACTCGATGGCGGGAGGGGAGTGGGGCTGCATAGGAAGCTGCCTCACGAATGAAGTGATTAGAGTGAGACGCTGAGGTTTTGAAAAAATTCTCAGAGAGTGTTTCAGGAATTTCTGGACTGTGGGGAGCTCTAAGTCTCGGTGGAGTTTGGCGTTACGGACGTACCAGGGTGCGTTCGTAGCCACACGACAGAAGTGGTTTTGAACTATTTGGAGTTCGTCAAATGATTTTGGGATTAGCGTGGGCAAATATGGGGCCCGCGTAAGTCAGAACTGGTTTTTTTTGCGCCCAGAAGCAATTGGAAAGGGCTACGCCGATACACGAGAAAGTGGAGAATGCTTTATGCATACCACGACAGCCGGTCTGTCGTGATTATGCGGGACTCACTGTGACTATCCTAACGGGGACCCTAAGTGATACCCGCTAAACTCCACTTTGGGGAATGGCAATGGCCTATGAAGCCTCTCTGCCAGATCGGAAGCGACCCACTTTTGGGAAAAGAGGGCGCAGACATAAAGAGGGCACAGGTCATAACTGGTCGTATACAGACCTTATAAAGGGTTCGCTTGTTGCGGAGGCACATGTGTCGCCCAGCATACTTTTGATAAAAACGTACATTGCGGGTTACTATTTTGACATGGGGCCCGAAGGTGAGCCTCGTGTCAAGGGTGACACCTAAATATTTGGCGGTCGTATGCCAGGGGACAGGGGTCCCTAGCATACGGAATGGCGGATTGGTAGTGAGGCGGCGTCGTTTATGATCGAAGTGAACGACGGAGCTCTTCTCCGGGTTCACATCGATACGCCATTTTTGGAACCAAGCTCCTAGGTCATTAACTGACTTTTGGATCTTGTTCCGTATGAAAGGTAGTGAGATACCTTTACAGTAGAGTGCAGTGTCGTCAGCAAAGAGGGAGAGCTGAACAGGATATATAGGAAAGGGGCAAGCACTGAGCCCTGAGGGACACCTGCTTCGATAGGGTGCTGAGAGGAGAGCGTGCTTTCGTGTCTAAAACGAAAGGTACGATTCTTCAGGTAGGAGCCCACGAGACGAACAAGACGATCAGGGAGACCTAGTTTGTACAGTTTGTATATAAGTCCTTCGTACCAGACTCTATCGAATGCCTTTGCTATATCGAAAAAGACCGCGATGGTCTTATAACGACGAGGATAAAAACCGCTGAGGACATATTCCACAATAGGGTGAAGTTGTTGGGGACAAAGAATGTTTCGCTAGGAAACCAAATTGGTGGGGGATGACAAGAGGGTCGCCGTCTGCGGGAAACAGATGGAGCCTCAAGCGAGTAAGGATGACTCGTTCGAAGAGTTTGCCCATGGCCTTGAGGAGGCTGATGGGACGATGAATGGAGGGGAGGTTGTGAGGCTTTCCTGGCTTGAGGATACCAATAACAGTTGCCTCTTTCCACGTGGTGGGAAAGTAATTAAGGTTGAAGCAGGCGTTGAAGATAATAGCTAAAATGGTTAACACCTGCTCAAGAAAATGTTTAAGGTTTAAGAGCTTGGTTGGAGATGCCATCCGCGTCCGGAGCCTTTTTGGGCTTCAGTCTTTTGATGATTCATGAGGGATGAGATCTCATCATTGGACACAGTGATAGGGTTAGAGGCTGGGGGGGTGAGTTCCAGCGACGGACCTGATCCTCCACTGTCTGGATGTGGGAGGGGTCGGTGGGTTAAGAGCTAGGAGAGCATTGTGCGGCAACGTGGTCTGCAAAGCACTCAGCTTTTTCCTCGTCCTCGAAGGCAACCCTACCGTCGGGACGGGAGAGAGGGTGATAGCGTCTATGCGGAGGGCTCTTGCCATTTGATAATACGTTGTATGAGAGGGAAAGATATTCTCTATGAGATTACTCTCTTCGAAGTCTCGAAGTCCTGAGAGGCGGAAACGGACTAACAACCTCCACCGCCGTTCAATAACAGATCATTTCCGGCCCTCCCCGCAAGAATGCCCCGTCAGGGCCTCTCTCGGCCTACTCAGGGTCCCCCAAGGCCCCCTCAAGGCCCTCTTCGGACCCTCCGGGCTTCTGCCAGCCTTCACAGCCTCCAGTTTTCCCCTGGGGCCCCAAACCTTCCCGACACACCGCGGACATCCTCCGCCCCTCAACAGGAACAACCTTCAATGGTTGATAACCTGAATACGTTGTATGTCGCTATTCGGAGCATCGACATTGGCGAGATTGCCATATATATATTGCGCGAAAACTGCGTGCTGCTCGGTCCCCTGGGGACAGTCTTCTTGCAAGAGCAAGCACCACAATATTTTGTGCTCATTGTAAGTTAAGTTAAGTTAATTTTATTTAACTTAACTTAACAATGACAGAGCTTTTAGCTCTCCCAAAGCCTTACGGTCGTATTAAGCCTAAAGGTTTATCGCTTGTGTCCTTTAATATTCGCGGGTTGCGAAATAGCCTCCCCGAGCTTAAGCTCTTTCTTCGAGATCGCGAAGTCGACCTCCTCCTCCTCCAGAAAACCAATCTTAAAAATAAGGACATCAAAGGCCTTTACATCCAAAAGTATTCTCTTCTTCGTAATGACAGACCTGACCGCAAAGGCGGTGGTACTGCCATTTACTACAAGAAGACACTTCATTGCTCTCAAATCCCTACTCCGCAGCTTACCAACATGGAAGCCACGGTATGGAGGCTAGCCGTGACTGGACATCAGTCCATCGTCATAGAATCCTGCTACATCCCCAGTGGAACCCTCCCTCTCAAAAAAGATTTTGAGGCTATCTTATCATTAGACAACTCAGAAGAACTGCTTGATATCACGCAGTCTCTTGACCTTACCATCCACAGTCCCCTCGGTGTCACTCACTATCCCAACAAGACCGACCACGCTCCTGACCTGCTAGACTTTGCGCTAGTTAAAGGAGTTTCCCTCAACCTCAGGGCAATCGAGATTCTAGGCGATCTAGGATCCGACCACCGACCGGTCTCCCTCATTCTTGGCCATCAGCCACCTCCCTCAACCCTCTCGTCCAGCCAGACCAGCTACCAGTTTTACAGTTTAAATCAAGAGAGAGAAAAGTGATAGGAAAAGTAGTGAAAATTTCAAAGTTGCACTCTTACGGGGAAATTACGAAGATAAAATTGATGTTTAATTTCCTACTGCACCTTTATAACGATTACAGTCCACTTCAACAACGTCAAGACCGGAACCACTCCATAAGGACCCGTAATCTTACTCGTCTAACCTTTCTTTTAAGAAAGGGCGACAGACTGACTTGAGTGGCACACCTTCTCAGGGGTCACGCATATCAGCTTCTTGGAATAGAAGGTCACTCACCAGTTGACCCCCGTCTGTTGGACCCTTTCAGGGGTAGTGGCTTGCGCTGGTGGGGGCGCGGATATGATCCCTCAGCATTCCCGTGGCCGGCCGATATTCGACAAAGTTAGTTGGGGTTTTAATCGGTCCGAGGCCGACCTAAGCCGTCCTTGCCACCGCGAGCCGGGTACTACAGGGTATGTGTAAGCAATTAAAAAAAAAATGATAAGGTACGGTATGTTAAAGTAAGGTATTTTTGACGAATATAAGTAATGTTTTTAAAGTACTAGTATTCTCATTGATTTACGAAGCTTAAATGTTTGTTCCGTAACATAGTACACAAGTAAAAGCATCACATTGTCAAATTTGCGATGTTAAGTTTTAAGCAGTTTTAAGCATCAGCTCCGTAAACTAATAACGTATTGTCTTTAGATAATGTATTGAAGTAAAATATTAATTTAATGTCTTAAGGATAAGTAAGCTGATAGTAGCTGATAATGGGCAGTTTTTTTTTAATAACTGGCTTTACGGCTCTGGGATCTAGCCCTTCTGAGCCTGAAGTTACAATATATTATAATTATCCTTCAAAGTATACTGTTTCGCAATATGTTGATGCGTCATATTGTGCAGCCCTTGGGAGATTTTGACGGCAACTTGAGCCAGCAGACAGCTGACGGTTGGTGATGGTATCTCAAGGCGCCTAAACAGACAGACACCTTATTTTGTAGCCACATCACCATCAGAGCACTTGTTTCACAGTTTCCACTAATAGTTCACATGCGCAGACACTTAATACACAAAATCGCACCACTTTCAAAATCAAAATCCACTTCAAACCATTATTTAAACAATAATACAGGAGCAGCAAACCGCCGCCGGTCAAGTTCCCGCGAAAACTCCTGAAGGGGCAGTGAAAGAAAGGTCCTCGAGTGGCAGCCACGTACCGATAGGCGAAGTGTAGCGCAGCCCTCCACTAGATGGAGTGACGAAGTCGATGGATGCAGGTAGCTCATCACCGTGCTTTGTGGTATTCCTTGGGGGAGGTCTATGTTCACCAGTGAACTTGTGAAGGGCTGTAATTATTAATAAACTAGATGTTCCCCGCGACTTCGCTCGCGTGTTAGGGTTTTTATTTATTGCGCGGAATCCTAATTCTTTTTCTAAAATAAAAGTAGCCTAAGTTACTCCTTATAACATCCGTTATCTGCCAGTGAAAGTCCCGTCAAAATCGGTCCAGCCGTTTCGGAGATTAGCCGGAACATACAGACAGACAGACAGACAAAATTTAAAAAAATTGTATTTTAGTTATAAAGTACCGTATTTAATTTCATATGCATTTAGTAAAAAGCTGTAATTTTGACATTACAAACAGACACTTCACTTTTATTTATTTGTGTAGATAAGTAATCTTTTTAAAACTACTAGTATTCTCATTGATTTACAAAGCTTAAATGCTTGTTCCGGAATATAAAATTTTACATTTGCTAAATTAAGTTTTACAGTCGGCATCAGCGCCGTAAACTATTAAATTAGGTACCTATTGTCTTTAGGTATTAGGTAAATTAAGGTAAAATATTAAGGTAATGTCTTAAGGTATCGTATTTAGATATTGTACTCCTATTTCTATGTTTATCTCTTTCTATCTAGATTTGTGGGAGAAACAAAACACTGCACTTGAGTGCACGTTGTCAGTATATAACGTACTAACTTTCTAAATTCTATGATATCTCACATCATTACAAACACATTTCTACAAAACTTCGTAAGTAAGTACAGAAGGATCTCGTAAGTGACAAACGTTTGAGTGCGAAAAACTTGTTAGGAAAGTAAAAAGAGCTCGTCGAAAAGATGTTAAGAGATCCCCGGACGGAGCCCGGGCGAGCTTCAGCTCCACTCGATTTAATTTACATCTTAGCGCCGATTGTTCCCAACTTTTGAGTTCGACGAACCGACGGTCATAGTCCATGATTTATTTTGCTTCAGCACGCCATTAAATGGATTTAGTTCCTTAATATTAGGGGCATTAACTTTCTCGTCACTGAGTTCAGTTTTAAATTTTTTATGTGCGTTATTGTCTAGACTAGATGTTGGCAAGCCATATGCTAATATTGAGGACATAAGTTTTCTAATAATATTTATAAAGAAATTAAGCATCGTGTATTAACTTAAGATTAAAACTAAAAAATAATTTTGCGGCTCCTAGAGGTTTGTTAGACTGGTGACGGAGTCAAAGGGGCAAACGTCGGTACTACGATTGCCGACAGGAACTTTTTTTAATATCTCTTCTCAACATAGCATAAATCAAAGTCGCTCCACGACGTCTGCACGCTTAGACCTTTTAAACAACAACGGATTTTAATGCGGTTTTCATCAATAGACGGAACGATTTAAGAGAACGGTTTATATGTATAATACATGCATTATATATTATATAATTGTTCTGTCCGTGCGTATGTGACTGAACTCCTCCTAAACGGCGGGAGCGATTTTAATGAAATTTTGTGTGTGATGAATTTGATTCGAGAATGACTTAGATTCACAATTATACCCAGTAGGTGGCGCTGTTGTCGAGATCCAGAAATCACCTGTGCGAAGCAAGGGTGGTTCGCTAGTAGATGACAAATAATACTTATTGAAAGTCACTATTAAGTTTAATTTACCACTGGTTCGGAAAAAAACTTCTGTCATGGGAAGAGCCAGCACGAAAACCACCCGCTGGTTTTTTTTGAAAAAAAAAAAAAACAGTTTACAATCACATATGTTACACAATTAACACGTTCATGCGAACAACGTATATGTACGTCACATATTTGTAGATATGATATGGCACAACGTATTATTACGTTCAGCAATAACTCGATTTATTGAGCACAACGTTATGGTACGGTGTCTGGCCATACTAATGTTTTAAAGTTGGGTTACTGTGCCACAACATATCGAATTCTCAAAATTGTAGTGCCACATCGAACCAATTTTTTTTGGCTTCTTAGATGGCGTTCCTCCCTGATACTAAGTACCCACTTTGTTAGCGCACAACGTCACTATACGTCGTTTCGCAAAAGAAGTTTCATTACATCAGTCGACTTGTGCGCGTCGCGGGGCTAGTGCGTGCGCCAATTTTATGTTCACATGGAATATTGACGCTAAACGTTATCTTACTACGATATATATATTATATGAATATATTTTACTTTATTGTAATAAGTTTGAATATGTTCAAAATACATATTTTGTATTTTTTTGTTTGTTTTAGATATATAAAATGAGTCAAAAAAAGCAATCTTCAATGAAAATCTATGAGCTTTCTTCATTCCGGGAAACCACGCCAGTCCCTTTTGTTAACGATGGAGAGTTTGGATCAGATGCCGATTACGGCCCAATTGGTGATAATGATGACGACAGATCCAGTGACATTGGTATTTCGCAGTTTGAGCGGGGCAAACAGCGCAAAAAGTCATTATTGCATGTCAAAAAGAGTACTTGTTCCAATTTACGATCTGCTTCTGATGTTAGATCTACATCGGATTCCGCATCAGAAAATTCTTATAGCACCACAGACGATTCAGAGTATTCTAGTTATGAAAGCATTTTTGACTCTCATAAACGAAAATGTAGTGACGTCTTAGGACGTCAGCGCAATATATTTCAATACTAATATTATCAGTTATTGCACAGCGTCATTAGACGTCGCTTTAGTTTGTATGAAAAAATTATGTGCAATATCACATAGAGCTACTATATTGAAGTGTGTGCATGAACGTGTTAACAAATAAAAAATAGCTTGGAAGCGATTACCTCATTCCCAAGGGTTATTACCATACATAAATTCCTTAATATTATAATAACCTTTTTATCCAAACTTTGTTTAATAAAATTTTTGAACTTTGAGGAGGTCAAAATTTGTATATTTTCCGGGATTTTGTTGTAAAAGCATATACATCGCCTCAAGAATGAATTACTGACTCAGAGTCGTGTAGCTGGTACTACTCACTAGCTTGTGTCTGTTCTGTTCCTAGTATTTACAGTATGAATATCACTTATTTTTTTAAAACTACTTTTATGTTTGTGTGCATCTAGTCCAGTTTAATCCTCAGAAGATACAAGTTTGCGCGTTTACCGCTAAACCCCTTTGTCTTATCCTATATATATCCTATATATGGTTACCCCTTTGTCTTATCTCCTCAGTTTCAAGGCACCCCCTTATTGCCTCAGCCAGTATCGGAATGCTCGGCGTCGGCATATCGAGTGACGTGCAGTTTCGTGGTCACTTGGTAGAGGTGGCCAAGTTGGCCTCTAAAAAGCTTGGTGTGCTAAGCCGAGCGGGACAGAATTTCATACCGGCACAACGCCTGCAACTTTACAAGCCGCAGGTTCGGCCTCACATGGAATACTGTTCCCATCTGTGGGATGGGGCTCCCTAGTGCCAGCTCCTCCCACTTGAACGTATTCAGAGCAAGGTGACTTGAATCGCACAACCACCGAGTCTGTTCCGACCGGCTCGATTCACTGGCGCTGCGAAGAGATGTTGCATCCCTTTGCATTTTCTTTCGCATCTACCATGGGGAGTGCTGTTCGAATTAATCCCAGCCACAAATTTCACGAACGCACGTCGCGGCAAAATTCCCGATATCATCCACACAATCTAGATGATTGGCGGTCCAGCACTGAAAGTTTCAAAAGAGCTTACTCCTTTCTAAAAGTCCGCCAACGCATCTACAATTCCCCTGGTGTTGCAGTTGTTCATGGGCGGCGGTAGTCACTTACCATCAGGTGAGCCGTATGTTCGTTAGCCCCCTCTCCTATAAAAAAAAACATTACATTTTCGTAAATGTATTTTAATTAATTATTATTATATTTAAGTTAATATATTAATATCCTCAAATTTTTGTCTGAGTGCCTCTATACAAATATAATTTCCCCATACCATAGCAAAATAATTTACGACATTATGCTATGGAAACAGCTAAAGTAAACTAGTCTAGTTGTTTCAACACTGGTAATATTTCTAATCTTTTTTACTGCATATGCTGCAAAACTAAGTCTTCTTGCTAGTTTTGATATATGGGGGCCCTATTGAAGCTTCTAGTGTGATTCCAAGAAAAGTAATGGTATCACAAGACTCAGCTCCTCCCCATTTAAAATTATATTAGTATTTAAATATTGGAGTTAAGAATTTCATAAATTTAATTTTATTGTCTTTTAAATGAAAATTATTAACGTTTTTTTAATGTAGAATAAGTCCAGTCCTGTGTAAATACAGTCCATCTGATGGTAAGTGGATGCTGTGACTCATAGACATCTACATTTATCCTTGATTACTACCCCATATTGTGCCATGGGTGTCGTAAGAGACAGCAGCATTTTCCTGATATCAACTCAAAATAATAAAAACTGCGGTTACCAAGCGTGACAACTATAGCAACATCCTCCCTATGAGGCAATCTATGGGAGAGTCCTATGTACAGCAGTGGACTTTTATTGGCTGTAATGAAATAAATTACAATATTTTAGTTTATGATGTCAAATGAATAACTAAAGAAAAGTAGTCAGCTCACGAAGGAACTGGATTGAAGAGTCATTTAAGGCACCGAGTCTGATTCTAAGTGTTCATTGTGTGAACGGAAATGAATAATGAGCTAAGAATCAAAAGCTAATTGGAAAAGTGTGGTTAAAATGCAGATTACTACTTGGAATCTCTCCTTTGCTACTATGGCCATATCTACCGGGCACAGCGGAAGAGATGGCCAATCGTGATTTAGAAGAAAAAAGTAAATTATGAGAGTGATTACGTAAAAATTCTAAAATTAAAATTTTGGCATTAAATTCTAAGAATTTAATATCAAAACTATAAGTAAAGTTGTTTTTCCTTAATTAATGTTTGTAATTTTAATTTAACTGGATTCTTAAAAATGACTATGGCCAACTTCTACGGACTTATCATATACTTATTTTTGCAAGTAACGAAAATATAAAACTTAAAGCCTACGAAATCAACTTTCCTAACTTTGATAAGATCAGAGTCAATATTTGCATATAAGAACAAGCTCTGAAAGGAAATTTACCTCGTCGTCCAGGACGGAATATGTATTTTTATTATGCTAAAATTTTCAAAGTGCAGACACATGAGTTTCGCAAAGCAAGACGCTGCGATATGAGGAAACCTATTCGGGAAAATTGGCTGCCAACATGGCTATAGCGTTTTGACTATATTGGGTGAAAGAAAGCTCTATAGAGCAACATTACCTGAATTAGAACGGCAGACTCGTTTATACTTGTTCTGAGAAACTTGTCGTGTGAAATTTTAAGTTTAAAATTTATATTTGTTGAGATTTAAATATTTTATTTGATTAATAAAAATATTGCCTACTAATATGCTCTATGTATTTTATAAAGTTATTTAACCTTATAAGTACCTTATACTTCAACTATTCAATTATTATAATTATAACCTGGCTTTACTGTTTTGGATTAAATATAGAGTATGGATTTACTAGGAAATCTGTATAGGTACCACTCTCTTACCTACATATTTATAGTCAATAGTCGGTACAATGGTGACTTCATTCAAATTCAAATTTATTTATTGTCGGAATGTAGTACGTAATATTATGATGTTGTTATTTATTAATGAGGCCTTACATTCTACCAATATAATGGCGTGCAATATCTACAATATACAAAAAATATTATTATTACAATTTAACGAGGTAAAATATTTAAGAAAAATAATTATGTAGTTATTTAAAAATATTTTAGCGTCAAGTTATTAAATTACAATAAATATAGGTCAAAAATTGAATTAATTAAGTAATTGATTACATATAAATGTATAGTATCTAAAAAAAATTAAAAAATGTCAAAAAAATAAAACAAAATAAATATTAAATGTTAAAAAAAATTATTAGTTTTTTTTATATTTCACCATTATTTTACATTTCTTTATAATTCACATATTCGTCTAACCTATAAAAACATTTTGTTGCCAGCCATTCTGTGAGTTTCCTTTTAAAAATTACGAAAGGGAGGTCTTTAAAAGTGTTAGGCAATTTACTAATAGCATTTATAAATACATTTCTTTTATATATATCAAGTTTGCTACTTAAGGTGGAGCTTAAATTTATTTCTTGGCATGGCACTTCTACTGATTAAACTTGAGTTAATGGTGAAATATTGTGGATGCTGTTTGACAAAAACACAAAGTTCCCGTATGTGCATACAGACTAGAGGCAGTATATTGTTTTTCTTATATTGTTTGAAAATGAAAAATTTATGTTCTTGAAATAATAATGTCTTATGACGCATTTTTTTAAAAGCCTGTAAACGTTCACCGCAGGATTTGGGATTTTATGTTATAGTATGGGGGATTTGTCGTAAATTTAAGTGGGTCGGCTCAACCGGGGAAGGACCACGCTCTCACAGAAAACCAGTGTAAAATAGCAGCTTAACGCTGCTGTGTTTCGTATGGTGAGTGTAGAGAACCGGAGACCCTTTTTACTGGCAAAGAGGCATTCCATCTTAGTCCTCACGGGTGACAACACATCTGCATCTTGAGTGTTTATTGAGGATAGATGTAGATGTCTATGGGTCACAGTAACCACTTACCATCAGGTGGACTGTGTGCTCGTTTGTCACCCTATCCTATAAAAAAAAATTACGCATCAGAGGATTGCTGATCGTCTGTTAACTGATAACTCGCACCTTTGACATTGCATAATGATAATTTAGTATTGATGTGGTATTGACTTATTTTCAATTATTGTACAGCAGTTTTCAGCGTTTGAACTAAATAAAAATTCAACTTAAAATTATCTGTATATTTCTGTATGCGTCTTATCAGTACTTCAAATAATTTATTCTATAAAATAAATCTATATTAGGCTATGCTTTGATAGACTCTTGTGGCTTTACCAAACGGTTATCTTGGTTCTTTGAAAAGACCTTTAATCTGTGTGATTGCGTCCCTACACGATGGTTGAGTATAAATATAAAATACTTTTTCAATGGCGCCTGTGGTTCTATTCAAGCAAAATGAGTCTCGTGTTTAATTTATGTCTGATGATATTTATAACTCATTTCAATGTATCTTTGTATATTTTTATTAAATTGAAGTAATAAACGAACTTACTATCCACCTGATGGTGGTTACTGCAGTCCATGGAAACCTGCGCCCAACTTCAATCAAAGGAGGCAGATGCGTTGTTACCCCTGAGGACTAAGATGGAATGACTCACAGCCTGTAGTTATACTGGCTCTCTATATACCCTTCAGAGAGGAAAACAGCAGTGCAAGCACTGTTATGTGGCGACAGAAATGGGTAAGAGTGTGGAGTAGTAAAGTTATATTAAGTTATATATGCTATCTTTTTTTTATAGAATAAGGGTGACAAACGTGCACACAGTCCACCTGATGGTAAGTGGTTGCTGTGGCCCGTAGACATCTACGTCTATCTGCGTTTGAGAATCAAAATGTAGATGCGTTGTCAGCCGTGAGGACTAAGATGGAATGCCCCATTTCCAGGAAAAGGTATTCGGTTCTCTGCACTCAACTTACACACACTGCTATGTTACAATGGTATTCTATGAGAGCGTGGTCCTTTCCCGGTCGAGCCGACCCATTCGCACTACAATTATACTACCAATGTTACTTCTGTGGCTGCTCTGTATAGATATATTATATACACTTATGGCAAATTTAAACGAACGCAAAAAATCGTGCGTACTGGCCACAAACATTAGTAAATGCTATTAAAAAAAAGAAAGCTTAGGAATGTTCTTTTTCGAATTTCATTTGTTTTTATGTACATATTACGTAATATTGCGTTCTTTCATACTGCGAAAATTTTGCCAACTTTTGAATTTGAGTTTCCTGTATATTTTAGTTTAAATTTAGGTTTTGTTTAAATTTTTGCCTTGACTGCCTTGTTTGTCGTGTTAAGTGTGAATTGTTACTGTAAATAAACTGAGAATGCCAGATCTAAACACCACTCAAGTTGCTAGGGTATATTTTAAATGAAACTGGGCAAACCTAAAAACATGTGCTCCAAACATTACGAGTATCCAAATCCCACAGATTTACACCGAATTGTAACGGGTATCGACAGACCGGACAGTAAACGACACTCGCAGGATAGGGTTGTAAGCGGAAAACTGTGGCTAGAGATGACTATTTCATCATTACCAGCGTACTTAGAAACCGAACCCTCAAAGAAGTTACATTAAGCATAAAAACTGTGAGAAAAAGACTGAAATCGTTCGGAATAAATTCACACTTGCTTATAACGAACGCAGTCATGCAAATTGGAATGACGAAGCTTGGAGACAAGTTAAACAAGTAAAAAAATTTTTCTTTCCCGTTTATTTTTCCTGTTTTTCTTAATTTGGTTAATTTTTATCATTTAACCGTTTGATTTTTAGACGTTTGCAATTTTAAATTAACGTGTAATATAAGCAAAATCCAAATTAATAAACTTAATTGTACGAATATCCATGACGTTTTGTTTTATTACACACATTTTTTTGCGTTCCACTAAGTTTTTCCATGTCTCCATATATTATATATTATAAATATTCATGTATTTAAGTAGGTATATCTATCTATCTATTATATATCGGCATTATATAGTGTATGTTAAGAGTAGATATGATCTTAACATCCTTTTCTTTTTTAATATTTGCTGCACCGTTTCTTAAATGTCTGGCATTAAGTCCGCCATATGTACTACTTTGTGTATAAAAGTATAAATAATTAAATGAAAATTCATATTAAGTTTATGCTATGATAAGCCTTTGAAACTTTAGAAAATGTACAAATGCAAGTAGAAAAATCTTATCCGTTAATTTGCTAATTGATTTACCACAGGTGCTGAATATGTAAATTATGTATATAAATCTTATAAATTACCATATCCTTATCATAAGTTATAATAAGGATCAAGTTTATTTATAAATGGAATACTATTATTTTATAAATGTATATATGTTTTAAGTAGTAACTAAATATGTATTTTTACAAAAAGCGTAACCGTTATATTTTTTGCTCAACAACTTTATGGATTATGTGACTGGACTTTTGGCAATGTTTTTTAACAATTTAAAAACGCAAAAATATCAGTTCTGCAAGTAACTTGAATGTTTACTGAATTTGACCTTAATTGCAGAGTAAACACGCAAATTCAGAATCATATTATACCGGTTTATGTTCTTTCGTGTATGCAGTATAAGCAAAATATGTATGTAGTTGCTAAAAGCAAATACATGCATAAACTGTTATATTTATATTTAACTTGGTTAGTGTGACCCGCTAACTCAGTTCTTCAGTTTAAGTATGTTTAAATATAGATATAACAACGTGACGTAATCTTCCAGCCCCTGTAAGAGATGACATCATTTACAATACATTTGTGATATTCGTTGCTATTTATTTGAAGCAGGCGCTATAAACTATTCTATTTCTATCTAATCGAAATAATGTTTATTTATGCAAACACTATACTTTTACGGATTATTTTGACTTGTTTTCAACTCCTGACATTTTGAATGCTTTGAAGCCTCTTGGGCCATCCGTGTCCCTTTTGCGGAAGATTAAGCTCTGAAATTCATGGTACTATTACAGTAATAAATATTTTTATTTATGCTCCAAATTACGCATATCTTAAGAGATCTGTCCACACTTATAAAGCTCTGAACCCTGAGCAGGGTGAGCTCAGAGTGAAAACCACAGTTTAAAGACCTTATCTTAAAACTGTGCTAATACTTTTACACTTGTAAAACTGTTCCCCGCCCAGTCTGTGAGATTTGATTTCAACATTTTGAATAGATTTTCGCAAGGGCTTTGTTGATCAGTTGGGTACTACGCATCAGGTGAGGTTAGCACTAGGAACATACACGACTAAAGATTCTATAATATTAGAAAATTTTATAGAATTTCATTTCAATTCAACTTGCTAAACCAAAAAAATATTTACCTGGGTATCTAGAATTAAGTTTTATGAGGAATACCATGAATACGATATCTATACTCACGAAGCAGAATCCGCAGCCGTTTTAAAATCACATAACAATGACATTCAACGCTACAACATTAATGTGAATTGCAAACGAGAATTCGCGACAAACATTAATTTCTTGTTTTGATCCCCGCGGCTCAAGTTCCAACCAGAATTAAATTATTATTGCAATTGTAAATTGTTATGAGCGGCGATTAAAACTAACCACGGTGTAGTATCAAGAAATTACGCTTTAGGCAAAATAGTATAAACAGGACTTTATAGCTAATATCAGCAACAATACGGCATAAAGTTGAAATTACTACATAACCCTTACTTCTGCTCGTAATTCTAATGCCACCTTAGATTTAAGAAGCTATGAAAGCTATTCTGTTAGAGGCATAAACACTCCCTTCTAAACAGCCAATTCTCTTTTCCAGCATGCAGTTCTAAGGTATAAAATGTATATTTTTCAGATGGATTTTTGAGTGCCCGAAACTTAATGGCCAAATCCAAGTGTTCGAATTTACTGACGCGTCGACTGAAGGGTGGATTTTACATCCTTTTTATTTTTATAGTCAGTAACGATAAAAGTGCACATTTGAATATATTCAATATCCAAATGCTTTTTCCACTTCCTTAATGACTGTGCAAAAGTAGCTTAGATATTTTAAAGAAATTCAAATAAATATTTGTCATTTACAAAAATTGAGCACATTTAACACATTTAACGATATAGTTGCAACGCAAAAATATCACCGCAAAGAAATGGGGAAAATATCGTTTTTAAATGTCTAAATAGGTATTTCAGCATATTATTAAAACTACTAAATTTGAGTAAGATGCTGAATTTGAATAACAAAAGGTTTCATTGAGAATGTTAAACATTTATCTCAATGAATTACCGAAATCCGCTTAAATACCATTAAACATATATTTTTAAAACAATTCAAATAAACATTTGCATGTTAACTACGAAAATACGCCATTAGTTGAGCTTTAAAACGTAAACATTCACAAACGTTTACTTAATAAATGTATTAACAGTGCTAGATGAAGCAATTCTCTATCGCATATGATATGTGATTAAATATAACCAATTATTGGCCCATATCATATCGTGGGGTTTGTAAGAGGACAGTGGAACAAAATTCTTATGCTACAATGCCTACCCACGTGCCAAGCGTGGCAACTACGGCAAAAAACTCCAACAATCTTTGGTGGTGGTAAGTGCTCAAGTGTCAACTTGTGATGCGTGTTGAAATTGCAATAAAAAAATTAATAAATGATATTTAATAACGTTCTATCTTGATCTTATATAACCAGTGCGTGTTGCCAGTGATGACCTATGCAACTGAGACGTGGTCCTTAACTGCTGGCCGGATGAGGAAGCTCAAGGTCGCTCAACGAGCTGTGGAGAGGGCTTTGCTCGGAGTTTCTCTGCGTGATAAACTTAAAAATGAGGATATCCATAGTAGAACCAGAGTGACCGACCGGTAATGGGCCGGCTATATAGCTCGAAGGACCAACAACCGATGGGGAAGAAAGGTTCTCGAGGGGCAGCCTCCTACCGGAATGCGAAGTGTAGGGCGTCCCCCTACTAGATGGAGTGACGACCTGGTAAGACATGCAGGAATTCGATGGATGCAGGTGGCTCGGGACCGTGTTTTGTGGTATTCCTTGGGGGAGGCCTACGTTCAGCAGTGGACTTGTGAAGGGCTGTAATGATGATGATGAACGTCCTATCAAATTTTATATTATAATTCTAAAATCCATACTCTAAAACGGTAAATACTAGTTTTGCGATTAACGAATAATCGATGTGCAATAAAGTGAAAACGGGTTGGATCTTAAAGTTTATAGCCATGCACATTTTGGAATCGATAACTTTCAATATCGACGTGTATATCTCGCTAGCTTTACTCTGCCTCTAAAGTCTATCTGTCTACCGAATCGCTATACGAAATGGCCTTATTAATTCTCCTTTATGTCTGGCTGAGCACACACGCTCGTATAACCGATTTACGTTAGATTTTACAGTGTAAGCTTTCTTTATGCCACTATAAAGTAAAGAGAAGATATAGAAGCAACCTGAGGGCCATCCCTTAAAGTAATAACTCGTTTTAATTGTAGTCAACCTTCGCACCTGATGTCGAGAGTAATTGGATAGAAAGTAATTCCTTTGTTTTGATGCGAACGCACGACGAACGATGGAATAATGAATGCGCTCCGACGAGACCATCATTCATATTTTCGGAATAAAAGAGTCAACATTGATATCGGTATTTTTTTAAATTCCAGTGTTTGTACTAACCATTGAAGTTTTTATGAAATTGAATTCGCTCATCAATATTTCACGTTCGACAATCATAAATTCTTTTCGGACTAAAACTATTTTGGCGATGTTATACTACCCCATCTGAATAAAAACAGTATTTTGAATATTTAAAGTGTATTTTGACATGTGGTACTGGCATCGAGGGTGCGCTCGTTCGACTGTACCCTTCGCGAGCAACCTGAGTTCGATTCTCGGTTATGGCGCCACTAAAATAATTAATTGGCAGCATAATTGGCGGATAAAATAATTCAACATGCCTGGCCATGAAGTTTCGCGGATTTTCTAGTGAGAGGACGTTTTTAGTTGATGACTTTATTTTACGTTTTGATGTTTACAGATTTTTATGATTTATTTAGTTGAGCACGATATAGTTTCAGTGGAAAAATATTTAGTCTCGAATGGGTTTGAGCATTAATAAAGTTCACTTCGGTTGTAAACTAGTTGTTTTTCAAAATAAATTTTACGAATTGAGATTTAACCTTTTGATGTCCTAGGTTTTTATAGCAAATGTTGCCCTAGTTTTTTATTTTATATTGGTTGTTTATTTGAAGTAAAATTGTTAGAATTTTTAAGATACGCCTCTGTGGCTGAAATAATATTTCTTCAGTTTCTAATAGCGAAATCCCTATTATAGCCCTATAATGAGGTACTATTTTTCATAAAATTGTTATAAATTAAAATAAGTACAATATGAAATATGAGAAAAAAAAAACATTGAGAATATTGATGTCATATACTTGCAAATTTTCAAAAAAAAATCGTATTAATTTTTTTACCAATTTGAATTATGTTTCACAATAAATCAAATCTAAATACATTTAGTGTATCTGTAATAGCGAAAGATTTATTTCTTATGTTATTTATCAGTCAGTGTGATATTTATCAGAAGTTTAATAACCGATGCCCTTTCTGCGTATGCCCTAGGCGAGTGTCTAATTTGCATTATTTAAAATCCATCATTGGTTTTGACATATAGGAACTCACGCCTTCTAGGTGATCTTGATCAGTTAATTATCACTGCATGTATAACTAGATATGTATACAAATCTGTTTTTGTTGAAATTATTAATACACCAAATATATCCAAAAGTTGCAGCTAAATAACCAATAAACGCAACGCCGTTTGATGTCTCTCATTCGAGGATATTAAACAAAATTCTGTATTTTACTTTTTAGGGTTCCGTATCCAAATGGTAACCAACGGAACCTTATTACTAAGCCTCCGCTGTTTGTCCGTCCGTCCGTCAGTCCTTTCGTCCGTCATCCGTCCGTCCGTCCGTCTGTCATCGGGTTGTATTTCATGATCCGTAATAGGAAGACAGTTGAACACAAAACATAGAATGTGTATTTTTGTTGCCGCTATAACAAGAAATAAAGAAATTTAAAAAAAAATAAAATTAAAAAGTCCCCTTTAATTTTTAATTTTTTTTTACCTCCTACTAGAAATTTTTTTTTAGGATAAGGGTGACAAACGAGCACACAGTCCACCTGATGGTAAGTGGTTGCTGCGGCCCATAGACATCTACATCTATCCTCTATTACAAATCAAAATGCAGATGCGTTGTCACCCGTGAGAACTAAGATGGAATGCCTCTTTTCCAGTAAAAAGGGTCTCCGGTTCTCTACACTCACCATACGAAGCACAGCAGCGTTAAGCTGCTATTTACCGCTGGTATTATGTGAGAGCGTGGTCCTTCCCCGGTCGAGTCGACCCATTCGTGCTACAACTATACCTACTACTGATATAACTGCAGCATGGCTATACCTGTTTTACGTTGGTACGGAATCCTTCATGCGCGAGTGTGACTCGCACTTGGCCGGCTTTTTTGTCCTTTTACCCCTACGTTGGACGAGTGAAAAATTTGAATTAAATTCGATTTAACTGAAAGGTCGAATGATATTTTAAATTAAGTCGCCGTCTGATTAATAACAGTCTTTGGGGAAATACCCGGAGACAAGTTTACTGATGTATATACCATATTACGTAATTTTAAATTGCTTTCGAAAATGATGTCACAAATGAAAAAAGTATTTTTGTACTGTTACGTTTCGATATTAGATGTGTTTTAAACAGTAGAGTTTCCCAACTAATTTTAGTTAGATCTTATTTATTTTTATTTTTTTATTTATTTATTCTTTATTGCATTCCTTAATCTAAAAGAATACAAAGGGCGGACTTAATGCCTTGTGGCATTCTCTACCAGTCAACCCATTCGGATAATAAGTATAAGATGAAGAATCCGCCAGGCAAGTCGTCGTCAACCCCCCCCCCCCTGCTCCTGTTGTCGAGCATCTGATCACCGGGTAACGTCGTGCCCGAAATTATTAGGTAAGCCGGTTCCGGCGAGGCGAACTATCGCCAAGGAGCGCCGCTGGTGCTGCTCATGTTTGAAAGGGCACCTCCAGCGAGACTGTCCGCATCGGCGGCCCTGTCTGCATTGCCAGGGCAATCACCATGCAGTTTTGTGCCTGGGTGCGAACGGCGTCTCTTCTCGGGGCTCTGCCAGGCCCTCGACTCCCACGGGCGGGGCGCTCAGCCACGCCCTCTGCCGGGTGACTCCCGGTGCCCGCCGGCCAGCCACCAGGCCCCTAAGTTTGAAAGGGATCCCTCCCCCGACCAGTCGGGGGGTAATTTCCCCAGGGGCGGGGGTGTCATCACCCCCCCTCAGCGTGTGGAGAGGAACTTCACGGCCACTCACCGGTCCGCTAGACCCTTCTCACTCCCGTTAGCTGAGTGGCCGCGACTGGTGTACCACTGTTCCCCATTTGATGGAGGCGGCCCTGGCTAGCTGCCGCCTTAGCTCCCACCACGGCCGCCTCCACTGAGCCTTAAGCCGTCAACAGTCCACTTGTCAAAATGTTCTGTTACCGACGGCCTCAGTGAAGGCGTACAACCCGAGTGGCGACTGTTAGCGGTTCGCGCTCTATTGGTCTCGGGTTCACGCCGTGTGGCCTCCCCTTGGTGGTGGGAAGATTAGGGCCCCCCTGGAGCGTTGAATCACGCTGTCAAGGGGTATTAGATTTGGTATGGTCGAGCAATTAGTTAAAAATTCTTTGAATTAAAATTAAAAAATGCTTTGGGCTTTCCGCGAAATTTTCCTATTTGTAGCGGCTGTGATTAAAAGAATTGAATTTAATCTACTCCTTTAAATGCTGCTGCATATGTTTTGTAAATATAATATTTAATCACTGCATTTGATTGTTGCGCCTGGTTGCTGAAAAGAAAATTTGAATTCATTTAAAATTGAATGTCGCGCTATTTGGAAAATTATGTATATGTTTTGTGATAGTGTTTAATCATTTTGCTTTGTGAAAAAGAAGGCTGAAATTAGATAACCCTATTTGTGCCGAGGTGAATAAAAGGCAATTCTCCTTTAGTTTACATTTTATTGGCACTGTCTAAGTTACGTAAATGAGAAATAGGCTGTCTCTTACGTTACTGTTTTGTTTAATTTGTCAAGTTGACCTATGTGCATCGGTGATTAATTTGATTGAATTGATTCTGTAGTTGAACATTGATGCTTTGAAAAATCTTCATCTTATACTTATTACAAAATTCCTGTTTTACCTTTTAACCTGCTGAACTAACTACTTTGATGAATTGATATAAATTCGGTTTATTGCTGATTTTTAATGTATCATTTGGCAAGGTCTTTGATATTTTACTGATAATATAGAGTAGTTAACAAGATCGCCCTTGTCCAGGTCAATGAAGTTTTATTTCATTATTATTAAAAACTCAAACCCACAGGAACCTAAGGACCTACGACCCATTAGCATATTACCCTGTTTGTCAAAAATTGTTGAGAAAGCTGTTGCGATGCAACTTAGGGAATACCTTGAAAGTAACAAAATACTTTCCGAATTTCAGTCTGGATTTAGAAAAAACCATAGCACAACCACAGCTCTTCTAGATGTTACAGACAATATTATTAATGCACAGGATGCTGGTATGTGTACCTTACTAGTACTTCTAGATTTTTCAAGGGCCTTTGATTGCATGAATACTCAATTACTACTAGCTAAGATGACATATTATGGTTTTGATCCCGATACGGTCAGTTGGTTTCATAGCTACCTTACGGGTCGTGGTCAATATGTTGAAATCACTCAAGTCAAACTCAACACCGCAGGGAACGATCTTATCTCCTCTATTATTTATACTCTACACATCAGATATCGTAAACTGTATAAAATCTTGCAGATATCACTTTTTTTGATTTACAAATATATATTTCTTTTAAATCTAACGAATGGCGCTCGGCAGTGCAATCGCTTAACGAGGACCTTGGTAGAATATTGGAATGGTCAACAAATAATTGTCTAATTCTTAATCCTACTAAAACAAAGTATATAGTATTCGGATCGAAATTTCATGTGAATAATGTTCCCCTTAATTGTGAAGTGAAGTTAGGTGCTGAGGTTTTAGAACGTGTCTTTGAGGCTCGTAACCTCGGCTTAGAGTTGGACTCAAATTTGCGATACGAGAACCATATATCAAAGGTAGTCCGCAACTGTTTTTATAGATTAAAAGTCCTGTATAAGGTTCGACAGTATCTAAGTGAAGAACTTCGGGTACGCCTAGTAGACTCTCTCGTTCTATCTAAATTAAATTATTCCGACACAGTTTACGGCCCATGCTTGTATGTAAGAACAGAAAAGTTGATTCAATGGGTTCAAAATGCCTGCGCTCGCTTTTGTTTTAGAATTCCACCCCGTAGTCACGTAACATCCTTTTTGAATCAACACAACATTTTAAACATGAGATACCGCAGACAGCACCATTTAGCATGTCTACTTTTTGGCATTTTGAGATCGCAGACACCTAGTTATCTTAGCAGCAAATTAGAATGGAGCAGAGGGAACATCAGCGGTAATCGCAGTCGCCACCTAAAATACCGCGACATAGATCCGCAATGTTTAGAAGCAGCTTTCGATATGCAGCAACCAAATGCTGGAATAACATCCCACCACCAATTAGGAACGCACAAACGAAATCGTCCTTTAGATTTAAAATCAGACTTTTTTTTATGGAAATCCAAAAAAAGATAGCTTAAAAAAAAAAGCACAACTCCCATAAGAAAAAACTAGGTTATATTATATGTTCAGTTTACGATTTTATGTAAAAATCGTTGCCCGCACTATTGATTGTTAATTATACAATTCTCAAATACTATTCAATTTTATTTATGCCTTTGTTACATTAAGAGATTCGCTGGAAATGATTAATATTCAATTTTATTTACGCCTTCGTTACATTAAGAATTTCACTCTCGCATCTGCCACTGACCGACGCGTTAACACACACACGGGTTTCTGCAGAATACCAGCGCTGGTAATCCCAATAGGGGTGTCAGCTTATGCTGAGCAGCTGACCCTATCGACTCAGCATTGCAACGCTCACATTTCCTGTACATTGTTTTTATTTATTGTTGAATGTTATAGTTTTTCTTCTTTTATTTTTTTTTTATTTTTCGCTAATATTAATTATACTTGCTGTTTTCTACATATGTACATGTTGATTGTTTATTTTTTGCCAGTGCTGTTTGTTGAGTTGATTAAATGGTTTTATTATTATTTGGGGCATCTATATAGTTTACTCATCTGGTTGGGCTGTATAAATATATAATTGTAAATGAAAATGATAAACATACATAAATATCAACAAAATAAAATAAATGCATAAAGAATACATAAATAAATAAAAACCCAACCAGATGGAAGCCCTCGGCAGGGGAGACCAACGGCCGAGGGTTAGGGGGAAAGGGAAAGAAACCGGCGGACGATGCGGGCGGTATCGAGGAGCACCGCCTTCTGCATTTGAGCTTGGAGCGGTCCGTCACGGAGTCCCAGTCGCCTCAGATGACCCGAGAGGCTGACTGGGATTAACCCGTTCGCAGAAACGACTACAGGTATAATTTCGGCCGGCAGTCCACCCCACATGTCGGTCACCTCGTGAGCCAGGTCCAGATATTTTGTTCGCTTATCTGTTTCGGCTTTCACGAGGTTCTCGTCATGCGGAATGGTAATGTCGACCAAAAATATCCTTGACTGTGCCCGGTCCATCAGCACAATATCAGGCTTATTCGCAAGAATGGTCCTGTCTGTGATGATGGCCCGGTCCCAGTAGAGCCTGGCGCGGTCATTTTCGAGCACGGCTTCCGGCATGTACTTATAATAAGGCAGTTTCCGATCCACGAGACCGTATTTCAGAGCGAGCCCCTGGTGTAGAATCCTTGCTACTAGGTTGTGCCTATGCAAGTACTCAGAGTTAGAAAGCGCCGAACAACCGGAGATGACATGCCTGAGTGATTCACCAGGATGGCGACAAGCTCGACAAATGTCGACGGTGCCATCCCTTAGGATGTATCTCCGATAGTTGTTGGTCTTAATAACCCGATCCTGTATTGCACAGACAAAACCCTCGGTTTCCCCGAAGAGGTCACCAAAACGTAGCCAGTGGAGGGAGGCAACTGTATCTACGAAAGGCTCATGTAGAGCCTTGTAGAACCTCCCGTGGAGCTCCTTCTCCTTCCATATGGTCTCCCGGTCGGAAATGCTCTGTACTGCCGGGTCTTGCCATTGCTCGTTGGCTAAGGATAGAGGGGTAAGTCCTTTATCACAAAAAATAACGTCCCTATAGAATGGATCATCCGCTCTCGACAGAAAATAATTACGGAGGCTGCACACTTCGCGATTATGCAGGGTAAGCGCGCTTAAAAAGCCGCGCCCACCATGCTTCCGCGGCAAGTACAGCCTCATTACCGACGATCTCGGATGATGCACTCTGTGGGACGTCATTATAGTGCGGACTTTTCTGTCCAGAGCGTTCAGTTCGGTCTGAGTCCACCTGAGTATGCCAAAGGTATACATGAGAACAGGCATGATCCAGCCGTTATAAGCGTGTGTCTTATTAACGCCCGACAAAAGACTGTTAAGCATTTTTGTCAAGCGTGCACAAAACACATCGCAAACTGATTGCTTCATACCCGCCTCATCGACACCGATGTTCTGTGACATACCCAGGTATCGGTATGTTTCAGCCTCGGAAAAGGTCCTTATGCTGATGGGCATAGATAAGTCCATGCCCTCAGAGTTAGCAACCCTTCCCCTTTCGACATGGAGGATCGCACACTTATCCGTCCCCAGCTCCATTCCAATAGAATTGCTAAAATCACAAGTGATGTTTAGCAATTCCACAAGATGGGAGCGACTGGACGCGAATAACTTGAGATCATCCATATAGAAAAGGTGGGTCACTTTTGTACCTCCTTTCCGAAGCTGAAATCCCCTCCCGGAACCCTCCAGTAAGGTACTGAGAGGGTTCAGAGAGAGGCAAAACCAGATTGGACTCAAACAATCGCCCTGGAAGATACCCCTTCTTATCCTTATGTGGTTCTCCGCAGCCGTCATCCGCTGGCCTAGATGACAAAGGATCGTACTCCACTGCCCCTTACACTGCCCGAGGAAGTCTCGAACCGTACAGTCAACCTTGTACAGCTCGAGGAACCTCTTAAGCCATGTATGAGGCACCGAGTCGAATGCCTTTTTGTAGTCTATCCAGGCGGCGGAGAGGTTCCGACGGTTGCGTTTAACCACCTTGCCAATGACCGCGTCAATGAGGAGTGGTTCCTTGGTTCCACGACCACCGCCCCGACATCCATTTTGAGCGCGCGACATCACCTGATTTGAGTTCAGGTGACGAGTGATTCTCGCGCTCAAAATGGATGTTAGTGTCTTGTATATGGTAGGTAGACACGTTATGGGGCGGTACTTGCTCGGGTCTGTGGAATCCCGGTCTTTAGGAACCAAATGAGTGATCCCAGTAGTGAAGAGGCTCGGGAGCGACTTTTTGTCGAGAGCCTCTTGAAACTGTCGGGCGAGCACAGCGTGACACACCACGAACCCCTTCAGCCAGTAGTGATGCAGTCCGTCGAGTCCCGGACTTTTCCAGTTCGGGGCCCTACGGACCGCCTCAGCTACGTCATCCGGCGTTATGATGACGGGGTCCATGGGCGTAATATTCGCACACTGACTCGCCACAACTTCCGTCCAAGGGCCCTCGCTGTGGTTTACGGGCTCTGACCACAGGCCGCGCCAAAATGCGATAGTGTCGGCCTGTTTCGGTGCTGGGCCCGTTCCACGTACCATCGGTCGCTCCAATGACCACCTCTTCTGATCACTCTGAAAGAGACGATTCTGGTTGAACCGTGTCGACCTCTCGGTATATCGCCGAATCCGCTTCCCCCAAGCAGCGATTCTCTGCTTCAGGTCGTCTATACGCTCCGTCAGTTTTTGCGTTATATCCGGCTGAGACAAACTGATATTTGTCCCAGCAAATGCCATCCTGACGGTGCGCACAATTCTCGGCCTATTATTGCCCGACCTGAAGCTTATCAGTCTGCCGATGAGGACCCTTGCCTTTGCGATACGGTCCTCAATCCTTCTTCTCCAGGCTGGGATGGCGCTACTTTGTCTAGTAGCGCGTCCAGCCGTGGGAAGTTTGGCGCCAATAATACGGCAAACTGCCAGTGCGGCGCCAAAAAGAATTGAGTCCGTCTCGCAAAGGTCCCGGCTGGCTTCCAAATAGGTCACCAGCATTGGGTTAAGAGCCCTCACGACAGCCCGATTCCGCTTGCTTAGGGTTATGCGCGGTAGTCGCGGTCGATTTTCGAGAGGCGTACTGCGCGTTTCCACAATCGCCTCCTCCAATTTACTCCTCATCTGCTCTAGTTCTTGGGTGACCATTCCATCATCGTCTGAATCAACTACAACTGGAAAATCCGCGGCGGCATCGACGTGTGCAGATTGTTCTGCAATTTGTGGCGTCGCATTACCAGCTGCAGCATTTTCATTCGATGAGGGAACGGCCTCACGTCGTAGTCGTTCGAGTTCGGCGTCACCAAATATGTTGGAGCGCAGGATGTACCGAACTCGGTCTGCCAGGTTTTGCTCTGATACATGAACAGACGGCTCCAGCTCCGCGAAAAAGCGATGCATCCAAGCCCGATACGCCAACATTCCAGAGTCTTCCCCTTTTGCCCTAAAATACGCTCGCAATGCGTTTGCGTTCATGATTTTTGTCCAACGCATGCGACGTGTTCCACCAGCGGCGGGTGCCACTTGCGGAGTCCGAGAAGACCCAGCCGACACCAAGCCCTCTGGTGGGGATGATGGATGCGGGCGGCTACTAGGTGGTCTTGCAGCCCCCCGCGCTTGGCTGGCGACCCGCATGCTGTCGCGTCCAGCGCCAGCTCCAGACGCGCCCTGGCGACCTCCAGGCAGCGGCCCTTTGCGCACTCTTTTATTTTCCATCATCCATTATATGGGCGTCAATTAACGGGAGACGCCCAGGCCCGGCACCGTTTCATGGTGCGGCCATAAGCACAGACGGACCTTTGCACCCTTAATTCTGCCGAGGCACGGCGCACACACCTCTTGGCAAGGCGCTGACTGACTGCACTGACGTAGCAGTTTTGTCACTTAACTGTTACGTCAGCGGGCGGTGGGATCGTCATTTCCCTACGCCTATTTTATTTTATTATTATTATTTGGGGCATTTATATAGTTTACTCATCTGGTTGGGCTGTATAAATATATAATTGTAAATGAAAATGATAATCATACATAAATATCAACAAAATAAAATAAATGCATAAAAAATACATAAATAAATAAAAACCCAACCAGATGGAAGCCCTCGGCAGGGGAGACCAAACGGCCGAGGGTTAGGGGGAAAGGGAAAGAAACCGGCGGACGATGCGGGCGGTATCGAGGAGCACCGCCTTCTGCATTTGAGCTTGGAGCGGTCCGTCACGGAGTCCCAGTCGCCTCAGATGACCCGAGAGGCTGACTGGGATTAACCCGTTTGCAGAAACGACTACAAGTATAATTTCGGCCGGCAGTCCACCCCACATGTCGGTCACCTCGTGAGCCAGGTCCAGATATTTTGTTCGCTTATCTGTTTCGGCTTTCACGAGGTTCTCGTCATACGGAATGGTAATGTCGACCAAAAATATCCTTGACTGTGCCCGGTCCATCAGCACAATATCAGGCTTATTCGCAATTATATAATAATAATAATAATATTAATTATTATTATTTCTCGCCGTAAAACGGCAATTTATGAACTTGTAATTAAGTTAATAATAGATTCAGTTAATTCGAAAACTTTAATCTACGTCTCATTTGATATTAATTTTTGAAAGAATTGTTTGCTTAGGTGGAATGGTTAGAGCAAAGCTATTCCATATTTTAGTTAATTGTTATTTTGCTGTTTTATGATGCTGTCGAGGCTTCAAAATCTTTACAAGATATCTTTCGGCTTGAAAGAGCCACTTGTCTAATTTGAATACTGACTGTGGCATCATAATTTTCGGGCGATTAGAGATCTTGAGTGAGATTGAGAGGTTCCGTGGACGGCTGTATATATCGTCGTGGGAGCCACACGTACATAATGTGAGCTACGACCCAAGAGCAAGTTTCATCTAACACTATTCCAATGATATCATGACGTCAGTCTGGGAGGGATTAGAAGGGCTCTCCAGCACCTTAGAACAGCAAAGCCCCAGGTGAGATGGAATTACAGCGGTGCATCAGATAGTGGGTGGGAAAAAGGTACCTAAAATCCTTTAGAAGGTGTTCGATTTCGTTATACATGTAGTGCTGCTCTGGAGACGTGAAGCACAAGTGCGGTAGTCGTGTTTCTGTATTTAAGAGCTACTCTTGTTACTTTTTACTTTTCTAACGACTTCAAAAAGGAAATGGTTACCAATTAAACTGTGTTATTTTATGTGTGTTACCTCATAACTTTTTACTGGGTGAACCGATTTCGATGATTCTTTTTTTATTTGAAAGCTGGTGCTTCACATGTGGTCCCATATAATTATATAATTTTTAAAAAAATTGATCAAGGTCTGAACAATAGTTTTTGAGTTATTTTTAATAATTTATATTGAAGTCGGTTGTACAAAATTTTAAATTATCACTATAGATTTTACTTCTATGATTTTGTTGCTGCTGCGCACGTGCTGTTTTCGAAAGTAATAACGAATCGTCTCGCAAGTAGATGTAGTATTTAGTGTCATATGATCATTCGTAAAATTGAACGAAACAATTGAGTACCTACAATCAGCCACTTTGTCCTGCATATGTGGACTAAAAAAAACTTTAATTCTGTTGAAATGTGCTTAAAGGATTTGTTGATTGTCGAAATATCGAAGTGTATTTGTGTCGAGTGTTGGTATTTCCGTTTATTTTTATCATAAACACCTTAGTGATCGATGTAAACACCTCATCCATAAAACATCTTTCTATAATATGATTCATTTATTATTTCTATATTTTCATTTAGGTTTTTAATACAACTTTTACGTGGTGTTAAGTTAAGGTTTAGTTGAAGGATGCCCATTTTTCACCTGACTATGTATAGAAATGAAAGAAATCTTAAAATTCAGCTAATAATAATAATAATAATAATATAAGCCTTTATTCAGACACACATTTTTTTTTAACATAATCTTATATTCACGACTCTCGTTAGTCGATGACACCAACAACTTGGTCTGTTTGCCCAACTTTGGCAAAGGCCTCCTCCATTTCTTTCCACGCTGTTCTATTCATCGCTTTCCTAGTCCATGTTTTCCCTGCTGTGGCTTTTATTTCGTCTTCCCACCTTCGAAACTGTCTACCTCGTTTCCTTTTTCTATTTCTTGGGTACCAAAATACAATGGTTTTGTTCCATTTCTCAATGCCTCTGATTATATGGCCTGCCCAATTCCACTTGAGTTTTCTTATTCTCCTTGTTACATTTTCTATTTTGGTACGTTTCCTAATAATTCTGTTCCTTATTCTATCCGACTTCTTTATATTCAGCATGCTCCTCTCCATTGCTGTCTGACAGGTTTCTAGTTTCTTGTTTTGCGCATTAGTGAGTGCCCAAGTTTGGCAGCCATATGTTAGAACTGGTAGCACGCAGGTGTTGTACAGCTTTGATTTGACGGACATTTTAACTTCGGTGTTCTTCATTACTTCTTTTAAGTGCCAGTAACATTTCCATGCTTTTCCAATTCTAGTATCTATTTCCCTTGACATTATGTCGGTGGTTGAGATTTGTTGTCCTAAATAAGTGTATTCTTTCACATACTCAACTGGCTCGCCATTTATGATGATAGGGTCTTCGTGTGTATTTGTCATGGCTTTGGTTTTAGAAGTGTTCATTGTTAGACCTACCATGCGACTTTCTCTTTCCAGGTCTACGAGCATGTTTTGTAGATGTTCTTTTGTTGTGGCGAATAATATAATGTCGTTGGCGAAGCGTAGGTGGGTTAGTTTTTCTCCATTTATGTTTAGTCCATACTGGTCCCAGTTAAGTTTACGAAAGATTTCTTCTAGGACAGCTGTAAATAATTTAGGGGATAGCGGGTCGCCTTGACGAACGCCTCTATTTATTTTTATTTCATTGCCCTCTTTTTCTAATTTTATCCTAGCTGTACTGTTAGTGTAAACGTTTTTTAGAATTCTAATGTACTTATGTTCGACACCTTGGTTCTTCAGACAGCGCCAGATGTTTTCGTGTTCTATTGTGTCGAATGCCTTATTATAATCGATGAAGCAGCAGTAGAATGGTGCATTGAATTCTTTGTTCTTTTCAAAAATTTGTCTTACAGCATGTATATGATCTAGCGTTGAATATCCTGTCCTGAAGCCGGCCTGCTCTCTGGGCTGATTTTCGTCCAGAGTTCTAGTTATTCGAGATAGGATTACTTTCGCAAAAACTTTATAAATATTGGACATTAAACTAATGGGTCTATAGTTGTTCATTTCATCTTTGTCGCCCTTTTTGTGGAGCAGGATGATCGTTGATGTAGTCCATTGTTTTGGAATTTTTTCGGTGTACAGTATATCGTTGAAAATGTGTTTTAGTAACGGTGCAATGTAGTTTTTGCAGTCTAAAAGCAATTCGTTGTTGATCTCGTCAGGACCAGGCGCTTTATCTTTCTTCTGTGTTTCGATTGCTTTGTTTATTTCTTCTACTAGTATGGGTGGTACACTATTGTTGTCATTTAAATCAGTATTGTCTATTTGTATCTTGCTAGAATATAGGTTTTCGTAGTAGTTTGTAGCTATTGATAATATGTCTGGTCTTTTAGTCTTTGTCTTGCAGTGACGGTCTTTCAGATTTGGTATCCAGTTTTTATTGTCTGATAAAAATTTAAGAGCCTTTTTTGTACCTCCAGTCTTGCTAATGTGTTTTTCAAAAGTCTCGAGTCTAAAATGTTCTCTATCTTTTCTCATTTGGTTATTTATTTCTTTGCTCAGTTTGCCTATTTGCTCCCTGATGATTTTAGTTTTGTTTAATGTATTGATTAATTTGTACCTTTCCTCTAAGAGTTCGATTGTTTTTTCTGATAAATGTCTTTTATCCTTTGGCTTGCTCTCAGTGTTGTTTTCTGGTCTCGTCTTTAGTATTTCGTGTAGTATATTGTATTTCTGTTGAGTGTTTAAATGTTGAAGAAATGATTCTGTGACGGATTTGAGATTTTCTTTAATGGTGGCTATTCTTGCTTCGTTGTTTGAAGTTGTTGTTTTTACTTTGAAGGGCCTCCTTAACCTCAGAGTAGATAATGTGTTCAGACGTGCTCTAAGCATTCTATGGTTACTATTGAAATTGAGGTTTGATATGGTGCCACAGTCATCAAATGATTTTGGCCTGTTAGTTAAAATGTAGTCTATTTCGTTTCTGTAGCGGCCATCTGGTGATACCCATGTCCACCGTCTAGAAGCCTTTTTTTTGAATTGACTGTTTAGTATTTTCATATTATTTTCAAAAGCCATTTCCATTAGTTTTTGTCCATTTCTTGTTCTTTTTCCACAACTGTAAGGGCCCAGTACGATATCTTCTCCATTCCTTGGTGTCCCAACTTGTGCGTTAAAATCACCCATTACAATGCAGTTTTTTTGTGCGTGTTTTTTGAGGGCGGTATTAAGAGACGAGTAAAATGACTCAATTTCTAGAGGAGTTGATTGCTCGGTTGGTGAATAAATTTGCACAATAGACCATATTTCTTTGTCTGAAGGGATCTTTACATTCAATATAGCAATTCTTTCGGATATACCATTTATTTCTACGATAAAGTTTTTGAGTTCTTTCTTGATTAAGAATCCCACTCCATGTCTTCCTGGTGTTTCACCTTTATAATACAATATGAACTGGCTGTACTCCACAATAGCTTCACCATTCCGCCTTACTTCACTCAAGCCGATAATGTCCCATTTAATGTCTTTTATAGAATGTAAAAGTTCTTGTAAGCTCTCTTCGGACCTTAAAGATAGCGTGTTGTATGTTGCTATGTGTATGTATTTGGTATTTTGTTTTCTGATATCAAAAGCATTCTTTTGAGGTAGGGGGGTAGTGTTAGGAGGGTAGTGGTCGCCTTTCCCCGCGGTGACCAACCGTCTTGGGGTGAGTAATTTGGTTGTTTCGTTGGGTATATACTTTTTGTTGGTTAGTTTGTGTTTCCTGTTGTCGGTGTCTATTGGTCGTTTTTTTTGGTTGTAGGTAATGACAGTGACGCGGATCTACCTCGTGCCACGTAGTCTAGCATGTTCGTTTTATTGATCTTCTTTGGGGCCGAAGTGGATGGTTGGTTTGAGAATTTGTCTGGAGAATCGGTGCTATCTCTTTTCCTCTTATCTCTTTTGGCTTCTTTCGGTTCTTTGGTGACTATTTTATCTTTAACAAAGTAGCAAATTTTACCCTTTGCCCTTTCTTCCTTTAGTTGGGGCAGAAGTTGCTTCCTCTTCTCCAAGGTTTCTTTACTGAGATCTTCTTTGATGTAGATTCCCGAATCCAGTTTATTTTTATTTTTGAGTACTTCATTTCTTCTCCAGTTTGTTGTAAAGGTTACAAGAATAGGACGTGGTTTATTATCTTTCTTTTCTCCTAGTCGATAAGCGTTATTTATTTCATGTAAGTCGATGTGTATATTCATGTTTTTTTTTAGCAATTTTATAGTGGATTCGACTGGGGATTCGCTATGTTGTTCCTCTTTTACTCCAAAAAAGATGACGTTGTTTTTTCTTTTGTGTTCTTCCATTTGCTTGATTTTTTCATGTAAGATTTTGACTTCCGTCTTCAGGCTTTTATTCTCTTCCACAAGAGCAGTTAATTTTTCGTTGATACTTTCCGAAACGTTTTTAGTGACTGCTTCGGTTATCTCCCTTGTTTGCGCTGCCATTTCCTCCTTCATTGTTCTCCAGAAATCTTTCATTTGTTTATCCATGCTGGTGATAGCTTCGTTTTGCATGACAATTCTGGATTCGTGTTGGTAATACTGTTTTTTTTTGTAAGCAACACTAGTTTGCAATTGGCAAAAACTGGTCTAGAGTTGGCAACACTAGTTTTGAGTTGGTAGCAATATTTCAGTGTTTGTCATCTGTAATTTATGGTCGCTGTTGTGTTTCGTAGGTTGGTACCTCGATCTGTCACCGTGGAATGGAATAATGATTTTGCTTTTCTAACCTGTTCGACGGTGTAGGTAACGAAGAAATGGTTTTGCTTTTTGCACTTCAGTCGTCCAAATATATATTCACCACTTGCTTTTGTCACTACTTTTTACGTTGTTAATAGTTTTTAAGTTGTTTGTGTAGAAATTACCGGTAAATTAGAATTATTTTATGACGAGTAACAATAACTGATGTTCACTGTTCGACACCGGAACCGGAAAGAACGAATCGTCTCGCAAGTAGATGTAGTATTTAGTGTCATATGATCATTCGTAAAATTGAACGAAACAATTGAGTACCTACAATCAGCCACTTTGTCCTGCATATGTGGACTAAAAAAAACTTTAATTCTGTTGAAATGTGCTTAAAGGATTTGTTGATTGTCGAAATATCGAAGTGTATTTGTGTCGAGTGTTGGTATTTCCGTTTATTTTTATCATAAACACCTTAGTGATCGATGTAAACACCTCATCCATAAAACATCTTTCTATAATATGATTCATTTATTATTTCTATATTTTCATTTCGGTTTTTAATACAACTTTTACGTGGTGTTAAGTTAAGGTTTAGTTGAAGGATGCCCATTTTTCACCTGACTATGTATAGAAATGAAAGAAATCTTAAAATTCAGCTAATTGAATTCTAAATTAAATACGCGTATCACAATGTTAAAAGACACGCAGGAAAAAAAATATTTTTAATATTTATTTATGCTTATTGAACTCTGTTTCTGAGTTTTAAACATTTATTTTATTTAATCAGTAAGTATTTCTCTATATTCTTATACATATATATATATATATATATATGACGGCACCTGCACCGTTGTAGATGCGGTGGCGTTGGTCTAGCTAGGCAGAATTCTTGTAAACGACACGTGTACCGCACACCTGCGGCATTGCACCTGCGTTGCCGCCCGTCCTGCTTGTATAAAACGGACTGAGCGGCCGCCGTTAAGACAGTCTTGGCTCTGACGTGGAACGGTGCGCTTGTCGTATTCCGTTACTAGTTTATCCTCGACTCGTTGGATAATTAATTCGTGTAAACGAATTAATTATTATTCCTAACTACAAAATTAGTCTCTGTACAATTTCATCAATTACCCTTCCTACATCAGAAGTGGGATAAAGTCCCCCTTATTGCCCACATATAATCTTCGAATAGTATGAGAATTATTACATTTGTAAAGGCTATAATGCATTTCGCATTAATGGATCTCTTCTTATGTTAAATACCGTAATAAAATTTGCTGTCCTACTTACGATATTGTCGTATCATTAAAGTGTAGAGAAAAGATAAAGTGAAATTATTTAAGCTAAAAGATAAATCCTTTTGTTCGATTTGTATTAAAAGTACCCTCAAGTATTTTCGTTATTTCTGACGTACCTAAATATGTTAACAAATGAAAGAAATGTTGGAGATATTCTGAATGAGTTATAGTTTGCATTCAGTGGAAGTTTAACTTGCTCAAGTAATATTATAATTTGATACACGAGGTGTGATTTACATGGCCTAGTTTTAAAGTTCAAAATGTTTAAACGATGTACCGAAAAAAAGAACATGATTAACGTGCTATGACTTAAAACACTAAGTAGTATTTTTGTGATCTAATGTGATGATAAGTGTTACAGTTTACTCCGAGCATTACGTAGTCGACAAACTTGGAATGGTTTAGTGGAAAGCGTGGAGCTGTAGCGCTCGCTTTTGAGTATGCTGTCGGCTTATGACGCCGCGGACTTATTATTTGTCGCTGCTACTGATCACCATTAGATACATGAGGAAAGTAAATTTATCCTAAACATTGGCTCAGAAACTATTTTGTAAGAATGAGTGTTTACATTTTTAATTGGTTGCGAAAAATGCCGGAAAACCGAAGTATAACTAATGAAAGTGAAGTAGAGCCAATTGGTTCCGACATTGAAGAGAGTATTTAAGTTTACATGAGGATCGGACCATACCAGAGGTTGTCGTGTAGCCGCAGCTCAGTATTTGGTGCCCTAGAAAGGCGAATGGTGTACCAAGAGTAGTGCTGCATTTCTTGAAATCAAGTTCCGACTCAGTATTTTTAATGTTTTCTTTTATGTGTTACAGTAGCACGTGTGATGTGATTACAAGTGCGTGAGTGTGTGCCTTGCTGGTCGTAACAGACTGCAAGTCCAGCTGTAACATGGCCTGGTTTCGGCAGATGCGTATGCGCGTATACGCAGGCGCCATCCCGGAGCGCGCGTATGCTGTACATGGCGATGCCTCGGAAGTCGTGTACTCTGTATGCGTGGGAGTCACACTGTGTGCGCGGAAGTCGTATGCTGTGTGCACGGTAATTTTTTCTGAACATGTATTAGGCTCTGTCCTGGCAGGCGCTGTCCTGGTTCACGTTTTTAATGTGGTTCACGTAGTTAACGTGGGATCTCGCAAGTTCAAGTAAGAGTATGTGTCAGATACTTCGTATGAAGACCTATGTTTACTTGTGAAAGCGAAGTGCGTTATTATAGTCCAAGGTATGAGAACGTATTTCTGTTTTAGGGCCTCGTATGTGTGATAGATGAGAGAACAGGCAACTGTGTATGTTATCCTTATAGTTAACAATTTGTTTTTCACGCAGATCATGATGACTACATCCCTGACGATGCTTGTAAACCCTCAGGTGCTCCTGCTGCTCTCGTTTTGTTGTAATTTGATAGTTCACGCGAAACATGATTATCATTTGCTATATTTTGAAGTTCAAAACTTTTAAGGGTTGTACTACGATAAAGGATTAACTTTAACACGCTATGAATTAAAAATAATAAGTGACATTTTTGTGTTCTAATGTGTTGATCAGTGTTGCAGTTTGCTCCGAATACTGTGTGGTCGACAAGATTGGGGTTTGATGTCGAAAGATTCGTAGAAGTCTCTACAACAATGATCAATGAGGAAGATGTTGTGACGGCTAATCGAACATGGTCAGGTACAGCCGAGCGCTAATAAGATTGAGCCTACATCGCTAAAGTCTGTAACTTATCGGCAGATCTAACTGCAAGGCAATTCAAGCGGCCGCCGAACACATCGTCCTTTGGTGCTGGAAATGAACATCTGAGGCTTGGTCGGCTATCGTAGAATTTGCGCAGTTGCCTCCTTCCCTTTGAAATATGTGATGGTATCCGTCTCTACACATAGTTTCCGTTTTTTGCAATGTTTTCAAATGTCATACAGTTGCCGTTTCTTAAGAGAATGTGTGATGAATTTTGGATGCTCGGAATTCCATGGTTCGCAGTACATTTATCTCGATTTATTTTAAGTTTGCAAAGCAGTGCGACGATTCGCTAGCGCTAGTACGGCGCGACTGCTTGCTGGCGCGAATGTGGCACGAACGCAGCAGAACGAAAAGCTGTAGTGCGTTTGTCTGGAGGTATCCATATCGGCGCGTTCCTGACTTAAATGAAGTCTGGGATGTTCGACCGTTGTAATATTTAACAAGAGTTAATATCTGTTAGCAGGTGGTGATAACTGATAGACCGTATGCTGTTCACTGTCAACCGCACGAGGAAGTGCGACAGTCAGAGGTAGCAGTGTCTGTGCATCTAGAAAATACTAGAGACGTTGCAATACTCTAGCGAATTAATTATTCTAGTGCAGAAAAGGGACATGAAGTTGCAGGAGTTGGTCTGTGCTGCACTGGGATATGTGTCGAGTTGCTGTTGGTTTACATACTTAGGTGTTATCGTGTCACTACGCCCCTCACGATACACTTTTGTGTGATTGTAACGGAGACATGTTTGCGGTATGGTTGGTCTGTAACTGTTCTATACTGAATTGAAAAAAAAGAGAGTAAGAAAAAAAATGTGGTTCTTACTATCATTGCAGGGCGTTCGCCGGTCCAATGATATAGCTAAAGGGAATAGTGATTCCGGACTAGCATAAATAGTACTTGAAAAAAAAAGCGTAAGAAAAAAAATAGTTCTTACTATCATTGCAGGGCTTTGTGCCGGTCCAATGATATGGCTATAGGGAATAGTTATTCCGGACTAGCGAAAACAGTACTTGAAAAAAAAAAAGAGAAAATAGAAAAAGCTACAGACTAATCATTCCGATCTAGCATAAAGTTGATTAAAGTTTTGTAGGGCTTACTGCCGGAACAAAACTGATTATCACCCGAGTCTGAAGGGTCAGTATAGACCGGACCAGACGCTGTTTTGTCAGGATAATCGAACGATGTTGTACAGATTACAGTTGTTACAGATAACTAAAATTGTATGGAGCGCGTGCGAGGACGCACGCATGTCAGTATGGCCGTGACGGCACCTGCACCGTTGTAGATGCGGTGGCGTTGGTCTAGCTAGGCAGAATTCTTGTAAACGACACGTGTACCGCACACCTGCGGCATTGCACCTGCGTTGCCGCCCGTCCTGCTTGTATAAAACGGACTGAGCGGCCGCCGTTAAGACAGTCTTGGTTCTGACGTGGAACGGTGCGCTTGTCGTATTCCGTTACTAGTTTATCCTCGACTCGTTGGATAATTAATTCGTGTAAACGAATTAATTATCTTTTTGTAGAGTACAGATTAATTAAAAATAATATAATAATTAAATAAATTAATAATGCAGTATGTCATTGAGTGCACACGAGTGAAACGGATTTTTTTGGAATTTAACAGTTCTACGATTGGCATCGGCGCAGTCCTTCATTGTGGCCATAGATAAATATATATGTAGCAAGCTAATTGTTGCCAAAGAGAATATAATCACTTGTTGTGTTTGCGTCTCGTTGTGTATTGTCCCATTTTTTGTGTTTTTCATTGATCATATAGAATAGAAATATGTAGGGATACACAAGGCTTTTCTCAGTATAATCTCAGAGGAAGTGGTGATAGAACATTAATAAGGGATAGAAAAATTTAATATTTGGTAACGGCAAATCCTAACCTAAAGAGTAACATTAATATTTTTGGGCCTCGAAGCGTTTAAATCGTAAAAATGACTACATGACATTATTTTCTAAATTTACAAGAAGTTTTTCTACTATACCTTATAACTATACATAAACTTTTACTATCAGGTTTTTAAATTTATGAAAAGTGGGCATGGTTCTTTGTGTTTTTCTCGATATATTGTCTAAAGAAATTACAAAATATTACTTATAAAACGACTTAAAACTATTTAGTACGACAATGGTGGTGCAGTGAGCATGCATTTTTTTAAATGACATAATACTTGATATACTTTACTCTATGATAAAAAAAGACATGTTAGTGAGTAGATTCTTTGTTAAATTTATTTACTCTAAGATGGAGATATTTGTTAGTAAATAAAAGAAACTTAAACTATATTTTCTATTACATATAGTTTAAGCTTATTTTAAAATCATTGTCAGGTTCAATATCTTATACGGTCTAAGGTAATTTACTATACAATTATGCCTACATTAGGTTCTGGGATTAGGTAAGTACTACCTATGTTATAGGCATTTCGTAACGTTTCCTTTGTAGGTATTTAATTATTTTTAGTAAAGTTAATTTTAGAATTTATTTCACCATTTAGAACTAGTTTTAAAAACATACAATTGGTTTAAATTCATTAATTTTGTTACAGTGTAAATTATTTTAGTCCATGTTAGATATTCATAATGAAATAAGAATTTAATAACTTTATTTTGTGAAATTTAAATACTTCTAAGGTTGATGAACATTACTGCATTTGACCAACCTTCCATTAAATAATTTAAATGTAATTTCACTAAAGAGTTATATAATATATTGAATACCTAGGTCCATTTTTTGTAGTCAGCTTATTTCTGTACGCAGGACCCCTGTTAATGAAGTAATTTTTTAATAACAATAATTGTTTAATAACAATATTTAATATGTGTTACTATCAAGTTCTTAACCTAGAAACTGTTCCGGCTTTTTCTTTTGAATAGCTATACAAATATGCAAATTAATTTTACGTTCGCTATTAATTATCATTTTAAAATAATAAGATCCAAAAATTATCATTTTAGGCTAAATTTCTCGATAAATCGTGATTCTGATGCAAAATATCAGTTATTCAATAATTATTAAAATAAAACAACAAATAAAGCCATTGCTGCTCAATGACAAATATAATTGACTTAGATATTTTTTATAATTTTTAAATACAAATTAAAATCAAAATCTACAGGTGTAACGAAAACATCAGATATTAAAAATAATAATGTCTGTCGAATTCAACTCTCAGGTATATAAATGTTATATAATTAATTAATTCTGAAATTTATACAATCTAACTGTTGACAACCAATTAGAATTGTAACATAATAAATATAATTCTTAAATAATTAGTAGACTAATAGTATCGAAGTAATTATCAGTAGCACGTTTATCCTCAGTAATATGTTGTTCGTCTAAACAGCTACATAAACACTGTAAAGTCATGTAACTCGCTTATATTTATTTATATTAGTTCGCGGGCACGCAATCAGCGAGTGTCATTACCGGCCCATTTGCGAGGGCCAATCTAGTTAAACATTGACGTTAAATAATGATTCTTATTTCCGTCGGTACCGTGATGGCGCCTAAATACGACGACGAATGAAGTTTCGCCAATGGAGGTAAACACGCTGTCACAGAGTAAATAGTACATGTGGAATAAACATCGCCATTTCTTTAATTTTTTTTTTCTAAAACTTTAAATATTTTATGTAAAGACGTTATAAAGAAATTCCACAAAAACAATCATACTTTGAAAGATGATTACGGTTTTAGTGATCAGTTGGCTTAGTATGGCATTTATCTCCATAAAAATAATTATATTTTGCACTAGCTGTTCCCCGTGACTTCGCCCGCGCCTATTTTATTACGATTGGATTTCATGGGTTTTAATTTTTTGCGCGGAGCCCTGATTTTTTTTCTAAATTAAAAGTATCCTAAGTTACTTCTTATAACATCAGCTATCTGCCAGTGAAAGGCCGGTCAAAATTAGTCTAGCCGTTTCGCCTTATATACTTTCATAGCAAAAAGCAGTTATTTCGACATTACAAACAGACACTTCAATTTTATTTATTTGTATAGATAGGTATAGAATGGAATTGTTTTACAAGAAAGATGATCCCAAAGTAATTTTTAAGTTCTTCTCTATTGAAACCTAAAGTGACAAACCGGTAGCAGTTTTATAAGTAAAAAGTTGGAGTAATTTTTTTTTATTATCACTGTCGTTTTAAATACGAAATGAGGAACCGAAACTGATAAAAGATTTTTAAGATCTAGATTCTAGACGAAAGTCTCAATTAAGAACGTATTTTATTAACCTTTACAGCCTTTACTTGCGGTACTCAAGCCAAAGCTTACTAATTGCCTAATAGCGAAAAGATCACCGAATAAAAAAAATTATCTAGAGAACATACATCTCTTAAAACACTCGTCAATGAAACGCACAAAGTGTCTTACAAGTTTTCTAAAACAGTGTAACAAATATCAAGTAGGAAATAATGGTCTTTCTTCCTTAACTACTGTACATATGTTAAAACGTTTTAATTATGTATTATTTACTTTCGGTTATCGATAATTTTTGAGTAAATACTTTGAATATATGTACATGCAGAACATATAGAGGGTTATTTTGCAATAACCGGCCAAATTTGCAGAGAAGGTTTTTGTAGGCGAACGGTGAAGAAAAATTAATCAAAAAAATCTCAAACATTATGTCCTTTTTATCTTTTAAATTCAAAATGAACACACATTCTTACATTCGTAATGGTCGATCGGTAGGCAAATACGTTTTTGCCCATAAATCACATTCAATTTGGGATAATTTCAAATAAAAGTAGAAACAGAAACAGATTTTTTTTATTCAATATAGATTATAAATAACACTTATTGGAAGTCATGCTGTTGTTTAATTATTTTTCTTATAGAATTAGGTAACAAACGAGTACACTGTCCCCCTGATGGTAAGTGGTAGCTGTGGCCCATAAACATCTACATCTATCCTCTATTACAAATCAAAATGCAGATGCGTTGTCATGTGGACTAAGTTAGAATGCCTCTTTTCCAGTAAAAGAATCTCCGTTCTCTACACTCACCATACGAATCACAGCAGTGTTAAGCTGCTATTTTACGCTGGTATTCTGTGAGAGCGTGGTAGCTAGTTGAGGCGATTGTATCTATTATATAGACGCATTAACTTTAAAGGAAACCCCCCACAGATCTGCAGTTTTCTTCATAACATTAGTTTTAAAATATTTTACAGTATCTTTTGATGATACATTATGAAATGTAAAATTCTTTGTATACGCATTTACATTTTGTTTAAGTAATAATTAGGTGACGGCAGGAGAAGAATTGAGTGACTTAGTGGTTAAGATTTTTTTTGCAACGTCCTGATTTGATTCAGTTAATTTGTTGTTAAAACTTAACTGGTAGTTTGAATTGCCAGAGTTGATCTTATCAGTTTCACTATTAATTATACTTCATGTCATTTTAATTTTATTAGAAGCTATCTTAATTTTGTTGCTCATGTGCAAAGACTTGGCTGTGGAGGACACTCTTTTAAATATTTTTGAATATTTTTTTACATATTCCCTAAATTCGACGCTAGGATTATATGACCTTTCATGGAAAAGATCACATAACCTTTGTCTGCTCTTATGGACTCCTACTCTCGCCCATTAATTGAATGCCTTTCGACTGTTCAAGAAGAATGTTTTAGAAGTAAATGTATTATCAAATTCATTGCAAATAAGTTTAAACAATGTTCCATACAAAAAAAATTTGATCATTTTAGTATGAAAGTGATCGACGTTTTTACATTATGTTTCTTCTTAGCTTGCTTTTGCTAGAACAAACACAACTTTCTCATTTACTTGCTTTTTGTGAACATAAGGTAATGAAACTAATTGTCCACAGTGATCCGAACTTAATTTTTGAATTATACATTTATGCAACGGCTTCACATTTGTAAAAATGTTATCTATACATGTTGCACTAGATTGAGCAATACTCGTTGGCTCAAAAATAAAATAAAAAGACCATATGACTTAAACAATTATCTAAATTTAATATTGGTGGTGAAAGCTTCTAGGAGATTAATATTAAAGTTTCCAGTCTTACGCGAAGACTACACATTAAATGAAATTATATTTTTACGAATTTTATCGCGTTTAATTTAACTTTTTAATTCCCGACATTTTAGGTGCTTTACAGCACACGTGGTTACGTTTCATTTAATAAGATTTATTCTGCTTATTAGGTTTAACAAAAACTTCCTCCATAATTTTTTCAAAACTATCGTATATGGGGATCTGTAGATACTTACAACAATGAGGAGCTCAAACTCAACACATGCCATTTCTGCAGTTCGCTGCACAGAGAGGCTCACAATATCGATACATTCTTTACATGATAATAATTTACTAGCTAATATTAAGGAGTCACCTCTTAAAACCGTTTCTCTATCGAAAGGACTGACCACCTGGTGATTACTGAAGTTAAACATTAAGTTATAAGCTTTTAACCAATGTTCGGTAATACATAAAATATGAATACTGTTGCTATTTAAGAACAATTCAATTTCTAGCTCTTTGCCTATCATGCCTTGTATATTTTGATGCACCAGGTGTAAAAAAAAAATATTATTACTCTGTGGAATCATACAATTAAGGATTTGTAAGCTACTTTCTAAATGATTTAAATTATTATAAATGCTAGATATTACTTCTATTGTCTCATTTTATAATTAAAATTACTTGGAACTGATTCCAAATTACATATTAAGTCATAATACTGGTCCAAGCCATGTCATGTGTAGCAGAAACTTCATTGAAATAACTCCAAATGGCACTTGATTTTGGCTTCATTGTCGAATTCAAATAAATTTGTTAAACGTCAAATAAAACACTACTAAAATTAATCAAAAACTCGGATAGGTATAAATGAAGCACGAATGCACAACATGCCAATTGCCAACAACGAAACAAAACATCAAGTTAAAGAGTAATCGACAGAATGCCTTCTGTCTATGGATGGAGGTTCCTGGGGCAACAAGTATAAAATTGTTTGTACACGCTGATCGCGGCCGCCGCCACCACTGTGCATCGACCTCCGATATATAACTTCCGATTAAAATTTAACGGAACCGAAATCGGAATCGGAGGTGCAAAATCAATCGGAAGTTCCGAACTGTTGGAATCGGAATCGAACCTCCGTAACGTTTCTAATATTTATGATCGGTATATCGCCTGTACCAACGCGATATTATCGATATTTTAGCAATTGAATTAAGGATAATTTAAGTAAATGATAATTATAGCAAATGTAAACTATTATTAAAAATATGGTTATAGGTTTGTGAGATTGTGAGAAATCAAAGCTCCAAAACGCACTATGAAGTCATATCTCCCAATTTGATTTATCGATGCAACCCAGAAACAATAATTATGAAATTCATTTTCTAAGCAGCCGGTTCCAGTTCACTCAACTGTTTTATGTCTTTGCACAAACAGAGATGTTTGCAGTATTTAAAAATCGTGCTATCGAATCCGCCATTTGACTACAACTGTCGTGAACCACTCCTAAAAATTAAGATATAAAGATTTTTTTTTACTTATTAAAAGCCAGTGCTTGACCACAATCCCACCTGGTGGTAAGTGGTGATGCAGCCTTAGATGGTAAATCGCACTGTCTTATCGTAACAAAAGCCTATTCACTCTTGCCTTGATGAGCCTCTTAGCCCGTCTCTCCACTCAATGCTGCCAGGTGGCATTTTGCAGCACCAGCCCATATGTGACAGCAGTACTCCATGCACGACCGGACTTGCGCTTTATATAAGGTAAGAAGTTGGCCCGGCGTGAAATACCGCCGCACCCTTGCAAAGACACCAAGTTTCCCATAGTTTAGGTTCGGAGAAAATTCATTCCCTAACAACTGAAGGCGGTCAGTGTACTCCAAGGATACATTCCGGAAAGTAGGAGCCAAGGTGACCGGGCTCCTTTTAGCGGTAAAAAGACACGCTTGTGTGTTGGAGGCGTTAAATCTCACGAGTTTGGCATCGCCCCATTCGGAGACTGCCTGTAGTGTGAAACTCACACGCTCAACCATAGCCTCTCTTTCTGACTGGATTTGATCCCGACTGGCCCGGGCGCTTGGTTGGTATCTCTCCACAACTGTGCTGTCGTCTGCATACCCATAGACACCGGGAATGAGCAGATCATTTATATGCAGCAGGAAGAGAGTTGCGGAGAGAACGGACCCCTGAGGAACACCGGCGTTAGTCGCCACAGTATCGGATGAGCAGCCATCAACGACGACCCGGAGAGACCGTTCACTCAGAAAGTCCTTCATCCAGACAATTAGGCCAGGGGATAAGCCGTACGCTGAAAGCTTGCCCAATAGACTAGCGTGCCAAACCCAGTCAAAAGCCTTCGAAACATCGAGGGAAACAGTAAGTGCTCCACCACTGTTCTCGAGGGCTTCGCCCCATATGTGAGTGGCATAAGCTAGAAGGTCCCCAGTTGATCGATTTCGGCGAAACCCGTACTGGCGATCACAGAGGAGATCATTTTGCTCTAGGTATGCCATGAGGTGGGCGTTCAATATACGCTCCATAATCTTGCAGAGTATGGAGGTAATTGAAATTGGCCTATAGTTGGCAGGGTCAGTACGGCTACCTTTTTTAGGCACAGGCTGCACATTGGCCAGCTTCCAAGATTTAGGCACTATTCCAGTCCTGAATGAGAGGCGGAACAAGCGTGTCAACACTGGAGACAACTCAGGTGTACAGACCTTTAGAACTATAACTGGTATACCATCAGGTCCACTAGCTTTGTTCACGTCTAGACTTCGCAAGGTTTTAAGGATCTCCTTGTTGGTGATACGGACCTCAGACATAGAGGTACCGCAGTGAGGTAATTGAGATGGTACGCTGTTGCTACTGTCCAGACGCGAATTGCAAGCAAAAAGAGAAGCAAATAAGTCCGCTTTCTCCTTAGGCGCATGCGCCATTGAGCCATCTGGCTTTACCAGCGGCGGCAGTGTTGACCGACAGAAATTTGTCTCGACCGCTTTAGCAAGAGACCAAAAACCTCTACTGCCAGATGGTTTGACAGAGAGCTTTGTGCCGATGCGTTTAATGCGGTCGAAACTGGCTTGGCGTAATGCCTTTCTGCACAACTTGGCGGCTTGGTTAAAGGCTCTCTTCTTAAGGCTAACATCCGAAGCTTTACGGTCTCGAGCATCGATCCAGAATAAGTACGCTATATGCTTGTGCTTTTCAGCACGAGCGCACTCGGCGTTAAACCAAGGGCGAGCTTTACCACCAATGGGCACGTCAGCAAAGGGGATAAAATACTCCATCGCTTGACGTATCACATTGGTTATGGCATCCGCGCAGCTCGATGGGTCTCCAGAGGAGAAGCAGACCTGCCGCCAAGGATAAGATGCAAAGAAATGCCGCATCTCATCCCAATCTGCTGACTTGTATCGCCACATTCGTCGCACTCCGTGGAAATCGTAGTTAGGTGGGGAATATCGCAATACAGATTTCACCAGATAGTGGTCAGAAGTTCCCAATGGTGAGGTAACCTGAACATCGTACCTATTTGGATCGGTCGTCAGCAGAAGGTCGAGGCAGTTGGCTGTGTGCCCATCCACATCAGGGACCCTAGTCGCTTGTTGTACCAGCTGGGAGAGCTCCAGCGACAAGGCAAAATTCCACGCCTCTCTCCCAGCGTGGTCGGTCTTCTGGTATGGGAACAGCCAGTCCTGATGACAGGCATTAGAGTCCCCCAGAAAAGCATACTGTGCTTTAGGGCCGATTTATTCTCAGTTTTTTTGTTATTTATTATGTAGTTAAAATATATATTTTTTGTATTCGAAATCAATGGCTAACACCAAAATATTGCCTTATGTTTTTGTTAAGGCGTTACTCTAAAAAAATACAAAATGCCTATTTATCTACAAAATTCGTAAATGCATGTAACTAAATGACGATACAATAGTTATGGGATGTATCTAAGTGACCTTTATCCGAACGTTAAATGTGAATAGCGTTTATTGGTTTCGGTGCGAGAAGTTATCAAATCCGAGTCGATTTCGCTTTCCGAGACGATTGTGAATAGCTCGGCTGGTCGCCGCTGTGCGATCGGTAGACACAAGAATAAATAATTTTATCCATTCCTGTGTCTATCAATACCCAGATCGTAGAGAAAGTAGGGTCTTCAGGGTGACGGAGAAGCTTACAGCAGATGTCGTTGCGGACGTAAACACAGACTCCGGCGCGCTGATGGAAATTATGCTCCAATGTGTACCCAGGGTAGCCAAGGTACGCCGCATCTAGAGGACATCTGATCTGCGTCTCAGTCAAGAAGAGTAAGTGCGCCTTGTCAGTCTCAAGGTGGTAATGGACTGCATTGAGATTACAGTGCAGGCCTCGGCTGTTTGTGAGGTGCACTTTAATGGAGAGGGAGTGCAACCACTGTACAAACTTACTCTTCTTTTTCCTTTTTTTCATTAATAGTGGGAGTGAATAGGTTGAGAAAATGGCAGTTGGACGAGGCGTCACACATATAACCTAGGGACGCAAACAGAGTCACAGCATCGATGGTACCTAGCATGGAGAGCGTGGGGACGCCCGAACCCCCCTGGAAATCGCCACCAGGCCCTCTCCTCCGGTCGCCATCCGGCATGGTGGAGCCATCCCAGGATTTTTCGTAAGATGGCGGGGCAGCCTTTCATGAGTGGCTGGCTCATTAGTTGGGCCCCCAACTATCTAAGGTCGGCCAGCGGTGCAACGGTGCTTCGGATCCCGCTAACCTCCATAACCAGGCACTTGACACTAAGAAACGGCTGCGTCGCAACCGGTCCGTATGCGTAACGCAACTGTCCAGACCCATTCTCCCTAAGAAATGGGTTTCACCTAACATCATACCGGAACACGATTTGCATCATTTGGCGGTATGTCTTTGCCAGGTGGGTGGTAACTAACACTCGGCCGGGCCTCTCACTAGTAGAGGACCAACCTACCACCAGTATGTAGTACTGCTCGTTTATCACTACCCAGGGGTTACGTGTAGGGAATCAGGATTCAAGTAATTCCTACGGACGCGAGCAGCCTCATCCCCCTATATAAACATAGCTTAGTTCGAGTGGTTAAAGAGAGATATTAGTATTGTTAATAACACTGCTAATATCCTTTTAAAAAAAGTAAAAATCTATTTTCCTCCTTCTTTTTAATACAGTCGCACAATTCACATTTCATTGATTTGGAAAACAAAATACATATTTGTATTTTTTATTTATTTGAGTGCAATCTATAAAAATAAATAAAATTGAAGTGACTGTTTGTATTGTCTAAATAACAGATTTTTACTAAATACATATTATGACAGTATATATGGTACTTAAAACAAAAAACAATTTTTAAATTTTTTGTCTGTCTGTATGTTTGTTCCGGCTAATCTCCAAAACAACTGGACGGATTTTGATGGGACTTTCACTGATAGATAGCTGATATTATAAGGAGTTACTCAGAATACTTTTATTATAGAAAAATAATAATGGTTCCGCGCAAAATAAATTAAAAGCCATGATATCTAGTCGTAATAAATTCCATGCGGACCATGTCGTGGGGTAAAGTGATTTTAGATATCATTCTAATTTCGATAAAGCAGCTGGTATTATATATATTACTGGATTTTCGATAGGCTTTTCGATTTATTACAATATTAAAGGTAGGCTTCCAACGAATATTGTAATAAATACCAAGTGTGCAGGATCTTAGAAGCTGCTCCTTGGTCTACATATTTCGATTGCATTTTCAAAAATAACTGCATTAGTTTATACTATTAGTCTCCTTACCCAAACGACTGCCACAAGCATGGTCTTAAGCTACAGCTACAATCTTTGGATCACTACTACGGGTTTTTTCTTTATCGGCTGACTGTTCTTAAAGCTATATGGCCAGCTCATTGCTAATTTAGTATACTAAAGTAATGTTGCTTTTTTAGAAAAATTCGAAACAGCTGTTGATAAAATAAAAAAATCATCGTACCTATAGGGGAATGGTAGCCTGCCCCCCATTAGATTGATTTACGACCTGGTAAAACATACAGTAAGTGCACATGCACTTAGGACCGTGCTTTGTGGAATTTTTTGGGGGAGGCCTATGTTCAGCAGTGGACTTGTGAAGGGCTGTGATGATGATGATGATGATGTTATATTAAAAAAATACAAAATTATCAGTGGTTGCATAAAACTCGTAAGAACAATTTACCTTTTTTAATCTGCGCAAGATACCAGCGTATCTCATTCCAGGACTCGATTACACTTGATTTATATCCTATGTTCGATTCGCCGACGGGCGTCGTTTGTATCAATATACTCCGAGTCTGAAAAAAGCTTTTAGCAAGAATGTACCCGTATTCAAAGCAAATTGTCGTTAGGTCAATATATATTCGCAGTTGTATCTATTTTTAGCTAACGCACCTAAACTTTAGAAGCCATTTAAAGGTAAAATTGATATATCTTCTCTTTGTTACTTTCGTTTATCTATCTGACTTCTTTTGTTATCAAATTACTTTATAACTGGCTTAAAGAATATCCAATATTTTTAAACAACCAGTCAGTGGAAGAAAATTTAAGTTTTGATTTCTATGTCATCTAAAACAAAAAAAACTTACTTCAGTTATTTATAAAATCAAAGATAAAAATAAATTCATTTTACCTTTATATTTGATTTCTTGAGCGCAGATAAATATCATTCCAGATTAGCTGATAACCTAATTTTACGAATGCCTGCTCTCAACTCAAAATTCCATTTACAACTAAGAAAGCTTAAAAGATTGAGTCTTTCAAAAAATATTAGAAATGGTTATTTGAATAGGTATTCTACTTAATATATTTTATTGTCTTTTTTTATTACTTTCTTTGATTAATATATTTACTTTTTGAATAAATCAGATCAAGAATACTTAGGTTAAAATAATCTCCTTCACCAAGGTTTGTCTGGAGGAGGATTTTGCTATAGTTGCCACGCTTGGTTAACAGGTTTTTTAAATATTTGGAGTTATTATCAGGAAGACGCTGCCCATCTCCCGTTTCAGTTTCCCTCTGTCGCCTCTTACGACGCCCGCGGGAAGATATGATGCTCTTACACCGACACTGCAGGTTTGTAACAGTAATTAGTGTTATTAGACACGACCGTAACGTTACGCGATAATGGAAAAATATTTATTATATTACAGCTATAGTGAGAAACCACAGTCGTGGTTTAGTCGATCAGGCCCATTTGTGTATGTGTCAATATGTCTCATGGCATTTGCACAATAATACATTTTGGCTTAGTTACCACGTAATATGTACGAGTATCTAAGATGACCGCATAGCCTATATAGATCTAGAATCTACTATGTCGCCGTTGGTTCGTATGAAAACTATGATATCATGACATCAGACACCTTACTCAGCCCGTAAAATTGATGCTGCAAAAAGAGTCGGAACGCCGGGAATTAAATAAGTTAATAAACACAAAACCCTTAAAAATGGGTTTATTCAAATTGTAATACTCACTTACATTTTAGAAATAATACTTCAATAAATTTAAACCATAAAATCCAAATAGAAATCACTTTAATATATCATTTATCAAAACACTGTGGACAAAAAGCTTAGAGAGATTAAACTATTATAAATCACAAGTAGACAGCAGCATTTGTGCAAATAGCAGAATCGTCAATAAAAAGAATATTGGCCATTCTAGAGACGTCCATAAATAATACTTAAAGGCCATCGATAACTCGTCTGACACCGGTCGTTACCGATCCTGAAGTACGAGCGGAATCTTATAATATTTCAGTATTTAATATAATACCGTTTTATACTAAAGGATTTTCAGAGAAAGTCGACAATTACGAAACTTCAACACAAACAAGGCTGGCTGGTTTGTCTAGAGGCTTATAGGCTAGTACTGTATAGGAATAAACATATGGCCAGTAGTGAACTGTTACGGTATGACAATGAGAGAGAAGCTAATGTCAAAGAGAATACTTTCATATTTTTTAAACAAAAGAAAAATGTTTTTTGGTGATAGAGATTTTGGAAGACAAATATGCAGTGACACACTAATATATAAACATAATTATGCTCATAGAGAATAAAATTACGCTTACGATATTCATACGCCGGGCATAATTCTGGGAGGTGCTCTCATAAATGAGAGGATTTTGGAGCAGGAAAGAGTCTGGTAGACGCTACGTGTTCTCGATTTTTTTCTAATTTATTATGTATGGTCACGTAGAAAGAATGAACGAGGAAAGAGTGACAAAGCAAATTTATGTTGCAGAAGTGAACGGCAGGGTCGGGAAGGGACGCCCTAGACGAAGGTTTATCGACCAGATCGGCGATACATTGAAAATGGGCCAGATTAGGAGTACCCTTAACCGACGAGCGTGTATGCGTAGATATATGGATGTGAAAGAGGCGAGAGAGGTGTGTCAGGATCGCGCCAAATGGAAGTCCGTAGTCTCTGCCTACCCCTCTGGGTGACAGGCGTGAGTGTTTATGTTATGTTTTTATGTTTTTTATGTTATCTCGTATTTATTATCGTTTAATTTAACATGTTTTTCATCCTGTTATTTACACTGTCAAGTACTATATTAAAAAGTAAGTAGTTTAATTTTTGTTCTAATCTTAAGTAATGAATAGAGATTCGTTATAATTGACTTATTTTGATGCGGCATGTGGACCTTTTTTAAACTGAGGAGAGCTGAATTGCTGTTTGCAGTACTAAAAGCTAGATAGCTCTTTATACTTTTCATTGATAGTCTATATAGATCAAGTATTTTGGAAATCATAATATTTAATGCATCCCCTTTTAAATTATATTATTAGTAATTCAGGGTGACAAATGAGCATATAGTCCACCTAATAATAACTAGATGCTACGGTTCATAGACTATCCACTTGTCTATCCTCGATTAGGAATCAAAATGCAGATATAGTGTCTAGAGACTAAGATAGAATTAATTATTACCATTAAAGTCTCCGGTTTTACGAGACACAGTGGCGGCAGAGAAATAGCAGGATAATGCTGAATTTCTGAGCAAGCGTGTGGTCGTTACTTGATAAAGTTGTTCAACTTTGCAGTAGCCATAATACGCTGGCATGGTTTATATATTTACCCTTACTCAAGGAGAGGCTAGAGGTTCAGAAGTCTACGAAGCGTTAACATTTCGCTAGTTCGAGTACGTGGAAAAAAAACTCACAAGTAGAGTATTTTTCTACGAACCCTGACAACTATCATCATCATCATCATTATTATAACCTTTCAAGAGTCTACTGCAGAAGAATATAGGCCTCTCCTATTTTTTTCTATTATGTACGAGCAGCTATGCAGGTCTACAGATACCAGTATCACTGCGACCTCAAAGATCTATTGTGATTGCTGCTATGTCTATAGTTCACTGCTAAGCCCTACGTCCTCAATGAATGGAATGAGTTCCTTAGCTGTGAGTAATTTATCTTCTTCTGGGCGAAGTACATAGTCCCAGAACGTAGCAACGTTTGCGCATTAAGGGTTTGCAATTAGTGAGGATGTGAAAAGGCGTTTCTTCCTCTAGGGAGCAAAATCGGCACATCCTTGAGGTGCTTAGTCTCAGGATGGACATGTGCTTTTTAAGACAACAGTGTCCAGTCAGGGCTCTTACCATGATGCGCGATTTATTTTTACCTAATCCCAGGGCTTCCAAAACAATTAACGATCGAAAGTCCGGATTAAGGTTTTAGATTGTTTTGAGCCTGGTGTATCAAACCAGATATTAAGTGATTTATTGTGGTAAAGAGTTTCCAGGATCAATCGGACGAGGCTTTTTGAGATTCCACAAAATGGATCGAGTCTAGATTGTGCACTCTTTGAGCCCTCCCGTGCGACCTTGTCGGCAATTTCATTGCCTACAATACCCGCGTGACCCGAAACCCATCTTAAGACGACCCTATTGTTACTTCCCAGGGCGTTTAGACGGTTCACGCAGTCTCTAACTAGCTTCACCAAGTTCGATCTCAGCGCTAGCAGTGCTGCTTGACTATCAGAGATAATATAGATTATATGGTTAACGTAGTGTTTTTGCAGATTGATTTCCGCACACTGGAGTATGGCGAAAATTTCTGCCTGAAAGGTAGAGGTGAATCTACTTAAATTCATACGAAGTTTGAATTTGGGGAGTTCCCCATAAATTCGTCGCCTACGTCGAGGCCCATTTTTGACCCAGCGGTATAACATATAAGGCTACCGACCTCACAGATGACCTTCTCTGGAAGGTTGGTCCACTGTATACCTTTTATTTAAAGTGTATAGTGGACGCATGATATCTGAAATCATGTATAAGACCGCTGTTTACTTAATTGAGTAGAGCATGGATCAATCTATAGGAAAGCAACCTCAAACCACCCCGAGCGTTCATCATCATCATCATTACAGCCCTTCACAAGTCCACTGCTGAACATAGGCCTCCCCCAAAGAATGCCACAAAACACGGTCCTGAGCCACCTGCATCCATCGACTTCCTGCATGTCTTACCAGGTCGTCACTCCATCTCGTGGGGGGACGCCCTACACTTCGCCTACCGGTACGAGGCTGCCACTCGAGAACCTTTCTTCCCCATTGGTTGTCGGTTCTTCCAGCTATATGGCCGGCCCACTGCCACTTCAGCTTACTAATCCGTTGGGCTATGTCGGTCACTCTGGTTCTACTGCGGATATCCTCATTCCTAAGTTTATCACGCAGAGAAACTCCGAGCATAGCCCTCTCCATAGCTCGCTGAGCGACCTTGAGCTTCCTCATACGGCCAGCAGTGAAGGACCACGTCTCAGTTCCGTAAGTCATCACTGGCAACACGCACTGGTTGTACAATTTCGTTTTAAGGTTTTGAGGTATGTCTGACGAGAAGATGTGTCGTAGCTTCCCGAACGCTGCCCAGCCGAGTTGAATCCGTCGATTGACCTCTCGGTCGAAGTTGGACTTACCCAGTCGGACTATTTGTCCCAGGTAAACATACTCGTCAACAACTTCGAGCTTAGTGTTCCCAACAACTATCGGCATAGGTGTGACATGGACATTAAACATGATCTTAGTTTTGTCCATGTTCATCTTAAGACCTATCCGTTGGGAAACACTATTGAGGTCATTGAGCATAGTGCTTAGGTCCTCCAGCGATTCTGCCATAAGGACTATATCGTCGGCAAATCGAAGGTGAGTGATGTACTCGCCATTGATGTTGATACCGTATCCTTTCCAGTCCAGAAGCTTGAAAACGTCTTCCAATGCAGCGGTGAAGAGTTTCGGGGATATGACGTCACCTTGTCTTACACCTCTCTGCAATTGGATAGGTTTCGTACTCTGGTTCTGTAATCGGATAGCCATCGTAGCCCTACTGTACAAGCACTTCAACACTTCGATATACCGACAGTCAACTTGGCACCGCTGAAGGGACTGCAGCACCGCCCAAATTTCGACGGAATCAAAGGCTTTCTCATAGTCCACATACCCCAGACATAGTGACAAATTGTACTCTTCGGACTTCTGTACAACTTGCCGAAGGGTATGTATGTGGTCTATGGTGCTAAAGCCCTTTCGAAAACCAGCTTGTTCGGGAGGCTGGAAGTCGTCAAGTCTGCGCGCGAGACGATTCGTAATGACTCTCGAAAACAGCACGTAGACGCGGCTCAGAAGGGAAATCGGTCTGTAGTTCTTCAAGAGAGCGTTGTCACCTTTCTTGAAGAACAAGACCACCGCACTTCTGCTCCACGCCTCCGGTGTAATGCCACCATGGAGGACGGAATTAAAGAGCTTCTGAAGGACTTCAAGTACTGGTCTTCCACCCGCTTTCAGAAGCTCCGCTGTAATTCCATCCTCGCCTGGGGCCTTACCGTTTTTAAGGTGCTGGAGAGCCATCCTAATCTCGCTCAGACTGACATCCGGGATATCTTCGGAATAGTGTCGGATGAGACTCGCTCTTGGATCGTTACTCACACTTGCGTGTGGCTCCAACGATGATGTGTACAGCTGCCCATAGAACCTCTCAATCTCACTCAAAATCTCAGGTGTCCCGGAAACGATGCTGCCACATTCTGTCTTCAGCTTTGACAGTTGGCTCTTTCTGGCAGACAGATCTCTGGCAAAGACTTTGGAGCCTTGGTTCCGCTCGATCGCTTCTTCAATACGAGCTGTATTGAAGTTGCGTAAGTCCCGCCGCATGCATTTGGAGATCTGTCTGTTCAGATGCCTGTATGCTGTCAAGTCTGTTGAAGAATGTAGCTTCATCTCCCGTCTAACAGCCATGAGATTAAGAGTGTGATCGGAGAGTTTTTGTGTTCTTCTGCGGCGGGTCTTGCAGAACTTAGCTCCAACCGCATGGACAGTTTCCACGAGCTTGTCATTCATATCGTCCACTTCATTGCAGTCTTCTAGGCACTGAAAACGGTTTTGTAACTCGAGCTGAAAGGTTTCGGGACTTTGAAACAGAGCACGAGGGGGACGGAGCGTTGACTTCATTAGACGAGACCTCTCCAACTTAACGTTTAGGTTCAGTGTGCCTCTAACCATTCGGTGATCGCTACCAGTTTTCACCCTCGCAATCACGGAGACATCACTGAACAGTTGTCGTTTGGTCGTCATAATGAAGTCAATCTCATTTTTTGTGGAACCGTCGGGGCTCGACCAGGTCCACTTCCTGTGGGGCCGCTTCTGGAAGAAAGAGTTCATCATAAAGAGTCCCTCTTTCTCCATGAAGTCGGCCAGCTGCTGGCCCCTTGGGTTCCGTTGCCCTATTCCAAATTTCCCTACTTTCAGCTCACCGTTCTCTCTTGTGCCTAGTTTTGCATTGAAGTCTCCCATTAACACCGTATATTGGGTTTTGGAGGAATGCATGGCTCTAGAGATATCCTCATACATTTCCTCCACCTCCTCATCGGGGTGTGCCGAGGTTGGTGCGTAAACCTGTATGACCTTCAGCGAATACCGTTTGGTGATTCTGAGTATAGGGTACGCAACCCTCGTCGACACACTCCCGATTTTTACAACGTTGTTAACGAGAGACTTGTGGACGATAAATCCAACACCTCCTTGGGACAGATGGTCGCCCTCCCGGTGATAGAGCAAGTTGCCGGATTCGAGGATTACCGTGTCCTCCCCCTCTCTTCGGACTTCAGATAATCCTATAATATGCCAGCGCAACTTGTCTATCTCTTCTTCCAGCTCCACGATCTTCTCGTCAGTCCTCAGGGTGCGTGCGTTGTACGTTGCCAGGTCGAGTCGTCTAAGGTGGCAACCGAACCTCCACCGGAGATTCTTAGCACCCCCTGCTCCGCCGTTACCATGGTCGCCACCGTAGCCAGGAATAGCGGGGCCGCCGGGGACTGGGGGCCGTTTTTTTGTTGCTCTCATCATTGGGGGGTATTTGCCATAGTTGCCACGCTTGGCGAGTGGGTTGGCAACCGCAGTTTTTTTATTGTCATTTGGCTATTATCAGGAAGATGCTGCTGCCCATCTCCTGGCTGTTTCCCTTTGTCGCCTTTTACGACACCCACGGGGGGATATGGGGTAGTGGATATTCTTGACCGCCACTACACGGCTTTAGTCCTATACAAACTAGCCCTCGCCTCTTTGTCTAAGTAAAGATCAAGGCGATGATCGCAACGCTCTAGTTGCTATTAAGCATGCAGTCCTTTGTAGACTATTTAGCCTGTCCGCAGTCGTCTTTTGGTTGGCCTTATTACACCAGACAATGGAGGCGTAGGTAAGAATCGGCCTCACTATACTGCTGTACAGTCATAGGCTCACCTGGGACACAAGCCCCGGTTATTCCCGACCATGCGACTGTACGTACCTAAAGCAATTTTAGACTTATGACATACGTTGCTACGGTGAGAGTTCCATGTTAGTTTTTGGTCGATTGTTACGCCCAAGTACATAACTTCAGTGGAGAATGGTATTTCTTTACCATTAAGTTTTGGTGTGACTAATTTGTCCAATCTTCTCTTTTTGGTAAAGGGTATGATAACAGTTTCATTAGATGATGAATGGGCATTATTCCATCCTCCCCACTAGTCTTATATGGTTTAACGTAACACAGACCACTGCACCAGGTTTGGCCTTATTATCTTTGCAGCCCTACACCAGTCCTCATTATAAGGCCTTCGTAGGGCTCTGAAAGAGAAGAGCCTCGAAGGCTAGAGTCTTATGTGACCCTGGGAAATGGGTTGATGCTAGTAGCTCCAGTGTTTCCGTTTCAATATTAGTGTGTGGGTTTAGCTTTCGATAGGATTTTGTGTAGTCTTGCACTGTGAGGAAGACTAAACTTCTTCGCATAACTTCCTCCAGGAAGCGCTTTTAGCTTTCCCAATTTCTTTATTATAATGGTTTAGGGCTGCACTATAAATATCTCATTCTTTGTTTTTTTTTAGCCCTAGTTTCCTGGTCTTTTCCATAAGCTTCTTTAGCCTAGTCTTCCACCAAGGAACTTTTCGTGTTGAGGTCTTGGTTTTGACGGGAGAACTAGGACGGCTTCACGGATACCTAAGGTTACCGTGTCTGCCGCTAACTCCAGACCTTCAATCGTTTTTATTCTTTTAGGAAATGTTTCCTAACACCTCCTTAGGCTATCTCTGTAGACATCCCAGGAGGTCGCTTTTGGATCCCTAAAAGCAACAGTTTCATAAGTTCGTGATGCTCTAATCACAAACTTAATGTGTCTGTGATCAAACATTGAGTTTTCACTACTAACATGCCCGTTAATAATCTGCCTGGATATGTTATTGGTAGCAAAGGTTATATCTAAAACTTCCTGCCTAGCACGCGTTACAAAGGTTGGTGTACACCCTAAGTTTAGGATTACCAGGCGATTGGATATGAGAAAGTCAAAAAGCAGCTCACCTCTTTCGTTGATGTTAGTGCTTCCTCATGCTGTGTGGTGAGCATCACAGAGCATCACATACCACCACAAGTTCGGCGCTGTGCTAACGGGTTACGGTTAGGATCTAACTCAGTGGCAGGATCTGGGTTCTCTCCGGGAATATAGGCTGAGCAAGTGGTTACTTTGGCCCCTGTGCATCCCAGCTTGCTTGCTTGCTTGCATGCTTGCGATTTATAATGGCTGTAACCAGGTTGTCATTGCAATAATCTGCACAGCGAAAAGTTCAACATTTTATTGTAGATTATACAATCTGGGTCTACTGCCTTTAGTATTGACTAAGATCTTACCGGCAGCCGACAATCCCAGAACAGCAACAATCCAAGATCAGCGCCTTGGGTCTCAGCTGATGATCACTCTCGCTGATGACGTTTCAGTCTCACCCCTTGAGGTGGAGGGCTGGGGGGATTGGAGTTTGAGTGGTTCAGGCTCCATTGCCGTGTCAGTGCCTCCCTTGACCTTATCCTCCCTTAAAAGTTATCATCTTAAAGCCGAGGACAACTCTGCCGCCTTCAGCCCGGAGAGCCTCCGCCGATGGGTCTTTCAGAGAAAAGGTTACTAGGAACCCCTTCTCCTCATCACTGCGGTGAACGATTTTCCAGAACTCTGTATGGAGACCTTCATTTTGTGCCCTCAATAGCACAGCTGCCTCTTCTGGAGAGTCAGTTTCGCTGTGGGGCAGAAAGGTGATGCCCAGCTGAGGCTTAGGCTGTTCACTCTCAGGTATTATCGAGAGCTCTGTCTCCGGCCAGGCTTTCAGTTTTCCACCACACTCACCCACAATCTAGTCCTGGCTTGCCTTATTCAGGCCAAAATCTAACCTGGCTTGTGGGTGAAACCCGAAAATTTTGGTCCCATTCCCGGCTGTACTCCACAGGCTGTCTTAGCGATAGCTTGCGTTAGTGCCCGCTGGACCAGCCACATCTGTTCCACGCTCATAGGATTTGAATTGCGAATTCCCACACGCGCGGAGCCAGCTACGGCACTGAAGCTGAGCTTCTTCTCCCCCGTTGCCAGCTTCACAGATTTCCTGAGCTGTTCTTTGGGGGACTAGGCCTCCCCTATAGATTGGCCCCATATATGTTTGCCAGCGTTGTCAATTAAGTTATTATAAAGATGCTGCTGTGCATTTCCTGTTTCAGTTTCCCTTTAACGACACCCACGGGATGACATAGAGTAGTGGATTCTCTCTCAAGTCTCGAGGCACTACACGACACAATTATACTTATTAAATACTATCGATGCGCCCCGGCTTCGCACGGGTGATTTCTGAATCTCGGCAAAAGCGCCAGTTACTGGGTTCAAATGTGAATCTACACTATATAGGGTCAATCACAAACAAAAAAAAATGTCGTCATAATCGGTCGAGCCGTTTTTGAGTTGTAGCGAGACTAACGAACAAATTTTTATATAGGCATATATATATGTAAATCATCATCATCATCATCATTACAGCCCTTCACAAGTCCACTGCTGAACATAGGCCTCCCCCAAAGAATGCCACAAAGCACGGTCCTGAGCCACCTGCATCCATCGACTTCCTGCATGTCTTACCAGGTCGTCACTCCATCTCGTGGAGGGACGCCCTACACTTTGCCTACCGGTACGAGGCTGCCACTCGAGAACCTTTCTTCCCCATCGGTTGTCGGTTCTTCGAGCTATATGGCCGGCCTACTGCCACTTCAGCTTACTAATCCGTTGGGCTATGTCGGTTACTCTGGTTCTTCTACGGATATCCTCATTCCTAAGTTTATCACGCAGAGAAACTCCGAGCATAGCCCTCTCCATAACTCGCTGAGCGACCTTGAGCTTCCTCATACGGCCAGCAGTGAAGGACCACGTCTCAGTTCCGTAAGTCATCACTGGCAACACGCACTGGTTGTACAATTTCGTTTTCAGGTTTTGAGGTATGTCTGACGAGAAGATGTGTCGTAGCTTCCCGAACGCTGCCCAGCAGAGTTGAATCCGTCGATTGACCTCTCGGTCGAAGTTGGACTTACCTAGTCGGACTATTTGTCCCAGGTAAACAAAGATCATGTTTAATGTCCATGTCACACCTATGCCGGTAGTTGTTGGGAGCACTAAGCTCGAAGTTGTTGACGAGTATATGTAAATAAGGCTTATATTTTTATTTGAAATTATCCCAAATTGAATGTGATTTATGGACATCAAATACGCGTACATGCGCTCCTCTGTGTTCGATTCAATTCACAACGTTTTTGCCGATGGATCGACCCTCACGAATGTGTGCGTGCGTAGGAAAATAGATATTTATGAATGACAATCTGTTAAAATAATTCATTACTACGCATTTGTAATTTAAATGATAAAAAGGATAGAATGTTTGATATTTCTTAAATTAAGTTTGTTTTACTATATTAGTTATTCTAGTTATATAATATTTAATTAATTACCACGTTAAATTAATTCATTACCACGAATTTGGAATTTAAAAATGAAAAGGATAGAATGTTGGAGATTTCTTAAATTAATTTTTCTTCACCATTTGCCTATATTACTTATTCTGAACCCTCTCTCAAAATTTGACCGATTATTGCAAAATAACCCTGTATAGAGATAGTGAATTATGCTTTATTATCATTGTATTCATACTAGTAGTGTATCGATGTCGCTATCAGTAATTATACTGAAACTTCTACTTGGATGAATAACAGAGTACACACGAGAAAGTCAAATTCATGCGAACGTAGAATGATATAAATTTATCTAACGATTCGCCTTTGATGTTCACGTAAATTTATAATGAGTCAATAAAAGGTAGCTATCCGCCACAAATACGAAGTCTTGTTAAGAAACCAAGTACTGAACTTTCTTCTCGTTGGAATTATTTAAGTAAGCTTTTGAGACAGTCGGAGAGGCCACAACCTCTCCAGTGGCTTCTATCGCCAATTTATCATTGCATCTTTGTGTGAACTCGACCCTGTAGAGGGTATATTATCAAAATTTTAGCTTTTTGTAATATTTATTTTGAAAAAAATCCAGAAATTCTTGGTAGGCTATAATGCATTATAACACTTGTTTCGTGAGGGACGGAACGCCCGCGGCCCTTCAATGTTGCCGCTAAACACAAGCCACAGCGCTACCGAAAGATTATTAAATAGTTCTGTGCCAAAATAGGTTTATAAGTACTTTATATTAAGGGTATATTATAATAAAATAACTTTTAATTGTTGAAATTAAAAAATATACTTTAGATTTTATATGAAAACAGTGAGTAGGTGTAAAATGTTTTGCATGAGTGATAGTTGGGATTTCTATCCTTCCACAAAATTCGAAAGGGACAAATACAATTATAAATACGGTATATATTATAAGAACTATAAAAATATATTGATTTTTAATGAAATTGGCGATGTTACATTTTATAAAAAACAATTTGGTGATGATTTTAATAAAAAGGGATGAAGAAATAAACATTAATATCTTTAATAAACGTAATAACATGTTGGAACAAGAAAGTCACAATTAAACAAATTCGGGTTTGGATTACAGCGTTTGTGTAAATTTTCTTCAAAACTATTACCAAGATTACATTAGAAAACGACAAACATTGATATTACCTATATTTGAAATATTTAACAAGTATTTGGCTACTGACGTTAGATGTATTTAATTGAAATAAATTTAAAAAAGCAGAATGTCTCTTGTCGCAGACTTATAGAATAACCGCTGGGCAGTCGAGCTCCGTCCGAGCGTTCGATTGAATACGTGCTTCACTTACAAGGATACGATTTGCTCGGCATTTTTCTATCTCCGTTCCGTATTTTGCTTACAACATTTATTTAAAATACTGTCTCTAAAGCCCAATGGTCCTTTATTTTTATAATTTATCTAACTATTGTGTCTTAAAATAAAAACACCTTTAAAATAGTATTTCTAATGGATTTCTTATATGTCAAACTGCGGTTGTCAACCCGCCTGCAAAGAGACAATCTATGAGGAAGGCTATGTTCAACTTTTGATAGGCCGTAATGGATGTCATTCAATATTTACCAGTAGGGTAATAAACAGTTTAAAAAGATGGTAATTTTCGTCTAAATTTCTAAGTACTAAATAGTAAATTTAATTGTTAGTATATAAGTAGAAGAACATAATTTTAAACTTAGCGCACTGGGAATACCTTTCTAAATGTATTTACGTGAATTCCTCAGGAGACATTTAAATTAAATTGGTGTAGTTCGTTAAAACGTCTTTAAGGGGATAAATATTTTCACTTATTGAAACATGTTTAAATAAAAATTATTATGCCGCATAGCTTAATAGTTAGCGTATCTGCTAGTCTATCGTGGTTCTGAGTTCGAATTCTGAACTGAACAAATATAAACATACTAATTTTTATTCCTCATGATAACGTTATTTACATCCTTCCGATCGATTGCAATTTACTTACCTTGGGCCTAATTTCGCAATACTCAAATGAAAGGTATCCATTAAATAAATTATAACCTGACTGAAATATAAGTGAAACATTTGAACTATTTTATTCAATCAACTGTAATTTTTAATTTGTCTGTGTTGTATTTTATCCTATAAATAAATTTTATCTGAGGATTGAAAATCCGTCCATAACGATAATAATGTCATAATGACGTAGCAAACAACAGCAAACAATTAAAAAAAATAATTTGTATTAATGCATTAAACATGTACAAACCAATCGTTAAAGAATCATATGTGATATTTAAGAAACATTTGGTAAAACCCAATAAGGCCTTACATATGGGAAATCCACAGATGATTTTAAATAAATGTGCTTACTATGATAAGCTATTAGAAAAGGCATGTTGGTATAAAAAATGTGGTGACGAATATGAGAGTACCAGAGGGTTGAACAGTCTCGTGTTTATGCAGCATCAGCATCATTGTTCGATATATATATTATAGTTTTTTTTTATAAAGTATGTGTATAAAAACGATTAAGTAAAATATAGTTCAAATCATAAAATATGATCCTAATTAGCTAGTAATTTCAACAAGTACTTTATACATAATCCATCAAAGTGCACCTCACAATCATCCGGGGCCTGCACTGTAATCTCAAAGCAGTCCACTACCACCTTGAGATAGACAAGCCGCACTTACTTTTCTTGACTGAGACGCAGATCAGATGTCCTCTAGATGCGGCGTACCTTGGCTACCCTGGGTACACATTGGAGCATAATTTCCATCAGCGCGCCGGAGTCTGTGTTTACGCCCAAAACGACATCTGCTGTAAGCGTCTCCGTCACCTTGAAGACCCCCAGTTTCTCTACGATCTGGGTATTGATAGACACAGGAATGGATAAAATTATTTATTCTTGTGTCTACCGATTGCACAGTGGTGACCAGGAGACAACTAGGCTATTTGAACACCTCAGTGAAGCCTTTTTTGTGGCTCTTAATCGGCACCCTAATGCACAGTTGGTTTTCCTGGGGGACTTTAATGCCTGTTATCACGACTGACTGTTCCCATACTAGAAGACCGACCACTCAGGGAGAGAGGCGTGGAATTTTGCCTTGCCGCTGGGGCTCTCCCAGCTGCGAACTGCCTCGACCTTCTGCTGACGACCAGATAGGTACGATGTTCAGGTTACCTCAGCCTTGGGAACTTCTGACTACTGTCTGGTGAAATCTGTTTCGCTATATTGTCCACCTAACTACGATTTCCACGGTTTACGGCGAGTGTGGCGATTCAAGTCAGCAAATTGGGATGAGATGCGGCATTTCTTTGCATTTTATCCTTGCCGGCAGGTCTGCTTCTCGTCTGAAGACCCGCCGAGCTGCGCGGATGCCATAACCGATGTGACACATTAAGCGATGGAGTATTTTATCCCCTTTGCTGACGTGCCTATTGGTGGTAATGCTCGCCCATGTTTCAACGCCGAGTGCGCTCGTGCTGAAAATCACAAGCATATGGCGTCTTTATCCTGGGTCGATACTCAACATCGCAAAGCTCCGGATGTTAGCCTTAAGAAGGGAGCTTTTAACCAAGCCGACAAGTCATTACGCCAAGCTAGTTTTGACCGCATTAAACGCATCGGTACAAAACTCTCTGTCAAACCATCTGACAGTAGAGCTTTTTGGTCTCTCGCCAAAGCGGTCGAGACAAACTTCTGTTGGCCTACACTGCCTTCGCTGGTAAAACCAGATGGCTCACTGGCGCATGCGCCTAAGGGGAATGTGGACTTATTTGTTTCTTTTTTTGCTTGCGATTCACGTCTGGACAGTAGCAACATCGTACCATCTCAATTAACTCACTGCGGTATATCTATGTCAGAGATCCGTATTAACAACAAGGAGATTCTTAAAACCTTGCGAAGTCTAGACGTGAACAAAGCTAGTGGACCTGATGGTATACGAGCTATAGTTCTAAAGATCTGTGCATGTGAGTTGTCTCCTGTGTTGACACGTTTGTTCCGCCTCTCATTTAGGACCGGAATAGTGCCCAAATCTTGGAAGGTAGCCAATGTGCAGCCTGTGCCTAAAAGAAGTAGCCGTACCGACCCTGCCAACTATACTCTGCAATATTATGGAGCGTGTATTGAACGCCCACTGGCATACCTAGAGCAAAATGATCTCCTCAGTGATCGCCAGTTCGGGTTTCACCGAAATCGATCATCTGGGGACCTTCTAGCGTATTCCACGCACATACGAGGCGAAGCTCTAGAGAACAGTGGTGAAGCACTTGCTGTTTCCCTTGATGTTTCGAAGGTATTTGACAGGGTTTGGCACGCTAGTCTATTGGGCAAGCTTTCATTCTGGGTGAAGGACTTTCTGAGTGAACGGTCTCTATGGGTTGTCGTCGATAGCTGCTCATCCGATGCTGTGTCGACTAACGCCGGTGTCCATCAGGGGTCCGTTCTCTCCCCAACTCTCTTCCTGCTGCATATAAATGATCTGCTCATTCCCGGTATCTACGGGTATGTAGACGACAGCACAGTTGTCGAGAGAGGCTATGGTTGAGCGTGTGAGTCTCACACTACAGGCAGTCTCCGAATGGTGCGATACCAATCTCATGAGATTTAACGCTTCCAAAACACAAGCGTGTTACTTCACCACTAAAAGGAGCCCACTCACACTGGCTCCTACTTTCCGGAATGTATGCTTGGAGTACACTGCCCGCCTGCAGTTGTTAGGGGTTGAATTTTCTTCGAACCTCAACTATGGGCGGTCCATTGAGTCCAGAGCCAAAGCAACCGCAAGGAAACTTGGTGTTCTTCCAAGGGTGCGTCGGTGCTTCACGCCGGGGCAGCTATATATAATGTGCAAGTCCGGTCGTGCATAGAGTAGTGCTGTCACATTTGGGCTGGTGCTGCAAAATGCCATCTGGCAGAGTTGGACTCAGTGGAGAGACGTACCTGGCGTAGAGGCTTGTTGGTGATCGTGATTTGGTTGAAACCCAGCCTCGATTAACCTCGAGCACAGGCGCAGAGTAGCCAGTCTCTCGGTATTCTATAGGGTACATTTCAGTGATTGGGCGCAGGATTTACACGCTTTAATTCCTCCCTCTCCTTTCCACAATCGGATAACCAAGTGGTCGGTGGGTCTTCATCCCTTTGTTGTCGATATTCCATGCATTAGAACCAAACGGTTTGCTTCGTCTTTTGTAATGCGTACAGTAAAGTAGTGGAATAATTTGCCAGCCTCTATCTTTCCGTCCGAATACAATCTGGGCGTCTTCAAGGCAAGAGTGAATAAGCTTTTGTTACGCAAAGCAGTGCGATTTACCATCTAAGGCTGCATCACCACTTACCAACAGGTGCGATTGTGGTCAAGCACTAGCTTATAGTAAGTAAAAAGTATCTCACAATTTTTCATAACAATTTTATTTTTACAAAAACTTAATTTTCATAATTGAATTAAAACACAATGATTTCTTATATTTACGCGAACACTACACATTGAATAAAACTATTTTTACGGATTTTATCGCGTTTAATTTACTTATTTTATATTCCCGACGTTTCGGTTGCTTTCCAGCAACCGTGGTCACGGGGGACTGAGGTGATTGACGTCCCGATGTCAAAGTTAACCCGGAGTACCTTCAGCTTTTTAATTATTAATTTTGGTCCGATCTACGCAGAATGAACTAACTGTGTCTTGAAGTCTTACAGTGGTATGCTTGGGTTTAGTTTTAATTTTATGAATTACAGGATCCCAAGCAGGTGGTAGTACCCAGCCTCCCTCTCTATTGAAATTAGGATGTTTTTTAATTTCAATAGCCTCACGTATCATCCTTGGCAGGAATCGATGTTCTTTCGCGAGGACTTGTGGTTTATCAAATCTAATGTAATGACGGGGGCCGTCTAGGATATGATCACAAACTGCAGACTTCCCGGAACGTTGGTGCTTCACGTCAGCTATGTGTTCTTTTACGCGGGTTTTTATTGATCGTTTTGTTTGCCCTATATATGAGAGACCACACTCACAATCAAGCTTGTATACTCCTGCATCTTGTAGAGGAATATTGCACTTGACGGATGGTAAGAACTGACTAATCTTCTTCGGCGGCTTGAAGAATGTTCTAATAGAAGCTCGCTTCAAGATGTAGCCAATCTTGTCTGTGACACCTCTGACATATGGTAGTACAGCAGGCACACGCTCGACTGTGGCCGGCTTCACTCGGTCACTGTGACGTAGGCGCGGAACCCGAAGCTTGTTGTCGTGCAGAACCTGCTTGACGTGCTGAAGCTCGGCGGCCAGGTGTTTGCTGTCACAGATCCCTCGTGCTCTCTGCAACAAAGATTTGCCCACGGTAGCTAACTGTGAAGGGTGATGGTGGGATTCACCGTTTAAGTATCGGTTTGTATGGGTCTTTTTTCTATACACAGTGTGACCTACGGTGTTATTAGGATTTCGAATGACTAACACATCTAGGAAAGCTAAAGAATTATTTGCCTCTAACTCCATAGTAAATTGAATTTTAGAGTTTATGGAATTAAGATGTTCTAAAAATGCAGTTACTTTGTCTGATGGTAAAATTGTGAAAGTATCGTCTACGTACCGCTTGTAGAAACTTGGAGTTACTGGAGCCAACGTTCCGGGAAGTCTGCAGTTTGTGATCATATCCTAGACGGCCCCCGTCATTACATTAGATTTGATAAACCACAAGTCCTCGCGAAAGAACATCGATTCCTGCCAAGGATGATACGTGAGGCTATTGAAATTAAAAAACATCCTAATTTCAATAGAGAGGGAGGCTGGGTACTACCACCTGCTTGGGATCCTGTAATTCATAAAATTAAAACTAAACCCAAGCATACCACTGTAAGACTTCAAGACACAGTTAGTTCATTCTGCGTAGATCGGACCAAAATTAATAATTAAAAAGCTGAAGGTACTCCGGGTTAACTTTGACATCGGGACGTCAATCACCTCAGTCCCCCGTGACCACGGTTGCTGGAAAGCAACCGAAACGTCGGGAATATAAAATAAGTTAATTAAACGCGATAAAATCCGTAAAAATAGTTTTATTCAATGAATTAAAACACGTTTAATCGTGTATACTGTCGTACTTATAAATACCAAAGTTGACCACTACAATCCAGTATAGTAAAGCGGAGGAACGCGATATCTCGCTGTTTTGTTAAGTTTTTATGCAACACCAAAGGTTTCGTACACAATATTAGTAGTGATGTCAGTGAATTAAATTAAATGTTTACTGTTAAACGAATCAAAATGAAGTGCCATATTGTCATATTTGGTTTATCATACCTATGGAGCCATGCATGTGAGTGAAATTTTTTTTTTAGAATTATATTGCATTTATTATATAAATGATTTATTTGCACGAAGTTATCAGTACAATTAACGTTCGGTCAAAGATCGAAACGTTTGATGTACAATAGAAATATTGTTATATTTATCATTACAGCCCTTCACAAATCCACTGCTGCATTCTTACCAGGCCGTCAATCCATCTAGTGAGCGATCGCCTTACACTTCACCTACCGGTACGAGGCTGCCACTTAGGAACCTTTCCTCCCCGTCGGTTCTCGATTCTTCAAGCTATACGGAAGGCTCTTTGCCACTTCAGCTTGAAAATCCGTTGGGCTATCCCGGTTACTCTGGTTATGCTGCGAATATTCTCATTTCTAAGTTTATCACTCAAAGAAACCCTTAGCGTAGCCTTCTCCATAACTATCTGAGCGACCTTTAGCTTTCTCATACGGCCAGCAGTGAAAGACCACGTCTCTTATCCATAAGTCATCACTGGCTTGTACAATATTTTTTAAAGTTTTGAGATATAGCAATATTCTAAAAACAACTTATGCATATATAAATTCTAAAATAATAAAAAAATCTCAAACCATACTATACTAACACTAGATTATGTTTTAATACGCAAGTAACTTGATTGTTGTGGTTTTCCTGGTTTATTTTAGAAGCGGTTTGCAATATGAAGGTTGCTAATGGCCGCGAAAGTATCATTAATCAGTATTTATATGACATGCACGACTAATCTTACGAGAGAATAAGACTTATATAGCACGTGTTGTCTACAACTGCTTTTTTGTGGACATTTGAGGTAAATTTCTTATAAAGGAGAAACAACTTGGCACCTATAGGACTATTAATTAAGAGCAATGATTAGGTTATTCAACAACTATTTCGGTATCAGTAAAAGTTCAGACAAGAAGACATTTTTACAATTTTTTCAATGCATCATGAAACATACGTGACGATAGCTATGTAAGATAAAAAATAGATTGAAACAAATTACTTGGGGATTATTTTTGCATAATTAAAGTTTAATAATCACATAAACAATCATGATATAGGTGCAATTATTCGTAATTTAGCACAGCCACGATCTGATGCCACTATTAAAATCGTGAAGAAACACTGAACAAACTTTTACAGTCTATAAATAGTTTACCAAAGGAAAGATTAATAAAGAAAGCTACGGACATGTAGAAAGAATGAATGAGGCAAGATTGATAATTTGCGATATATTGGAGATGTACAAAATTAAGAGTACCCTTAACCAATGAGTATATATGCATTATGATGTGAAAGAAGCGAGAAATATGTGACAGGATCGTGCCAAATGAAAGTACGTAGTCTTTGCCTTCCCCACTGGGTTGGTGTGAGAGTTTATGTATGTATGTTGTATGTATTTAATTTTCCAATATTATTCGATTTACATGCATGGATGTCTTGTCCTTTCCGCCAATGGTAAAACTATTTTTGAAATCAACTTATAAATACAACAAAAAGAGAACAATAATATAATGTATTTAAGACGTCAACTGGAAGAAAGAAAAAGCTAAATTATTCAATAGGAAAGGTCAGATAAATTCTAAGAGTTTTGTAGTCTCTAAGGACTTTTCTTGTTTAATGAGAGTACTTTTAATGGCAAGATGTTTTAAAGTCGAATTGCTTGATTAGAAGAAGATTTGTTTGAAAATATGGTAACGTTGATGGGAGTTTTAAAGTTTAGCACATAACACAAAAGGATTTATTTTCCTACAAGTAAAAAAATTTACTCTTATCGCATTACGTCTGTATTGTACGTTAATATTGTGTCAGTTTCAGAAACTTGTACGACGCCACTTGGAGAAAGGAGTGATTGTATTTCCCTCTACAAATGTAATAATTTGTTGGCTGCATTTGAAGAGCGGCCTTTGAAAAATGAAACTATTAGATTTCTTAAGCAGTCTCAGTGCGGGTTTGAAGGATATGTGCTAAGAGTGTGCTGTGGGCCGTTGCCTATATATAGGTCAACAACGACGACATTTTACGAAGTTTCGTTCACTCACCAACTACACTAGCGACTACTAACAAACTAGTGAACATTGATCTCCTCCATAGAATGCCTCATAGCGAATTGCCTCACTTTAATAGTAGAACAGATGTAGCTGTTTTATGGTTGAATAGATGGACTTGAGAAGGAGTAGTAACAACTCTACCATCCTAAAATAACAGCGTAATACCACTGTGTCATACAGGGAGTTACAAGAATCGGACGCGGACCATCTCAATCGTTGGAGGTGATAACGCATCTGTATTTATTTTGATTGTTAATCTAAATTAGATAAAGGTGTCTATTAGCAAAGGCATGCACTATCCCGTTTGTTACTCTTACTTGTAAAAACGGGTTGATCGTGTGCTATAAAAATATAAAAAATCGAGTATTATTTCCAAGATTTTAGTTAGCAATAGAGTTAGTAATGTTACTGTTTTAATTTCTTCTTTCTTTTTTATTTCAAAAGTCTGTTTTACATAATGATTTCTTATATTACGCGAACACTAATTGAATAAAGCTAATTTTACGGATTTAATGGCGTATTGTATTAAATTACTGTTACAAATTGTAATTTGTGGATTTTGTTAAAATTATTTTCTATCGCTTTCCGAAATATTTCTTTTAGCAATATGCGATTATGCTTGTATGAAAATAAGAACGTCTGTTTGTTTCTCAGCCTATCCCGTTGGCAACACGACCAACGTTAACAAACATGAAAGTGGACCCAGTGTCGCCGGAGGACTCATTACCAGCGCCACAAGGCATATATGCCAAAGATATAAACGGAGGTGTATTATACGGTGAACAAATTACAGCCTTAGATGAATTTCCATGGATGACGTTATTGGGATATAAGACAAGTTTTTTTTTAATAGGATAAGAGTGACAAACGAGCACACAGTCCACCTGATGGTAAGTGGTTGCTGTGGCCCATAGACATCTGCATCTATCTTCGATTAAGAATCAAAATGCAGATGCGTTGTCACCCGTGAGGACTAAGATGGAATGTCTCGTTTCCAGTAAAAAGGGTCTCCGGTTTTCTACACTCACCATACGAAACACATCAGCGTTAAGCTGCTATTTTACGCTGGTATTCTATGAGAGCGTGGTCCTTCCCCGGTCGAGCCGACCCATTCGTGCTACAACCATAATATAGCTGCAGCATGGCTCTACCACGTAAAAGTAACAAGTATTTCATACATATGTCGATTGATAAGATTTTTTTTGTTAATGTGATTGTGAAATTTGGGTGTGGCAGAAGAAGCACGAGAGTAAAATAAATGCTGTAGAAATGCCGTCATTAAGGAGTTTGTTAGGGGTGACTGTAAATGAGAGGGTGAGAAATTGTGTTATAAGAGAAGTGTGTGGTTTGCAAGACGCTAGTCGCAGCGTTTTTTTGCAAACACGATTAAGAATGGAATTCTTCGGTGATATAGTCATTCTAAAAGAATGAATGAGGGAAGAGTGACATAGCAAATGTATTTTGTGAAAGTGAATGGCAGATTCAGCAAGAGCTGCCCGAGATGAAAGTTTATTGACCAAATTAGTGCTATATTGAAATGGTTTAGATCAAGAGAACCCTTACTCGGCGAGCATGTCGGTATAACGTGCTAAATGGAAGTCCGTAGTCTCTGCCTATTCTTTTAGGTGACAGACATGAGTGTGTATGTATGTACGTGTTTTTGTCCAATACAAATAGGCTGTTTATAACGGTAGAGATTATCATTTAATATCTATATAATTTCTTGGATAAACTAACATCACCGTAAGAAAGTCGAATTTGATTTGTATTTGTTTTAATAGTTCATATAGTTCTATTCTGTTGTACTCTATTCTATTCTATTGTTTGTGTTAAGCACAATATGCAAATTATTTTGCTTTTGACAATTCCGTGGTTATTATATATAACAATGCAAAATATTTAGGTACTTTGTTTTTTATTCAGAGAATAACAGAATGAAGTATCAATATGGTGGAGTACTGATTAACAAACGACATGTTCTGACTACTGTTCATTGCGTCGTTGGCAAAATTGAACAAGATGATGGAGAATTGTAAGTAACAAAATCTCAGAAAATTAAAAAAAAATGATTTCTTTGGGGGTTATTCAAATAGTAAAAAAATTTTGGATGATAAAAACCCCTGGGAATGAGGTAGTCGCTACCAAGCTATTTCAAATTTGTTTTGTATTGTTAATTGTTTAACATGAGTATATGATTGTCACTTAAAAAAAAAGAGATGTCCCGCTGGGTTTCTTGCTGATTCTTCTCAGGACAGAGGTATTTTCCGAACCAGTGGTAAATTAAACATAAGAAATACTTTCAATAATAATTCTTTATAATCTATGAGTCTATCTATCTATATAATAAAAATGTTTCTGTTCCTGTTATTAATTCATAAAAATAATTTGTTATTACTTTTTATACTAATTTAACATTTTTGTTTTACAGGCAGCACGATATTCGAACAGACATAGATTGTATAGATCGTAACTTCAAGTAGTTCCTTCGAGTAGTTCTTTACATAAAGTTCTTTAAATAAATTCCCTCATTAAAAAAAAACAACTAAAAAAGAGAACGTACTCAACTGTTATGGTATGTTTTTTTGTGTGTATGTGTACACTTTTTTAATAAATATTTATTTAGGCTATAAACCTCAAGTTAAGTTTGGAGAAAATGTTCCACATGGTTAAAAATAAGGGACAATTTTTTTTAATGTAATTTTTTTAAACAATCATACAAGTTATTACCCTAAAATTATTATATTCCTTAGTCCATTAAAAAGGGTGAAAAATAGAACTTTAAATAGAAAGTAAACTCTGACTTCAAAGAACCAAAAAGAATAATCTAAAACTGTTGAACACCATGTAAATCCGGGTAAAGTTTGGTACCTAGTGTTTTTATTTCGCGTATCCCAGTAAGCTGTTCGTTGTGCCTAAAGGTCTTTTCATATATGTTGAAATTATTTAGGGTTGAATACGGATGACGTTTAAAAAATCAGCTATGACCTCTAGTTGTTGCTTTAAATGTTTTCGTTTTATAATCATTTTGTCAACTAGTGAGTGTTATCAGATGATTTACGAAACAAAATCGTGGTCCTTAATTTCTAGCCTAGTAAGTTCAAAGTCACTATAGTGCGAAGGAAAAGGTTATGCTCGGAATTTCTCTGCGGAATCAAATCCGTAACGAGAATATTCGCAGAACAAGAGTAACTGACATAATCCAGTATTAGTAAGATGAAGTGGCACTGAACTGGTCATATAGCTCGAAGAACCGGATGTGGAAGAAAGGTTTCTCTAGTGACAGCCTCGAACTGGCAAGCGCAACGATAGTCTACCCATCACTATATGGAGTGACGATCTGTTGTAATAAGTCAAGGGATATAGGAGACTCAGGATCGTATTTTCTGGTCAATCATACGGGAGGCATACATATCGGCAGTGAACATGTTCAAAAGTTTTCTTTTTTGTTCACACAATGAATTGTATCACGTAGATAATTTACGTTAACGTCGTGAACTTAGCCAATGCCGCCAAGAAGAAAAACTGGGTGTATTGTTGTCTTTGGCTGCCGACAAGGCATTTGGGACCTTCTTTGCTTAATTAAAGTCGGACCATCACGTTAAATTTTGGCATGTTTATCACAGGGATATTTCAAATACCCGTAACAGCGTTGGTCTAGTATCCATCACCCCATCTAGTGTCGTTAAAGACGACTTTGGGAAATATCAGAAAGATTTGACAACTGATGACAAACCTCGTAACCTCGGACTAACAATACATACCTTACGTCAGGATTAATGCGTGAACTATGGCAACCCACTTATTTTAAAAGTAAAAAGAGTGAGCCAGTAAATGATTGATGTATGAATTTAATGCTTGAAGATGGCATTAATGACAGCAACAGGCAATATTTTGAGTTGACAACTTGATAAGAGATAAAAAATACGTGTTATGTGTTGTTCCTTGCATTAATCTCGGATTCGTTGGGAAAAATTTCTTCTGAGTTTAATCACATAGAATATTATTTGCGACTTGAAATGACTAGAAGACTACTATACAAAATTATGAATGAAATAAAAATCTAATTGATACTACTCCATCAAACTAAACTCAGTGTATTTTCTTGGGTATTTAACTGGGTATTTTCCTCGATCAAGGTTAACAATTTTTATTTATTTCATTTGCAGGTACCCTTAGCCCAGTAAAGATGAAGCTTGGTATGCCTATATTCAATAAAGCTGAATGTTTAAACAAATATAAAAAACTTGGTGTCATCTTAACCGATAAACAATTATGTGCGGGTGGCGCATTTTCCGAAGATGCATTGAAAGGAGATTCTGGCGGTCCATTAATGAGAGAGAGGCGTGGAGCTTGGGAAACAGTTGCCGTTGTTTCATTTGGGTATAGATGTGGACCAGAAGGTTGGCTCGGCGTATATTTTTCTGTTGCCAGTTATTTAGACTGGATAAAAGAGACCATGCGCTCCACCAACGTTTAGTAATTTAATGATTTTGGACTGCTAGTTTGGTAGTGAAGTGTGATAGGTTCATAATAAAAATTATAACTATTGGTATTTTATTTTTATCATATTAGATGAAAAGGTCTATCCATATTTTTTACTAATTAACTACCATTTTTATGTGGGGTAATATTTGTAACTATTTAATATATATTTTCAAAATAATATTTGTTAAACTATAAAATAATTAAGTAATAATCGTTAGAATTTTAAAATTTTGCTGTTTTTCGTTTTCTTGATTTTTAATCATTTCGAAAACATATATCATTAGATACATAATAACATTCTACTGGATTTAAAAAATAAATAGAAAATTTATTAAAAATGCACCGGCTTACACGTAGTACATAGAAATTCATATTTGTGTTATAATTTTTTTAACTTAAAATTGTAGCTTATAAGAAAAATACATGATTAATTTGATTATCAAATTTAGCAGTCAAGATGACGTGGACATATCCGTACAAATGAATAGAAAAAAATATTTCAAACAGCGGAGCTCTAAAAATGGTGTATTTAATTAATACTTATCAAAGGAGGTGCGTTTATGAGTGCGAACGTTAAATGCCTTCTATACGCGAGGAAATAGAGCGTAAATTTTAAATGGTAGCTCGAACATAGTCATTAAAATTTCCCATTCGAATTCCCATGCACAACAATGCTGCATACCAACCTCTGCTGCAAACCAACCAACAATTTCGTCTATAGTGGTTTCAACTGTGGTAATTACTTTTAGTGAAGGAGAATATTAGCAAGCCTTGAATGATCTTGGTTGGCATTTTTTCTGCATCCTTTCATATACATCATATCGGAAAACATAATATTTCTCTGTCATTTCCTATACTCGTATCTAACATCACGCAGGGGACAAACTGGAGTGATGGATACCACCTTGTAAAACTGTTATTTCGTTTCATGTAATTTGAAAATTTTAACGAATCGTATTCAGTTTTGAAGTGTTTTATAATTTAACGTCGTCTCTGCCTTGCACCATAGCCCTTAATTGTTACCTACCGTTACGTTAATATAGAAATGTAATTGATTGGTACTCGTAGGCACTTTATAAGACATCGTCTTGTGGAGACCGCCTAAAATAAATTATACCCTGATATCTAAATAAATATTATAATATTACAAGAATCAAACAACAAGTAGATAATGGTGAGGGGTGGTGGAGGTACCATTAACAGTTTTTAGGTGCGAAATACCTCATAGTATGTGAGTAAAGCCTCTTCAATTCGATTTACAGGTTAAATTAATAATCAATATTTATTTAAATTTTTGTATGGAAAACATTAAATGGTTGGAGCGAATTGTTCTGAACTGTTAGATGAGCAGGCCTCGTTAAACATATCTCACAGTAGAAGAGATCGATGATGTTGGTGACATATATTTTTATATAATATATTTTCTTCCAATTATACAATAAACATCTTTAATATTTTCATCTAACAAACTGCATTACAGTTTGTCGGCGGTAGTTCTCGTCTTACATGATTATGTTTATATAATCTGAAGTATAATTTATTATACATCTACCAACATTTATTTTATTTTTACATATTTAGTACAAAATTTGTTATGAGGTCCACATCAGCCAAATATTAAAATGGTTCCATTACTTTTTGAATTGTTTTTTTTACATACATACTATACATATACATATATTATACACTAATTCAACACACACTCAAGCAGCAGCACACATCGCATGTAGATTGCTAATTTTAACAGTACGTAACTCGTGGCCTGTGGCGTACCTTTATGGATACAATGATAGGTAATGTTTTCTTAGAATATTTTTTAAATGATTTTTCGAGATAACTTTACTACAGTTGCTTCATTTTAGGGTTAATATACTTAATATTTTATTGCACACAATTTGTTTAATCAAAATTAATGAAATATGTATTGAAATTACACCAAATCTCTGAAATTGTGGGTATAAAATATGTACAACATTTACTATAACAAAGATAAGGATTTACTGAATTCCTCAGATACAACTTAAGCTGTCACCAATGGGTATTCTTAACTTCATAATTATAGTTAAACGTCCTGTTATTTAGCATATTTTAGATACTTTAAAACACATTTAAAATTGATTTTGAAGTAACATAGTATAAGTAAGTATATTTCATAAATTTTATTTCATACATATTTAAATCGTTTTTATATCTTTAACGGACCTATTTGCAGTGGTAACGAATACATAATAAAATGAAGCGGGAATTGGGGAACCAAACGCAATTAGCAGACGAGACATGAAAGTTAATGTCGTTAATCCTTAAGCGAATTGCAGGAGGAAATTGCGCCCTACTTGTGAACGAATTGCTTGATTGGACACTGGGTCGATCAGTGACAACGTAGACATTTAGTGTAAATAAAATATCTGTGTCACAAGAAGCCATAAAACGTGTGCGTATTCGATTAAATTTAAGAAGTTAAAGCAAGCCTTGTGAAGATGTAGAAAGTATAAACTCTATATAAAATATTTTAGTTCATGTAGTTCTATTTCGTTTATTTCTAATGTATATATTAATCAGTTAATTTAATTTTTATTCTTACATCTATTTATTACAAAACTACAGATAGAAAGTCACTACTGCAACCTATTAAGACCTGCAACCATATACTATCAGTGCAGTTATGTTTATACCAGTTAGAACAAAAACTAATGCCATAAATTACATTTTAATGGATTTATGTATAATATTCACGTAGAAGCATATCTTATACATCTCTTCTACCCAGTGAATTTATTGCTGGTTCAAAAAATTAACAATTTGAATTTTTATTGTAAAGAATTTTTCCGAATGATGCGATAACATAATAGGATAGAATAGAATATGTATATTTATATACATGTATATATTACATTGTATAGTACATTTATATACTTCACAGGAAAATTTTATCTCTTTTTTATAAGACATGGAAATAGCATTCAATGCTGAACTAGGCAAAACCTGTATGGGTGCATATGGCGTCACTCCACACACAAAATTGACATAAATTATTTATAAATCAATTAATATTCAAAAACTGAAGGTGGTCGGGCTATTACATAGGGACGTCAAACATCTTAATCCTAGCTTTACAACATATTACAAAATATTATTAAGGAAAGAGTTGGGCGGGAAATATGTCATTTTAGAAGCGCTAGACATATTTCGGATTTTTTTATTGCTTTGCATTTTTAAACTTAATTCCCACCATAAAAAGTTTTATTGCCATTGCAACTAAGCTAAGCAGAAAACCTTTTGAACAATATTTGTGATTTGTGAATTGCAATAATTTGAAATTCTTCCTGCTCCGCGATCACGCCATAGCATTAACAAAAACCATTTATTTTGTTGACAGATTCACTTCTTGAATAAATTCAAAATAGTTTTTTGTTTTAGCTGTCTTTGTTATATTTTTAACTGCATGCCATATTTTTTGTGGTTATTTCCAGCATCTTTTATTTGATATTTTTCATAAGCTTTTTTACCTTTTACAGCGATGGGTTACAGAAATTTCCATAACGAGTGTAGGTAATTTTAATTACATCACTGTTTACGTATTTTCTAATTTATAATGTTTTTTTTTTCTCTATTTTCCATACAGCCTAAAATACCTGGGGTGGTTTTTAGATTTATATTTCTTTTACGGTTGTTTCACCGTTTGAGAGTTTTTATTTAGAGATCCACTCTGATCTTAGTTTCAAGGAAGTAAGTTTGAGCGAACTCAGCATTAAAGATTCGTAAACAGGAGAATTAGTATGTATCCGAGTACAGAAGCAGAGTACGAAACCTGTCCAATTGCAGAGTGGTGTAAGACAGGGTGACGTTATATCCCCGAAACTCTTCACCGTTGCATTGGAAGACGTTTTCAAGGTTCTGGACTGGAAAGGATACGGTATTAACATCAATGGCGGGTACATCACTCACCTTCGATTTGCCGACGATATAGTCCTTATGGCAGAATCGCTGGAGGACCTAAGCACTATGCTCAATGACCTCAATAGTGTTTTTCAACCGATAGGTCTTAAGATGAACATGGACAAAACAAAGATCATGTTTAATGTCCATGTCACACCTATGCCGGTAGTTGTTGGGAGCACTAAGCTCGAAGTTGTTGACGAGTATGTTTACCTGGGACAAATAGTCCGACTAGGTAAGTCAAACTTCGACCGAGAGGTCAATCGACGGATTCAACTCGGTTGGGCAGCGTTCGGGAAATTACGGCACATCTTCTCGTCAGGTATACCTCAAAACTTGAAAACAAGACTGTACAACCAGTGCGTGTTGCCAGTGATGACCTATGGAACTGAGACGTGGTCCTTCACTGCTGGCCGGATGAGGAAGCTCAATGTCGCTCAGCGAGCTGTGGAGAGGGCTATGCTCGGACTTTCTCTGCGTGATAAACTTAGAAATGAGAATATCCGTAGTAGAAACAGAGTGACCGTCATAGCCCAACGGATTAGTAAGCTGAAGTGGCAGTGGGCCGGCCATATAGCTCGAAGAATCGACAACCGATGGGGAAAGAAAGTTCTCGAGTGGCGGCCTCGTACCGGCGGATGCAGTGTAGTTCGTTCCCCCACTAGATGGAGTGACGACCTGGTAAGATATGCAGGAAGTCGATGGATGCAGGTGGCTCAGGACCGTGCTTTATGGCTTTCCTTGGGGGAGGTCTATGTTCAGCAGTGGACAAGTAATAAGGGCTGTAATGATGATGATGATGATGAAACAAGAGAAAAATTTATAATTGAGAAATCGATTACAAGTTGATTCTAATTAGGCTCAGTTCTCTTTTTTTTTAAGAGAACAAAGGCTAATTATAATTTTTTTTTTAATTAGTCTCAGTTCTCAACAATTAATTATTGTCAGTCATTATGTGAGTAAAGTAATTACGAATTTGTTTCTGCAAACATAACATAACTGGTAATGATGACTAAGATATATAAATATAACTATCGTGGTTGCTGGAAATTTTGTTTTTAAAATAAATGATCAATACGATTAAACGAAACTAAGTTTTACGGATTCTATCTTAAATTTAAAAATATTAATTTTTGGTCTGATCCACGCAGAATGAGGTAATAGTATCTTAAATTCTTGTAGTTGCATTTTTATTAGTTTTGTTTTTATTCATTATGACGTGATCGTATCGTACGTTTACGTGTTCACAAACTGCATACTTCCCCAAGCGTCGGTTCTTCACATCAGCTATGTGTTCTTTTACGTTAGTTTTATTGATATTTTAGTTTGTCCTATGCAAGAGAGATCACATTCATAATCAAGCTTGAATATCTTGCAGAGGAATATTATGCGTGACCGAAAAAAACTGTCTGTGGTAGCCGTGGTTAACAATGACATTCGGACGTCGAACACCTCAGTCCCCCGTGACCATGAGTGCTGTGAAGTACTCGAAACGTCGGAAATTTTAAACAAGTTAATATACTTGTAATGTAATTTGTAGTATATGCGTAAATATAAGAAATCATTATGATTAATACAAGTATGGCTGGACTCACGAGTGATAAAAGATTGAGCGGGTAAAAACTAATAATAGGCAGCAATATTTAGGTAATGTAACCTGAAAAGTTATGAAGTTTATTAACATCAATGGAAATATTTATGACTCCTGTTATAACAATACTGCATAAGCGATTTAATTTTTGCAAACTCTCATCCATAGAATTTAGTAACTGATCTAAGCTAGAATCTGAAACAGAACGCTAGAACTGCGGTGACACTGCAAATTTTTATAAGAATTGAGGTTGCATCAATGAATGGAGACTCTTCAACAGTAGACATTTAGACAAAAAAGTTATCCAAATCACCTATATATAAGTCGTAAATTAAAATTAAAATAAAATATATCAAAATGAAATGATCTACGAGTATATCAGTTAATGCGATGTTAACTTCGTGTACTAAAATAAATGTTGTAAGTCTTACATTTATCAAAGGAATATGAAAATACAAGGTTTTTTTATAGGATAAGGGTGACAAACGAGCACACAGTTCACCTGATGGTAAGTGGTTGCTGTGGCCCATAGAAATCTACATCTATCTTTGATTACGAATGAAAATGCAAATGCGTTGTCACCCGTGAGGAATAAGATGGAATGCCTCGTTTCCAGTAAAAAGGGTCTCCGGTTCTCTACACTCACCATAAGAAACACAGCAGCGTTAAGCTGCTAATTGACGCTGGTATTCTGTGACGTGGTCCTTCCCCGGTCGAGCCGACCCATTCGTGCTACAACCATAATATAGCTGCAGCATGGCTACGTAGTAGCTACCTACGACGTAGGTGACCCACTCAGGTCCTGCGACAAGAACGTGCGAAAAAGATCATGGTCAAACGATAGTCCAGCTTCACAGACTGGTAGGATTGGAAGGGCATCGTTTATTATAAGCTTTTACCGCCGGGCAAAGCTATCGAATCCAATCTCTACTGCCAACAACTAATGAGATTCAAGCAAGAAATTGAGAAAAAACGGCCGGAATTGACCAACAGAAAAGGAGAGGTCCTTCATCATGATAACGCGAGACCACACACATCTTGGGCCACTCAGCAAAATAGAGAGAGCTTGGTTGGGAAGTGTTAATACATCCACCATATAGTCCTGACCTTACACCCTCAGATTTCACCTGTTTCGATCTCTTCAGAATTCTTTGGGTAGTGTTAGGTTAACATCAATAGAGGACTGTTAAAACTACTTGTTGCATTTTTTAATCAAAAATCTCAAGATTTTACAGCAACGGAATTATGTCACTAGCTACAAGATTGCATCGATGAAAATGGCAAATATTTATTATAATTACATGTAATTAAACTTTGAATCATTACGAATCGTCTCGCGCGCAGACTTGACGACTTTCAGCCTCCCGAACAAGCCGGTTTCCGAAAAGGCTTTAGCACCATAGACCACATACATACCCTTCGGCAAATTGTACAGAAGTCCGAGGAGTACAATTTGCCACTATGTCTGGCGTATGTGGACTATGAGAAAGCCTTTGATTCCGTCGAAATTTGGGCGGTGCTGCAGTCCCTTCAGCGATGCCAAGTTGACTGTCGGTATATCGAAGTGTTGAAGTGCTTGTACAGTAGGGCTACGATGGCTATCCGAGTACAGAACCAGAGTACGAAACCTATCCAATTGCAGAGAGGTGTAAGACAGGGTGACGTCATATCCCCGAAACTCTTTACCGCTGCATTGGAAGATGTTTTCAAGCTTCTGGACTGGAAAGGATACGGTATCAACATCAATGGCGAGTACATCACTCACCTTCGATTTGCCGACGATATAGTCCTTATGGCAGAATCGCTGGAGGACCTAAGCACTATGCTCAATGACCTCAATAGTTTTTCCCAACGGATAGGTCTTAAGATGAACATGGACAAAACAAAGATCATGTTTAATGTCCATGTCACACCTATGCCGGTAGTTGTTGGGAACACTAAGCTCGAAGTTGTTGACGAGTATGTTTACCTGGGACAAATAGTCCGACTAGGTAAGTCCAACTTCGACCGAGAGGTCAATCGACGGATTCAACTCGGTTGGGCAGCGTTCGGGAAATTACGGCACATCTTCTCGTCAGGTATACCTCAAAACTTGAAAACGAGACTGTACACCCAGTGCGTGTTGCCAGTGATGACATACGGAACTGAGACGTGGTCCTTCACTGCTGGCCGGATGAGGAAGCTCAAGGTCGCTCAGCGAGCTATGGAGAGGGCTATGCTCGGAGTTTCTCTGCGTGATAAACTCAGAAATGAGGATATCCGCAGTAGAACTAGAGTGACCGACATAGCCCAACGGATTAGTAAGCTGAAGTGGCAATGGGCCGGCCATATAGCTCGAAGAACCGACAACCGATGGGGAAGAAAGGTTCTCGAGTGGCAGCCTCGTACCGGCAGGCGAAGTGTAGGGCGTCCCCCCACTAGATGGAGTGACGACCTGGTAAGATATGCAGGAAGTCGATGGATGCAGGTGGCTCAGGACCGTGCTTTGTGGCATTCTTTGGGGGAGGCCTATGTTCAGCAGTGGACTTGTGAAGGGCTGTAATGATGATGATGAAACTTTGAAAAAATGTCTTGAATTTGTATATCAAAGACGAAGAAACTTTTTCCCTGACCTTATATTAACCTTATATAATGGGGGTTATTTGCATGCTATTGAAATATTTTTAATTTTTTGTCTGTATGTCTGTCTGTCAGAGCTAATCTTCGAAATGGTTGAGCCGATTGTGATGAAACTTTACGAAGAGATAGAGATCGATGCCAGGAAGAATTTGGGATATTTTTTATCCGAAAAAGTTAAAGATTTTTTTGAAAAATTAATTATAATATTTTTCTTGAAACGGTAATACCTAACTACTCGTATAACAAATTGTCATGCCATGTAATAAATTCACATTCATTTGTAAAAGTTTTCGCCTCTGAGATTCCTTATAATTAGTTATTGAAACGAAGTTCCTTAACGCACGGTTCAAATTTGTCGGATGGGGGCTAGGCGAGAAAAAGTGTAAGATTTTTCCGTCATGACCCCTTTTCGAGAGGGGGCAAACGAGCATGTGGCTCATCTGATTGTAAGTGACTACCTTCGCCAGATGCGTTGCCGGCCTTAAAAACATGGAAAAAATATGGAATAATACCCATCTCTCACGCACTTTTTCTTATATTACCATGAAAGAAATATTATTTTAAAGGACGCTTCAATTTAAAAGACGTTAGTAATTCATTTATTGGTATTTGTTAATCAATAATCTAATACGTTTATCAATAATAATATACTACGAAAGGAACTTCGTTCCAACCGAGTGTTCCACGACACTCATGTATGTTTTTTTTAAAGAACTAAGGCATGACACCATTACGCGTGTACAATAAGCGTACCTATACTTCACAAAATAATGTTTTAGAGAATTTTGCATTCTTACTTAATCATATTTTTTATAAAAAAATTTAATAGGTACGTATTTTTGAAATAAATGAAGGAAAATGCTTACGTTATTTCTATCGTATCACAGAAACTGGTAAATCCAGAAATGACGCATGCATGCAAACCAGATAGAAATAAGTAACGTTGGACCGTCTATGTAGTGAATACGGATAGCAAATAAATAGAAAAGAAGATTTATTAACATGTGAATTTTTAATTTAGGTACATAGAATTTTTTATATAGAACAACCGTTATATTTTTTAAACGTTTTGTATAAAATATCCGTATAAAATGATTAAATGAAATATAATTTATACCATGAAGTATGTTATTAATTGAATAGTAACTTCAATAATTATTTTATACATAACATATTTTTTCACAATCAATTTACAAGCACAAAAACTTAATTTTAATAATTTATATACTTAAACCACATTTATGTGTTCATTGTTTTTAAATTTTAAAATTTTATTTTTTTATTTTTGCAGACGGTACAAACGCGAATCTTGATATGTACTTATAAATACCGAAGTTGACCTCTACGCTCCAGTATAGTAAAGCGGAGGAACGCGATATCTCGCTGTTTTGTTAAGTTTTTTATGTAACACCAAAGGTTTTATACACAATAATAATAGTGATGTCAGTGAATTAAACTTAATGTTTATTGTTATACGAATCAAAATGAAGTGCCATATTGTCGTATTTGGTTTGTCATTCCTATGGAATCATGTATGTGAGTGAAATTGTTATTTTTTAAGGATTATATTGCTTTTGTTATTAATATGATTTATTTCTACGCAGTTATCAATATCATTATCGTTTGGTCAAAGATCACGTGAATCGTTTTGCTGTACAATAGCAATATTCTAACAACAATTTATACACATACAAATTCTAAAATATTAAAAATCTAAAACCTTGCTATAAAATGACATATAAAAAACACTAGATTACGTTATAAATTTTAATATACATGTAACCCGATTGTTTCTCGATCACTTTTTCCTGCTTTATGTTAGAAGCGGTTTGCATTTTGAAGTTCGCAAACTGCCACAGAAGCATAATAAATCAGTATTTATTTGACATGACTAATCTTATAAGCATAAAAAGAAAAAGACAAATATGTAGCAGGTATTAACTACTTTTTTGTGGCAACTTGAGATAAATTTCTTATAAAGGAACAACAGCTTGGTAACAATAAGACTTAAGGACTTAAGTGTAACAATTAGATTATTCAGCAACTATTTCTGTATCAGAAATAATAATATATCGCGGGAAAAATAATAGTGATGATTATAGTTCAGATTGTTAATTCAAATATGGGAATAATTGTGCAATTTCTTCTACACAATAAAACATACATGACAATGTAAGATAAAAAAACATTGCGAAGTGTTTTAGTTAAGAAGCCGGCGAGGAAGTCATTAATGTTTCATAATCACACAAACAAATATGATGTAGGTGCAATTATTTGTAATTTAGCACAGCCACGATCTTAAAATCGTGACGAATCACTGAACAAAATTTTTAAGTCTATATATGGTTTACCAAAGGAAAACTTAAGAAAGGAATACTTCGGTGATTGGGATACTTAGAAGTAATAAATAGGGAAGGAGTGATAAATCAAGTTTACACTGTATAAGTGAGTGGTGTAGTTGGCAAGGGACGTACTACATGAAAATTTTTGAGTGCTATAAGCACGGGCCATCGTATCACATCTATATATTTACACTAACCAACTCTTTTACTGTGTAGTGTATGACTTTTTTAAGAAAAAAACATTTTTTAATATTTTTTATTCATGTATGCAATGTTGATTAGCTTTTCCCCTATAGATATCATGTATATTGCTATTCTTGGAGAACGGAGCATCCTGCCACACTTACTTATTTAGTTAAATGCATGTCCCCGAAACAAATTTTTACTATGTGGTGTATGTATGACCTTTTTAAGTAAAAACTTTATTTTATTTTATTTACCGATGCATTGATTGTTAGCCTTTTTTCCTTATATGTGTCTTATAAAAACCATTTTTCAAATCAACTTACAAATTCAATAATACAGATAAACGCTTAGATTTTAGTAAATTTTTAAGGACTTTTCTTGCTGAATGTTAAGTGTTCGTTCGTATTTTTTGATGACAAGATTTTCAAAAGTTGTTTTTCTATGTTCCAATGTATTACTTCGTTAGAAAAAGCCTTATTAAAATGAGGTAACTCTGATGGGAGTTTTTTTTTTACAAAACAATATAGAACAAGTTATCATCGTAATAATCCTGTTGAAAGTAAAATTGTTCCTTGATGTTTCTGAAGATTTTGTATTAAACAATAAACGATTTCCGGCAAAGGCAGCTTGGGAGCTAAGTTTGGTTTCCTCACCATCATCATTTAAGCCCATCAGAAGTCAACTGTTGAACATAGCCCTTCTCCAAGGAATGTCACAAAACACAGTCTGCATTCATCGACTGGCTGCATATCTGATCAGGTCGTCAATCCATTTAGTGTCCCTTCGACTGGTGGTCTGACGTTCGAATCTGCCGTTTGAGTTGACTTGAGCTTGTCACATACATATACTTGTATTATGTACATCTTAGTCTATCTTCGATATTATCGTAAGGGCGCATGGGTACCTATCTGTGAGCGTTTACACTTTATTACAACATAAATATTGTACCACTTATTGAAATGGATATTGTGTCAGTTTCAGAAACTTGCACGACTCCACTTGGAGAAAGGAGTGATTGTATTTCCCTCTACAAATGTAATGATTTGTTGGCTGCATTTGAAGAGCGGCCTTTGAAAAATGAAGTTATTAGCTTTCTTAGGCAGTCTCAGTGCGGGTTTGAAGGATATGTGCCAAGAGTGTGCTGTGGGCCGTTGCCTACAGAGAGGTCAACATCCAGGGTAATTTAAGATGTTTCATTCATTCTTTAGAGTCTATGAAAAGGTTACTGGTAAACTTTGACCTCCTCCATATATTGCCTTATTGAATATTTGCCATAGTTGCCACGCTTGATAGGCGGGTTGGCAACTGCAGCTTTTTTATTTTATTGTATTGTTATCAAAAAGATGGTACGGTGATCTCCTGTTACATTCCCCGCCGTCACCTCTAACGACACTTATTGGATGATATGGGGTTACGGAGTCCACTACAGTAGTTTAAATATTACTTTATTATCGTTTATATTTTTATTAGTTGGCATTGTGAAACCGTTAAACATATATTGCATCAGTTTATGAGTGTCCTACTGCTAGGCATGGGCTTTATTTTATAAGAAGCTGATGGAGCGAGAAAGTTGCAGTACGAATTCTAGGACGTAATATTATTAAAATATATTTTATTTCTCACATGTGAAGATTTTCACACGATATTTTCTTGCTTGGACGGTTAAAAGAATCTAAAATATTCTGGTCCATTTATCTTTTAAATTAGGAATGCGTTGTAATGCATTGTTTTAACTGATTGCCATTCATAAATATTTAACTTCTACTATTTTACTACGCACGCCCACATTCATAAGGGTCGCTAGGTTACAAAATTTAGATAGTTTGTAGCGCGTTTTCCCGCTGACCATAGTGTCCCGCTAGTGTCGCTTCGTTATCAATGACGGAACAAAAATATTCAAACTTCGAATAGTATTAAATGGTGCGGTATTACATTTTAAGTAATGAAAGTTTACATGGCGCGCAAAGATTATGCGAAAGTGAGTCTACCGCGGCAAGAAATTAACGTACGTGTCCAATCAAAGAACAATTGACAGCTAATGAAACTATTCATGTGTAGTGAGCGATAACTTAAATAATGAATATGAAGATTGCGCACAGAGGCTCTATACTATGGCCTGCAAACTTTCTGGAACTATCACCGTTAGACTTTTATCTGTGTACGAATTCCACAAACAGGATCGTGCGTACGCGTAGTTGTTGCCCATAAATCACAATCAATTTGAGGTAATTTTAAATAAAAGTGGAAGCCTTATTTACTTGTATTTTCAAAAACTGTAATATCGATATATCATTATTTATATATTTCAACGTAAAATTAAAATTTGGCTACTCTTTGAATAATAATAATAATAATCTCCTCGACCGATTTCGGCCACGGCGACCTCTTCAACTCCGATCCTGTCGTTGGTGTGCTCGTGCATGGCTAACGTAGCCGATCTTATTTACAAATGTTCGCGAGCAATGCGGGCAGGTGAGCACATCATTACAGAAATTATAGTTAATCGCACAAGGTGGGCGTGCTTTGAGTTCATTACGTCGGGCATCCAATTCAGAGCAGCGATTCTCCTCAAACATTTTGAATAATAACTATGTATATAAACAAAATCGTATGCTTGTTTCTCAGCCTATCCCGTTGACAACACGAGCAACGTTAACAAACATGAAAGTCGACCCAGTATCGCCGGAAGACTCGTTACCAGCACCACAAGACATATGTGGCATAGATACAAATGGAGATCGAATATACGGTGGACAATTTACAGACTTAGACGAATTTCCATGGATGGCCTTACTAGGATATAAGACAAGTATATATCTATTTATAAAAAAATAAACATTTTGTTAAAGTGATTGGGTGTGGCAGAAGAAGCACGAAAGTAGAGTAAATGATATAGGAATGCGAACTTTAAGGAGTATGTTATGGGTGACTCTGAATGACAGGGTGAGAAATTGTGATAAGGAAGAGTGTGCAAGAAGACGATAGTCACAACGTGTTCTTAAAAACATGATTAAGAAAGGAATCCTTCGATGATTTGGTCATGTAGAAAGAATGGGTGAGGGAAGAGTGACAAAGCAAATGTACATTGCATAAGTGAATGTCAGAGTTGCCAAGCCACTTATGATTCCCTTGGGATTCCCGAGACGGAAGTTTATCGAACAAATTGGCGATATATTGAAGATAGGCCAAATTAGGAGTACCCTTACTCGCCGAGTATGTATGCGTAGGTGTATGGATGTGAAAGAGGTTAAAGAGGTGTGACAAGATCGTGAAGAAGTCCGTAGTTTTTGTCTACTCCTTTGAGTGACAAGCGTGAGTCTTTATGTATTTATCTATTTTTGACCGTTATACGTTACTGTTTATGTCTTTTAAAATATAAATTCTTGAATAAACTAACATTTCTTTAATTCACTATCAGAAAGTAGTGCTTGACACGTATTTATAATTTTTTGTTGTCGCCCAGTGTTTGAAATTAATTCAATCTGTCAGTAATTATTTGTTATCAATATTTTAAAATTCTTTGGCGACTTGTATTTACTCTGCGACTATTGGCGTTACAAGTTATATAATTTACTGTACATATATCATAGTATCACATATTATATATAAATTTTAGCTTTCTGCTCTCCTTTTCCATATTATAAGCTTTAAATATGCCGAATCTCCATGTACTTTGTGCGGGAAATATGCAAAAATCGTTACATAGTTTTCTCTTCACGTGTTAATATATAACACAAAGAGTCCCACAAAATATGCAGACCTTAACTATTAAAAGGTTTAAAATATTTCTTAAGCAAAAATTGTCTAGTAAGGGTTATTATACTACTAAAAAGTACATGACTGATAATAACCCCTGCGAATGAAGTGATCGCTACTATGCTGTTTTTAAATGTATTCATAATAATTGTATAAAATATTATAAGGTACGTGAGGATAATATGGTCACCTTAAGCTTTGCCGACTTATAAAACCAAAACTAGGAGTTGGACAGAGGCAAATACACAATGTCGTATACTATAACCAATAAAGAAAAAAACTAGCAAACAAGCCTTGGTAATAATTAGCAACTCTTCGAAAAATCAACTTAAAAAAGCTAACTATAGTACGTGAGGGTAATATGATCATCCGGTTAATATGGTCACTTTCTTATAACTCAAAAACTACAGCGTCGTTTGCATAGAACGCTCTGTGATAAGATAGCTCTTGATCAGTCTATCAAATAATAAAGGGTCAAAAAGACTCTCCTTTATCGACGCCATTTTGACAGTTGATATTATTTTAAAAGTTTTAGTCGATTTTTGTATTGTGTAGTGTAGTTAGTTTTTTTAAGTAGATTTTTCAAAGTGTTCCTAATTATTTCCAAAGCTTGTTTGCTATTTTTTTCTTAATATATTAGTTATAGTATACGACTTAGTATTTTTGTCTCTGTTCTCATCCTAATTTTGGTTTTATAGGGTGATAAAGCTTAAGGTGACCATATTAACCTCACGTACTGACTATAATATCAACTGTCAAAATGGCGTCGATAAAGCGACGGCCTCTTAACCCCTTATTATTTGAATGACTGATGAAGAGCTATCGTATCACAAAGCCATCTATGCAAATTAGGCTGTAGTTTTTGAGTTATAAGAAAGTGACTATATTAACCGGATGACCATATTACCCTCACGTACTCTATTGAAAATTATGCTTTAAAAAAGTCCCGGCGGGTGTTCTTGCTGGTTCTTCCCAGGACAGAGGTTTTTTCCGAACCAGTGGTAAAAGTAAAACATGACTTTCAATAAGTATTAATAATTAGTATTACTGTAATCTATATTGGATGAAAATTATTCTATTCTATTCTATAAAATAATATAATATGCGAGTATACATAGTTTAATGTTCATAATTTAAGTATTAGGCACAATTTGTAAATTGTATTGCTTTTCTTAACTATATAACAATGCAAAATATTTACATTGTTTTTATTCAGAGGAAAACAAAATGACGTATCAATGTGGTGGAGTCCTGATTAATAAACGATATGTTCTGACTGCTGCTCATTGTGTCGTTGGCGAAATTGAACAAGCTGTTGGAAAACTGTAAGTGTAATTGTAGTATATTAAACTGTACAAAAATAACCTGTTATTACTTTTTATACTAATTTAATTTTGCTTTTACAGGTCATCTGCCCGATTGGGTGAATACGATATTCAAACAGATATAGATTGTATTGATCGTGACTGTGCAGACCCTTATCAAGAAATTCCCGTAATATCGGCTCATGCTCACCCTGGATTCGTTGATGGAAAGAAAAATAGAGAGGATGATATTGCTTTAGCGCGACTTGCCCAGCGAGTGAAATATACCTGTAATTATTTTATTAATAGTTTATTTCATCAAATACGTTTTATTTTTAAGTTTCAAATTTAATTTAAAGCATTTTTGACACGCATAATATTTAGTAATCGAGGGAGCTCCGGGGGCTTAGCACGATTCTTCAGATATCGATGGCTGGTGCAAAAATCTAATTGTGGATTAAATTTTAAGGTTAAAATTAGCTAAATACAATTTTTTAAAATTTATCGAGAATCACACCACTGATATTATGGCGGATAAACATCACATAATTTCATTTCAAAAAAGAGAGGCAACCTTATTCCGTATATTAAATGCCCATTACTACTACCACTAACTAGGTTAATGTAAAAATGTTAAGTAATAACCACTAAGAAATGCTTTTAATAAATAAATATTTCTTTTTTTGTTATTATAGATTACGTTCAGCCAATCTGCTTAGTGGACAACAGCTTGCGTCTGGATGTTGGCTCTGACGTATTTGTGGCTGGCTGGGGGAAAACCTTAGCTGGTATGTTTAAAAGCTATTAATTTTATGATTTTGCGATTTTACTGAAATTCAATTATAAAATAATTCAAAATAATATTTCCTACACTGAATTATTAAAGTAATTATGGGTTATAATTAATGTCTGATTTGTGTGATGCCCATATTATCCACTAAAATGCTAAATTATTAAGTGTTTATTGGTGACAGTTTTATTCAAGTATGATTTCATGTAAATATCTATCTTTTTTTTAATAATATAGGGTGACAAACAAGCACACAGTCCACATGATGGTAAGTGGTTGCTGTGACCCATAGACATCTAAATTTATCCTCAATAAAGAATCAAAATGCAGATGCGTCGTCACCCGTGAGGACTAAGATGGAATGCCTCTTTTCCAGTAAAATGGGTCTCCGGTTCTTTACACTCACCATACGAAACACAGCTGTGTCAAGCTGCCATTTTACGCTGGTACTCTGTGAGAGCGTGGTCCGTCCCCAGTCCAGCCGACCCATTCGTGCCCCAACTATACAACTAATATAGCTGCAGCATGGCTCTACCACGTATAAATCTATCTTCAGAACTATTAAAAATTAAAATCTCGAACAATAATTTTAACTGCTTTTCAATTTGCTTATTTGTTACTTTACTTATATTTTTATATTCATTCATTAATTTATACAGCTTATCACTAGTCCACAGGTGAACATGGGCTTTCCTCGAAGGTTGCCCTAAAATATAGTTCTACGCCACCTGCAACCACAGACTCCCTGCATGTTACATAAGGCTCTTACACCTATTAATTTATGTATATTCCTTTATTTTAAAAAACTAGACTGTGTTACTAGCTCTTAAGTTTAGCCAACTTCACAATAGGAGAAGGTTCTCAATCCGAATGTATTTTTTTTGTATATTAGACAATTGTGAACAGATTTAATAATCTTTTTTTAAAATACTTAGGTTATACCTCAAACGTAGTAAATTTGAAGACTAAGTTCCATAGGGTTGAAAATAAGGGATAAAGTTTTTAATGTAACAATAGGATGGTCTTGTGGCTCGAAGAACGTGGTCGCCAATCAATCTAGTGATGAGTCGCGCCCAAAATTGCGCTTGGCTGCCACTCGAGAACCTCACATTGGATGTTGGTTTTTTTTTATAGGATAAGGGTGACAAACAAGCACACAGTCCACCCGATGATGGATCATAAACATCCACATTTATCCTCAACTACGAAACAAAATGCAGATGCGTTGTCACTCCTGAGGACACAAAACACAGTAAAAAGTGTCTACGGTTCTCTACATTCACCATACGAAACACAGCAGCATTAACCTGCTATTTTACGCTGGCATTCTGTGAGAGCGTGGTCCCACCGCGGTCGAGCCAACTTATTCGTGCTACAACCATAATATAGCTGCAGCGTGACTCTACCACGTATATGTATCAGTTGATCTATTATTAATCAATTAACAAGGGGTATATCCTTCAATCCATATTTACAATTTTTATTTACTTACTTTGCAGGAACTCGTAGCCCCGTAAAGTTGAAGCTTGGTATGCCTATATTCAATAAAGCTGAATGTCTAAACAAATATAAAAAACTTGGTGCCATTTTAACCGATAAACAAATATGTGCGGGTGGCGCATTTGCCGAAGATGCATGCAGAGGAGATTCTGGCGGTCCACTAATGAGGAAGAGGCCTAATGGAGCTTGGGAAACAGTTGCCGTTGTTTCATTTGGATATGGATGTGGACGAGAAGGTTGGCCCGGGGTATATTCTTCTGTCGCCAGCTATCTAGACTGGATAAAAGAGACCATGCGCTCCACCAACGTTTAGCCATTTTGTGAAATATTTTAAAAGTATTAATGATTTTGGACTGCTAGTTTAGTAGTGCACAGCCAGTGACAGGTTCATAATAAAAAAATAAAACTATTGTTTATTTTTTATTTTAAACATAATAGATGAAGAGTTTTATTCATATTCTTATGTGTTAATTACATAAATGATATATATATATATATACATATTATAATATAATTACGTTTATATACAGAATTATATTTTTAAACTATTTAATATACCTATGAGCTTTAAAGTTATTAAATGATAATCATCAGAATTTTTCAATCTTGTTGTGTTTCGTATTTTTTTCGTTTTATAGTGTAGGTTTTATGGTTTGGTAATTAAAATCTGGATTAAAAATTTCACATGAAAGATAAGTATTTGAAAAACATTGCTAAATCTAAGTATATAAATTTTATAATAAAAGCCACGGTGCAGTTCAATAAAGATCATGTTGCTATGGGACTTATATAGGTCCCATGGTTATGGGTTATATATTATATAGGTAGTCGGTACTCGGGGATTATAGACTTGACGGTATGAGTATGTGGTATAGTTCAAACATAAAAGGTAAGTACGTAATAACATATTAATTTAATTGCGCTACTTTATACTTATTTTGCATTTAATGTTGTTATTGATGGAAACTCGTGTGTAGGTATTATCATAAAAACATTATAGAGCATTGGAGTTCTAACCATTATATAAGATGTAATTATGAGAAACACTAATGATAACGATGTCTATTGAATTATCGATTAAATTCATTGACATTTTACAGCATAATAATGATTTCATTACATTTTTTAAGAATAAAACTATAATTTAAATAAATTATTATCGATGTGTCAAAGAATCTGTGGCAAGATTCACGGTTGAAAGTTGAGTGACGAAGGTTGTAAGTAAGATCTTTTTTGTATGTGTGTTTACGTGATATCTTCGCAGGTTGTGAACCGATTTTGATGATATTTTTTTTATTATTAAACAGGCTTTACATCAAGGGTGGTCGTATTAAATTTTAAAGAAAAAATTTCAACCCTAAGGGTATCAAATAAATAACTTATTTTTTTAGCAATTCAAAGTCAGTCTTTACTTTTTGTCAAAATTTATAAATATAATAACGATCAATTAAGATCGAGAAAAATATGTGAAAGAGATTCTCGAGAAACGCATATTATGAATAATCCCTTTATATTGTAGCTGTTAGTTTGATGTGATGTTAGGCCCGCCACATACATACGGAATTCCGTTTCGAGATTCCGTTTCGGAATCCCGAACGGGTCGGCCACACACATACGGAATCCCGTTTTGCCCGCAAAATTACGAACGGAAAACTACCTTACGTGTGTGACGGGCCATAGGTTTTATATAGATTTGCTGCGTTCGGGATTCCGAATCGGAATATCGAAACGGAATCTCGAAACGGAATTCCGTATGTATGTGACCGGCCTCAGTGTGAGCTCAAGCTCCGAACGATAGGCAGATTTATAGCTACAGATTCTTCCTTTTTTTGATGCTATTGGTAAAATGCTGCTGTATTTATGAGTTGCAGTTAGTATCTACTTCAATCATTAGTTTACTATGTGTTGTATAAATTGTGATTGTATCAACAAACAGATTTTGTATAAGTTTTGGTTAATGTATTGGTGTGATTTTTTTAGCAGTTATATATTTATTCTTATAGTCTTCACTCTATTGTGGCAAGTCACAATGTCTTAAAAAAGGTACGTATGGTAATGATTTCTTATATTTACGCGAACACTACACATTGAATAAAACTACTTTTACGGATTTTTTCGCGTTTAATTAATTTATTTACATAATTTTTATTAATTCCCGACGTTTCGGGTGATTTACGAAACCCGTGGTCACGAGGGACTGAGGTGATTGACGTCCCGATGTCAGAGTTAACCCGGAGTACCTTCAGCTTTTTAATTATTAATTTTGGTCCGATCTACGCAGAATGAACTTACTGTGTCTTGAAGTCTTGCAGTGGTATGCTTGGGTTAGTTGGAAGTATGTCGGGTGTGACTGAATGATAGGGTGAGAAGTTGTTTGGTAAGAGAAAATTGTAGTTTTCAAGAAGATTTTGTGACCAGCTTTAATAACCACAGAAACGCTTCGGTGGTTTGGATACGTAGAAAGAATGAATGAGGAAAGGGTGACAAAGTAAATTTACGAGTATGTTGCAGAAGTGAGTGGTAATGTTCTATATTTACTTAAGATATAATTCTATACAAAATGGAAAAAAAATTGTAAAATTATTCGAAATATTATTTTTACAGCATCCTTTGCACACAAATGGAAAAGTGTAATAAATTTTAATGATATTATCAAATGGGGTAAGGTACCCAAAAGCCATCTCATATACCCACACTCCACAGAACAAAGATATTCAATTAGTCGTAGCGTATCATTTGCATATATGTGTCACCAACAATCAAATTAAGTGGAGCAGTGACAATTCTATGCGCATAATTAAATCATTTACCCTTTTAAAGTTATGTGTGCCTGGTGACCGAATATTATTTGGAAATACTTCCACCTTTCAAACAAACGTATTGAAAATACTATGCATATCAATATACTTCACATAAGTCTAGAACTTAAACAAATATATAAGATTCATTTATTCTTATTTAGGATTAAATATTTGCTAGCTTTTTCTTAAAAAACCTTAATTATAAAAAAATATTGTAGTTAACACATTTAATTTTAACCTGTTAATGATTACAAGTAGTAAGTATACGAGTATGTTTTGTTACAGTGTAACTTGTAGTGTAAACTTCCTTAAACTTATAGCCCCCTGAACCCCCTAATTAATTTCCTAGACAATGGCAAAGCCTAACTGCTTAATGAAAAAATTAAGGTTTTTATTTATTTAAAATATAATCACTAAGCACAATATTTATTTAATTTAAATGGTGACTAGTAGCAATTAATGCGAGCGCATAGTCTTCGATGCTGCAACATTTACTACTATATTTAGGTATAAGTAAGTTTACACCAATTATTTTTTCAGGGACTTTCACTTTTAATATTTCATTCATTCATTACAGCCTAACTTTTGTCTGCTGAACATGGACCTCTCTCATAGAAGGGATATTTTCTATAGTTGCTACGCTTTGTAGGGTCGGCAACTGCAGTTTTATTTATTATTTGTGTTTGTATCGATAAGATGCTGCTACACACTCCTTTTCATTTCCTTTTCAACTTATTTTGTGTTGGTATCAAGAAGACGTTGCCGCACGTTCCCGTTTCATTTCCTTCTGTCGCATCTTAAGAGCCACGGGATGATATGGGTTCGTTGATGTTGTCGCTACACGGCGCCATCGTGATCTTGTTGCATTCTAATGGCGGTGGTGTGAATGTTATAAAATTGTGACAACGATTACTAAGTAGTTAATATGGTGATCGCGATCTATTCAGTTCCATGTACTTCCATGTCGATTTGAGAAAATTGCGAAAAAAACGAAATTTTTAGAGTTTATTAGAACACCACTGTATGTGTGGTTCTCGAGTGGCAGCCTCGTACCGGTAGGCGAAGTGTAGGGCTACCCCCCACTAGATGGAGTGACGACCTGGTAAGACATGCAGGAAGTCGATGGATGCAGGTGGCTCAGGACCGTGCTTTATGGCAGTCCTTGGAGGAGGCCTATGTAGAACAGTGGACTTATGAAAGGCTGTAATGATGATGATGTATGTGTCTTTACCGTGTAGTGGCGGTATAAAAATATCTATCGCCCCAAATCGTCCCATTGGTGTCGTTAGAGGTGACAGAGGGAAACTGAAATAAGAGATGGGCAGCAGCACAACTCAAAATAATAAAAAAACTCAAGTGTGACAACGACGACAAAATCCCCCCTATGAGGGAGACCTATATTCAGAAGTTGACTGTTGTTAGCTGTGAAGAGGAAGGTATGTGTCTGATGTCTTTTATTAATGGAAACTGAGGAAACGAGTTTCCTGTCGTCGTTACGCGAGTTTGACACTGTTGTGGCTAAAGAAATGATATTCGTCCTCGCCGTTACACGGGAGTTAGAGTGAGCGGAGTTAAATATGTAAAGTAAATTAAAAGTAATGTTACAGCCTATGTACATCCCACGGCTGGGTAATGACCTCCTTTCATTTGTTAAAGAGTTATGAACCGATAAGTCTGCTGCGCTGCTCTAATGCCTATTGTCAAATTTCTCACATGTCTTCGAAATATTTTATTGTTAGACATGCGACCTGCATACTCACGATGTTTCCCTTTATCGCCGAGCACGTGGTAATATAGCACTAAAAATTGCAATCAATAATTTCAATGGTGGCCCGGCGCGGTTTTCAAACCTGGGTTGCTCGTGTGTTGTGAAATTTAGGGCGTACGCTAAGGCCCTGAGTTACGCCTGGCTCACGAGCACGAGCACGAAGTTATTAAAAAAAAAAACTTGGATGCACTGCTTAAATACCTGTGAAAAGTTTTTTACGTTTGTGACACATTTACATTATCATTTTCTGAAGTTTCTTATTAAAAACAAAAGTAAAACTATGTTGCTCGAAAACACGTTATAAATCAAAACGGTTAATACATTCATTTATTCCTTTGGAAGATAACAAATACGAATAGGGGAAACTCCAATCGGAATCTAAAAATTACGACAGTTTAAAAGTAGGCATCATTTACATAAAACTACTATATTGGAAATGATATACTCTCAATGTGCGCCCCATTTGTTTGTTTCATATGAAATATATACGACTGTAGTCGCTATATTGATTAAACCAACCCCCAGTGTTATTTTATTTGTGTGAAATGTGCCTTCACTACTGGCATATATTTTGATATTGTTATCAGAATTAAACTGGATTTTCCGTAATTACTGCATAAGAGTATTGAAACAGATAACACAAGGTTAAATAGTTCATCAATATATCAGTGAAACCGTCGGTGAAGCCCCGTACGAACCTAGACACTTTCATACATAAATGTATTTTTTTTATAGAATTAGGGTGACAAACGAGCACACAGTCCACCTGATGGTAAGTGGTTGCTGTGGCCCATAGACATCTGCATCTATCATCGTTTGCGAATTAAAATGCATATGCGTTGTCAGCCTTGAGGACTAAGATAGAATTTTTTTTAAATGCCTCTTTTCCAGTAAAATGGTTCTCCGGTTCTCTACACTCACCATACGAAACACAGCAGCATTAAGCTGCTATATTACGTTGGTATTCTGTGAAAGCGTGGTTCTTCCCCGGTCGAGTCGACCCATTCGTGCTACAACTATACTATTAATATAGCTGCAGCATGGCTCTACCACGTAAAAATATGTATGTGTATATGTATGTGTATATATTTTTTGTATTATTATATTCTTTTTCACATATAAAATTCCGAGGTTTACAGTTGTCAGAAACAAAATCAATTTAAACGTCCTTTTCTTTTTCTATATTTGAAATTAGCGTACGAGTGTCCGTCACGCAGCCTCTTGCTTCCTACTTCTGTGCTTGCACTGCTGCGTCCCTAGCTGAAGGGTATACGTACTCCCAAGTATAATGACAAGCCGTGATACTTTCCTCCTCAGAGATGATAACGCATCTGTTACCTTATTTGCTTGAAGTTAGCTGCAGGTGTCCATAGACTGTAGTAGCTACTAATCATTGTGTGGACTGTAAGTTCGTTTGTCACTTCTGTTTTATAATAAAAAGTGTTAAATGTTGAAAAGATATTAAGTGCTAAACATATTAAACGATTTTGTGAAATCTAACTCAAGCTCTTACACGAAAAGTAACGTCTAAACGAATAATTTGTGGCATTTTATACGTGTACGAGTATAATGCGTGGCTGACTTGAATTGTTTTATAATATTAGGTGGCAGTAGTAAACTGTAAACTCTGTGTGGAATACTGGTAAACTGGCACCAGTTTACCAGTATTCCACACAGAGTTTACCAGCATAATGCTGCTGTGGCGTGAATTATAAGTAGAGACCCCTTTTACTGGTAACGCGGTGTTCCATCTTAGTCCTCTAAAGTGTTAACGCACTTGCATTTTTATTCTTTGCCGGGAACTGAATTGTCTACGAGCCACATCATCCACTTACTGTTATAACAAGTGGAAAAATTAAAATTTTTGTACAACCGACTTCAATACAAATAAAATGAGAACATCGTTAATGTAGTCGAAGTAAATTAAATACGCATTGTGATTTCTTATATTTACGCGAACAGATAAGAACACATAGCTGATGTGAAGAATAGACGCTCCGGGAAGTCTGCAGTCTGTGAACATGTACAGGATCGCCCCCGTCACTACATTAGATTTGATAGACCACAAATCCTCGCTAAAGAACACCGATTCCTTCCAAGGATGATTCGCGAGGCTATTGAAATCAAAAAACATCCTAATTTCAATAGAGAAGATGGCTGGGTGCTACCATCTGCTTGGGATTCCATAATTAATAAAATTAAATCCCAACCCAAGCATACAACTGCAAGACTTCATGATACTGTAAGTTCATACTGCGTAGATCGGAACAAAAATTAATAATTTTTAATCTGGAGGTAGCCGTGGTTAACTATGACATTGGGACGTCATACACCTCAGTCCCCCCCGTGACCATGGGTGCTGTAAAGTGCTTGAAACGTCGGGAATGTAAAATAAGTTAATATACGCGATAAAATCCGTAAAATTAGTTTCATTTAAATAAATACGCATTATTAAAAGTCAAAGTCAAAATACTCATTATTAAGGATAACTCAAAAACTACTGGTCAGATCTTGATTAAACTTATATGGGACCACACGAGAAGCACCTGCTTTTAAATAAAAGAAGAACCATCAAAATCGGTTCACCTAGAAAAAGTTCTTGGTAACACAAAACAATTTAAAAAATTACGGTCGAATTGGGAACCTCCTCCTTTTTTTTAAATTGTTTGAAAAAGCGTGGAGAGTAACCGAATTTTTCCTAATCCGTAGATTGATATAAAAATGTCTGCAGACTCCGAATCCAGCTGTAACTACATATAAAAAAGTACCATAAAAAATTATTAAAAATTAATTATTTTCCTTTAATTAAGTCATTTTCAGTAAAAAATAAATTACATAATTAACACTCAAATATTTGTGAATAGTTATATTAAAAAAATTACTTCGATTGTTAAAATTTTCGATTGGCGGTTGTCGGCTAAGTTCACCACTCATGATAAAAAATGTTTTTCTTTGTTATGTTTTTAAAAATCTAATTACTCTGAAAGGACTGTGAAGTACAATTAAAAAATTAATTAACTCAGAAATCAAAATCCGTGGAATTCAACTCAAATTCCGTTATGACGATGAAAAAATTCCGCAGATCTACGGAAAAATGCGTAGATTTGGCAACGATGTAGAATACATAACAGATTGAGAAAATAGGGGTTTGTTAAACATGTATAACAGTGAGCAAATGTTTGTTAATATATTTTGTTTATTATAACAAACATTTGCGATAACCTTAGTGATAACCGACGTTAAATATAGTCGCCTGTTAGGCGCTTGCATAGAGTGCATGTATGAAAAAATTATATTCTTTATTATTCAAAACGATAACTATCATTATTTCAATTCAATTAATATCGCTATCAGTACGTATAGTCTTTTCGGTGATACTTTAAAACGTAAGTGGTTGCTGTGACCCATAGACATCTACATCTATCCTCAATAAAGAATCAAAATGCAGATGCGTTGCCACCCGTGAGGACTAAGATGGAATGCCTCTTTACCAGTAAAAAGGGTCTCCGGTTTTCTACACTCACCATACGATACACAGCAGTGTTAATCTGCTATTTTACGCTGGTATTCTGTGAGAGCGTGGTCCTTCCCCGGTCGAGCCGACCCATTCGTGATCGATTTCATAAAGATAATTAACTTTTATATTGAAGTTTCACATACAAGAATTGGAATCATGATAGTCCTCGGGCTAAGCGTTCAATTTTGTCACAGCAGGTTAGTAATCCGGGTCGCATACCGCCGGCACCAAAGAAATTGCTGTTTTATGCGCTGATGCTTGGCGGTGAAGAAAAAAAATGTGAGATTCAATTTGAGTTTTTGGTCATGATTTACCCAAAATTTTTATTTAAAACAAAACGCGACTGTAGTGGTTAACTAAAAATTGCCATGTTCATCAGAATGTTTTAGTTTTAAGTAAGTACTTTATAAAGTTTTGTTTGTTATCTACGATGTTTCTTCATATGCCCGTAAAAGTCATCTGCTTGAATTTTTATATTTATTAATTATTATTGAATAAGCAGTCTAATTTAAAAGTTTGAGAACTAATTGGTGCATTGTTTACAAAGCAGAATTTTCAGATGATTTTAAGACTACTAAGAATTAGCATAAAAAATATACAGTTTTCAAATAGGCCTTGTATGATGGTAATGACGACGAAGAGAGTTATTTAAGCTTAAGCGAAGAACTTGAAATTTCATAAAGCGTTGAAAAAGGCTATATAGTATAAATATCACACGAAGTAAATTGTTATTTTATATTCATATTTATAGTAAAGTAAAATGAGTTGCGAACTTTATACGTATGTGGATAGATAGCCCGCCACTTGTGTTGTGAATCACGTTGTGAATCAGTACTTTTCAATTTATATGATTAGAGTGTCAAACAAGCTAATAGTTCTAATGATGACAAGTGGTCACTTCACGGACACTCTCACTCGACGGACAGTTGCAACCAATTTTATACAAATAAAGCGAACATTTAGTTTTAATTTTGAAATTGTATTTCCTATTTAAATAATTTATTATGAATTTTCATGCGAAAAATAAAATATTTGTTCTTTATTTGGTTTTGAAGAATAATATTATATACACACCGGCACAATTAGCGGAACAGAAAAAAAAGTGAGACTTTGAGATAATAACGCATATATTTGACGAAAATGTAATTAGACACAAAATAACAAATTGATTAACATCTTTTAACAACGACTTTGAAAAGTCTTCGTTATTTTTTATTGAAAAATAAAGAAATTTGAAATAAGTGAAATTTTTAGATGATTATGAACCATCACAAAAAATAAAAAAAAAGTAAGCATTAAATGATTTAACAATAAAATTAAAGCAAAATTAATAACGAGTGTTTCCCCCTCTTGCTCTGATTACGGTTTCCATTCGTCTGGGCATGCTACAGATTATGTTATCGATGATTTCTTGAGGCAACCGCTCCCACTCCTCAAGTAATGCGTTTCCAAGTTCATTCTGATTGTTGGGGGGTGGCATTCTGGATCATTGATTCCCTTCTTTTAAGCAAGTCCCAGACATACTCTATCGGATTCATATGGGGGGAATTTGCTGGCCACTGCATCACCGGTATACCTACGTGGCTCAGATATGCCTGTACCGATTGTGCACTATGAGCACGAGCATTATCTTGCATTAGAATAAAGTCGTCACCAATAAATGGGGCAAATGTTACAACATGTTCTTCTAAAATGTCTCTGATGTATCGATCTGCTGTCATGGTCCCTCCTGTGACTATCACTAACTCCGTGCGAGCTCCCAAACATATCCCTCCCCAAACCATAATCGAGCCGCCACCATAAGCCACTGTGTGTTCAAAATTAGACTGTATGTGGCGTTCTCCTTTGCGTCTCCATATTCGCTGTCTCCCATCGATCTGTTTTAAAATATACATATACAACCCTAAACCAACTTCTTCAAATCTCCTGCGAACTGTACGCTCACTTACTCGTACTCCTCGAACGTCTTCCAGTTCATTTCGAGCTTGTACAGCCGTTAATCGCGTATTCCTACGAACTCCAAGTTGTAAAAAACTGTCATCTCGCCTCGATGTACATCTTTTTCTACCTTGACCCCTCCTCCTCACAAGAGAATTAGACGATCTGTACCGCGGATGGTGTACTGGATGCTGCGATGAATCGTTGATACTGGTCGTCGAAGCCTTGAGGCAATCGATCTGTAGGTATGGCCATTTCTTCTCATTTCATCAGCCCTAATGATTTCCAGTGATGTTAAGTCAGGCACAATAAAGAGCTTTTAATAAACAAAATTGCCTATAGAATAACAAATTTATAAAAAACCATTAAGTGCAATTTTTCAAAAAAATTACAATTACGTAGTTATTACTCGAACAAGTTGACAAAACGTATTGTTCGGGAAAATAAAACAAATGAATGAAAAAAGTGTATAAGTCATCTAATTTTCTATTTTCAAATTTGACAATAAATTAAAAAAATATCATAACTGGCCAGTTCCTCAAGTAAAAGATTTTAAAATCCTGCTTTTTTTGTGTTCCGCTAATTGTGCCGGTGTCTATATATAAAGGGACTGCACATATTTTTTTGTTTCTGAACAGGTTATACATTTGAAATAAAAAAATTCTACTAACTTACTTTACTCAAAACACATACAATATTATATGAAACATATATATTATGGTATATTTACTCTATAAGATACGTAGAAATTCATAGCAATGTACATAAATTTTTACGTTGTTTTAGGTTGTCATTGCATAATATTTACAATTTAAATTTAATGAATCAAATAGAAATAATTTATCCTTTAAATCGTATGATAAAAGCTATTATACTTTTATGTACATTTCATACTAGCTGTTTTTAATAACTTAATTTATTTTTTATTATAAATCTTGAACTACCTAAGACGTATTAATTCGATTATATTTCAGATCCTCCACTATGTTGTAACTATTAACATTTCTTAATAATGAAAGATATAATTTGCATAGGCAATAAACAATGAAAATTATTAATCTGTTATATAATAAAATGTAAGTAAACAAGGGAAGTGGAACCATCGCATAAATTTATAATTGCAACGGAGCAGGGCTCGGGCGGCGCGGCGCGGCGTCAGGCGTTATTAACTTTTTCCCGCACCGTCGACGATCCAGACATTCCTCTCGCCCGTTGGTCAGCGTTGGAAAACTTTAAGCCGTCATTAATTTTATGGACTTTGCAATGCGGTACGAACACTATAGCCCATATACCTATTATAGATTACAGACTAATTAAATTAAAATCATACACAGAATATGATTCTTACAAAAAATGATTGATACGGTTATGAACCACGCTTTGTAAAATCATGTTTTAAATGAATCCATGTAAGTTTAGTACACTAGTCTCTAATCAACCTGCTGTCAAATTGTGATCATTAGTAGTAGTTATTGATTTTTTTAGTATTTTTTTTTTATATAATGGTGGTGACAAACGAGCACACAGTCCACCTGATGGTAAGTACGTGGATGCTGTGACCCATAGACATTACATTTATCTTCCATTACATTGATGATGTTCTCATTTTACTACGGTGTAATGCCTCATATCCAATTAATAGGACTCTTTACACTCAATATACGAAACAGCCGCATTAAGCTACTATTTTACGATGGTACTCTGTGATTCATCGGTCGAGCCAACCCTTTCATGCTACAACCATAATATAGTTGCAGCGTGGCTCTACCACGTTAAGATTTATTTAAGATATTGAAATTATTTTCTATAAACCTAAATATTTAATTATAGTTTTCTAACAGATAAGAAAAATATATTTAAATGCAAAAAATATGTACTTTAGAACAAAATTTAAGAAGAGATTTAAGTTTGCTGAATAAATTGAGTTCTTAAGCTTATAAAGTCAGAGAAACATACGTGAAAATTGCATTATAGAGCACTCTAAGAGGTCACTAGCCGTAGAATGCAAATACAGGACTTACTCAACATTTCAGCGTTTGCAAATTGTAATATTATTCAAATTTCATATTTCAGTTAATATATTTTTTTATAGGATAGGGTGACAAACGAGCACACAGTCCACCCGATGGCAAGTAGCTACTGCGACCCATAGACATCTACATCTATCCTCAATAAAGACTCAAGATGCAGATGCGTTGTCACCCGTGAGGACTAAGACGGAATGCCTCTTTGCCAGTAAAAGGGGCCTCTTTGCCAGTAAAAGGCATCTGCCTCTTTGCCAGTAAAAGGGGTCTCCGGTTCTCTAAACTCACCATACGAAACACAGTAGCGTTAAGCTGCTGTTTAACGCTGGTTTTCTGCGAGAGCGTGGTCCTTCCCCGGTGCCGACCCATTCGTGCTACAACTATACTACTAATATAGCTGCAGCATGGCTCTACCACGTAAAATATATAGGTAAAATGAAATATTTATAAAGCTAATTTTAAAGTATTAATAATGTTGACACACGTCATCACTATTTTTTTCATGTTGGCATATGAATTAAAGAATATAAATTTTTAAGAATAAAAATATTTCTTTTTTTTCTTTTTTTTTATAGGATCGAGTGACAAACGAGCACACAGTCCACCTGATGGTAAGTGATTGCTGTGGCCCATAGACATCTACATTTACGAATCAAAACGCAGATGCGTTGTCACCCGTGAGGACTATGATGGAATGCCTCTTTTGCAGTTAAAAGGGTCTCCGGTTCTTTACACTCACCATACGAAACACTGCTGTGTTTCGTATGGTGAGTGTAGAAATATTACATAAATAATAGTGAGAAATATTATAATATTATTAAAAATATGTTAATTGTAATAAAATATAACACAGTAAACTACTGAGAACCATAAATTAATAAATGCGATAGTTGGATGTTTTTCTAAAATTACATATATACGCGAACACCTTTATTTTATTTATTTATTTTATTTGGCTGACCAACAGTGAGTACACTAAAATTGATCAAATACATCAGTAATAATACTAAGTAAATGTCTCACTATTTACAGGTTAGCACAGCATGTACCAATATAACGTTACTTATAGTATATTATAAAACAAAAAAAAAATCAACAATTTAACAATAATATAGCAAAATATTTCATTCATCATTTTTGATATCAATGTCGAGCATAGCATAGTAGAATATGCCTCACACACATATTCTACTGTGCTGTGTCTCACACACAAACTTGTAAAGACGTGATTTTGATTAGTGTGACTTAGGGTTTGTGCTGCAGTGACTGCTATGGAATAGTGTAAGCTTAGTGCCTAGACGAGGAAATCTTTTTGGAATCTTAAATGCAACTATGGATAGTAAGTCAGGGAAGTTTAAGTTTCCTATAATTAATTTGTGCAGGAAAACCAAGTCAAGCATCTTTCTGCGTGTCTCAAGGATTTACATCTTAACGAAGTTTACAAGCCTTTCTTTAAATAAATTCAGTTTTTTAGATATGTTACAGCTGAAAGCTAGATGTTTAACAAATATTTTTTGTATCCTTTCGATACGATCAATGTGATTTTTGTAAGTCGGTGTCCAAAATATACTACAATACTCCTAACTTCCTGAGAGTTGAATAGTATTTACTTAGTTATTATTATCTTAAAGCTTTTGGATTCTCTTAATACAAAACCAAGCATCTGCGATGCTTTAGAAACTAAGAGATCAATATGGTTAACAAAATTAAGTTTACCAACCATTATGACCCCAAGTCACGAATGTGGTTACTTCATCTAGTGCCGCGTTGTTAGAGTGTACTGTGTATTGTAAATAATTTTGTTTTTTGTAAGCTTTATTTTTACACTTTTTTTACATTCAGGGTCAATTTGTTCCGTACACACCATTCGCTCAATCTGTTGAGATCCTCCTGAAGGGAGGTCGAATCACTCAAACTACGAATTTCCTTGGTGGCCTTGAGATCATAAGCGAACATGTAAATGTTGAAATTCTGAAAGCATGCGTCAATGTCAAACATACAATGGCAAACATAAGATTAACTATTATCAGTTATATAATTTTAACAGTTAGTTTAAAAACCAGGTAACCAGGGTTCAAAAAAGGCCACAGGTGCATTGTCTCTCCTGAGTCTAAGATGAAATGCTATGTTAATGGCTCTCTTAGTAATTTAAGACTTTTGTTAGTGCTTTCTAATGAACAATGTTATTAATGTAATAGTTCGTTTCATCGGTTACAGTCAACAGATTTTTGCAGGTTGCCGCCGTGTTTGACATTACAGGTCGGCGGATTGGGACGGAATGCGGACCTTCTTTGCATCCTACCCATGGGCGGGTTTGCTTCTCGCCGGATGATCCCAGCGCTGTTGCTGACTCTGTCACTGATGTGGTGCTACAGGGAATGGAACTATTTATTCCATCATCTGTGGTACCCATCGGAGGCAGATCTCAGCCTTGGTTTGGTCGCTCCTGTAAGACTGCATTACACAGTAAGCAGGAGTGTTATCAAGCCTGGGCTGCGGCTTCGGCGACTCGGGATGTAAATACCAGCACACTTAAAAAGAAGTATAACTTCGCCTCCAGGTCCTTCAAAAGAGTTATTGCCAGGGCAAAGTCAGAGCACATAGGCAGTATTGGCGAGAAACTAGTTCGCCTTCCTTCGGGAACCCGTGCATTCTGGTCTCTCGCCAAGGCTGTCCACCAAGGGAATTTCTGTAAGCCATCACTACCATCTCTGCACAGGGAGGATGACTCACTGGCCCATGACGCAAAAGACAAAGCCGACCTTTTAGGCTCCCTTTTTGCGTCCAACTCGACTCTTGATGACGGGGGGAAAACACCGCCGACCATCCCGCGGTGTGAGTGCTCCATGCCGGATGTGCTGTTCTCACAGCGCTCGGTTCGCAAAGCACTGCTCTCCCTGGACATCCAGAAGTCGAGTGGGCCTGACGGAATCCCCCCAATTGTGCTGAGGACGTGTGCTCCGGAGTTGGCACCGGTCCTAACGCGTCTTTTCCGGTACTCCTACTCCCAAGGCGTAGTCCCGAATTCATGGAAGACAGCTTTTGTCCACCCGATCCCTAAAAAAGGCGACCACTCAGACCCATCCAACTATAGGCCTATCGCGATCACCTCCTTGTTCTCCAAAATAATGGAATCCATTATTAACTGCCAGCTCATCCGGTACCTTGAGGATCATCAGCTGATTAGTGACCGCCAATACGGTTTTCGTCGGGGTCGATCAGCTGGTGATCTTCTGGTCTACCTGACTCATAGATGGGCGGAGGCAGTAGAGTCCAAGGGGGAGGCGTTGGCCGTTAGTCTGGACATTGCGAAGGCCTTCGATCGGGTTTGGCACAAAGCGCTTCTTTCGAAGCTCCCTTCCTATGGGCTTCCCGAGAAATTGTGCAATTGGATCACCAGCTTCCTTGCAGATCGGAGCATCAAGGTCGTTGTAGACGGTGCATGCTCCGACTACAAGCCTATTAACGCTGGTGTTCCACAAGGCTGTGTGCTATCACCAACGCTGTTTTTTCTGCATATCAATGATATGTTGCTAACTGGTAACATTCATTGCTATGCGGATGACAGCACTGGTGATGCTCTATACACCAGCCGTGCCAATATTTCTCGGGAAAACGTCGCTGAGTACCGGAACAAACTTGTGTCTGAAGTCGAGTCTTTGCTGAACAAAGTCTCGGATTGGGGGCGACTAAATCTAGTCCAATTTAATCCTCAGAAGACACAAGTTTGCGCGTTTACCGCTAAAAAGAACCCCTTTGTCGTATCTCCTCAGTTTCAAGGCACTCCCCTTCTTACCTCAGCCAGTATCGGTATCCTCGGTGTCGACATATCGAGTGACGTGTAGTTTCGTGGTCACTTGGAAGGGAAGGCCAAATTGGCCTCTAAAAAGCTTGGCGTGCTCAGCAGAGCGGGACAGTATTTCATGCCGGCACACCGCCTGCTACTTTACAAGGCGCAAGTTCGGCCTCACATGGAATACTGTTCCCATCTCTGGGCAGGGGCTCCCCAGTGCCAGCTCCTTCTACTTGACCGCATCCAACGCAGAGCGGCTCGAATTGTCGACGACCGAGCCCTTTCCGATCGGCTCGATTCATTGGCACTGCGAAGAGATGTTGCATCCCTTTGCATTTTCTTTCGCATCTACCATGGGGAGTGCTCTGAGGAATTGTTCGGATTAATGCCAGCCGCCAAATTTCACGAACGCACATCGCGGCAGAACTCCCGATACCATCCACACCATCTGGATGATTGGCGGTCCACCACTGTGCGATTTAGAAGATGTTTTCTTCCTCGCACGACCTTCTTGTGGAATCGATTACCATCAGCGATTTTTCCGGACCGATACGACTTAGGGACCTTCAAGAAAAGAGCGTACTCCTTTTTAAAAGGCCGGCAACGCATCTGCGATTCCCCTGGTGTTGCAGTTGTTCATGGGTGGCGGTAGTCACTTACCATCAGGTGAGCCGCATGCTCGTTTGCCCCCTCTCCTATAAAAAAAATAAAAAAAAACAGAGGATAAGTATGTATGGAAGAAAAATATTTCTGCACTAGTAATCGGCTAGATTGGAATAGTTATATTATAGGTAAAATGGAATAATCGATTTTCAATAAAAAAACAGGAAAAGTCACTGACTCCGTAGTATCTTACCATTATCATAAAAAAAAATCCGGAAAAACCTGTTTAATTTCGGTATTTTTAGTAGAGGTCCTTTTCGTACCTTTGGTACATTTATGTTTATTAAGGTGAACACACATTTTTCTTCACCGTACGCGCCGCGCCGTACGTGGCAAATTTTAGAATTCATTGTAGGCAATATTCATATGAAACCTTTCACATTTCATCCGCACCGTACGCGCCGTATTTTATAGAATGCGGTTGGTATCCAAATATTCAAGCAGACATGCTGATGACGTCATATAATGCGGCGCGATTGGCGCATGATGATACTCAGTGTTACCTAATGTTGCTAACTTAGTGGATTTTTCATTAAAACTGGTGGTTTTGACTACCATTTTAGTGGAGAAATATTGTCTACTGTGGCTAGTATAATTGCCAGTGGTTCAGTAGAATTAAGTTTCAGTTAGTGGCAAGATGATCATTCCAATATTAACCCACTTACACGTTTTCTTTTACTTCATTTCAGGAGTAATTAGTTTTACTGTGTAGGCAACAATGCGTCGTCAGACAAGACATGCGTAAGACGATTCATCCATCAAATGCAAATATCTGAAAATCGTTCATCATCATCTAATAAGTATTTATATAACGTATAATATTCTCAATACAACTGCCTTTTTAAATTAATATTGTGAATCCAGAATCTTCGTTTTCTTTGAATTTCCTTTTCTTGTTCCTCTGCCAATAAGAAGGCTATTACATTTTTTTTCCATAGCGATTTGAACGATTCCGAGCGATCAATGTCAATGTACTGTTTCACACGCAAATAAAAAAAACCTGTAAAAGTTGTTGGTAATACTAAAGATTTGCGTACAGCGCGTACGTGCCAATGTGCGAGGCCATCAGTAAATGCGGCGCGTACCGTGCTGATAAATGTGCGTTCACCTTTAGAGTTTAAAGTTAGCTTTACTGTTGACCTGTTAAGGTGACATTAAATCGGGTTCATTCTTTTTATACCGCACTAACACTTTATTAGAAGCATACAAATGATATGTAGTAAATAAAAAAAATATTGATGTGATGTGATAGTGCCGAGGCACTTAGTCCTTATGTCTGTGTTTGATATAGGGGTAGACCAAGGTGGAGTTTCAAAGACGACCTGACACGAATTATTTGTTGATAATGGTAGATACAGCTGGGAATAAAAGATAGGACACGTATCTTGGTGGACAGGTACTCAGCCATGCGATTATCATATCAAAATTTGCATTACGCAAGACTGTTGGTTGCTTATAAACTCAGAACAAGCATTTAGCAGCGAGGGTGTTTTCACGGTGGCGAGAACAATTCCGCGTTAGTCATTATGAGGGTCACAAACAATGCATCTGACGTCTGTCGCGAGTCTTCAACATAAAGGAAGTACTTTAATTCACGAAGAAGGGTTTATTCGGGCCGACGAAATTATTTCAGACCTGCTTACGTCGCACGTCTTTGTTCATTTCGTTCTTGTCTGTTGGCGCTTGATTTGCGTAAAGGATTAATTTGTTTTTACGTACAAAGGGAATACACGGAAAAAATGTAATAAATTGTTGAGTGTTATGATGAGGTTTTTATTAATCATAATAGTTATTACAGTCCTTCATAAGTCCATTACTGAACATAGGCCTCCCCCAAGGAATGTTGTATAAACTTGTAATAATACTATGCCTATGAAAGGTTAATAGCAAAGCTTGAGAAGTGTATATATAATGATACATTAAGTTTTAATTGAAAATTTTGTTGCAATTTATTTTAAATCAAGTAAGACTCATCACGTCAATCTTATTTAGGTAGTTAGGTCAACGTAAAAATTGACATTTTACCTATCGATCTACTTATTTATTACTACTATATAAAGAACCTACCAAGTTAAAAGTCATAAAGATAAATGTTCATCAACCCGTAAAAATGTCCAGGCTGTTTTTTATATACTTACACATTTAAAAATTTTTTGATTATTTTAATATAATTTGCATATTTTTCTTTCTACAAGTTGGAACTTTGTGTTTAACTTAGAAAATCAAATTCGTTAAAAGTTGCCAAACTTTGAAAGAATTAAAGTTTTATCTGTGAAACTATTAAGAAAATAAAAGTAGCCCGTTTGACAAATTGAAAAAGCGTGTTGTGCTGGACACTCGAGTTAGACGAGAGGGAAAATGAATGCGGACACTCAATAGCTCTATAGTAAATTGGTGCAGTAGTCTACGCAGTTGTAAATTGGAATTACTAAAGAAGTTTTCTTGTTAATATATTCAATGTGGATTTAATTATTTCATCAGATTTGAAGATGACAGATCCATTATTGATATAGGATTCTCAGAGTCTACTTATAACTATGTCTTAGAGTGACCTGCGTAAAGAGACATCTTGCGTTTTTAACAAAGTTATAATTCCATTAAGTGAAGAAAAAGCGGTAGGCTCAAACCGCAGTACAGGATTCTATACTGCGGATTAACACTTAAGAACCATTTTCGACACTTTACTTCGTTTTCAATGTTGAAAGTTATATGGGTGGGCCATTAACCATTTTAAGTTACTAATTCTTTAAGGGGTTCGTTGATTGAACTGCTATATTAAGTTGCATCCAATAAATTTCTTTTCTTTAACTAATCTGAAGATTTTAACTCCACTCCATTTTACTCGCTTTAACGGCAATTCTTTTACTGTTTAGGCTACACTACTTTGGAATTCCTTACCTGACGACATTAGGAGAGCACCAAATAAGATAGCCTTCAAAAGATTGGTCCGGGAATATCTTTTGAAAAATATGCCATCAGTTAAATGTCAATTTAGTACCGCTACTTTAACCAGGCATATTATGTATGTATGTATGTTTCGTTTTGTGAATGTTGGCAACCCTTTTTTATTGGTAATGAGCCATTCCACCTAAGACATGAGGGGTCACAATTAGGGATTGCAATCCGGCACTAATTTTAATCCAGCCGGATTAGTCTCATCAAACATATTTTGCCTTTTCGGTCTGAGGTTAGCTATAAAGAGATTAAAAGAATTGAGTGTACATTACAAATTTTATAAAAATACGTTTATTTCTTGAAAAATCAACTTTATTTATGTTGTTTTAATCAACAAACAATTAAAAATCACGAATTAGCAAAAAAAACTGTAGTAGGTATACTTGTGTTGCTTAATTGTAGTTCTTATATTTGTTATAATAAATAATGACATATAAATATTAACTAGCATTCAATTCAGTTTCACTTGATTTAGAGCAAATGTCTTTAATAGATATATCTTGTAATGTAACTTACACTAACAAGTGATTTTTTTAAAAAATTTTACCACTTTTTTTTAATCATATTCTTACATAGTCATCCGAATTTGAGCTATATTCATGTTCATGCTCATTCGATGTTTCAAGCTCATCGGGAAGTTAGTTTAAATGTAATTTCTAAATTCCACACGGAACGACAGACAAACAATAAAGTGACTTAATGAAAACGTGGCAAAAAGATGTTTAAAATTCATATAATGTTTAATACTATTCTTATTTTAAATTATTGCTCTTAATAAAAAAAACACATTTAGATTTGAAAAATGCAACATACAATGCGAGTACTTTTGTATGGAATCTGTGTGTATTTTTTATACCGGTCGAGTGATCGCGGCATTATTTAACGCCTATTCCGACTATACTATGCTGGATCCGGTAGACATTTTATTATAATGCCGGATCTATAAGTAATCACTTGATCCGGTTTTCTGGATTGCAATCCCTCGTTACTATGTAACCACTTTCCGAGAGGTGGCCTGTGTGCTTGTTTGTAAAAATATCTTTAACATCTGTCTATCTATCATATCTAAAAGATTTAATTGGTTTTATCCCTGACAAAGCAATAGAAGTTATGAAGTTGATTGCATTGGAAAGGTTTCCTAAAAGTGGACAAAAAAAAAGGCTAGCAAACATCAAAAATGTTATAACTAGCGTAAGGGAGGTGTGAAGAGTGCTTCAGAGCCCTCAATACTCAACAGAGGATGCAATAAAATCGCCAACCACAAGATTTGCTAACGACGCATTTTGAAACGTCTGACTTCTCGAGTATCTCAGTCAAACATGGTGTTATGAGATTTCAAGTGCGAGTCTTCTTTATCATTAAAGCAGTCTGTATTTTTTCCCACTGAAAAGCTACGTTATCTTGGAAGGAAAGATCAGAGGTATATCGTTTAAATACCACGGGTTGGCGCACTTATGTTTTATTCAAATAATTGGAAGTTCAGATTTATAACAACAAAGGTGTGCAGTAGAAAGTAATGTTTTATATTTTTTAAAATAGAATAGAGATAAGAAGAAAAGAAAAGGGAAAACAAGCACACAATCCACCTTATGCTAAGTAGACGCTGTGGCCCATAGACATCTATATTTATCCTCAACTGAGAATTAAAATGCAGATGCGTTGTCACCCCTAAAGACTAAGATGGAATGCCTCGTTTCCAGTAAAAAGGGTGTCCGGTTCTCTACACTCATTATACGAAACACAGCGTTTAGCTGCTATTTTACGCTGGTATTCTGTGAGAACGTGGTCTCACCCCGGTCGAGCCCACCCATTCGTGCTACATCTATTATACATATACATAGTTGCAGCGTGGCTCATATAAAACACATTTGGATGTATACGTACGTCTTACAGCCATCTCATGTAAAACAGCACCAATTAATACTGGGTTTTGGAGTTTGAAATTAACTATAGTAGTATTATATCTTCTAATTAATTAATTACAGAGAATATATATTTGAATGAATTAACAGTTTTTTATTGCATGTTTATTGTATCAATCATAATACTATATTGGATTAAATTCATATTGATTTAAGGTCATATGTGTTAATCTAGGATATATTTAGTGTGAACCTTAGTTGTATATTAGCTTATTAATAAATTTGTTAATTTCTTTGTGTATTCGTACACGGATATGTATTATTTAATAATGCAGAGTTCTAATTTGGTTGCGTTCTAATAATAATGAGTACTAGAATACATGTAATTTAACAAAATACCTATTTTCATATTTCAAAATATATACCCACATGTGAAAGCATGACAAATACGTTTCACTTCTATAATTATTCCTCTCCAGTAATTTTAATTCATAAGCATAATAAAATGTGCTTCTCTTTTGCAATAGTACGGAACCCATAGAGCCCAGACATTTACGAAAAAAGTTAATGATGCTTAAAGCTTGGACTCTGTCCTGTAATTACAAATTAAAAAGTTCGTCCACCGGACCCCACTTTTTTCTCATTTGTTTGAATACGAAGAAGATAATATTGCGCCCTAAATTCAACGCTTTAGCCTCTAAGTAGAGTCTTGATCCAATACATATAAAGTTGTTTTTTTATTAGCAAGCAACTCAATTACATTAACGTTATTTGCTCTTATACGATATAAAGATATGTTATTTCTATGGCTATTTCACAACAAACACCAACTGAACTTTTACGAGAATTAGAATTTAAAATATATTGGATACACCACTCGTTTGTTTTGTAATTATCTGTTTTGGATTATTTATTTTGGTTTAATTACGGTGATTGCATAATCTTACCAGAAAGTTATATTTTGAGTATTTAGGTAATTCATTTATTAGGTAGGTATTTATTTAAACGTTTAGTGGCGGTGTAAGAATATCCACTACCCCAAATCATCCCGAGGTTGGAGGCGACAGAGGAAAAATGAAACAGGAGATGGGCAGCAGGATCTTCCTGATAATGACACAAAATAATTAAAAACTGCGGTCGCCAACCCGCTTGCCAAGCGTGGCAACTAGGCAACATGCCCTAGAGCCCATGAGGCAATCTATGAGGGAGATCTATGTACAGCAGTGAACTTTTATAGGCTGTAATGGATGGATGGATTTAGGTTACAGTGCTTATGTAGTAATACTAGTAACTAGTACTAAATAAAACTACTAAACTTTTTTCTTTATTACAAAGTAGATAATATATATATATATATATATATATATAATAGTTTGTATAGTTTAAAAATATTTTATTTATTTGCTTTTTGTTATAAGATATAATGTTTTTACTTATTTATTAATTTATGGAGTGGTGTTGCACCTACCACAGATTCTCAAATCATCCAGGGTTGACTGGTAGAGAATGCCACAAGGCATTAAGTCCGCCCTTTATATCCCTTATTATAAGGTAGATGTAAAAAGGAATAAATAAATAAAAATAAATAAATAAATACACTCACATAAATGTAGATCAGTTTATCTAAAGGTAAATGTACTACTAGCGCAGGCATTTAACTTTCCCAAACATATATGAAGCTTGTGAGTTTTACCCTCACAAGCTTCATATATGTTTTATATCGAGGTGCTATAGGTGTTTTGTGATCTATTTGAGGCATTCATAATACACCGTTCAACAAATAAAGGCAATCATCGCAATAAACTCCGCCAATCCCATAAAATTATACATAGTTGGAAAAAAGTTGTTAATGGAACTTAGCCTAACTTAGTCTAATTTATAATAAGTGTATATATATATATATATATAAATGATCTTTGACCTATTACCTTTAGAAATGTATGTGAAACCGTACAATTTGCTGATTTTCTAGTGCTTAAAATCGGTAAATGATGCTGTATGATAATTGAAGAAGAAATTATTACATTCTTTTACCACAAATAACTTGCTCTAGTGTACCAACAAAACGAAATGTCTTAAACATTCTTTATCGATTATAAGGCAAATTACTACCCATATTTACATTCATTATTACATCATTTAAATGATTAAATACTTCAAATTCACAGTTTTTCTTGGCATCACTATTGGCTGTCATGTACCATGGTAACCTCATATTGAACCCTTATCAAGGAGATTTAGTTCAGCTGTGTATGCAGTTAAAAAGGTTTTTAACTGATGTAGAATGTAGATACAGCAAGGATGGTTGTTATGGATTATTGTTCTTTCTAATATTATAATATTATTCAACTACCTCACTTAGAACTCCAACAACTTTATTACATTTACTATACATCTAATCTAATAATAACTTATAACTAGGATCTGTCTACATTTTTACAACACTTCGTAAATTAAAATATAAGAGGAAAAACTGGAAGAGGAGATTGGCAGCAGCATCTTCCAGATAACTACTGAAAATAATGAAAAACTGCGGTTACTTTTTCTTTTGCCAAACGTGGTAACTATCGCGAAATCCGCCTATGAGGAAATATGTGGGAGAGGCCTATATTCGGTAGTGGACTTTTGATGAATTGTAATGAATGAATGAATGAATATTCGGTTTTTATTTTGTGCTAAAACTTAATATTTGTCTATGATTAAAAGATTCTGATTATTATGTATTTAAAACGAGATAGAAATAAATGATTATCATTCAATTTTAACAATATATGCGCGTAAAGATGTTTGTAACGTAAATTCAATTTTCTTTTCAATGCGTCACATTCAAAAATTTATTGCTTTGTTGCGTACAGTTCCTGTGTGTAATAAAAGCGTCGGATTAGTCGAAATGTGTATTATATTCACCTCGTCATCGTATAGTTTTCAGTTAGCTATAAAAGAGCTTCGTTCAAATACACATTGAATAAAAACCTGAATTACAATGTGTAATAAAATGTGGCGTTGTGAGAATTTGGCGCATCGAGATTAGAGGGGTTGAGATTATTGTTACAATATTATTTTGTTGTTTTACGACGGGAAAATAATAAGCGTCGTGGCATTTATAGCACGACAATAAAACTGGTATTAAGAAGGGGCCCAATTGTTCGTGTGTCTCCGGAATTCATTACAGAACTTGTTGACGAGTAATACTTTTTATAATGGGGTTGTAATGTTTGTGGTAAATGTAATGAGAAAAAAATCAGTTACGTGCAACGGAGACTAGGATTGTTTTTTGAGTAGTAAACAAGTGCACGAAGTATGCGGAGTTAGATTTGTTATAAATAGTTAAAAATATTTATTGATAATATAGGAAATAATAATTTCGCTATAAAAAGATTCCATGCTGTGTCTACATCAGGTCTAATGTAGACTGATTTGTAGCATCAGATCTAGATCATCAGATTTAAATCAATAAAATTGTCATAAAATGCATAGGTATTGATTAAGCCAGACCAAAAGGAAGCTATTAATCTAAAACCCGTTTTATCAAGAAATAAGCAATACGAGCTACAGAATCCGGTTAACACAAAAGGATTATTATAATAATAATTAATGATATTATAATTAAGATTATTAACGCAATTCTTTTTGAGGTGTGTGCTGAATGTTAAGTCAATACCTAGGTCTTGAAATGGCATTAAATTATATTTATGTAAAGTTATTCAATATATATATATACATAGGCTGCACTAAAAGTATCGGGAATGGAATATTTCCACTGTTCCTGTCATATTAAAATCTTTTTAATTGAAAAGTCCTTGGTTTTTTAAAATTGAATACCATTTATTTATTTAAAAAAAGATTCTCGGTCTTGTCACAAGGTATTGTCAAACTTGTTTAGTCGTTGAGAAAATGGAATTGACTCGAGAAAATTCGAAGTGGTTTAACACAAAAACATGTGTTGACCGGATGATTTCTGCATTTGGTGATGAAGCCCCATCCAAAACTACAATTTATCGCTAGTTTGCTGAATTTCAACGTGGAAGTGTCAAGCTCAGTGATGATCCCCGTCAAGGTCGTCCAAAAACTGCAGTCACCCAAGAAAACGTTGATGCTGTGCGTAAGCTGATTGAGGAAGATCGACATGTGACATACCGCTAAATTCAGGCAACTTTAGACATTGGCATGAGTCAAATACAAATAATCTTGCATGAACAATTAGGTGTAAAAAAGTTGTTTTCCCGATGGATACCGCATTCGCTCTGTGAAGAGCAAAAAGCGGCTCGCGTTACTTGGTGCGTCAGAACTCTCAAAAGATTTCACGCAGCATCCTCAAATGCTGTATACAACATCGTATCAGGTGACGAATCCTGGATATATGCGTACGAACCCGAAACAAAAAACCAGTCACGAGTTTGGGTGTTCGAAAATGAGTTAAAGCCAACAAAAATTGTTCGTTCACGGAGAAGTTTCTAAAAATGGTGGCCACGTTTGTCTCCAAAACCGACCATGTTACGACTTTTCCTCTTGAAAGACAAAGAACGGTTAATGCAGAATGGTATGGTAGCATTTGTTTGCCACAGGTCGTTTCTGAACTCCGTAAAGAGAACTGCAACCGCCGCATCATCCTCCATCACGACAATGCGAGTTCTCACACCGCACACAGAACAAAAGAGTTTTTAGAGCAAGAAAACATAGAATTATTAGACCATCCGCCGTATAGTCCCGACCTAAGCCCTAATGATTTCTATACTTTCCCTAAAATAAAGAATAAATTGCGTGGACAGAGATTTTCATCACCTGAAGAAGCTGTGGACGCCTACAAAACGGCCATTTTGGAGCCCCAATTTCCGAATGGAATGGTTGCTTCAATGATGGGTTCCATCGTATGGAAAAATGTGTTAAATTTCGCGGAGAATACTTAGAAAAGCAATAAATACACTTTTAAATAGTAATGTTGTGTCACTTACTTGATTCCCGAAATTTTCAGTGCCGCCCTCGTATATATATATAATAGAAGAGGGGCAAACGAGCATCCGGCTCACCTGATGGTAAGTGACTACCGCCGCCCATGAACAACTGCAACACCAGGGGAATTGCAGATGCGTGGCCGGGTTTTTAGAAAGGTGTAAGCTCTTTTCTTGAAGTTTCCTAAGTCGTATCGTATACATAGAGGGACTTTTTATTATGTTTGTATTTATAACAATATCTCATAATATATAATATAATTTGTGTATACAATTATGGTTGAGAATATAATTTACTTAATATTTGGGCACTCCGTACCTTTCACATGGCCAGCTATAAAAAAAAACAACCTACTGTAGGTATTTATTTAATGATATATATATATATGTGTGTTATGTCATAAGCATATCCACAATTTTGACAACGAAAGGGGGTAGTTTGAAAGAAATCGTAAGCAGAAACTTATCGAAATGATTGACTGTTGACTTGTAAAAACAAAAATAATAATTTTGACTACAACACGGATGAAGTGGCGGGCAAAATCTATTATAATAAACATGAACTGTAATTTCTCGTCTTATGATCTTTTCTAGTCCCTATTTTTTTCCATTGTCCATATATTTATTTGAGGTACAAATTATTACACAAAATCTCTTTAATAAAATATTATACGCTATTCAAAAGGGTAAATAAAGTAACGTGTAGTCTACTTTATGTTTGAGATTTTAATTAAGTATCTACATCGAGTGGATTAAACAGTAAGATAGTTATAAAAGTTAAATCAGGGTTTTTGAATAGGGACCGGGTATATTTGAATTGAATTAAAAACACATTTCTTTTTTTGAAGGCTTACACATTTTAACTTTTTGTGAACGTCGTAGAATTGACAAGTTCGAGGTTTCTCTCACACTTTGTCACCAATTCGATATTCTCATTGTTTCGCACATTTCGACAACGGGTAGGAAGTGGATAATCGACCACCAAGCCGTTGGTTTAAAATTTTATGATTATGATGATCTTAAGTTATTATAGTTACGATTATGATGACGTTTATGATGACCATAAGTTATTCGTAACGTATGAAGCGTCTGACAAATTGAACAGCCGTTCTGATAATACATGCACTTTAATCATTTCAATACGCTATTCTATTGTATAGCGATGATAAATGCCGAGCATTTAATGGCTCATCTGTCAAAAATTCACGCCAAAAAACAATCTAAAATGGCCGCCATCCTTTGTATCTATTAAAAAAAACTTTATAACAAACATTACTATTTACTCAAATCAAACGAAACCGCAGACAACAGCTAACTATAAAAATATTTGCAAGCATTATAGGGTTTAAAACGGCATATGAAACAAGTATACCTTTTATCATCATCCTCTTCAATTGTAATTCCGTTAAACAAAAGGGGCATGCTGAACGGCAGATCAATGGTTGGCCGTGGGCTCACGATGCATTCACGGTTAACTGCGCTGTAAATTCAACGGTATCGTTTCGCCCAGGGCACCGTTTATATAGCCAGTTTGTAAATTTCACAACGTACTTACCTACCTAACATTAGGACATCGTATCTTAAAAAATCGATAGGCAGTAAATAATCTGGGAGTTCATATTCTCGTATAATATTTTGTTTTCACATTGCTTTATTATTGACGAGAGATTTACGATCGCAGTGCAAAGTCCAAAGTTTGAGAAATGTAGAAATGGAGGAATGGAGGTTTTTTTATAGGATAGGGTGACAAACGAGCACACAGTCCACCTGATGGTAAGTGGTTGCTGTGGCCCATAGAAATCTACATCTATCCTCGTTTGCGAATCAAAATGCAGATGTGTTGTCACCCGTGAGGACTAAGCTGGAATGCCTCTTTTCCAGTAAAAAGGGTCTCCGGTTCTCTACACTCATCATACGAAACACAACAGTTAAGCTGCTATTTTACGCTGGTATTCAATGGTGCAAATTGAGGACCATAGGTTTATATATAACCTGACTGCCTCATTGGTCTGTTGATTATGAGCTTCCAGGTCTGGCAAGAAATAAGTTATTGGAGTTTTCTGTCAAGAAATTCTCAGTAGCAAGAAGTCAGGAAGTTGTCGCCGTGCCTCAGAGAGCACGTATAAAATATGTATATCCGTTGGTCCTGCAACTGATCTCTCTCGTGTCGCATTACCGTCCCATCAGACTGTGAGAGTGAGGGAATAGAGATCGCAACTATGCTTGCGCATACATTTGGCCCCTGTCACACAATCCTGTCCTGGGTAGACGGATAGTCTCCGTTGGAACTAGCCGGCGTGACTGAAATTCGGTCGGGAGAACATTATTAACCGGTAACAAACCACTTTTGATCATTTAACAAGATCCGTACATCTTTTCGAATTGGTCAGTTGGTAACCTTGAGGGAATATCACACTCAGTAAGGATGCTTTTTTTGTTATAGAATAGGGATGGCAAACCAGCACACAGTCCACCTGTTGGTAAGTGGTTGCGGTGACTTATAGACATCTAAAATAAAGAATCAAAATGCAGATGTGTCGCCACCCGTGAGGACTATGATGGAAAGCCTCTTTTCCAGTAAAATAGGTCTCCAGTTCTCTACACTCACCATACGAAACAAAGCAGTATCAAGCTGCCATTTTACGCTGGTATTCTATGAGAGCGTGGTCCTTCCCCGGTCGAGCCGACCTATTTTTGTTACAACTATACTAGTAATATAGCTGCAGCATGGCTCTACCACGTAAAATATAAAAAATTCTGGTGATATTATATCAGTTTTAGAATAAAATTTTCGGTTTGTTAGCGTTGTGTCTAAGAGTTTGAGTGCGGTGCTGCGGACCGCGTTTTAAAATACTAAAATTATTTCTTTAGTCTACAAATAATTACAAATAATTATTTCATGTTTGGATGTTTTACCATGCGTAGTGTAAGTATTATATGAATCAAACACAAGTGGTAAAATAAATAAATTTGTACAACCGACTTCAATATAAATTATTAAGGATAACTCAAAAACTATTGATCAGACCTTGGTCAAATTTATATGAGACTACATGAGAAGCATCAGCTTTCCAATAAAAAAGAATCTTCGAAATCGGTTCACCTAGAAAAAGTAATGAGGTAACACACTTAAAAAAACATGCAGTCGAATTGAGCACCTGCTCCTTTTCGAAGTGGGTAGAAAAAAGAAACGTATTGTAACGTACATTTATTGTGTATTGTACGTATATTTCACATTACAGTGGATCGTGTAGTGATTAGAAATTTGATGGCCGCGCTGCAGGAGAGCGATTTAAAATGCCGCGCGGAACGTGAATAAAAGATGCTTTGTGATCACAACCTGTTTGCAGTGCAAAATCTTTCAATTAATGCTTTTGCTGGCGTGTTATTCGATTAGTCTTTGTCCAGCTGTAGACTTTATAAAACTATTGATGACGATGATGTTTTCTGTATTTTGTGTTATTCAAGGACACATTTTTTTTGTAAAATTTTATAGTTTCTAGAATTTCCTTTATATATTTTACTGTGTTGTGGGCAGTTTCAAAGTGCGTCCTACAATCAGCCAGTATTTCCGCCAGTTGAAATTTTAGCTCTCCGTTGATGAGTTAGTGAAAAATAAGCAACTGCTGTAGGTATTTATCAAACGGTGAACTATGAGTATAAGTGTTATGTCATAAGCAATTTTGAAAGACATCGTTTGACATCATCATCACCATTACATTTACAAGTCTGTATACCTCATCAGTTTGTCACTCGATCTAGAAGGTGCTGTTCTTTACTTCGGTTGCCCCCCCAGCATCGTACGCTGCCAACGTTGTAGCTTTGTTCCCCGTCAGTTTTCGGGATATTGCTTAGTTAACACGAACGTAAATTTAACTTTACAACACAAAAGGTGATCTTATGAACACACATACAGTTATAAAAATAAAATGTCTATTGTACAAAATTACTATTTATATCTATGTTTAACAAAAGAAAATATTAAGAAAAATCCAACGAAAGCAAATAAATGAAAAGTATTTCTAAGAACACAATACGAGTGGAAATCTCAGTCGTGCGGAGACTGTAAAAAAATAGCATTTCAACTTTGTTCTTTTATTTTAATAATTCCAAATGTCTTCCAAGTCTATCTACTGGGTATTTTTAATTAGAAAAAAAGACAAAACGATTCAAAGAAATCAGATTCTCACAAAATACTTGTCACTTGGAAGCAACGACGCGAGCTTGTTAAGGTTTCAGCTATGTCTTACTAATTGTGAGTTAGAGTAGTCCCAAGCGCTGCTCTTTGTTAACTAAATTAAATTAATTGCAAGGAAATATTTAAATAGAGAAGAAGTTGCGGGATATTCTCGGGCGTGCAATTGGCAGCAAACCTTACAGCTTGCTTTGTCTAGACTTAAACAAGTCGAGACGCTTGTTTTAAATGCACTTTGTATAGTTACTTCGAAACATAATAATATCATATTTCTATTCAAAGGCGAAATCAATATTCATGAATTGAATTTTGCTTTGTAGCTCACCCGAGATAGAATACAAATGAGACAAGATGTGGCATCAATGAATAGTTGATTGAATTTGTTTGTTCATTTTTAACTAGTTCAGTATGTTTCTTAGATAAGATTTAAAATGCTTGCTTGCATGTAGTTAATCTACAATATGTATCATTTGGTATTTTAATGTATAACTGAATGATATTATGTATAAGCAGTATTTTAACGACAGCCGTGGTAGTAAATTCTGGGGATAAGCGATCGTCTCTAAATTTCGTCGCCGATAGAAATGAAATTTTAACGGCTGATTTGCCATGTTGCTTAGCGTTGAACGAAAACATCGTGCGAGGCCCTCCATGACTGAGAAACTATAAATATTTCCAGAACTTATGAAACTGCCTTATGAAACGGCCTCCTGATGGTAAGTGGTTCCTGCGGCCCATATTCATCTACTTCTATCCTCGATTACGAATCAAAATGTTGTCACCTGTGAGGACTAAGATGGAATGCCTTGTTTCCACTGGTTCCTACACTCACCATACGAAACACAGCAGCATTGAGCTGCTATTTTACGCTATTTTGAGCCCACTTATTCGTGCTACAACTATACCAGTCATATAGCTGCAGCATGGCACTACCAAGTGCACTGGGAAAACACGGCAGACTTTTTTCTACTCAAGAACTCTGCGACGTGTGATTAGGATTTTTTTATTATTCTGATATGTTTCTGTTAGTTGTCTAATAAATCTCATATTGTTTTATATACTTAATTTTTTTAAAACACTTAAGATTCTCAATTGTTCTAATATGTAAAGACGATTTATATAATACACATTAATTGACATATTGATTGATATAATATTCTCGATGATAATTACTGCATTTTGTCACGATTGTCCTCGTATTTTGGACACAAATATCATAGACAAATGATAATGCTATCAGTTTTTGGAATAGCATATTCTTTTGAAAACTGCTGGACGAATACAAGCCAATTAATATCAATTTATATAGAGAGAAACTGCAAAAGGTAGCCACAGAAACAGGAAAGAACCGGCAAAAAATAAAATACTACAAAGTCCGCTTGCCAATCCTAGAACAGCTCGGTTTAAAAAAATACCATATCCACCTCATTATCCTAATATAGCTCTATCGGAATATTAACTATTACGTGCCAGGAAGCTCAAACTGACTCTTAAACTGAAGTTTTAAAAGTTTGACCAACTCCAACACATCCTAGCCGAATTTTTAAACTTCAGACTTCCTTTTCCGGTTCAAATTTAACGTCAGATTCATTGATTTATTCATTAGAACCTATAAAAAGTCTACTACTGAACGTTTGCCTCCCCTATAGGTTGCACCATAAGGCGGATATTTGTCATGGTTGTCACGCAAGTTGGCGTTTTACCGACGGCAGATTTTTATTATTTTAATTTATCAGTAAGATGCTACTGACCATTTCCTATTTCAGTGTCCTTCTATCGCCTCTTACGACATCTACGGAATTCTACGAGCATAATGCCCTCGTGCTTTCGTCATTATATTTTGTCCGAGCGCCCCTACTACGCCTCGTGAAGAGTAATAGTACTCGTATTCCGTGCAAACCTAATCTTTATATATAAAAATTACGTGTCACGTTGTTTGTCCGCGATGAACATTGAAAATTTTGCACACTTTGGTCCAACTTGAGAGATAGGATAGTTTTTATCCCGATAAATGACCCGCAAAATTTTTTATTGCGAATTTAAAGATTTTTCATAGGAAGGATCGTCGGAAAGGGCAGAACAAAGTCTGCCTGGCCAGCTAGTAAAATTATATAATTTTGTGCTAAACCATAGTGTATTGATGAGTTACAGCCCCGATCCAGAATATATTATAGAGAAATTATTTTATGTTTTTGATTTTAATTTAGTTTTCTATTTTCTTGAAGTGAAAACTACATTATGTACGTTTCGCACTTTTAAAGGGAAAAAGTACTGAACTCACGTGACCGTTATACTTCATATACACAATATACAAAAGTAATGTTTACAAGTTTGTGAAGCTAAGAAGTTTTCACTTCTGACGTACACTCCTACGACTGACAGTTTTTTTTTTAAATTTAATTCTTTATTCTTTTGAGCGTACTAAGCAATATTACAAGCTCAAGGTGATGAATAGTATGCGCGTGTGAACCACGCTTAAGAAAAATCGATGACATAATAAACACATGGGCGTCGAACATTGAACCTTCTCCTTTTAGAAGTCAGTTAATTTTGTTTTTGAAAAAGTAATTATAAATAGCATTGACCCTTTAGAGGCCTACAGTTATTAAAATGTATTAATATTCGACGACAGCTTCGCGAAGGATCAATCAGACAATCTACCTAAAGTTTAAAGTTTTATGGTTAATCAATATTTCACGAAAAATATTGTCTTTCTGAGAGCTGGAATTCATGAAAAAAGCAATGTGAGCATTATTATCATCATCATCATTACAGCCCTTCTTAAGTCCAATGCTAAACATTGGTGTCCCCCAAGGACAAACAAGTTCCTGAGCCAACCTTCCTCCTTGCACCGAGCCTCTTTGCATGTCTTACACTATTATAAAATTATTTCTTACGAGGTTTTTTATTTTTTAAAGAAGGCAGGGTAAATAGAACTCAGTCCATCTGATGGTAAATAGATGCTGTGCTTCATAGACTCCTATATTTATCATAAATTAAAAATGAAAATTTAAATGAGTTATCACACCTGAGGCTCTCCAGCTCTCTACATTAACAATTCGAAACAGAGCAACAATATAATGTAACTTCGTGCTGGTCTTCTGTGAGAGCGTGGTTCTTCCCCGGTCGAATAAATAACAGATTTGTCCACGGGGGATGGCCTATTGGCAATGGAGTCCGTAATGATGTATATAATGAGGAACAAATAATTACTCGTAATTTATCTAGTACTCATTTCTTTAGTGTTCGAAGTTTTTTAATTAATGTTTAACAATAAAAGTATAGAAATAGAAATAGATTTTTTTTAAAATGCAATATAGATTATAAATTACTTCTTGAAAGTCATTGTTATGTTTAATTTACCACTAGTCCCGAAAATGCCTCTATCCTGGGAAGAACCAGCAAGAAACCCAGTGGCAATTTTTTTTGAAATAAGAACAGTTACCTTCATTATTATGTTACGCAGCTAACTAGAAGAAATAGCGATCGCCTCTTTTCCAGGCGTTATTAGCATCCATCAGTTATATAATTTAATACATTTAATAATAACTATAGTTATAAGAATTTTCGTCCAAACATTACCAGGTGTATAGATTATTTCATAATAAACTCTACACAAAATGTTCAGGTATATCGGAATAGAAACTTTTATTCGAAAGACAATTTCTTCATAGCAGTCTAGTACGTTGAACTCTGTAAATTTAAAAAATAGCCCCAAACAGAAACGTCCCTTTGATTAGACGCTGTCTGCTTATCAGATTGTACACCTGGACAAATTCAGAGTAGCAATCCTGCGACAGCAAACTTTTACGGCCACTACAAGAGGCGAATACAAATTGTTTCAGTGAAATCGTAAAATGCAAACATCGTTTACACTTTTGTAAATAGTAAACACTAGTTATATTATATCATCATAAGTTTTATGTTTTATTATATTATATCAATCTTTAGTATACAATTACATTATATTTTTAATTGGAAAATAGTTAACATCATCTGAATTTAAAGAGTTCCTAAAAGTATCGCGTGTCGTATAATGAGATCCTGTTCTTCACCATACTGTAACCATTAAGGAGGATAAGAGATTCGTACAAACTACTAAATGATCTCTTAAAAGTGAAAATGAAAATGAGTTAATATTTATGACATAGTTTATTTATTTATTTTGATAGGGAGAACAACAGCCTTCATTTTGTGTTTCAATATTTTTTTATAATTATAGACGTTCACTTAAAATGAAAAATATTTGGGAGGCATAAACTGGACATGGATTACCGCTACACTTAGAAAAATTGATAGGAGGCGTACAAATGACCGTATAGTGGCAGTGTTAAAAAATCCACTATCCCATGTCGTCCCGTGGGTGTGGCAAGAGGTAACAGAGGAAAACAAACCGTAATAAGTATTTTCCTAATAACAAATTAAAAAAAAATTGCGTTGCTGACTAGCATGCCAAGCGTGGCAACTATGGCTAATTTTCCCCCTGAGGCATACCATAGGTTATCCTATATATACCGAGGCTTATATTCAGATGTAGACTATTGTGGTAATAAGAACGAAAATTCATGTATTATTTCGAAAAGTCCATCTACAAGGTCAAAATAATAGGACCTAAAGCCGTCATTTTAAAATCTTACTCTCAAAGAGACAGTGCAAATACGCACTAACTCGAATCCGAAGAAGAACCAAAAAAAAATGTCACGTAGACTGATTATAAAGCCTTCATGTAGATCAGATGCTTTAAATAATATTTATGACCGAGAAACTGATGAGATTAAGAAACATAATCAATCTAATTTCATACTAAGAATAAATACGAGCCTTCTGGTCTAGTGGTCGTAAACCGACTGGTGATCATGATATCCCAGGTTCGAATCCCGGGTCGGGTCAAAACAAATTGGTTATTGAGTTTTTTGTCAAGAAACTCAGTAGCAGCCCAGAGTGAGGAAGTTGACGGTGTTTCATATATCGGAAAGCACGTAAAGATGTTGATCCTGCGCCAGATCTCTCTCCGATCGTGTCGGTTTGCCGTGCCATTGGACTGTCGAATCTATGGAATAGAGAGTGCACCTGTGCTTGTTGAGATGGCTAACCTTTGTTGAGACTGGCCACTGTGAGCAAAATTCGGTGTTGAGGTCATTATAATTTAATTATAATATCAGCACTTCGTCATACACCAAAATAAATTAGTTTTATTAATAATTTAAAATTAACAAAATTGTACTACCTACTTCAATATAAATTATTAGAAAATGACTCAAAAACTATTGATCAGACCTTGATCAAATTTATATGGGCCCACTAAATCGGTTCACTCAGAAAAAAGTTATGAGGCAACACACATAATAATACATGCAGTGGTATTGAGTACCTCCTCCTTTTTGAAGTCTGTAGAAAATAGTAATGTACATTCTATAAATATTTGGAACAAGCACAAATTATTTATGCCAGTAACTCAACTTCAAAAAGTCAGTAATTCCTTTATGGGGCATAAAGTATATCTTTAACAACAAAGTCCCAGATAATATGCAGGCCTTATCTATCAAAAAGTTTTCCATTTTTATTAAGCAAAAATTGTTTAGTGAGGGTTATTATTCTACTAAAGAGTACATGATTCATAATACGTATAAATGATAACCGCTGGAAATGAGGTAATCGCTACCATGTTGTTTCTAATGTCTTCATACCAATTGTATAAAAAATATATTGTAAATTGATTTTATTTAAAAAAATTAGTCCTGCTGGGTTTCTTGCTGGTTCTTCCGTGGTAAAAGTAAAAATTAATAAGTATTCTTGTAATATATAATGAATAAAAATGATTATATTCTATTCATAATATTGTTCTAGTATATATATAATATGAGGAAAACTGTATGTCTGAGGAATAAAATTTTTGGAGGATATGAGAAGTCCGTCAATACGCACCGCACGACACCTCTCAGATATCTGAGATACCTATTAAAAATATATATGGCAAATACATATGAAGTTCGTCAACACGCATTAGGTCAGCATTGCAGATATTTCCTAGCCATAAAACACTGTCAGAAAGAGAGGAGGCCTGTATAAGCTAAAGATTTACTTTTTTGAAAAAAAAAATCTCTTTTTTCGTTTCCACTTATGAGAAGGGCAAGGCATAAAATAGTTTTTTTTTTTTTAATTTTAAAAGCTTCCTTCAAATGTAGTTCAAAATAATATCCAAAGAACATGACTGTAATAGCACTCGTAAATGTGGACGTAAATTACTTTTTCTAGCTCAACGAATACAATTTTATTGGGTACTGAGAAAACTTTAAGGCAGGTGTCCCATTCCATCCGATTTGTGAAACGTATTACGCAGTTGGACTTTTTCATATCCCTTATAAAGTTCCTCAAAGGCTTCTGATTGGCAAGAGCCTTGTGCCCATGTGTGAACTTAATCCTACCGTGCGTGAATTGACGAAAAATCTCCCGTAGTACTATTGCTCTTTTGAAAGCGTTCCGGTGTATTTTCGTTGAGCTAAAAACTTTCGCAATACCAACACAGCTCAAGTTTAAATTCTCGCGAAAAGAGGGGATTCAACGATCATCTGGCTCCGTCTAATAAAAGCCTTGCGTTTGTGAAATATGTTGTCACTACTTAAACTTTATGAGTTTAGTTTCGCTCAGTCTAAAGATAAGACAAGTTCGCCTTAGACATGATGAAGCCGTTCTTGAGTACATCATTATTATGTTAGTAAAAGTCAAGTGAAAAAATATCTGTTTCTCTTTTTCTTTTTTTGGTAAATAAATTTGGTTTACTGTAAGCGAATACTCTGATAAATGCTATACATATAAGATCATACGAAATGTCACATTAAATAAGCAATTATATGAATTTATTTCCAATTGGGTGACGTTACGCAAATTTTATCGAAGCCAATTTCGATAGTGCGCTATTACGACGTTAAAGCGAGATAAAATAGGGACAAAGGCTATATATTTTCGATCTCTGAAAGAAATTTTCATAATTCAGCTCATATTTTTAGTTTCATTGTTCATAACAGACGACTTAAAGCGGCTTAGCCCAAAGTCAAACGATGCGAATTAGCATAAAACATCTCTTCATGACATTTATTTCGACAATGCTAACTAGAATTGAAATAATTTTGAAACTTAGTAAATATTTTTTTATTTTTAATTATAAACAACAATAAATTGAAAACTTAAAAGTTTATGCTTATATACGATACATCTTAACATAATATGGATTGAAACTAATTTTTACGGATTTTATCGTGTTTAACTTAAGTTTTTAATTCCCGACGTTTCGTGTGCTTTACAGCACCCATGGTCACGGGGGACTGAGGTGTTTGACGTCCCTATGTCATAGTTAGCCCGGCTACCTTCAGTTATTTAATATTATTATTTTTTGCTTAGATTGGACATTGGCCATCAATTACTATCTGATAGAGCTATTTCACAAATTGTGAGTATTTTATTCATTACTTAATTAATTGACTAAACATCGTAATATTCTTATTTTATGAATCGCAAAAATTACAGAATAATGTTCTTAAACGAACCTTATTTCTCCAACTCAATTTATTATTTTACGATATTCCGAGCACATAATTTCGTCCCCAAGACCGTAATTTCCAATTCCGCATCAATAGCGGTGATTTAAGTATTTCCCGTATCATTTGTTTCTTCCTTCAGATTCTAATATCGCATTTTTTATTTTGTTAAATTGCTTTCCTTTGTAGCGATATCCCCCTTCATATAAACACGCATGTGCCCCGATGCTTCTAACACAGATTTGTTTTTAAGCATTGACGTTTATTTGTTCCTGGCTCACGGCGATATTGCTCATTTTGTTTCTTATCATTTTTCTTACGTAGATTTGATATCTTCAATGGTGGAATGACAAATTTCTTTTCAAATGCACTTACGCCGTATTTTAAATGAAATAAGTACCAAAACCCAATAAAATATCCTATTTAGAAAAGTATCTTCTGTTTGATATTGATATTTTTTACATTGAGACGTACTGAGAGTTTCAAATGAAAAGTTTAAGGAAAATATTTTAGTCTAGATTTATTGAATTTATTTAATTCTATTAATATAATTGACTGTATTTTAGTCTAGAACTAAATAAAAATACGCAACAAATTTTATGTATTTTAGTACAATTTTCTCTTGTCCCGTAAGTTTTTAATCTCGTCATAAATCTAACGGTAACGATAACAATACATAAACAATAAAATAGTGTTAAGTAAATGAGCAATCACATTTATCGCAATTCCCTTAAAAGATCGAAAGTAGGTAGGTTATTCATATTTTAGTACAATTTTCCTTGCTATTTCAATTTTATATATAAATAAGTGATATATTTGAATCCCGTCAAAAATGTAAATGCCAGTTTAGACTGTTTACAGCTTAAACAATAATATTGTGTTAAGTAAATGCACAATCACATTGGTACTAACACCCTTAAAAGATCGAAAGTGGGTATACATTTTTTGAATGCAGTTAGTGAAAGCATGCGAGTAATCCCAAAACATTTACCCAAAATAAAACTAGTTTCCTTTAAGAACTGTAAGAACGACTCTAGTAAATTTGGTATTAATCAATTACGAATCATACCAAAAATACAAACAGAATTTTTCAGTTGAAATTGAAAATATCTCCTTAAATTTGTCATGTTGTAAACAACCTTTTAACAAGCGAACCACTTGTACAGTCAACGACGCAAAACATCGTTGATTACGCGCCCGCTGACAATAAATAGATTACGTCGTGTTACAAAAAAGTGCACAGTACACATTTTATCCTGCCCTCGTTTCGGTCGTAATATAATAATCAAAGGAATATGGGGGGCTGAACGGAATCAAACGTCTACATATGCGACGCGCGATAAAAGAAAGTACGAATTTTGAAAAATATCGGGGTCATAATAATAGGGTTGAGCTGTGAAAACGTGATTTATAATATTTTAATTTTTGTTATTGCTAGAAGTTACTTTCTCCTTAAAACATAGGGAAAATGAATAAATGCACATATTTTGTTTACATGTTAAGTTTTATAATAGGTAAAAATTTAACATTTTATAATATGTAATATTTTTTCCACCAACGAGCACAATGCTTAGAACTGGAAAAATTAATTTAGATTAATATTCATTTCAGATTATCATAAATTAAGTAGTTATAATAAAAAAAAAAAACTTAAATATCCTAACTTACTTGGAGAATATGCATATTATTCGAATAAGAAACAGGTGGAAATGGGTCGCAGCAGCAGCTGTCACGCATAAGATACTCGTAATCTCTACGGAAAGTGGAAAGCGCACCCTCAGCGAACTGTGACTTTGCAAACCAATCCCCAGGCCCCGCCTACCAGGCTCACATGATAATGCGAAAAGTAATTTTTATATTAAATCTTTGCCAAAACATAAAAGAGAGATTTCCGAGCGCGTCTTACTCCAACCCGGTGAATGCGCCGCATAAATTAGTTTTTTCCGGAGGTTGTTTGTTTAGTAGATGCTTTTTCATTTATTTCACGTTAACATTTATGAGTACTTAACGTATACTCTGTTGTTAGTTTAGTAAAAAAAGCCAATTCAACAACTACATGAAGCGTAATGAAATATTCAAATAAATATGTATTTTAAAAACGTAGGTGGCCCGTAGTGGCAAAGTTTAATTTTGTACGTTGTCAAAAGTAGAATAAATTTTTCGCATACAAGTTATTTCATTTATAAACTTGAATATGTTATATGCAAATCGTGTAAAAAGATGATGAAAATTTCGTTTCCGCGTCGAATCAGCTTCCGTAGCTGGTCAGTAATTAATTAAAAGCTTAGGTTGTGCCATTATGGGTTTTATGCTAATAGGCGGCGGCTAATATGGAAGCCTTCAAAGGGTTGTACACGGGTGAAACATTAAATTTCAGCGAAGCGTGCGCTACAAAGCAACGGGGCGCTGCACGTTTGTACACGTCTATATTAGATTAGAAGAAATGCTTTGTTTTCGGGTATACATACAAATTTACAGCAATTTTAGTTTAAACGCGTTCAAGTAGCATAATATAATAACGCAACACGAAATACACGATTTTATTAAGTAATTAGTTATGCGATAAGCTTGCTTTACATGGTTGTATGAATTAGTTAGCCATTACAAAATTCTGTGTATATAGGTCACGGGTAAAATCCGATATACGGTTAAACCTAGATTTAGCCGACTATAACTAGTGCGACCTATTGTGGTTAAGCTAAGGTAGGACTAATGTAGTCGGTTTGGTGGAAACTCGGGGAAAAGGAGTGCAAAAAGCTAAAAGGAGAAGGAGACGTCTCCATACATTCTTGGGCCCCAGTGTTAACGAGAAAAAAGTAGATTTGAAAATTGGGATTATCTATTACCTACACTGTAACAGGTGATTTTTCACTGTTATTGCACTGTAACAGGCTATTTTTCACTATAATTACTTAAAGATATAAAAGCAGGATCATTATAAAATCACCAAAAAAGCTGTGGTTTATAATGAATCGCAATGGTGAAACGAGTAACGAAAGTTAAAACAACATCAACTAAGTGAAGTGAATATTAGGTGTATCAATCTGAGATCGATTACTTGAATTGCTGTTGTAACTTACTTGTTGGAATTTTGATATTTTGTATTTTTTATTATTATTTTGTAGATATGAACGCAATTTTTTATCTCCCTAGACACAGAAAAATAATCGAAAATAGATATTAAATTGCTCAATTTAATCGAGAATCGACTATATTGCGCTCGTTTCAAATCGAAAATCTGTATTTTTCTTTTAAGTAAATAGTTTGAAGTGTCAAGTTTCAAAATGAGAAGTCCTCTATTCGAAGATAACGTTCAGAAACGAGAATTTCACTAGTGTATTCTTTATGGTAATCTATTTATTGCCATAAAGAATACACTACAATCGATTTTCTAACTTATTTCTTATTTTATTGTTTTTTCGAAATCTAGATTGTAAAAAGAGCTACTTTATTGTATTACTTAAGAAAAATATGGCTAATTTTTTAAAGTATAAACCAATTAGTTAACTTCAGGCCCAAAAATCCCATTCTCCTTTATACATATGTTTATAATATGTGTTCAAATACATGAAATTAAACATTAATTGTTCATGTTTATACTGCCAATGTCAAACACGTAATAGTCTGTATCAAAACCATAGAGTTAGACATGGATGGAGAGTAGAGATTGTCGCTTAAAAATTTTAAAATATTGCCGACAATGCCGATAAATAATTACTGGCAGTAAATATTTTTGTTTATTAAACATCTGTGTTTTAAAACGATTACTCGGTTTATTAAATTAGCAAACAATATTTTCTTTATTAAAAAGTATAATTAGACTATTTTGTATGTTTTTGTTTCTGTGCTTTGCTTATGTAAATTGGATATGGACTAGCACTCGAATCAGAAAAAATGATTCGTGGCCATACTAATGAAATACTTGTTGAATTCGTGATTCAAACCTTAATATGCTACTGCGCTTAATTTCATTTAGTTTCAAATATTTTGTTATAAAATCGTGCCCACCGTCTGTAATTGCTCATAGTTAGCTTCAGTGCAAAGTCAAACTTGAAATATGCTCTAGCTGATTACAAACGTAAAATAACAGCTTAATGTTGCCGTGTTTCGTATGGTGAGTGTAGACTGGATACCCTTTTTACTGAGGCATGAGACATGCACTAATTTCATCCACAGGTCCGTCTCTCTCTTTACTTGGGGCTATTTAAAATCACCTGCGAGTACTATACGTAGTAGATCCACGCTGAAGTTATAATGTAATTGTTGCAAGATTAGTTCGCCTCGACTGGGGAAGAAACACGCTCTGACAGAATACCAGTGTAAAATAGTAGCTTATTACTGCTGTGTTTCATATGGTGAGTGTGAAAACCGGATAACCCTATTTCTGGAAACATTCATTCTATCTTAGCCCTCAGGGGTGACAGCGCATCTGCATTTTGATTCTTAATCGAGGATAAATGTAGATGTCTATGGGTCACAACATCCATTTACCATCAGGTGGACTGTGTGCTTGTTTGTTACCCACATTCTATAAAAAAAGAAATATAAAAGATAAATTAATATTAAATTTTACTTTTAAAATACATAATTTGTCGACATGACTCAACTAGCTTTTACACACATTTAAAGGTTCGGTGTACATTTTGTATACATTATTTCGGTACAATACCAATTAGCGTTCCCGTTACAGCCTACCAAAAATTCTGAAAATAGGCCTCTAGATTGCCTCATAGGCGGCATATTTACCGTAGTTGCCACCCTTGGCAGGAGAGTTACCAACCGCAGCTTTAATTTTTTTTGTTGTTATTAGGAATACAATCCCGCCAATCTCCCGGTGTGCTTCTTTTATGTCCTCTAAAGACATCCAGTGACGATATAGGATAGTAGATATTCTTACACCGCCACCACAACCGTTACAGCCACTGCTTAACATAAGCCTTTCCCATAGATTACACCATATTGATCGGTATCGAAATTGAAAAATGTTTAATTGGACTAAAACGTCTTTTGCTGATATTGTCAAATTCACTAGGAGACTATTCTCATATAGTTATAAAGTCAAACTGATATTCAGTCTGCAAGTATAATGGGCAATGCAATTGTTTTCTGTACGGTTATTGAGTGCATGACGGCAGTGGCTAAACGCGCCGCGGCGGGGTGAGGGATGTGGGCGGCGGGGCGGCTTCGAGTTAAATTGAGCACCGCTCCACCCAGACTCTCATTTCCTCTATCCACCATTGTGCGCCACTCACAATACAAAACATTTTTTTTACGAATTTCGACAAAAAGTGCTTTGAATTTTTTCCAATCTTCGCCTCTATTCAGCTCGTAAAAACTTAATGTCTGCCCGCAAAAGAGAAGGCGTGGCCTTTAAAAATACTCAACGCTACATTAAAGAACAGTGATAAAACTGAATTCAAAAGTGCAATTTATTTAACATTAAACGACGAACTTTCTAATTTTATGGCCACGATAATTAGAAGGATGATAACTCTCTCATAATAAACATTACTCAGTTGGCAAAGTTCAAGGAGATTTGGGCTTGAAATTGCTGTATTAAACCAATTAATTGTACTAAGAACGACTTTATGGCGCTATATATTTAAGGATTTGTATCATCTGTCAGTAAAAGTAAGCAAGACTTAATTTTACGAAGACGTTTTATGTAAGCGAAGATTTATTTTACTTTTAGTTTGCACTTCACGCTATCTATTTCAATTCCAAAGAGGATTCAAAAATTTCTTATAACTTACGTACTTGTAGGTGTTTGTCACTGAGAGAGGCCCATGTCCAGCTGTAGACGTTCCGAGCTGACCAAATAGATGAAAAGGAATTATTCGCAGTGAATATACCATATTTCGACTATAAAAATGTCAGCAATATCTTAAGATAAACTAGCGTGTAATGGAGGAAGTGACGTATTTGCGCGACCTTAATGTATCTATTATCTAACGTTTTAAAATGCTAATGAATAGAATAGAAGAAAACGTGTTGGAAGTCGTTATTGCTTTTACCACTGGTCATGATAAATGCTCTCTAATCGGCCAAATGACCAATCCAGCAAGAAAACTTTAAATTCCTTTTTTACAATAATTTACAAAATAATATGTTGTATAATTATATATGAAACCATTTAAGAACATCATAGTAGCAAACACCCAATTCCTAGGGATATTATCTATTAAGTAGTAGTAGTATATTTACGTGGTAATTTTACGTGGTACAGCCAAACTGCAGCTATATTACTGGTATAGTTGTAGCACGAATTTCATGCTCGACATCTATTGGAAATAATCTTTTTATTCAACTAAATTGATCAGTTGGATCAAAAATATTCCAAGATTTTAATAAAACACAACGAAAGATACAATTTAAAATACTGGCATAAAAACGACTAACAAAGATAAAAGATAATAATTTTGTTATGTATATATATTTTTTTTCACTTAATTTAGTTAAAATTAAAACGACTTATTCCTAAAATTATATTGTTTTTTTTATTCTCCATTTAACGAAAACTCTTTATAACGCAATTATATGACCGGTTCCTTCAATTTCGCTCTATAGAGTTTACACTGTATACAGGGTTATTTTTCAAAGACCAGCCAAATTTAATAATTAAGTTCAAAATATAAATGTTAGTATTTTTGACCACAACCAGTCACAAAATGTTTTCAAGGTAGACCATCGTTAATATCCAGTGCTTGCACACGTTGGTAATGAAATGGGTGATATCCAGAAGAATTCAGTAGTTTCCAGATGTAGTACTGGCTGTGACAAGTAATACTACCTACGAAAATTTAAAACACGCTCGGTACTTATTGACATCACGGTCATGTCAACACTGTCGGATATCGGCCGGCCTGGTGAAAGAGATGTGTTTTGTTTTTACCGAGTCAAAACAACTATTAGATACCTAAATCTGTAACCGACCGTGAGCGCCGAATGCCACCGACAGCTGCTTCGGAACTCAACACTCCCTTATGATTGTGTGCGTGCGTATAACATAGTAAGCGCTTCATATTTATGAATGACAAGCAATTAAAATAATGCATTTCCACACATTTTGAATATAAAGGATAAAAAGGATAAAATGTTCGAGTTTTTTTTCTTGTTTATTTTTTTCACCATTCGCTTATGTAACCTCCTCTGCAAATTGGGCCGGTTATTGCAAAATAACCCTGTAAATAGGGTTATATATATAGATATATACGCATATATGTTTTGACATTTAGTAATAATTGTTCTTAATTTTTCTATAATATGGTTGTCGACATACTATACGAACGACATAAATAACAACAAATAAATCATTTCCGAGTTTTGTTTTAACATAATCCGTAATTATTACACTGATATTGACTTTAGTTATCGGAATTTCTTCTTTATTACCTCCAAAATAAGGTTCTTTATGACAACGTATAGATTTCCACCAATCTATAGCTTTTGCACTTATACCTACTGGGCAAAAATTTCGAAACTTTTCCGTGCATTTTAGGATTGGCGCTGTTCAGTCTGTACCGCAGAGATTAATTTGGAGCTCGTCCGATGGATAGCAGACAATAAATCAGGGATGCTTTTGCTGCATGGCGCGTAATAAAGTAAAACTCCCACACAATATTCTATTCTACACTGCTTTTAAAATTATTCTTTTATTGATTTTGGTCAGTTACAAAAGTTTGCATCGTTCATTGAAAGAAGTTTTGATTTTCTTTAGTTAATAGAGATTCATATATTCTTTGACTAGAAGAAGAAACCAGAACAATAAAAAAAATTGATTTTAATAATGTGTCGTAAACCAGCTTTCGATGTTCCTTCGATGACTAGCTAAGATATGACGCAGCTATATCGAAAGAAACGTAATATGCACTGTTATAAATCCGATTTAGTGACATTATTATTAATTATCTTTCGCCAAACTACGAGAAAACTAACTAAAGAACTACATCCTTTACAATATTATGTAAAGGCTTAGATTTACATTTCGTGAGACATAGTACAAATTCGTCCGTTATTTTTGAATTAAGCTTCAATATATTTTCTATTAAATAATGTTAATATGTCACGTTGATGTATACTTTGAAAATTCATAGAGCCTTTCAATCTCGACGACTTCTGCTTTCAAGACTGTTTGCTGAATAAATCTCAAGTCTCTGGTGTAAGTTTGGATGGAAAAAACCTCAGAAGGTAGAACGCCCATTGAATGGCAAATTCAGGTGCGTTGGACTCCGTCGGATCTAATAAATCAAACTTCAAGATCAGGTTATCGACGTTTGTAACATAAGCAAGCAACGTTTGAATACTCAGAATTTATTTATTTAGACTTTATAATTATGAAAATGTAACAAATCACCCTAGTCAAAAATTTATCAAAAATATATTTCTAATTTATCATTACTGATTCAAATTCGAAACAACCTAGAATTTGTAACGACGACGTCTCTTGAGAAATCTTTTTAAATTCTCTATATCAATGATTTTTTTTTACAATATATCATATTATATTCAAGCACTGACGTTAATTCTATTGAATATGAATTTTTAAAAGTAAATTACATTTTTCTTCTCGTTTTATTTCTTTATGCGGTAAACATATAACGAAGCAATTTAATACAAATATCGAAAAGAAATGACTCTCGAAGTTCAGGTTTAATATAACTAAGTGCTTGTTACTCGTGCTTGGGTTTAAGTCACGTCGCCTGAAAGCCATTCAAATTGCTTTACTATACTATTATATCGTAGGAATGTTTTATGATCGCTTCAAATTGAAAGGTCGTTTTTTTATAGTGATTTATGAGTTTAGTAAATATTAATATTTCTTTAATATATTTTAATGAGAAAAGTAAGTAATTTTGTGTGATATTTTTATCATCACCTAAATAGAAATTTCATATGGCTCGAAAAAACAACAACTGATGAAGATAGATTCTCTTGTGGCAGCTGTATACTGGTAAGCATTTATTAACTATTAGTTGTGCCAGCGACTTCATTCGTATAGCCAGAGAATCTCTTCCTTTGATCATTTAAAGAAAGAGTGAAGTAGTAATTGACTCGGTTTGAAGCTTTGGTTTAATTTTAATTTTATAAACAGACCATTGTTCCAACTCCAAAGTAAAATTGTTATTTTACTTTGGCTATCTATTGTGGAAGGAAGAGTTCTACATGCAAGTAGACGGAGTGGCAATGGGCTTACCTGTATATCCCGTAGTCGCCGACATATTCATGGAGGACTTTTAGGAGAAAGCCCTTTTTACTGCTCCTGTTAATCCAAGATTCTACAAGCGGTAGGTAGACGATACTTTCACAATTTTACCATCTGACAAAGTAACCACCTTAATTTCATAAACTCTAAAATACGAGTACAATTCACAATGGAGTTAGAGGCAAACAATTCTTTAGCTTTCCTAGATTTTAGTCATACGAAATCCTGATAACACTATTGGTCACACTGTGTATAGGAAAAAGACCCATACCAACCGATATTTAAATGATGATTCGCACCATCATCCATCACAGTTAGCTACCGTGGGAATATATTTGTTTCAGAGAGCACGAGGGATCTGTGACGGAAAACATCTGGCTGCCGAGCTTCAGCACGTCGAGCAAGATTTGCAAGACAACAAGCTTCGGGTCCCGCGCCTACGTCACAGTGACCGAGTGAAGCCGGCCACAGTCGAGCGTGTACCTGCTGTACTACCCTATGTCAGAGGTGTCACAGACAAGGTTGGCGAGCTTGAAGCGAGCTCCCTTTATAACAAACTTCAAACCGCCGAAGAAGATTAGTCAATTTTTACCATCCATCAAGTGTCATATCCCTCTATAAGATGCAGGAGTGTACAAGCTGGATTGTGAATGTGGTCTCTCTTACATAGAATAAACAAAAAGATCTATAAAAATCCGCGTGACAGAACATATAGCAGTCTTGAAGCACCGACGTTCCGGGAAGTCTGCAGTGTGTGAACATGTTCAAGATCATCCCAACCATTACATTAGATTTGATAGACCACAAATCCTCGCAAAAGAACACCGATTCCTACCAAGGATGATTCGCGAGGCTATTGAAATTTAAAAAAAACATCCTAATTTCAATAGAGAAGATGGATGGGTGCTGCCATCTACTTGGTATCCTATAATTAATAAAATTAAATCCAAACCCAAGCATACCACTGCAAGACTTCAAGATACTATAAGCTCATTCTGCGTAGATCGGACCAAAAATTAATATTAAAAAACTGAAGGTAGCCGGCCTAACTATACATCGGGACGTCAAACTCCTCAGTCCCTCCCGTGACCACAGGTTCGGCCGTGACGTTTCGTTACCTCAGGAAGTAAAAAAGTAAAATTAAATGCGAAAAAATCCGTAAAAATTAGTTTAATTAAAAATTGTTATGTTAATACTTATAATAATAGTAATTTATGTTTATACGTATATTATACTTGTTTAATATGTTATTATGTACGAGTGGGTTGTGAAGGAATGCCATTCCTTTTCTTTGTATGAAGTGTAAAATCGTTGGCAGCTCCTAATAATATTTAATAGATATTATCATGAAGGATATTTTCCAAAATTTATAAAAATTCCAAATATTGTACCAATTCATAAAAAGGTAACATAATCTATAGATAATTAGGCCAATATCAATACTAAATGCATTAGGTAATTGTTCTCCAGAGGGAATTTTGGTTGCGGCGACCAGTCCAGCTTCGAGGACAGGATTATAGGATCTCATGGTCAGCAATTACGCTAACGACCATTAGAGCAACGAGCCTAAGCGACGTAAAGTAATAGAAAGAATAAGCCATAAGCTAGTTGCTTAGCCCATAGTTAGTTATTCGAAACATTCACTTCCAACAACATGATTTTGTGCATGTGCTCAAACGGCACTAATATCTCCTTCTTTAGTAATGGATGGATAATTATGAATTTGAATTTTGACTGCGTTGGTTTTAGCGTCCAAAAAAATTAAAAGGCTGCAGGACCACTTTTTGATATTGAGGTATTTGTTGTATAATGAGTTGTGAATCATACTTGTATAATGAGGGAAAGTGTGTGGCGGCGTTGTCGTCGCGCAATAAGCGTAACACACTGAAGCCTAAATCGCGCTATAAAAGTTCTGAAGTACTGTGGTATATATAGAATAGCTCTGTACTACCACATGGCTCCACCCTTATAAAATCTTCCCTTAAAGAGAATGAAAGGGTCGTCCCGGTTGCTAGTAATGATGGTCTTCCCCTACATATTAGCAACCTAATGAAAGCCAAGAGAGCTGCTTTCCGGAGAGAAGTAATCTATCCCACCTTCGACTATAGGCGTACGGCCAATCGTCTTCAACGCGAAGACTGTTCCAGCCTCTCAGAACTTCGAAACCTCGAAAAGAGTAATCTTATGGAGAATATCTCTCCCTCTCATACAGCGTACTATCAGATGGCGAGAGCCCTCCGCATGACGCTATCACTCACACTTCCCCTCTCTCCCGTCCCGACGGTACTATTACCTTCGAGGACGAGGAAAAGGCTGAGTGCTTTGCAGACAGCATCGCCGCTCAATGCTCTCCTAGTCCACAACCCACCGACCCCTCAAACATCCAGACAGTGGAGGGTGAGGTCCGCCACCGGAACTCACCCCCCACAGCCTCTGACCCTATCACTGTGTCCAATGCTCATCATTGGATCTCATCCATCATCAAAGGACTGAAGTTGAAAAAGGCTCCGGGCGCGGATGGCATCTCCAACCAAGCCCTTAAACATTTTCCTGAGCAGGTGTTAACCCTTTTAGCTATTATCTTCAACGCCTGCTTCAACCTTAGTTACTTTACCACCACGTGGAAATAGGCAACTGTCATTGATTTCCCCAAGCGAGGAAAGCCTCACAACCTCCCTTCCAGTTATCGTCCCATCAGCTTCCTCAAGGCCATGGTCAAACTCTTTGAACGAGTCATCCTCACTCGCATGAGGCTCCATCTTTTTCCCACAGACGGCGACCCTCTTGTCATCTCCCACCAATTTTGTTTCCGAGCGAAACACTCTTATCCCCAAGAAGTTCACCGTATTGTGGAATATACCCTCAGAGATTTTTTCCTCGTCATCATAAGACCATCGCGGACTTTTCCGACATAGCAAAGTCATTCGATAAAGTCTGGCACAAAGGCCTTATTTACAAACTCTATAAAATAGGCCTCCCTGAATTTCTTGCTCGTCTCGTGGCCTCCTACCTGAAGGATAGTACCTATCGCTTTAGACACGAAGGCACTCTCTCCTCTCAACGTCCCATCAAAGCCGGTGTCCCTCAGGGCTCTGTGCTTGCCCCTCTCCTATATATCCTGTTCACCAACGACATTCCCGTCCCGTCGAAAGGTGTTCAGCTCTCCCTCTTCGCAGACGACACTGCCCTTTATTGTAAAGGTATCTCACTACCTTTCATACGGAACAAAATCCAGTTAAAAAATCAGTTAATGACTTAGAAACTTGGCTCCAAAAATGGTGTATCGATGTGAACATGGAGAAGAGTTCCGCTGTTCACTTCGATCATAAACAATGCCGCCTCAGTACCATTCTGCCAATCCGTATGCTAGGGACCCCTGTCCCCTGGCATACGACCGCCAAATATTTAGGTGTCTCCCTTGATAAGAGCCTCACTTTCTGGCCCCATGTAAAGCGAGTAACCCAAAATGCGCGATTCCATCTGAGTAGGCTCAACAGTATGCTGGGCCGACACAGTAAAATGTCCCTCCATATTTACTCACGCTAACCCCAATGTCCTTAACGAACTTCAAATAGTTCAAAACAACTTTTGTCGTCGGGCTACGAACGCAACCTGGTATGTCCGTAACGCCGACCTCCATCGAAACTTAGAGCTCCTCACAGTCCAGCAATTTCTAAAAACACTCTCTGAGAACTTTTTCAAAGCTTCAGAGTCTCGCTCTAATCATTTCATTCGTGAGGCAGCTTCCTATGCAGCCCCTCTCACTATTGAGTCCGAAGACCGACAAACTCTCTCACGAACCTCTCAAACAAGCCTTCGGTCGACCTAAACCGCCTCCTGGTGGCTCTAGCCGAATCTTCTCCCCGCCCTTACTTTGCCTTAATTAGGCTCCCCTCTCAGCGGCTCCTCGACCCATACGCCCCCTTTTCCTTAAAGAGGGTCGCTTCCGATTCAGCAGAAAGGCCACAAAAGCCAATGCCAGTCTTACAGCTCACATGTAGTGTTTAGTGGGTAGGTACTTAGGTATTCGCAGTGAGTCCCACATAACCACGACAGCCGGCTGTCGGGGTATGCATAGAGAATTCACCACCTCCCTTCCTCGCTTCCCGGAGGGTTGCCCTTTCCATTGCATCTGGGCGCAAAAAAGAACTACCACACGGAGCGTTGCCCGCTTCCCGGGCTGAACACCAAGCCCGGTAGGAGATCTTCCCTCTTGTTAACTTGCCAACGCACCACGCAGATTTGAACACGTGACAAGTAGCTGCTCGTGACTGTTTATAGGCAGTGCAAATGAAATAATAGCCAATATTTGGATTTGCTTAAAACTGTACGGTTATTTTAGCGTCTACAACGTTCTCTTAGAAAACAATTAAATTGTTCTGGTAACCATAATTGTTGAATGAATAGTGAGTGATTACACATTATTTAATTTATGAATTGACGGGGAAAGAGAGACAGAGCCGTGGTGGCTAAGGGGCTAAGCGCTCGCTTTAAGTTTCACAGTACATCAAACCAGGTTCGATTTCCGCCGGCAACAATGAAATTGTTAATTGTTATTTTTTAGTGTTGATTTGCTATGTGCATGTCCGAGAAATTTAAAAATAAAATATTTTGAAGACGTGTGAAGTTGGCCAACAATAGACTTACAATTGCTGCCCAAAATTGGGGCAGCGCGGTTGACACTTCTTGCCCTAAAACCCTCTCAGAAATAAGAGCAGGTCTGTACCCAGAAGTAGGACGTGACGTAACTTTAAGGGAAGGGAGTCATGGTAGTTTGAAAGATAAGTGCGCGTGTAAAACGCAAGTAACCTCAGTATATGATTCCTGTCGGAATCGACGAAATTGTTAATAGCACTAGAAATCAAATGTCAAAAATTTGATTTCTCCTTTCGTCAAGCTCGTTGGTTGATGTAAATATTGTCAAAAATTAAATTAAGACATAAATAAATATGTCAACACAGAAAAACATGGCATGCTCAACTGTGTGACGTATAAACTCTTTTAGGTACCTACTTTATAATTTATTAAAGGAGAACATTATAACTTTTTGAAATTAACAGAAAAATGTTAATTAAATAAAACTCTAATATATATTAGGTCTGTAATATCAACCACCGATTATGTTACAATCTAACAAAGTCAAAACAAGTCTCTCGTAATACGAGTATGAATGAAAAACATTGCCCGGTTAGTTAAACTTCGCTTAGTGATTGAAATTTACCAATACTCTGCATATCGTTTTTTGATGGTATTTCATTCAAGATTTTTTTGCATGTGGATATTAAATATAAAAAAGTTTTGAAAGATGACTGATGTAAAGAATACTTAAAGAACAATGTTAAAAGTCGCCTAAGGACCAACATATATTTGACAATTACCAAAATTCTTATCTTTAATTATGTATTAGATAACATTCATAAGATAGTAACGTAACACTTCTGACTTGTGAAATCATAATAAAAAGGACTATTTCGATTTTGAACTTTGTACCTATTTTTTAATACTATTGTGCTGCGTTTATGGCCTCCTGTGATGTGGCCAATCGCACAATACCTTCATTCACATATTTCAAAAGTTGTCATAAACTCAAACATATTATGAAAACGTTTATATTTTAAAATATATCTCAGATTAATATATGCCACAAGGAACTGGGGTACAGTAAAATCATCTATTTTCATTTAAAATAACAATACTATTATTGGCAAATCAGCATTGTGCCACGGAAAAAAAGTCAATAACGTTGACAGATGACAACAAGTCAAAATAGATATTAGATAGGAGTTTTTTGGCGGGAACTTGACCGGCGGCGGTTTGCTGCTCCTGTATTATAGTTTAAATAATAGTTTGAAGTGGAATTTGATATGTAAAAGTGGTGCGATTTTATGTATTAACTGTCTACGCATGTGAACTATTAGTGGAAACGGTGAAACAAGTGCTCAGATGGTGATGGATTCTCAAGATAAGCTGTTTGTTTGCATAGGCGCCTTTAGATACCATCGCCAACTGTCAGCTGTCTGCTGGCTCAAGTGGCCGTCAAAATCTCCCAAGGAATGTACAATGTGATGCATCAACATATTGTGAAGCAGTGAAATTCTATAAACTCAAAATAAAAAAGACAAGGCTGTATGGCATAGTTCCTTTGCCTGCTCTTTCGAGCGAATAATAAAAACAACAAAAACAACAGATATTAGATAGACGTCAGACGTGCTATTGTTTTAGTTTTGTTTGGAAAAATACATTTCTGTAAATGTTTTAAGAATCTAAGTGCACTCTGTAGTTGGTTTGTTATGCGATAAGTTTATATAAATTATAAACAACGTCTTGAACAACGGATATCGATACTCTTCTTTAGCGACCTACCTGGCTTGAATCAGGGATTTTAACCAAATGAGACTGCATAATATGTTGTATTTATTTGGTATGAATAAAATAAATACTTAATCACAACCTGAGTTTTATTCACCGTATAAATGCTAGACTAAGACTGAACTGCTTACATTGGCAATAAAATAGTAATGTTTCATAAACATAAAACATAACCTCAAAATCTCTATGATAACTGCAAATATCTAAGTTTTCAGAAGTGTCCGTCAGGAGTTATTGTTCTCACATACAATTATGTGTAATTTCGGATTTAAAAAGGAATTTTTTTTCACTGTTGGTTCTTAGGCGAACATTGTATGGACGCAAAACAATGTCCTTTATATCTTGTAATACGTACCCTATATATTCATACGTATGAATATGTAAAAATATTTCTGATTTGTTTATCGTGACTTTACCCCACTATTATTGTTTAATAACTTTTTCTCGATTTTATTACAAAGGGTCTCATAATATCAACCGCGTTTAGAAACACTAGGCCTACGAGACAGGTGAGTCTTGTTATGTAACTAGCTGTTCCCCGCGACTTCACACGCGTGTAATTTAGGGTTTAATTATGTTGCGCGGAACTCTCATTCTTTTTATAAAATATATGTTGCCTAAGTTACTTCTTATAACATCAGCTATCTGCCATTGAAAGTCCCGTCGCAATCGGTCCAGCCGTTTCGGAGATTAGCCGGAACAAACAGACAGACAGACAGACAAACATTTTAAAAATTGCGTTTTTGTTATAAGTACTGTATATATGTTCAAATGCTTTTACTAAAAAGCTGTTACTTTGAAATTACAAACTTACACTTCAATTTTATTTATTTGTATAGATATTACGTGCCTACATATGTACAATTATAATACTTAGCGCGCTTCCATGTTTTCAAGATCAAATATTTAAAAATATGTACGTAACATGGTTTACGTTGTGACGATTAAAATTTCAAAAAATATTCAATGTACAGACATCATCCTCAAGCTATATCGAGATACAAGGATCAAAACAAAAAATATTTATTAAATTCTATTAATCGTCTAAGTAAATAATATATATTATTTAGGTCTAACAAGTTGTTTGAAAAAAGAAAGTTTGCCATAAAGAGATATCTGTGAAAAAAAATGTAGAACTTTAATTAAAGACTGCCTTATCTAAAATAGGAGGCAATTTGGTTAATTACTAAGTCTATAGGTGCGTATTTCAACTCTTTACGAGCGAGCTCATGGCCGCGATAACGTTTCTAATTGTCGAATAAAAAAGGATTACGCCTAATCCTTGTTTAATAAAAATGTTAATCATGAAGATTTCCCTTCGCAAAATGCAAATGTTATAGCATGAACCCCGTTCGCTATTGACGTCGGTTAAAATAATATACACTTACTTGTTATTTTACGTATGTACATTTATAATTACGCAGCATTTACTATTTGAAACTACGAGTAACTATACTATAATATAGTCTTAATATTAAGCCTTCTTTGTAATCAGTAAAAAAGGATTGGTGTATTAGACATTTAAAAACATCATAGTAGCACACACCCAATTCCTAGGGATACTATCAATCATGTACTCTGTAGTAGTATATTTACGTGGTAGAGCCATGCTGCAGCTATATTAGTAGCATAGTTGGAGCACGAATGGGTCGGGTTGACCAGAGAAGGACCACGCTCTCACATAATACCATCGTAAAATGGCAGCTTGATACTGCTGTGTTTCGTATGATGAGTGTAGAGAACCGGCGACCCCTTTTACTAAAAACGAGGCATTCTATCTTAGACCTCACGGGTGATCGCACGCATCTGCATTTTGATCGGTAGTTGAGGATGGATGTCTATGGGCCACAGAAACTACTTACCATCAGGTGGACTATGTGCTCATTTGTCACCCTTATCCTATAAAAAATCCTTGTAAAAAATAAACCTAATAATGTGTATTGTCTTGTTGGTAGAACACCTCTCGCTTTCCCAAAACTACGTGTATTGACATTGCCTCCACTAATGCCAAAACCACTACGCCCCCAAAAACCATTCAAATACACTTGGAAACGCACACTATTGTCAATAATAAAACACATACTATCCTAAACATGGCATCCTTAGGAGAAATATGTAGACTATACGATGGCTAACCGCTAAGATAATAAAATGACAAGAAAAAAAATTAATTAAGTTATCAAGCGATAGTCTTATTACGTCTGTCTTGTAAGACATATATTATATTTATTGTATTATACGTGGTAGAGCCATGCTGCAGCTATATTAGTAGTGTAGTTGTAGCACGAATGGGTCGGCTCGACCGGGGAAGGACCACGCTCTCACAGAATACCAGCGTAAAATAGCAGCTTCATGCTGCTGTGTTTCGTATGGTGAGTGTAGAGAACCGGAGACCCTTTTTACTGGAAGAGAGGCATTTCATCTTAGTCCTCAAGGCTGACAACGCATCTGCATTTTGATAAATGTAGATGTCTATGGGCCACAGCAACCACTTACCATCAGGTGGACTGTGTGCTCGTTTGTCACCCTATTTCTATAAAAAAAAAAAAAAAAAAAGAGCAAGTATGATTTATGAGTCTATACGATTGACGACTATGATTAATCACTTTATGAGTGACTGAAAACAGATAACTTATGCGGCTAAATTTCGTATGAGATGAATAATTTTACGTAGTAAAATTCAAATACAAGGCTTCACTAAAGATATTACTTCTAAAATCATTTGATAAAATTTAAATATTTGCTAACCTAAAATAGCAGAACCAAATCCAATTCAAAAATAGTGAAGAAAAATAAAAATAAATTCCAGTCATAGACGCCTCAAAAAGGCAGCAAAATCTAGAAACGAGTAATCCTAGAGATTAGGAGCGCACTTTAGATTCCTTTGTATAGCTAAAATACACATTAAACAGAATTCAACGTATTTTACTATTAAAAAAATATATGAATGAAAGAACACAAAAATTCTACATTCGCAGAAAGGTTACGTTTTTTATAAGATAATAATATTGATGAACTATAATTGATGCTAAGGGCAAAATAAATATATGTAAAGGCCTAAAAATTTGTTCTACACAGCAAAGGAATTATAGAATCATGCTAAATTTCAATTCCCCTGTTGTTGCGATTGTTTATGGGCGGAGGTAGTCACTTACCATCAGGTGAGTCGCATGCTCGTTTGCCCCTTCTTATATATAAAAAAATGCTATTTAATACGATTGAAATTGAATCTGTATTTGTAGTATGAATAACTGCAATACCAGGGAGATTGGAAGCGTGTTGCCTGTCTTTTAAAAAGGAGTAAGCTCTTTTCTTTAAGGTAGGTGTCCGTAACTCGTATCAGTCCGGAAAAATCTCCGGTGGTAAACGATTCCACAAAGAGGTCGTACGAGAAAGAAACTTCTAGCAAAACGCACAGTGGTGCACCGCCAAGTATACAGTTGGTGTGGACGGTAACGTTTGTTTTGTTGCGATGTGCGTTTGTGAAATTTGGTGTCTGGAATTAATCCGAACAATTCCTCAGAGCACTTCCCGTGGTAAATGCGATAGAAAATGCAAAGGGATGCAACATCCCTTGACCTGAAGATTTTCCGAATCGGTAGTAAAAGTATTAATGGCTTTAAATAAATATTATTTATCATTATCATTATTATTATAAAGCCATTTATTTCCTTAACAATATTATTAAAATATATTTCATTAATTATTAATTAAAACAAAATTATAACATAATCAGATCATGAAAGAAAATACATTTAAATAAGATAAAATTATCGTTACAATCAATAATGACTATCCACTATTCGACACATATTTAATGAGTTTTTATTTAACAGTGGTAGCGCCACGCGGTAGCTTTTGCTGTCGCACGGATGGGCCGGCTTGAACCGGGGTGGTACTGGTGGTACCACGACCTCACAGAATACCACCGTGAAGTAGAGGTTTACCTCTGCGTTTCTTCTGTCTGCTTGGTGAATGCAGGTGGCCGGAGGCCCTTTTTACTGGAAATGAGGCATTCCATCTTAGTCCTCGCGGGTGACAACGCATCTATATTTTGATTTGTAATAGAGGATATATGTAGATGTCTATGTGCCGCAGCAACCACTTACCATCAGGTGGACTGTGTGCTCGTTTGTCACCCTTATCCTATATAAAAAAAATATGGTTAAGGACCTATACGAGTATAGGCCTCCTCCAGATTTATTTATAATCTATGGTAAATAAATAATATTCTATTCTCACCTATTCTATTCTTTAAAAGCAAAGTAGAACAATCTCCCCACTAGATGAAGTAACAACCAAACTAAACATGTAAACATCGATGACTGCAGGTTGGCTGCATTTGTGATGATAATAATGATTAAGAAATTGTATGTGGTATGAAACATCGGGAATTTAATAAAAATAAGTTATAATGATTTCTCATACGCGAACACTACATATGAAATAAATCTAATTTTACGGATTTTATCACGTATATTAACTTATTTTATATTCCCGACGTTTCGAGCACTTTACAGCACCCATGGTCGCGATAGAATCCGTAAAAGTAGTTTTATACAATGTGATACAAAATATATAAATTCCCACATTAAAATATATATATATATATATATATATATATATATATATATATATATATATATATATATATATATATAACATCAGCATATTAGTCAAAAGAATTAAGCGATTTATATTAAAAGGTACAGTTAAAATCGTTTTATTAGAAAGGATGGGTATCTGCACAGAAAGGTAAAAGAAATATCCAAATTTAAGTGGATGCATCATTAGGAGAAAATTCTTAGGGATTATAAAAAGGGCTCCGTGGTCTGAACGGGCGCGTAATTTATAAAGCGTGGTTTTACGATCTGCATACGTAACTTGATAGTGACGCGCGTTTGAAATTATAACACAAATCGGTACAAAATAACTTTTATAAAATACCGTACAACTAAACAAATATGTAATATTAGACACTACAATAAATTCATAAATACGACATTTTATACTCAATGTCTGTTACAGGGGATTGTTCCTTAAAGTGTTTCACCTAGAGTAGATGATAGAAATTTAGCAAAGTCACCAAATGCGTTTACAAAATTCTATATTTCGGTAGTTTCAAAACTGAAGGGAGTTAGGTTTGGTGGTTAAAAAGGATTTTTCTAAAACATCATGTTAAAATTAAATGTCACTTGAAATACCATTATAAAAATGTGTAATTCTTTATAGCATACAAAGACGGCTACAAATGTGTAGTCACGTCTGAGGACATCACAGCCTGTGATTATACTGAATCTCTCTCTTTCTCTCTCTCCCTCTCTCTCTCTCTCTCTCTACATTAATTTTCACACTCAAATACAGCAGTACAAATGTTTTTGGCGGCTCATATAGGTAAGGGGGTGGTACTTACCCAGAAGTACTTCATGGGCAGAAAAGAAGTTCAACCGTCTTCTTACCTACAATCAAATAGCTTAGTAGTGTGACTAAAATTTTATTGTTAATAAGTCAATGTATTTGTTCTCATAAATAAAAAAACTTGTAACGGTTCTATTATAAGATTTAATATTACTATCGTAGTAAATTCTAGTATCTTGTATTAAGCATTTCGTATTAACTAATTCTGTATCGATAAGATAACGGCGATAGAATAATCCAGCCCTAATCTTTGCACGTCTGAAAAAGAAATTTATTCCAACAATTCATGCACAGCTCCCACAAGTCGGATTATTGTAAATAAGTATTACGCCCGACACCCGAATTAATCCTGGACATTTTTAACGAAATGCGAAAAAGTTAGTCAACTAAGTTTTGCATTAGGGCGCACCGACTTTTATAAAACCTCCAGTGAAATATCGTTTTTCCCTCGGAATTATTTGTATCAATAGAATGTTTGGTGAAAATTTGCCTATTCAAACTGAGGCAAGCTGGTTGAAATATTCGGCGCCCGAGTTTTAAAAGGTGTGTTTGACTTTACTAATAAGTATGCGGGCATTGAGCTTCAGAGGGAAACCATAAATTTTGGCAGTCTATTTCAACAATCAAAAAAAGTTTTTTCTTTATTATACGTTTTGAAATGCTCGTACCTACATTTTAAGGGCGATATATTTTTATTAGGCATTTAAAACACCCTCATACTGATATTACATATTCCGTATTAAAGATATTACAAACAAAAACGATTATTTTAAAACAAAATTTTTTTATGCAAAAAACTATTTCTAACGACTACCTAATTATGTGTCATATGTTCACCAGTAGGACGTGTACATTCTGTTACTTTACTTTTTAGGGTTCCGTACCCAAGGGGTGACCAATGGGACCCTATTACTATGCCTCCGCTGTCCGGCCGTTTGTCCGACTGTCCGTCGGTCTGCGGACTGTATTAGACAGTTGAAATTTTCACAGAATGTGTATTGTTGCCGCTATAACTAATAATAAAAATTAAAATAAATTAAAAACCAAAAGGAAAAGAAATTATACGGGAACCTTCATGCGCGAGTCCGGCTCGCACTTGGCCGGTTATTTACTATAGCATATAGATATTTGTGCCCAACGAAAGCTACATGTGCACCCTTGAGGTAGTATAGAAACTGTTGATAATATTATTTAGTTTCTTTTATTTTTCTTCTTCTATCTTTTTAACAACAGATATTTAAAAAAATGTAACCATTACGTTCCCGACTTCATATTGTGTTTTTAATTTGAATCTTCTAAAAATGAGCCAACTGGCAAGCATTTCTTAAAGACTTACCCAAGCTCGGTAGACGGGTTGGTCAGAACAAAGCCGATATATTGCTTCTGTCTGTAAATAGTGAGTTCTAATCTGGATTCTGCGATGTAGATGGATTATTGTCATCACTTGTCAAGCAGCAGGATGCACCACATTTAGGTGCGATTGTGTTATTTGCGAAAAATGTAGACGTTGGTTCCCTCAAATTTAATACGTCAAATGCCATTTAATATAACGTCAAATGAAATAATTTTACATGCCGCAAACAAAACATTTAATTTGTAAATCGAATCATCAACAGTTCGTTTATTCCAGCATAAACAACGCGACCTACATCACGGCAAAAGCTATCTCGTTAATTGACCGCTCGTATAATTTAAATATATCGCGGCCGGCGGCATTATTTCAGCTGAATATTATAAATCAAAGGATTAGACGAACGAAACTGGTAAATGGATACTGGCGATGGAGATAATATATGCTTTATCCTGCTAACGCTATAGGGCGATAACGACAAAATAATCGCCAGATGAGCGAGAGGGCGTCCAGCCAAGCGGGGGGTGTCGGATGAAATGGGGGGCATTTGACAAAAAGTACTAAGTGCGAGTTAAATACCCTTTGTGTCGTACTCTCCTGTTGCCATTCATGGACGCACGCTGAGGGTCTTCTCATTATTCTGTCGAAATTTGATTATTTTCCCATTTCACAAAATATCCATATCGTACCCGGCTCTTGCACTAATTGAAAATGGAATGGCACTTTAGGTGATACCCTTATAACTCTTTATTTGTCTATACTATGTATTATTTCATTTTTTTCATTTTACGGTTTACTTAAGATTTTTATAAAATTGTGCATAAAATATAATAGCTTGAATTAATTGTGCTGAAATCTTAGTATCAAATGTAATTTAATCTAAAATATTAATAGCCTTGGCTTCGTAATAAATGGCTCACAATTTTGGATAATTTAAATCTGTGTGTATAAAATAGTAGGTATTATCATTTTCCAACAATGAATCTTAGAAAAGATATGCGAGTTAATTTCTTTGGATCCAAGCACAATTTTGCAGATTTTAATGCTTTTAGCGTTAAATGAAAAAGACATCTTTATTTTGAAAAATAATATCTATATATCTTATAATTAAATAACGAAATTGTGAATGCTTTTAACATTTTTATAACCTGTACGTGTACACTTGTATCCATTTCAAATACAGAATACTACAGTTGTGCGTTTCCCCTTAAACACTAAGATAAATGCTTCATAAGCCCTACTTATACATGCTTTTCATATTTTCGGGCTATTTGGAGCTAGAAAGAGGGTAGAAGACAAGAAAAATTTATTTCTACTTGTAACACCTGTACCTACACAATTATTGCTAATATTGGTTCCATAATTTTAGGATACCTATATTTAGAATGCCATCCTTTCTAATTACTATACATTTATTTCAACTAACAAGCTATTGATGGTATGTACATGTGAACTTTTAGTAAAATTACGATATTTTTGGATTATTTCAATATATTGTATATAATGACGTTATTGCATTATTTAAACAACAAAAAACATTTTAAAGTATGCAAATAGCGATACATTCGGAAGATCCCTCATTAATAAACCAATTATGTGGCTTTCATAGCCCTGTTTATTCAGAACTTGGTCATACCTTCGCGAATCCTTTTAATAAGTCCGAAGCAGCCGTATATCAGGGAAACAGACGGAAGTAAATATCCCGTCCGAAAATGATTACTCGGCACGCGCAGTTAACCGACGTTATGACCGGCTTATATCCCATTCCGGGGGTATTAGTCTCCTGGCCACCAATTTCTGTAATTTATTAAGAGTTTCGCTTACATTTGACCGGTCTTTACTGGCTTCGCTTTTTCTCGCTCGAAGGCAGCGGTCGGAAAGAAATATAAGCAGTTAGCCCCGTGTGATCAAAGACCTTCCTCAGTACGTCTGATCCCTAATATTTCACTCATAATTGGTTTATTCTAAGCTCGCAGCGTTTCCGTATGTGGGTCCTTTGATCCGCCCACTGTATTAAATTGTAGCCTGAGATGTATGGCGAGCATTATTCGTATAGATCTGAGGCTTTAGTCAATGGCGTCATTTGCCATTCTACTATTGAGAGCTTATGAAGAAAATACTGTATTTGTCTTATTAAATCCGATAAATCAGTGTACCTAATAAACTTTCCAAAAAATAAGTGCCAATATAACTTTGCGCATGGAAAATAAATGTATAAATAAACAAAAGACGCATTAATTGTAATTCGTTAGCATTCTGTTGATGTACAAAAGTAAGAAGTGTATAGCTAGCTATAATGTAAATCATTTTAACGTATAAACATTTTTTTAGCGTATAAATATGATAAAAAACTCGAAACTATCTGATAGTTATCTACAAGTTCTATAATTGTTTTGATTAATATACAAAATTTCCTTTTCTATCGGACAACTAGATAGAAAATTGTTTTCGCATTGCCGCCACTTTGTCCCTCCGTACCGGAAGTTGTCCGCCCTTGTCCCTTCCATTTCCGACCGCGAAGGTTGCTGTCAAAGCTTTCCAAAAGTTCTGTTGTTTATACAATTCTTAATAGAGTTTTGTTGTATTAGAAATGAATTATATGTAAATAAAATAAACTACACAGAATACCAGAAAAGAATGCATAGTCAGTTTCGTGTGTTGAGTTTAAAGAACTCAACACACGAAGAAAAGAAGAAAAGAATAGGTACAACTTGTGGATGCTCGATGAAAATACTAGTAATTTTAAAAACAGTACTTGTACTTTTATGCTCTTATAAATCCACTAAATAACCCTAGAATATCTTTAAATAAATTAAATACATTTTAATTTTCTCACACAAAGGCTTAGTATAGCCATTCGACAAAAAACGCAGCCGCCGTTACTGTTTGATAATGTTAGTTTAAAGTTTTTTTTTTAATATAATAAATATTGCAGTTTAATTATGTAACAATTTATTTAATAATGTATGTAAAAAACACCAAGTATTGTTACAAAGTAAAAATGAAAAGATATTTTATATATCTATGTATATCCCTGTAATGACAGTGTATGATAAGCATACAACATCCCGTGGTTGCCGCGTAAGAGGAGACGAAGGAAAATTAAACCGAAGATGGATATCACTTATCATTACCATTATAGATAACAACTCAAAATAATAATAAAATATACGTGGTAGAGCCACGTTGCAGCTGTATTATGGTTGCAGCACGAATGGGTCGGCTCGACCGGGGAAGGACTACGCTCTCACAGAATACCAGCGTAAAATGACAGCTTGACACTGCTGTGTTTCGTGTGGTGAGTGTAGAGAACCAGAGACCCATTTTACTGGGAAAGAGGCATTCCATCTTAGTCCTCACGGGTGACGACGCATCTGCATTTTGATTCTTTATTGAGTATAAATGTAGATGTCTATGGGTTACAGCAAACACTTACCATCAGGTGGACTGTGTGCTCGTTTATCACCCTAACCTATAAAAAAACTGTGGTTGCTAGCATGTCCACTAAGCGTGCAGCTTGGGCAAAATCCTTTCTATAAGTAATTATAGGGGAGACACATATCTATATTCAGCAGTGGACTTTTGACAGGCTGTAATGATTGAACGAGTCGCATAAGAAATCTTTATTGACCCAAACGGACTGCAGAGTCATTTATCCTTTATCACCGAGTAATGGCATCTGCAGACGACTTTATGATAATAGATTAATACCGGGGTAGTTTTAGCGGTGGACGATAGTTTTAATTAAGGATCTTATTTCGAATTTTATCCGCGCCGGTATTGTGTTTGATAATGAAAGGCCGAGAGCGGCTGATTGGGAGCACTTGTGAATAGCCCGAGCTTTCCGCTCTCACTAAATTCTGTGTATTGCGCTGATTAATGTTTACCAGTGTAACAAGATACTCGAAGCTACGAAAGTATGAATTGAATATGAAATATATTCATATTTCATATTCAATTCATACTTGCTAGTGTGCTCATTAAATATGATTGTTTTTTTTATTTCTATGTAATGGCGTTGCACTGATGCCAAGAAACTTGGAATATAATTAATTTTATACGATCCTCCAATAATTAAATACGTTACGAAATAATTTATTGTAAAATGTTTGATAATATTACTAGAAAATATATTTTTTTACAAAGTAGTGCGCAGGTGAAAAAAATATATGAAGTAAAGTTACAGCCTTTGTACATCCCACTGGTGGGCACAGGCCTCCTGTCGTTCCAAGAGGGCCTTGGAGCGATTATTCATGTCCTAAAATATTTAATTTTTTAAATACACAGATATTCTCACTATGTTATCCTGAACTGTCAAGTACGTGGCAAATCAAGACATAAAATGGAAAATAACGTTTTAATTGGTGTCGATCGAACTCAGCTTGGTCGCGTTCTATGAATTACAAAACATTGTTTATCTTAAGATTTTCGTATGTTTATCCTTTTACCATAATCAATGAAAAAAAAACATTGACAAGTACGAATAAGACTCGCGCTGTGAGGGTCCCGTATATCCTATTTTCATAAAAATTAACAATTTATTGAAATTCATAAATTGAGGTAAGCACCGAGCGTTACTGTAATGAAAATGTAAGTCAAATTAAAAGACAAACTTTATTTTGCAGTGAAAAAGATTCTCCCATCAATCGGTCTACATCATTGACCAACCACAATTGTAATAGCATAAGAAATATTTTTATGTGATATTGTTACACGCACAATCCCTGACGGGGTAGCCAGAGAGAACAGATCGCCAAGTGTCACGATCCTTACATACCTCTTTCGCTTCTTTCAGATTCATTATCTTCTTCATACATGCACGTCTAGGTATCCGAGTACTCTTGACCCTCTCCTCTTCGAGCAATTTGCTCACATGGTTTTCGAAAGTTGGTCTCGGTCTACCTCGAAACCTTTTAATGTTTACTTTCGCGCTATATATTTTCTTCACCATTCGGTCTTCACTCATTCGCTCAACGTGCCCAAACCATCGAAGCACGCCCTTATCAATTTTTGTGATAAGGTCATCTTTCAAACCTGCCATATTGCGAATCTCTTCGTTTCGCTTTCGGTCGGCCATGGTAACGCCGCACATTTTACGAAGAGATCGCATCTCCACTGCATTCAACTTACTTTTATGCTTCTTCTGGCATACCCAGGTTTCGCTGCCATATAACAAAGTCGGTACAAACACTGCGTTTTGTATTGCGAGGTGTGCACTCTTCACTGCGCCTTGCCTTTTGACTGACGCAGTCAGGGCACCATTGACTTTGGTCCCGGCAGCGACACGCCTGTCCACATCTAAATCACATCTTCTATCCAAGCTGAAAGCACTCCCCAAGTATACAATTTCATTTACCTGTTCTAGACATTCCTGATTTACCCATATTTCACACTTCGTTCTCTCTTGGTCCCTTTCAAATACCAGAACCTTAGTTTTATTAGCATTCAAACGGAGACCTTTAATTTCACATTCCTCTCTCATACAAGTGACTAATGCCTGCAGTTATGCCTCTAATGGTGCAATAAGCACTGCATCATCAGCATACAGCAGACAATTTACTTTAATGTCACCCAATTTCACACACAAACAGCTATCTTTCAGCTTCTGTAAACAGCTGTCCCGTTTGGACGCTAAACATGGGTGACAGGTCATGCCCTACCCGCACACAGGCTTTACAGTCACAGTAAAGAGACTGCACAGCCCTTAGCAATCGGCCATCCACACCATACCCCGGCAACAGTTCCCACATTTTCTTCCTTACAACCTTATCAAATGCTTTCTCAAGATCCACAAAAGCACAGAAAATCTTCTGGTTAACAGCCAGAAGCTTCTCCGTGATCATACGGAGAGAAAACATTTGATCCGTGCATCCTCTTCCAGGTCTAAATCCGCATTGTGCCTCCCATAGAAATCTTTCCGATTTCTCTTGCATCCTGCGTGTCAAAACCTTCGAGTAAACTTTACTTGCTAAACTGGTCAAGCTGATCGCCCGATAGCACCCGCAGTCAAAATGTGAACCTTTACCTTTATATAAAGGCACAATGACTGCAGATCACCAATCATCCGGGACATCCCCCGTACGCCAGCACAGATTGCACAGCAGATGAAAGCTGTCCCAGACGCGAGGCCCACCATACTTGACCATTTCAGCAGTAACTCTGTCTAGTCCCGCAACCTTACCACATTTAAAATATTGAATCGCACGTTCAATCTTTTTCATACTGATGACCTCAGTGTCATCGAGGTCTGGGTCTGGCGTACTAGTCACGGCATCACCCCCGGATCCCTCACTAAGATCATCACACGCATACATTTCTCTATAAAATTCGCTCCATCGCTGCATGACGTCCGATTTTTCTAAGAGGACGTCATTGGTTCTCGAAAGCACTTTGTTCACTCTTAAGGCCGTCGCACCACTTCCGGTTCTTCCAACCTCTTTCCAGAACAGTTTGGAGTTCTCCTTAAAGTTGTGCGACAACCTTTCGTCCGCTTCCATTCTACACCTTTCACGCACTTCCTCAATCAATGTTTTCGTATGAACTTTCTGCAGCTTATATCTTTCTTTCATCTTCTCTCTCATATCCTTATCATTACTAGAGGCCAAGTAGTCTAACATGCTTTCTTCTTCCTCTTTACAGCGTCTTTCACTTCGTCATTCTACCATGCATCTCTTCTTTTACTACTACCTCTTTTTATCGTTCCACACACTTCTTCCGCTGCACTTACCATTCCATCGGCTACCCTCGCATGATATTTGTCCCTAGTATCCGCTTCCTGAAGCTTCCAGCTTCGGTTGCGACAGACCGACTGTGGTTCTGTCACTGCCGTCCGGTAGCGCCAACCCGCGAACAGACCCCTAAATCTAGTAATCATTAGATAGTGATCCGTTCCCAGGTCAGCACCCCTGAACACCCGCGTATCCATCGCCTGTTTTCGGAGTCGGTCATCCACCAGGAACAAATCGATCATACTTCTCTCATTCTTTCTTTCTCTAGTATACATATGGATTTTCTTGTGATTAAACATAGTGTTTGTCACAAGAAGACCCTTTTCCTTACATACAGCCAGTATAAGCTTGCCAGCATCATTAACCCTTTTATCGCCAAACTTTCCAAGCACCGACTCGTACCCTGGTCGAGCGGTACCAACCCATCCATTCAAATCACCACATACCACAATTCCATCGTTTCCCGTAACCAAATCTAGAACTTCTCTTATATTCTCCCAAAACTCCTCCAGCTCAGCCCTGGACGACGAAGCTACCGGCGCATAAACAGCCAAAAGGAATAACTTCGTCAGTCCCAATTTAAAGCGAACCCAGAGAAGCCTTGAGTTCACAACCTTATATTCAGTCATAATATCGACCAACCGAGATGACAGCAGCACCCCCACTCCTTGGCAGGCGCTCTCGCTCTCCGGGACTCCGGACCATAGAGCTAACGTCCCGCCAGGGAGCTCTTCAGTACCACTGCCCTTCCGTTTGATCTCCGACATACACACGACATCTAATTCTCTTTCTTTCATTATTTCGATCAGCTCATTCGTCTTATCTCTCATGCCTCCTCTAACATTCCACGTGCCAACTTTGCACTCTGTCCTTCACCTTCCGCCGTGTCGGGCTGTGCGTGACGGGTGGCGGTCCCCATCGCCGCTTTGCGCGCTGCATTCCACACCAACGGGGACGAGCTGGTGTGCGTCGCCTTGGGGAGACGCCCTAACCCTCGTTGGCATGGGTGCGCAGCTGTGTAGAATTGCAGCCCTGAAAAGGGCTTCAACACTGTCGCACAAGCACGCTTCTACAATGAAATTAACAATTTTCGGATTATTTCTAATACTTGTCGTAATAATAATTTCAACTTAAAATAATTAATTCCAAATTCAAGTGCAGTAAGCTGCTTGAACAGGTTCCTCTATCAGTACCAATTAGAAATCCTCGCTGTTGCAATACTTCTCGAAAAACATTTTTCATATACCTTTCACTAGAACGTATTTTGGTAAGCAAGCTCCCATGTTCGTATATGTGTGAAATATAATGAAATATCTCGAGCTGTACCTGGCATCGACATATTCCACAACCCTTATGCATAAAAAGAAATGTATATATATATACCTTCTTTTCCTTCTCAATGTTTACATGTATTTTTGTTGGTAAATGTTATGTACAATTGTTATGAGTGAGCGTGTTACTTTTTATATAATCTAGTGTTAATGTTTAATATGTATATTATAAGTGGGCTCATGAAATAAAATAAGAAATAAAATAAACTTCATCTCTTCTCGTTCTTACGAAATAGTGTCTTGACGGATAGACGGACAGACGGACGGCCGGATGGACAAATAAGTAATCCTATAACAGATCCGTTTTCTTTTGAGGTATAGAATCATAAAATGATGGTAACTGGATTTTTATGTGATAATAAAGAGTAAGCACATTCAATTCAATAATAAAAGAAATAACCTATTTCGTTTAACAAATGTAAGCAAGTTTAAATTTTCTATGGCGTAATATATGAGCGAGCTCCCTTTTCCTAGCTCATGTGTTAGATCGTTGATTTCAGCGGAAATAATTACGCGTCCGGACCATAATTGGGACAAAAAGCCCTTGTTTAAACCGGACCAAGATCTGCAGGGGACACTATTGTACGCCCCTGGACAAGGTCCCGCTTACTGACCGAGAAAATTCTAAATTGTTCCTAATGATCACCTAGTTGATTTTCTATTGTCGAATGCCTATTATACGTCAGAGCGTATACAGTATACGTATATGTAGATATAGATCTATTTAATGATAAACACGTATTTTACCCACAAGAATTTCGATTTGTGATGATTTAACTGTAAAGTTGTTACAAATTAATTTACTAAGATCCGCATTATAAAATAAAATAATGTGTCTTACCTAATTTGAAGAGCACCTCCTTCACTTGAGAGCACTATCCTCATCACCACTGTTCCCAACAACACTACACTAGGAAAGACATACCACCGTCGATAATACGACAGTTTCACTTCTACACGAGGCATCCTCAGGTGAAGTAGACTCTGCGGTGAATGACCGCTAAGTTTGTTGACGGTGGTGTGTCTTTCTTAGTGTAGTGATGTTGGGAGTAGTGGTACTGGGATTAGTGATGACGGGGATAGTGCATGCACCTGAAGGAGGGCGGGAGGTGGTCTTGAAACTAGGTAAGACATCATTTTATTGTATTATGCGGATTTTAGCAAATTAATGCCTATTCTATTAATTAATAAGATAATTCGTATTTTAAAATCGTAAAGGTTAAAGGGGCTTCAGGGGAATGTAATATATTCGGTATACCTCGGTAAACTAATAAACAAGACCTGGCAACTGAATTGTAAGGAAATGGTTGCAAAGTAATTACTAATTTGTTAGATATTTTGTTATATAGATATCGAATTTGAGGTTAGACGTTTTTGCAATGTACTCAATGCCTAACTCTATATGACACTAGATTTTATTTTTCATTTTATGTTAATCCATTAAATGCATTAACGTCATAATTAAACTAAAGGTCTCGGTTGTTAATCACACGAAATTCGCTAGGTTACGGGCCGTTTACTCTTATACACGTCATGATTCTATTTTTTTTATAGAATCATGACATGTATAAGAGGGTGACAAATGAGCACAAAGTCTACCTGATCGTAAGTGATTGCTGTGGCTCATAGACATCTACATCTATTCTCGATTACAAATCAAAATGCAGATGCGTTGTCACCTGTGAGGACTAAGATGTAATGCCTCGTTTCCAGAAAAAAGGGTCTCCGGTTCTCTACACTCACCATACGAAACACAGCAGCGTTAAGCTGCTATTTTAGAATGGTATTCTAATTATAATATCTAATTTTTGTCATGTAAGTGATGTGAGTTAGCTATTACAGCCTTATTGGCCTCTATCTTTATAAGATTCGGTCATTTATACACGGGATCAGCGTTAGATAAAATTCGACAAAATTTTTTGTGAAAAAAAGGTTTTCGAAAGATGACGACTTCGTAATTCAATACGACTATCTGAATATGGATGTATACGTGATCGTGTGAAGAGGCGTTTCCTGTTAGAGGAATAGGTATTATAAGCATCAAATTTTTTAACGGCAATGTGGTGGTAGTGGTTTGATTTTTTCCGTGTGTCGTAGTCGACTTGAACACAAAATAATGTAATACAATACAATAATAAACATTCTGAACTTTACATAATATTTCATTTATAAATTGGCGCCTTCACAAGTATATTTTATCGGAACGGATTTCTGTAAATAGCATTAAGGGTAAATTCAATTGTCTTCTTACGGTAACATTCGCTTGGCATCAAATCAAATGTCTACCACTAATAATAGAGGGCTAAGAGGGCCTCCATCGTGCCCTCCAGTTTCTAATTCAGTTAATTTGCCTTTAAATCTCATATTGCAAAATGGACGCGGGCAATAATTGCGTTTGGTAAACAGCACACCGTCCGGGACAAACACAGGGTCTCCATTAAGAGCTTGCATCTAACAGGCTGGCTAGCTTATTGCCGTAATTACGTTGTCTTTATGAGTACAAAGGTTATTTTGCGTACAGCTAATTCGGTTGCATGCACCGTCATAATGTAGGTATTACATCAATTAATCGATGTGATAAGGTTTGGTATATACCATGGTGGGCATTAGATTATATAGATTATATAATCTAATGCCCACCAAAATAAAGTCATAAGGCATTTTGATAAAATTATAACGTAACAATAACTGCCATGCCTATCTTCCAGAGGCTTGACAGAGCTACAGATTTCCATTAAGCGTGATCTTGAAACACCTCTCTCGTTTCTTTCAACTACATAAATCTACGAATATTTTTAAAAATTTATTTATTTTTTAACAAAAAATCGTACACCATATTCTAGGCTATAGTCTGCCAGAAACGACTCTCGTTTACATTATCTATAATTGTTGTACATTTTTTTAATGGTTACTATTATTTCTAAAGATTTTCAAACATTGGTATTATGATATGATGATTTATAAAACTAAATACTATATTGTAACTAACTATTGTTCCGCAAAAATAAATTAATTTTATACAGATTCAAAGAATTTTTTAACCGTTTCTTATAATAACTACACTCACTCATCTTTTCTTTTTAATATAAAAGTAGGCTATATATGATTGTAAGAACTATTTATCATCTGGTTCGTTTGACAAATCAATCAGCTACTCTAGGCACTTCTAAAAGTTGCTTTGTTACTCCGCTCTTGTATTATGTGAGTGACAAATATAACGCATAAATTAATAATGATTTCTTATATTTACGCGAACACTACACATTGAATAAAACTATTTTTTTACGTATTTTATCGCGTTTAATTTACTATTTTAATTCTTGACATTTCGGGTGCTTTACAGAAACCCATGGTCACGAGGGGGACTGAGATGTTTGACGTGCCGATGTCACAGTTAGCTCGGCTACCTTCAGTTTTTTAATGTTAATGTTTGGTTCGATTTACGCAGAATGAACCTAGAGTAACTTGAAGTCTTGCAGTGGTATGCTTGGGTTTGGATTTAATGTTAATTATAGGTTCCCATGCAGATGGCAGCACCCATCCATCTTCTCTATTGGATTAGAATGTTTTTAATTTAAATAGCCTCGCGTAACATCCTTGGTTGAAATCAGTGTTCTTTTACTAAAAAAGATCCAAATGTATATTAAAAGAAATGCCATGACCATTTAGACCATATAACATTTTTGAATATACTAATGCATTGTCATATTAAGTGTCTCTGTTTAAATATGATTACGGGTCAATCATCATCATTACATCATTACAGCCCTTCACAAGTCCACTGCTGAACATAGGCCTACCCCAAAGAATGCCACAAAGCACGGTCCTGAGCCACCTGCATCCATCGACTTCCTGCATATTTTACCAGGTCGTCACTCCATCTAGTGGGGGGACGCCCTACACTTCGCCTGCTGGTACGAGGCTGCCACTCGAGAACCTTTCTTCCCCATCGGTTGTCGGTTCTTCGAGCTATATGGCCGGCCCATTGCCACTTCAGCTTACTAATCCGTTGGGCTATGTCGGTCACTCTGGTTCTACTGCGGATATCCTCATTTCTAAGTTTATCATGCAGAGAAACTCCGAGCATAGCCATCTCCATAGCTCGCTGAGGGACCTTGAGCTTCCTCATCCGGCCAGCAGTGAAGGACCACGTCTCAGTTCCGTATGTCATCACTGGCAACACGCACTGGGTGTAGAGTCTCGTTTTCAAGTTTTGAGGTATACCTGACGAGAAGATGTGTCGCAATTTCCCGAACGCTGCCCAACCGAGTTGAATCAGTCGATTGACCACTCGGTCGAAGTTGGACTTACCTAGTCGGACTATTTGTCCCAGGTAAACATACTCGTCAACAACTTCGAGCTTAGTGTTCCCAACAACTACCGGCATAGGTGTGACATGGACATTAAACATGATCTTTGTTTTGTCCATGTTCATCTTAAGACCTGTCCGTTGGGAAACACTATTGAGGTCATTGAGCATAGTGCTTAGGTCCTCCAGCGATTCTGCCATAAGGACTATATCGTCGGCAAATCGAAGGTGAGTGATGTACTCGCCATTGATGTTGATACTGTATCCTTTCCAGTCCAGAAGCTTGAAAACATCTTCCAATGCAGCGGTAAAGAGTTTCGGGGATATGACGTCACCCTGTCTTACACCTCTCTGCAATTGGATAGGTTTCGTACTCTGGTTCTGTACTCGGATAACCATCGTAGCCCTACTGTACAAGCACTTCAACACTTCGATATACCGACAGTCAACTTGGCATCGCTGAAGGGACTGCAGCACCGCCCAAATTTCGACGGAATCAAAGGCTTTCTCATAGTCCACATACGCCAGATATAGTGGTAAATTGTACTCCTCGGACTTCTGTACAATTTGCCGAAGGGTATGTATGTGGTCTATGGTGCTAAAGCCTTTTCGGAAACCGGCTTGTTCGGGAGGCTGGAACTCGTCAAGTCTGCGCGCGAGACGATTCGTAATGACTCTCGAAAACAGCACGTAGACGCGGCTCAAAAGGGAACTCGGTCTGTAGTTCTTCAAGAGAGCGTTGTCGCCTTTCTTGAAGAACAAGACCACCGCACTTCTGCTCCACGCCTCCGGTGTAATGCCAACATGGAGGACGGAATTAAAGAGCTTCTGAAGGACTTCAAGTACCGGTTTTCCACCCGCTTTCAGAAGCTCCTCTGTAATTCCATTCTCGCCTGGGGCCTTGCCGTTTTTAAGGTGCTGGAGATCCATTCTAATCTCGCTCAGACTGACGTCCGGGATATCATCGGAATAATGTCGGATAAGACTCGCTCTTGGATCGTTACTCTCACTTGCGTGTGGCTCCAACGATGACGTGTACAGCTGCCCATAGAACCTCTCAATCTCACTCAAAATCTCAGGTGCCCCGGAAACGATGCTGCCACATTCGGTCTTCAGCTTTGACAGTTGGCTCTTTCTGGCAGACAGATCTCTGGCAAAGACTTTGGAGCCTTGGTTCAGCTCGATCGCTTCTTCAATACGAGCTGTATTGAAGTTGCGTAAGTCCCGCCGCATGCACTTGGAGATCTGTCTGTTCAGTTGCCTGTATGCTGTCAAATCTGTTGAAGAATGTAGCTTCATCTCCCGTCTAACAGCCATGAGATTAAGAGTGTGATCGGAGAGTTTTTGTGTTCTTCTGCGGCGAGTCTTGCAGAACTTAGCTCCGACCGCATGGACAGTTTCCACGAGCTTGTCATTCAAATCGTCCACTTCATTGCAGTCTTCTAGGCACTGAAAACGGTTTTGTAACTCGAGCTGAAAGGTTTCGGGACTTTAGAACAGAGCACGAGGGGGACGGAGCGTTGACTTTATTAGACGAGACCTCTCCAACTTAACGTTTAGGTTCAGTGTGCCTCTAACCATTCGGTGATCGCTACCAGTTTTCACCCTCGCGATCACGGAGACATCACTGAACAGTTGTCGTCTGGTCGTCATAATGAAGTCAATCTCATTTTTTGTGGAACCGTCGGGGCTCGACTCTTAGAAATATCTGTAATAGTAAAGATAAGTTGGATATTCGTCAAAAGTCAGGTGTTTACAAACTTGTTTGTGACGAATGTCACGCCGTTTACGTGGGTCAGACTGGTCGCAATTTCGAGACACGTTATAAAGAGCATTTAGCCGCGTACAGGAATTGCAATCCCGATAAATCCCATTTTGCCAAACATCTTTTGGACACTGGACACAACCTAGCCAACGACCACTCCTTTAAAGTCTTACATACGTGTAATAAAGGGCTGCGGCTGTGTGTGCTGGAACAGTTAGAGATATTAAAAAGTAATAATAATACCGTTGCATTGCTGAATGAACAAACAAATGTTACTAACTCACCTCTCTTAAATATCTTCAAGCCTGCTTTCTAATAATGTGGGCGTTGCGCGGCGGTTTGTTTTTAATTTTACAAACGGCTGCGTAAGTCCAGCGGTGATTGGTCGCATGTTTTATCGCATGACGCAGTCGCTCGCTACTTAGGTGGAGAGCGGTTGCATCATCGGTTTGTATAAAAGGCACTTGTTTTGGCTCGCCGCTCACTTAGCGGTTAGCCACCGTAGAGTCTACATCACCTGAGGATGCCTCGTGTAGAGGCGAAACACGTGTCGTATTATCGTCAGTGGTGTGTCTTGCCTAGTGTAGTGGTGTTGGAAGTAGCGGTGCTGGGATTAGTGGTGATGGGGATAGTGCACGCAATTGAGGGAGGGCGGGAGGTGCTCCTTCATACTAGGTAAGACACATCATTTTATTTTATAACGCGGATATTTGCGAAGTAAATTTTTGTAAAAGCTTTTATATAATGGATTTCCGCAAAGTAACGCCTGATTCTATTAATTAAACCAGACCTCTTATTACCAGCAGCAACAATCAGTCGCTGCCCATACTAGGGCTTTACCAATGTCATACCGTTAGATCTCTTGCCGTCGTCTCTAAATATTCCACAATCCTCTAAAACCGAGGGAACATTTAAAGAGACAAGAGCCCTTCGGATGTCTTACATACTTGTTTCGCTTCGTCCACTTTCATTATTCACTTCATACATGCTCTTCGGTTTAGGGTACTCTTGACCTGATCTTTTTTCAAGACGTCCCTGATTTGTTCTAGAAACGTCCGCCTAGGTCTACCCCTTCCAACACTTTCATTTACACTCTTATACAATTTTTTCGTCAATCGTTATTCATTCATTCTCTTGACATGACCAAACCATCTCAGCATACCTTTCTTAATTTTAGTCACTACATCTTCTTTCAGACCACAACGTTTCCTTATCTCACTATTTCTTATCTCACTCAGTTTAAATCCTATCATATTTCTTAACGCTCTCTTCTCAACTGCATTTATTCTGCTTTCATGTGTCTTCTGCCATACCTAACTTTCACTTCCGTACATGAGTGTCGAAGCAAACACCCCCTCATGCACAGCCATACGAGCCTTGTTAGACACCTTTCGACTGCTCATAAAGGAGTGTAAATCTCCATTCACAATGTTTCCTGCATACACTCTTCTTTCGATATCACTCTCACACTTTCCATCTCTGGTAAACTTTGAACCCAGATACACAAACTCCTTCACCTGTTCAATTTGTTCATCTCCAATCACGATATTGCAGTCTGTCATTACCTCATCTCTTTCAAACACAATCACTTTCGTCTTCTTTACATTCATCTTCATTCCCTTTTTAACAAAACCTCCACTCATAGCAGTTAACATCTCCTGCAACTCCTCGGCCGAAGATGCAAGTAATACTTGGTCATCAGCATAGAGAAAACATTTGACGAGTAACTCATTCATTCTCAACCCATTTTCATTCTCTTTTAAATCTGTCAAGCAATTGTCCATGAACAGATTAAACAGCCACGGTGACGCTACACATCCCTGTCTAACACATTTTTCGATATTAAACTATTCAGTGTATGCCCCGTTTATCCTTACACAAGCATTAGAATCCCTATAAAGAAATTGCAATGCTCGTATAAGGATACTGCTCACACCGTTCAAGGTCAGTGCTGACCACAATTCATTCCTCACCACTCTATCATAGGCCTTTTCTAGATCCACGAACGCGCAATAGACCTTCTTCTTTTTAGCCAAACACTTTTCGGCTATGCACCGCAAGAAAAAGACCTGATCCCACATTGCCTTTCTAAATCCCGCTTGTGCATCCCATACTTTTTCGTCTGTTTCATTCACAACCCTTTTTAATCAACACTTTCGCATACAATTTACCGACGACGCTGAGAAGGCTTATACCGTGGTAATTTATGCAGTCCTGTCGTGACCCGTTTCCCTTATACAAGTGCACGATTACGGCTTTGCACCAGTCTCCCGGTACTTGCCCATTTCGCCAGCACAAATAGAAAAGGCGGTACAGCTGGCGAGTCACTATGCCTTGTCCAGCCCTCAACATCTCGACGGCAATCCTGTCATACCTTGCAGCCTTACCTAATCTCATACTTATCAACGCTTTCACTATTTCATTCATGCTTATCTCACTTTCATCAACATTTATATTAGTTTCCATGGAAGGTGCTGGATGCTGTATCTGTACTTCCTCTCTTTGAAACAAACTTTCAAAATACTCTTTCCATCTCTTTAACACACAATCTTCTCCTTTTATAATGCTCCCATCTTGACTCCTGATTGTACTCAGCTCCGAGGTAGAAGGTTTTCCTCTGGCTGTATTGATGGATTTCCAGAAAAACTTAATGTTTGACTGGAAATCTTCTGTGAGCCTCCTATCGAAATCATCCTTTCGTTCTTCTTTCTTTCTAGACACAACTTCTTTCGCTGCTGATCTCAACCTTTTATACTTCGTTCTTGCTTCCTTTATCTCGTCATCGTTGCCTTTTGAACTTTTTGGTTAGCTTTTGTTGCTAACCAATCCAACCACGCTTTTTTCTTTTCTTGCACAACCCTTTTTATATCTATATCCATCCACACATTATAGTTATTTCTTCCTTTCCTTCTTTTAGCTACCCGCATACCTCAATAGCAACATTCACGACCCCTTTCTTAAATGTCTCCCACAAATCTTCAATCACACCTATCTCTTCTATGCCTTTAAAGCTTTCTTTCAGATTCTCTACATACTCGTCCTTCTTTTCTTTTTCTTGTGGATTTTCCACTTTTACTCTGTCCAAAACACTCGTGGGCTCAGCTCCTCAGTGTCGCTACCGTTTAAAGAGGCCACGCATTTGGGCTATAACCAGGAAGTGGTCTGTGTCGAGGTCTACACCGCGGTATGCCCGATTGTCTAGCACTTTCTTCCTCAGTCTTTCTTCCACAATTACAAAATCAATCATACTTCTAGACTCACCCTCATTTCTTGTATACAACTGGATCTTTTTGTGGTCAAATATTGTGTTGGCCACTCACAGATTCCATTCCAAGCATACTTCAAGCGGGCTTCTCCCATTGTCATTACCTCTCTCGTCCCCAAACTTACCCAGAACTCCTTCATACTCATCACGTTTTACTCCAACCCACCCATTAAAGTCTCCTAACATCACGATCCGTTCATTTTCTCCGCATTTATTCAAGACCTCTCTCTTGCTGTCCCGAAATTCCTCTCTCTCTCTCTCTCTCTCTCTTGTTGGGATTTTAATGACCCACCTTCGCGCAGATCCGTCGGTGCATAGACCTCAAGGATAAACAAGCGAGTGAGTCCGACTTTTAATCTAATCCAGAGGAGTCTTGGGCTTACACATTCATGCTCCATCGTTCATCCATCATCTGACATACTTCATCTACCTTACCATCTATTCCTCCTCTTACATTCAACGTAGCGAAGCGGCTCTCCGTGGGCCGCTTTTCGCCTCCGCGAGAAACGAGACCGTAATTCCGTCAATGCCGCCAGTAGAGCCATTCCAAAATGACATAATTGCTTCGAAAGTGTCTTTTTCAGTAATTTGTAAAGGCTGTATAGAAGTCTTGGGAGGCAGCGGTAAACTTTGAGAAGGATTGACCGAAGGATGCTTCTGACGAAGGCCTTCAAGAGTTTCGACATTACGAAGAGCCAGGATGTCGTCTGAGAATAAAATACGGGATGCATTTTTTAAGACGCCATCCATTACTTTCGAGTTAACTAATTTTTTAAATCAAATTTAGGACGAGGTCGAGATAAATGAGTAACCATTAAGGGGTAATCTAAATTTAGAAAAAATGTCTCTTTTAGTTGCGATGTAATTGATTCATTTGTTGTTTTATCAAAATGAAAATGGGAATATGCGAAAGTAAATAATTTTTGCCATATCTTTTCGCTATTAGTGAAACGTTTTTGAATAGTGCATGACAATGCTTTAGCAAGCTGCATCCTCGCACCTCTAAGAATTCTTTTGACCACTGGTACATTACGATGATAATTGTAAATTTGCTCCGAAAAAAGGGAAAAATTTGTCTCCTTAGAGAAATTACTAATAGAATTATGAGTTTCTACGGTAGGTAGGTTAAACAGTCTACCGTCGGTACAATTTTGACACTATAGGAAATCCGGCTGTGAATGTAGCGGTGCGGAGATATTCATAAAAACAAAATCAAGTCAATATGAAGCTATGTAATATAAATACCTTTATATTACATAGCTTCATATTGACTTGAAATGTGCTGTACCCCGCATCTTTCCCTGAAACAATCATTTACGGCATAAATGCAAGCATTTTGCTCTATAAATATTATCATAATATTTGCGTGGATTTATTCCATATTGATAAAAATTCAATGTAGGCACTATGCTTTGACAGCTAATAACGACGCAGCAGAAACATTTTCCCTTATAAATGAATATTATGTTTGAGATCAAAAAATATTTATTATAGTAACTGTCTTAAATATTTAATGATCTTTTTATTGAAATTTGTAAGCCAAAATTGACCTCTAAATAACAAAATAAAATAAGTAAAAAAATACTATACGTAGCTTTTGACAGTTGAACATTTTTGACATTTTCGAAAAGCACAGCTTTTCGCTCGTGAGAGATAGAATGAAATGATCAACAAATTCTAGTGACCAAAGAGAATATAATCACTACGTTCACTAGTGACTACAATATGCCGATTCACTTGCCAAACATATTTACATCACATGACTAATAAAGAAGCAGATTAAATATAAAAATGTAATTTCTTAATGACAGTATTTAACTTTTACCGACGCTGTAACTGTATTTAATGTTTAAGAAGTAATAAACACGCTTAATACTTATTGGTTCGCATTAAATACAGTTGTGTCGGGGCTTTTTCTCCACATATCGTCGACACGAGTTATTAGACGTGTTCTGTGTCGTGTCACCATTGTTGTCCGGCTTGTTTCCTTCAGTCGCAATAACTGGGGAGTGAGTAAAGCTCAATATCGCACCAGGCCGGGGTCCAGTGTTCGTCAAATCGTTTCCTCTATTCACAGGTTGTCACCTTATTATAATTCCTATAATATTAATATTTGTGTGTTTTATGATAGTACAAATACACATTTTCCGTCAAATACTTGAAAGTGCTTCTCTAAAAGATAAATTGCTCTTTTTCTCTCTTTATCGTTATTTTAATTTTTTTTTTAATAAAAACGTTACCTTCCACACTAGGATTTTATTATGTATCATGGGGCAGTTACATACATAAATTGCACAAAGGTACTTCTTTTTTTACAAGTTAGTACTATTCTTACTTTTTTCTGTCACTTTTTACCTGACTACATCGCGTAGCAGATGTAAAAAGCAACTATGAAAATGCAAGAAAGATCTTATAAGGGCTTCTTCACCTCCGACGGAGCTTTACCATCCTGTTTACGATCGACGTAAAGTACCCAGAAGATCGTCAATACGCCTGCCAAGTGTAATAAATGGGGCATTTATGGAAAATTCTCCCAATTACGAAGGAGGAGGAACATAGTAGTCAATTATAGGGATAATCATATATGATGGAGTAGAATAAGTACAAATCTTAGTAGAATTTCTATCAAAACAGAAATAGTTATTTTTTAAAGAACACCATGTATACAAGCTTACTGTAGTCTTATAAACGAAATAAGCGGTACAAGAGAATGAACAGAATTCTTATTCCAGTATGTTTTTCCTTTCATTCATTAACGGATCTATGATTTCATATCTATGATTCGATACATACCTAGTACAATAATGGCTTGCTACAATTTGTTTTTTTTTTAACTTTATAAAAGTATGAGATAAGGATTATTTTTGCATGATATATAACTTATTTTTGACCCGAACTTGGGTTGGACCACTTTAAGTAACTATGTACTTCCATTTCTAATCAAAATTTTCAAATATTTATTTATGTAAATTTTGTTTGTTTATCTTATTATCACACTAAATTCCTTACCGTGTAATTAAAAGCTTTTTAGCCAATGCAATTGTAGCACATTAACCAGAGCAAGATGTATCCGATATCAAAGTGTTCAAGTAGACGATACCTTGAGCTGGAAAGGACAGATTATAAGTGTCTGTTCTTGGCTTAAAAAACATATATATATATATATATATATATATATATATATATATATATATATATTTTTTTCCGACAACTAAGAGCAGTCGCTAGCAAAAAATACTTATCCAAACTTATAAAGCGCTCTGCCAAAGTATCATTAATTATTGTGTGACGACGTAGGGCGACACATCAAAAACAAGAATGCTTTAACTTGAACGTGCGCAATGAGCAATTTTAAAGGTATTAATGCAACTACCATACCGACATTTTAGCAATAAAATCTACAACGAGACTCAGGTAGTCTCAGTTCGTAAGTTGTTTATAATTCCATCTCTCCCGAGATACCACCGTATAACTGCATATACTCACTACAACGAACCAGTAAAAGAAAATTTCGGTGCCCTATACGCATTACCAAAACCAGCTTTATGCAACGAAACTACAATTTCATAGCACCATACATTTGTAATAAAATTCCCACCGATAATATTGTTAGAATGATAACTCTAACCACCAATAGATTTAAATAATATGTACTGAAATAGCTGCAAAATCTTGATTATGTCCAAACTGAAATCACTGTTAAAAAGACGTATTATGTTCACACGCGGTGGAACTGAAACCTTCAAATGACATGAAATATAATATAAAAATATTTCAGAAATGATTTATTTAATTTTTAACCACTAGTGCGGCATAAAATATAAGATAAAAGTTTAACTTTACACGTATAGCAAATAAATGATAAAATCCTTATTTTTAGACTAAACTTTAGTCTATAAATATTTGAATAAAATTGCTCTGTAATAGCGCCACCTAATTTCAATGGCATTAAAGTTATGAAATCATGGATTGTTATAAATGGATTGATATTATTCAATATGGTTAATTTTATTTATTTAACAATTTATTTTTTACATGGTTTATTTTAACAGTTAAAATTTATAGTAACCATCTTTAAAGCACCGCACAAAGAGGATACCAAGATAATAGGAAACACTGTATTTATTAGCAACCTAATAAATAGCATTTATAATAAAAAAAGACGAAAAAGACAGTAGTCGAATAACGGATTCGAACCCACCGTCTACACCGTATTTAATCTCATTCTCTCTCAGGCTAAATCCTATAGACGTATATGTTTGTATCTTTTTGTCAGTGACAGTGTCGCTTTTTCGTTTCATCGGGCTTCAAACCATAACGATTCTAAAGAAGTTTTCACTTCAAAAATCTCGTAGGCATAAATCCTATAGATGTATATGTTTGTCTCTTTTTAGTGCCGCTTTTTCATTTCATCGGGTTTCAAATCATAACGACCCTAAAGAAGTTTTCACTTCAAAAATCTCGTAGGCGAAATCCTATAGATGTATACATTTGTCTCTTTTTAGTGCCGCTTTTTCATTTCATCGGGTTTCAAATCATAACGAGCCTAAAGAAGTTTTCACTTCAAAATATCGTAGGCTAAATCCTATAGATGTATACATTTGTCTCTTTTTAGTGCCGCTTTTTCATTTCATCGGGTTTCAAATCATAACGAGCCTAAAGAAGTTTTCACTTCAAAATATCGTAGGCTAAATCCTATAGATGTATATGTTTATCTCTTTTTAGTGACGCTTTTTCATTTCATCGGGTTTCAAATCATAACGAGCCTAAAGAAGTTTTCACTTCAAAAATATCGTAGGCTAAATCCTATAGATGTATATATTTGTCTCTTTTTAGTGCCGCTTTTTCATTTCATCGGGTTTCAAATCATAACGACCCTAAAGAAGTTTTCACTTCAAAAATCTCGTAGGCGAAATCCTATAGATGTATACATTTGTCTCTTTTTAGTGCCGCTTTTTCATTTCATCGGGTTTCAAATCATAACGAGCCTAAAGAAGTTTTCACTTCAAAAATATCGTAGGCTAAATCCTATAGATGTATATGTTTATCTCTTTTTAGTGCCGCTTTTTCATTTCATCGGGTTTCAAATCATAGAGAGCCTAAAGAAGTTTTCACTTCAAAAATATCGTAGGCTAAATCCTATAGATGTATATGTTTGTCTCTTTTTAGTGACGCTTTTTCATTTCATCGGGTTTCAAATCATAACGAGCCTAAAGAAGTTTTCACTTCAAAAATCTCGTAGGCGAAATCCTATAGATGTATATATTTGTCTCTTTTTAGTGCCGCTTTTTCATTTCATCGGGTTTCAAATCATAACGAGTCTAAAGAAGTTTTCACTTCAAAAATCTTGTAGGCTAAATCCTGTAGATGTATATGTTTGTCTCTTTTTAGTGCTGCTTTTTCATTTCATCGGGTTTCAAACCATAACGATTCTAAAGAAGTTTTCACTTCAAAAAACTTACACCCACGCAAGCACATACACACACACACACACACACACACACACACACACACACACATACACGCACGCACGCATAGACGCACGCACGAACGCACGCACGCACGCACGCACGCATGCACGCACGCACGCAAGCATGCACGCACGCACGCACGCACGTACGCACGCACGCATGCACGCACGCACACTCGCACGCTCGCACGCAAGCACGCAGGCACGCACGCACGCACGCACGCACGCACACACGCACGCACGCACGCTCGCACGCACGCACGCACGCACGCACGCAAGCACGCACGCACGCACGCACGCACACACGCACGCACGCACGCACGCACGCACGAACGCATGCACGCACGCACGCACAAACCTTTTATATGCATATCATCGGCACCTCTAACCTGTTATATAGCACCAAAAACTAAGTAGACAAAAGACCAAAATATATCTGTTAAACTTTCGGAGTTACTATATTCACATTGAACACTTTAGTACTATTTATATTCAGCATATTATATAGATATATTTACAAAAACAAGAAAACAATGTTTATAAAAAAATTGTATCTTATTTTCGAAATCGGAACTCAAAAACATTCGAGTGTTTGGCTCACCCTTACCTTGGCCCTTAACAATGCCAATCAATGAAACATGAAATCGTACTAAGCAGATGCAATGATTCTTCACGGTGGATCCAAACATAATCACTCGGTTTATTACTTAAAAACAAACTTTAAGCTTAAAGAACAGAGCACATTTTATATTGGAGAATTTAGGCCACGCAATGTTATTTTCGGTTTAAAAGAGGTATTGTTAAAGCAAAGCCGGCCAATCAGTTCTATCAGTACTTAAGAGGCCGATGAAGCGCGTCTAATGCCTTACTCTACGAGGGTTAAGTCTTTACGCAGTTGGTTTTGTCATTTTATCAATAAGACCTTGTTGATTCGCTTAGAAGCTTTTTCTGAGCTTTGAAATGACACCTAAATAGATATCAAATAAAGAAATTTGGCAAACTTTATTTTTCTTACAGACATAATACTCCGTTTGAGTTTTCTATAGCTTCTTAAATGGCATAATGTTAACGCCCACATGTTGAACTTTTCTGTGTGACTGAATATTATCGTAAATATAGTATTTCATTAAAGAATAAAAGGAATTTTGTTTGCGAATAATTTCTTAATAATAAACATGTTTATATTTAAAATATATATTAAAATGGTCACCGGGAAATTAATAATTGTAAATGTCGTTACCGTTACAGCCTGTCTAAAGTAAACTGCTCAGTAAAGGCTTCCCCCATCGATTGCCTCATTGGGTGATTTTTTTTATAGAATAAGGGTGATATACGAGCACACAATCTACTTGATGGTAAGTGGATGCTGTGGCCTATAGACAGCTATATTTATTCTCAATTAAGAATCAAAATGCAGATGCGTTTTCATCCCTGAGGACTGAGATGGAATGCCCCGTTTCCAGTAGTAAAAGGGTCTCCGGTTCTCTACACTCACCATACGAAACACAGCAGCATTAAGCTGCTATTTTACGCTGGTATTCTGTGAGAGCGTGGTCTTTCCCCGGTCGAGGTGACCCATTCATGCTACAACCTATACCATCCAAACATGATATAGTTGCGTCGTGGCTCTCCCACTTGCAATATTTGGTACGTCCCACAGGCGGGTGTGATACCGCAGTTTTTTTTATTTTTAACTGTTATTAGGAAGACGCTGCTGACTGCCTCTTGGATTGTTTCCCTCTATCGCATTTTACGCGACCACGGGACGATTAGATATTCTTACATCACCATTACATGGACGAGTTCAGTTGGAAGTGTAAATAAATAAAATATATACTTATCAAAGTTAGGAAAAAAACCTGTAGCGGTAATTTTGTTCTTTATTAAATGAGAGTTGATATATGTATTTTGTTGATATAGATAATTGTACATTAATATCGTCGTCAAAGTAATAAAACATAAATATAAAAGTCACCGTGATCAATTACAGTACAGTGCTCGAAAGTTAGTTAATGTTATATATACCTTTCTATGTCCTAATGCTAGGCACAGGCCTCCTCTCTTTTTTGAGAGGGTTACGGAGCTATTAACCCTTGAAATATTGTATTCCTCAGACATGCAGGTTTCCTCACATTAATTTCCGTCACCGCCGAACACGTGGTAAATCAACACTTAATATTGTAATTAACAATTTCTTTGGATGCCGACGGGGATCGCGTCCATGTTGTTCGCCTACTTTAAAAATTACGGCAAGAGCTTAGAGCCAGAACGAAAATTAACTATAATATATTATTTTAATTGCAACGTTTAGTTTTTGCAGAAGCCTTTTTTCATAGCATTAAAGTGCGAAACAAGTCATAGTCCAGCTGATAGTAAATGGCTACTGTAGTCCATCTAATCAACTTCAAATAAAGAAAGCAGCTGGTAATGGGTTGAAGACGAATGAATGCCTCACAACCTGTAATTATGATGGCCCTATATCCAAGTATCGCATTAAAATAATATACACATAATCGTTCTTATAGTAAAACATTAGCAATGATTCATTACATTTTATTCGAACTCATTGCAAATCGATAATAATCAGCAGCAATATTAAGGTTTTTTGGCGATAGAAGATCTTGATCGTCTTGTGAATGGCCGATCATTACAGTTCAATAACATATGCCCTTTATAAATAAAGGGTACTACATACCTGACAGTGAAATATTATGATCCATAGACTAAGAATATACTAGCGTAATTGTGATCATTAAATGGCTGTTAAAATGGACAGGTATTGGTGAAAGAATTATAGTTGGCCATTAAAAGTAAATCGCGAGTACATTTATATATTCTTTCAGTGCATAATTTTTATCCTATAATTATATATATCGAGAATATGTTGATATTAAAATATAGGTTAAAATATAAGTTTTTTCTAAAGTAGCATTCATTCATAACGGGCACTATAAATACATTTGTACTCAATTAAATAAGAAAAAGTTTATCGGTTTATAAAGAACATTGTAATAATAAAATTCTTTTCGAAGAAATATGCGAAGCGTGAAATTTACTCTCGAAACATTTTTGCCTTTTATTTTTATATACTGAATTAGATAGAACACGAGTGCCGCGACATCTAAAAGTATTACAAGGAAAACGAGTAAAAAACAAGTAGCAAAATATTTTAATCAACACATTGTTGAACAAAGGATGGGCGCTTTCTTTTTGCCGCAACGAATGCGAACGGCGTGCGTTGCTGCTGAAACCGAGAAGCGAATTTTCCATCCAATTGCTTAGCAGATTGTTGTCTGGGAATTTTTTTTCCTTTAACTTAATATTTATGAATAGTTAAAGTTAAAACTAATTAATACATTACTTTATCAGTAATAAATAAACAAAATTGTTTTGGACATTAAAAAGCCTATCATTTATTAAACCCTTTTGAGGATTACGCATAAAAAGCGTTGTTTTAAGTAAATTCGTTATTCGTTCGTTTAGTTAGCATGTTGTTATAGGCGTTTGTAAATATATTTTGTATTTTAAATTAGCCTACAAATTACTACTAACAGCCTAAACACAATTTCAATTATTGTAATCAAAAGTTTATGTACATGAGTCATAACGAAAGTAAACATAAACATAATGATTGGCACTCTTACGTGGAGCCACATTGCTGCTGTATTTATCGCTGCTGCAGGAATGCGTTGACTCGGCCGGAGAGGAAACATGCTCAAAGCCTACATTACCCAATCTAGGGCACAGACCTCTTTTTAAGGGTTTTAGGCCAAGGCTGTGTCTACCGTGCTGATGCGATGTGTGCTGGCGGTCTCTCATGTCTTTGCAATATATTTTTTTAATTCTATTAACATGCAAGTTTTCTCACGATTTTTTTTTAACGCCGATTACAGTAATTAAAATTCCAATTTACAATTTCATTGGTGCCGGCGGGGATCGAACCCGTGTTGCTCGTGTACTGTGAAATTTAAAGCGAGCGCTTAGTCCCCCAGCTATCACGGCTATACCAGTCAGAAATCTATTACAGAATACCAGCGTAAAATTGCGAAAATAATGGCGAGAACCTGAGCCCCTTTTACTAGTAACGAGGAAGTCTTCAAAGGTGACAGCACATTTGCATTTTTTTTTAATAGAAAATGGAATGTTTGGGATGTTATCTATAGGCCAAAGAATCTACTTGTCAGTAGGTGGAGTGTTTGCTCGTTCATTTACCTAACTCGTATCAAAAGTTTACGATCAAAACATATTCATTCAACCACGAGGAAAAAATTAATATTTTGCGGTAATAGCGACATCGTTAGTGATGTATACCAGAGGGGGCAATTATGTTAAGATTAATCTAGTGGTTAGTTGCCTAGTAACGTTACCACATTGAACGCACGTAATCCGATTAGGATAATTGCTGGAAATCTTATTGAACAACGAATATGCTCGTAAAATACACTCAAATATGTAGGCAATTGTTGTACTTGAGTACAATACGCTGTAAATGAGTAGATACTCTAAAGAGAATTAGTTGTATTTATATTTCGTTTAGTACTAAGTTATATATCAAGTTAAGGCAACGTTGCATTAATTTTAAATTTTATGACCCTCTGTAATTCTACAGAAATGTACCGATTTTAAAGATTTATTTTTTATGTTTTGGTAAGGTTGGCTAAATATTATTTATATTATTTAAAAGTTTTAAATGCATTTCTATATTATTTTATCGTATGTATTTAATTAATTTCGAATGTACGAATATCTGAAAATCTGCTCTGTTAAGTATCCCGGTGGGACTCGTTTAGAAAATGTGCATTAGGTTTCAAGCGTTTGGATTCTAGGTATCTGGCCAAGAAAACAATCTAATTGGCAATCAGACGGTTCGCTGCCTCTGGCAAACATAAGGATGTAGAAAGGAAACTGAATGGGTATCCAATCGGTCTAATTTTAAATTGATTTGAGCGGTTCTAAGAAACAAAGCGGAGAAAATTATTTTTCACTACAAACATTAAAATTAATTAATTTGCCCGTAGTCTGCTTGCCATTATATAATCGTTTATGAAATAAAATAATTTTAGTAAGTCATTTTGGAATAAAAATTATACCACATTTGAAATAAAAAAACAATATTTATTGTGGCAGCGCTGTCCACCAACGTGAATGAGCTTTTTTTATAGGAGAGGGGGCAAACGAGAATACGGCTCACCTGATAGTAAGTGATTACCGCCGCCCATGAACAACTGCTACACCAAGCGAATTGCAGATGCGTTGCCGGCCTTTTAAAAAGGAGTACGCTCTTTTCTTTAAGGTCCCTAAGGTCTTATCGGTCCGGAAATTTTCTGGTGGCAGTCGATTCCACAAGAAAGTTGTGCAAGGAAGAAAACTTTTTTTAAATTGCACAGCGGTGGACCGGCAATCATACAGTGGCCGAACCTGCGCCTTGTAAAGTTGCAGGCGGTGTGCCGGCATGAAATACTGTCGCGCTCTGCTGAGCACAGCAAGCTTTTTAGAGGCCAGTTTGGCGTTCTCTTCCAAGTGATCACGAAACTGCACGTCTCTCGATATATCGACACCGAGGATTCCGAAACTGGCTGAAGCAATAAGGGGAGTGCCTTTAAACAGAGGAGATACGACAAAGGGGTTCTTTTTAGCGGTAAACGCGCAATCTTGTGTCTTTTGGGGCTTAAACTGGACTAGATTTAGTTGCTCCCAGTCCGAGACTTTTCCGCATCTCTCATTAGAGAGGATTAATAATCCTTGTTCCGCTTATAGAAATTCTGACGAAAAGGAGATAGACCGGATCCTCAACAGTACCGGCTTACGTAGTAGCTAGGGACCTCCCAAGAACATATATACGCACCGCCTATACCACCGATATAGACGCACCGGCAAGTGTACTGCATAATTGACCACTATTCTGAGTAGGGAGGTGATTAAAAGGCGTAATCGTCGCGCCATAAGCGTGAACGAACCGAAGCCTAAGAAACGTCTTGTACCACTACACAGATCATAGACCTTGCCCGGCTGGAGGTCTCCCCATTTCCACCCACGGCCAAATTGATCACATAAAAAACTTACTGAAGAAAAGAAAAGAAATTTTACAAGTTTACTTAAACACCATCAAAAACCAATAAATAAGTGGTGTTTTTAATGATCATTTTTTTTTACTCGATACGATCTGTTTTAATAGCTCTATACAAACAAATTAATTGCATGAAAAAATATGGTTATTTACTCGTACTACGGCTGTGGTCTTCCCGTCACTCACATCGATTGGCTTAACACGTTGTTTGAACTTAATTAAAAGCACACGTTGACTCGAAATGAGCGTTGACTGCTTAACATCAAAGCGCCCGGTGCTAATATTTACCAGCGTCTATTGGAAGAAGTCGTTGACACCGCGTACACTTACATTAGACACTCGCGAATAGGCAAATTTGTTCAACGTTTGGTTCATTTATCAAAGTTGATGGACGAGCTTCAAAGTTCGAGATATATACTCGTAGTATTTTAGTTACTAAACTGATTTGGTAAAATGTTAGTCTTTCATGAGAAATTACTAATAGATTCTTACCAAAGAAATTGTCGTTTCATATGGAAAAAGTAAAACTAAAAAATATTAAGAAATAATTTTTTTATTTATAATTGAAATTATTTACGTACTTTCGCCATTTTATAGGTAGTTCATTAATTCCTTTGCTGAATAAATTGTGAATCACTAAAATCTCTGATATCGGATTTTTATAAATTTTTAATTCAAAAATCCATTTTTTCCTTACAAGAAGTCTGAATTCTGGAAAAAGTGGTAGTCTGTTGAATCAAGATCTGGGGAATATGGTGGGTGTAGGAGACATTCCAATCGCAGCTACTCTAATTTAGCGACAGTGTGTTGTGCAGTGTGCGGTCTAGCGTTGTACTGAATCAGCAGTGGGCTAGAGCAATTGGTCACTCTCGGTTGTTTATCGGCTCAGTTTTTAATCATGGGTTATAATTGTTGACAATACAGATCTGCCTTAATTGTCGGGCTAGATCTTAGAAAGCTGTGGTGAATAACAACAGCACTTGTCCACCAGACACTTACCAGTACCTTTTTCTGAGTCAACTTTCGCTTGGGGCAGGGTTTGGCCGGTTCTCCTGGGTTCAACCATTGTGATGAGTGTTTCTCATTATCATAAAGGATACATTTTTCATCAAAAGTAACAATACGATTCAAAATGTCCTCGTTATTGTGACGGTTGAGTACTGAAACGCAACCCTCGACGCGTGTTTGTTGGTGTCCTTCACTTAATTCATGCGGTACAAATTTCTCGAGATTTTTACTTTTTTAATAATAAATCCTTTTTATTAATATTCAATTGAGGAACAGTGATCGATATTATTGGTTGGTAAAAATAAAGTGAGTTAAATTATTTTAACACTGAAACCTGCCGTGGTTTCTTCATCTTTGCCATCACTGAATTTTTTATTGTCAACTAGGATCTCCGGTCATCCTATAGGGGTTTCTTCTGAGGATCAAAATTTCCAGAACGAAAACGTTGGAACCAAAACTGTACCGTGTATTATTTTACAGTAGCTTTTCTATACACATCATTAATCCTTCGAGCCGTTTCTTCAGCGCTGGTACCACGGTGGAACTCGTATTCACAAATAACGCGATATTTTAAGTTATCCATATTGTAAACAGAACGATTTCAAAGAAAAATCAAATGGTGCGAAAACAAATGAAACCTAAATTCGAAATAAATTTGAATTTGGAATTACTAACCAAACGCCAGATCTTTGAGATCAAAGTGGCCAGTTCGACAAAACGCCAAGTTCATATGTTAGGACCTAATTTAGGCTAGGCTAGTTATAGATATAATAAGTAATAGGTGCTGGAACCTGAATATTAATTGTAATAAAAGTACAGTTTTCATATTTAATACATTGGTCCTCATTATCCATTATGATAATAACGTATAGCTAAACTGTCAGAACAACTGGGATTCAATTTTGATAATAAAATCCCTTTTAAATAACAATAATGTCATCGAAGAATAATCACATTTAAATTTAAGCTTTTTAATTTTTTCATTAATCCACCCTTTTTATTAATATTCAATCGAGTTATAATGATCGATTTTGCTGACTGTAGCAATAATTGAAAAATGATTACTGAACAAGCGATTGATGATTATTGTAAAAGAGGTATGCTGCCATTTTTGATAGCTTTAACCATTATCGATGAAATTATTCGCAAACTGTTTTGTCTCTGTTGTTAGTTGGAACTGAAACGTTGCAAGGCACGTAAAGACAATGTTAAAAAGCAATAAGATTAGCGCCTTTCTAGTGACGACACTATTGCCGAGCACATACGCTTTTAAGGAAAACAGTGAACCTCTTTCAAGATCAGATTGAACTGATATATATATATATACATATATATATATATATATATATATATATATATATATATATATATATATATACATAGGCTGCACTAAAAGTATCGGGAATGGAATATTTCCACTGTTCCTGTCATATTGAAATCTTTTTAATTGAAAACCTCTTGGTTTTAAAAATCGAATACCATTTATTTATTTAAAATAATATTCTCGGTCTTGTCATAAGGTTTTGTCAAACTTGTTTAGTCGTTGAGAAAATAGAATTAACTCGAGAAAATTCAAGAGCGATGATTTATTATGACTTTCGAAGTGGTTTAACACAAAAACAGTGTGTTGACCGGATGATTTCTGCATTTGGTGATGAAGCCCCATCCAAAACCACAATTTATCGCTGGTTTGCTGAATTTCAACGTGGACGTGTCAAGCTCAGTGATGATCCCCGTCAAGGTCGTCCAAAAACTGCAGTCACCCAAGAAAACGTTGATGCTGTGCGTAAGCTGATTGAGGAAAATCGACATGTGACATACCGCGAAATTCAAGCAACTTTAGACATTGGCATGAGTCAAACACAAATAATTTGCATTAACAATTAGGTGTAAAAAAGTTGTTTTCCCGATGGATACCGCATTCGCTCTGTGAACAGCAAAAAGCGGCTCGCGTTACTTGGTGCGTCAGAACTCTCGAAAGATTTCACGCAGGATCCTCAAATGCTGTATACAACATCGTATCAGGTGACGAATCCTGGATATATGCGCAGGAACCCGAAAGAAAAAACCAGTCATGAGTTTGGGTGTTCGAAAATGAGTTGAAGCCAACAAAAATTGTTCGTTCACGGAGTGTTGCAAAAAAAATGGTGGCCACGTTTGTCTCTAAAACCGGCCATGTTACAACTATTCCTCTTGAGGGAAAAAGAACGGTTAATGCAGAATGGTATGCTAGCATTTTTTTACCACAGGTCGTTTCTGAACTCCGTAAAGAGAACTGCAACCGGCGCATCATCCTCCATCACGACAATGCGAGTTCTCACACCGTACACAGAACAAAAGAGTTTTTAGAGCAAGAAAACCTAGAATTATTAGACCATCTGCCGTACAGCCCCGACGTAAGCCCTAACGATTTCTATACTTTCCCTAAAATAAAGAATAAATTGCGTGGACAGAGATTTTCATCACCTGAAGTAGCTGTGGACGCCTACATAACGGCCATTTTGGAGACCCTAACTTCCGAATGGAATGGTTGCTTCAATGATTGGTTCCATCGTATGGAAAAATATGTCAAATTTCGCGGAGAATACTTCAAAAAGCAATAAATACATTTTTAAATAGTAATGTTGTATCACTTCCTTGATTCCCGAAATTTTCAGTGCCGCCCGAAAATTTCGGGAATCAAGGAAACCTAAACCTAGTAATTAATTGCCTATTTATTAATGCTTGAAACTGAACTTAGAATGTTAATTTAAACGGCTCTTTGTTCCTTATTTTCAACCCAGACGTTACTTAATCCGTGTAAGACACAGGGAGATACACATAACACAATCTGACATGCGACGACGAAATCACATCCTGTATTATGTTGACAATGCTTCCACAACCACCTAGTACATCGTATAATATATTTACAGCACAAGTTATTTTGTATTTAAGATTTTTACGTCATTTATTTTCAATTACTTGATAAATTGTGATGTTTAATTAATTTTCACTATTTTTATGCAACTGCTGAATTTAGTAGTATTAAACGTAAATAAAACCTTGTTTTAACTTTGTTATAAGATAATTAGTTTTACTTTTTTTAATTTCTATTAAATTTAAAAATACATAATGTGTAAACACAGTTACTGTACGTATTGTATTTTATATTGTATTAAAACATCAAAATAAAATTAACTAGCTGGCCCGTCAGACGTTGTTGTGACCTTTTCGGTGGGTGGCGGGATGAATTTTCTCCAAATTCACTGAATATTTTTCAGTGTAAATATAATATTCGTTAATAACACATGCGAAAATTAATATTTTGATTTTAATTGAACATAATATAACTGTTAATATTTTATCTAAATAAACTTTTAGTCTGTACACGTTCATGTTTTTTTATTTTAGTTTCTTGGCTTTGTGCAACACAAAAAAAAATATTTTACCTCTTTTTGAGAATTATTTTTATAACATTTACTATACACTAGGATAGGGTTAATAAACTTGACCCTCTCCAGTATTGCATGTATCGGAATGTCTATTAGTAGTGGAACGCTACCTTTATCGTGAAGTCTCGAAATCTCCCAATAAAGCGCAGAGATGGTCCCATACAGCCGGCGGCCACAAGTTTCCAATAAGTAATTAAAATCCCGAGACGAGAGATTACGTCTTCCTATCACACAATAGAACAGTATTTGCTCCGTACGCTCTGGTGGAGCACTTCAAATCTTTCGCGATTTCCTAGTGTCTCGAAATTGTATTCCCATTACTTTGTTTATATTTTAAAGTAACTAACTCGCATTAAAGTTATGTAAGAAATTTCAAACGAAAGAAAGATATATTTATTGCACCAGTTATAATAATAAGTAAGATCAATTCAGCCGTACAAAATAAATCCAAGCAAGTGAATTAAAAAAATATGTATATATTTTTTAATAGACTACATTATTTCATGTTTTACACTATCATTTGATTTAAAGCTATGTTCAAAACTTTAAGTACATAGCTCATATCATCGAAGTTAGTTTAAAATCAATTACTAAATTCGACCCGAATTGACATACAGGCATGCGAATTAACAAAAACGTGATAAAATGAACAAAAATGACTACACTAAGTATAATGCTGTGAGGTCAACACACAAGTCAGGTAGTAATGTTGGATTATCCCGATCCTGCTCTTCAGAGCGCCCTCTGACGTGCAACACCCGAACGCAAATGAGTAAGTTAGAGTTGCGTCATAAATTATGAATGAGACAAGAAGACAGATTGGACTGTTCTTCTTTGCCACTTTCTTTAGTCTTAATTGGTCGTCACTCCATCTAGAGGGACACCCTATGCTTCGCTTAATACGCTTACTTTGGTTCTACTGCGGGTATCCTCACAACGAAGTTTATTACGCAGAGAATCTCCGAGAATAGCTCTCTCCACAGCTATATGCTGACAGCTTTGATAGAGAACGCTTCGAATTCATATGTCATCACTGACAGCATGCACTAGCTGTACTCTCTTGTTTTCAAGTGTTGAGACATACGTTACGAGAAGATGTGCCCAGTCGAGTTAAATGCGTCGATTGACCTCTTAGTTGAAGTTGTACTTACCTACCTATGTTAATTTGCTCTAGATAAAAATTCTTACAGTACACCTGGTGTTAAGCAGCTACAGACGCATTGTTACCTCTGAGGATTAAAATGAAATGCCTCACAGCCTGTGATTATATGGGTTTTCTAAACCCTTTAGACCAAAACGCAGCAGTGCACACACTACTATTTGGCGGCAGAAATAGGTAAGAAGATGGTATCTACCCATACAGACTCCTAGACAGGAAAAGTCCTACCACCCAATAATCTCTCTAAGTAGTAAAAACTCGTCAACAAATTCGAGCGTAGTGTTCCCAACAACTACTGGCATAGCGTAGCTGTGACATGGGCGTTAAATATTATTTGATTGTTTAATCAGAGTTGCTACATTTAAAAATCGTGAAATGTTACGTCATGATCATCATCATCATTACAGCCCTTCACAAGTCCACTGCTGAACATAGGCCTCCCCCAAAGAATGCCACAAAGCACGGTCCTGAGCCACCTGCATCCATCGACTTCCTGCATGTCTTACCAGGTCGTCACTCCATCTCGTGGGGGGACACCCTACACTTCGCCTACCGGTACGAGGCTGCCACTCGAGAACCTTTCTTCCCCATCGGTTGTCGGTTCTTCGAGCTATATGGCCGGCCCACTGCCACTTCAGCTTACTAATCCGTTGGGCTATGTCGGTCACTCTGGTTCTACTGCGGATATCCTCATTCCTAAGTTTATCACGCAGAGAAACTCCGAGCATAGCCCTCTCCATAGCTCGCTGAGCGACCTTGAGCTTCCTCATACGGCCAGCAGTGAAGGACCACGTCTCAGTTCCGTAAGTCATCACTGGCAACACGCACTGGTTGTACAATTTCGTTTTAAGGTTTTGAGGTATGTCTGACGAGAAGATGTGTCGTAGCTTCCCGAACGCTGCCCAGCCGAGTTGAATCCGTCGATTGACCTCTCGGTCGAAGTTGGACTTACCTAGTCGGACTATTTGTCCCAGGTAAACATACTCGTCAACAACTTCGAGCTTAGTGCTCCCAACAACTACCGGCATAGGTGTGACATGGACATTAAACATGATCTTTGTTTTGTCCATGTTCATCTTAAGACCTATCCGTTGGGAAACACTATTGAGGTCATTGAGCATAGTGCTTAGGTCCTCCAGCGATTCTGCCATAAGGACTATATCGTCGGCAAATCGAAGGTGAGTGATGTACGTGTTACGTCATACTTTTTGTAAATTCAGCACGTGAATTTTAAACTTTAAAGTAAATCCTAACCATTACCTATTATTGGCGGAGAAAGACAGTTACGAGTTCGGCGCTAGCTCCAGTTGCAATTGGGAAAATTTTTAATCCTCTAAAGATTTTTTAATTTTTAGACATACTATGTGAATGGTTTTCTTCCATCCAAATGACAATTTTATTTGTGGCGACGATATCAAACTTGGGTTACCGAAAATCCAGAATAGCCTATCACGACTCTCATTTTAAATATTCATAACTTTATTATTTTTATTAAATACGTCCAATATAAAAATGAAAGGCATGGTTTTATACACAATTTGAATAACAAAAATACCATAAATTATTCTTACTCGAGCACACTGTGCTCTCGCAAAAGGATTACTAGAGATAACGTCATAAAACGTGAAATGTTACAATATCGTCCCTTGTTTATCTAAGCCACCGTTTAGACCATTTTTATGAAGAACCGTGCAAATAATCTAGCACAAACATTAATCTGCTTTGAACAACACAAAATGTAAAGGACTTCGTAGAGTCAATATTTTCTTAGGGGACAAAACTCTGTTTTATATCAGCTCTTGGCGCCAATTAGAGCGTGATGCGATTTTTGAGTAAACTTAATTTAAGTAATTCAAGTCTCAACGTTATTTGAAACGAATAATATCTACTATTGTTCTTAATTAATCAGTTATGTATTTAACGTTAATTACTAAGGTAATTTGCGACTAAAATCACTGTTCTGTTCCTCCTTTATTCTAATTATATTTGCATACATTAAATTAATATCATTTGAACATTTGTATAGTTGCGGCATACGATAACCAACTCTCTTATCTTATAAATATCTTATATCATCCCGTGGGTGCCGTAAGGGGCAACAGAGGCAAATGAAACTGGAGATTGACAGCAGTATATTTCTGATATTATACACATATAAATACAATTTAAGAGTCTGTCTGTAACGTCATAATAACTGTATTTTTTATAGAATAAGGGTGACAAACGAGCACACAGTCCACCTGATGGTAAAGCCATGCTGCAGCTATATTAATTGTATAGTTGTAGCACGAATGGGTCCACTCGATCGGGGAAGCTGGACAGCTTAATCCTGCTGTGTTTTGTATGGTGAGTGTAGAGAACCGGAGACCCTTTTTACTGGAAAAGAGGCATTCCATCTTAGTTCTCACGGCTGACAACGCATCTGCATTTTGATTCGTAATCGAAAGATAGATGTAGATGTCTATGGGCCACTAGAACCACTTACCATCAAGTGGACTGTGTGCTCGATTGTCACCCTTATCCTACATAAAAAAAGATGGACTTTTATTTTGCTGATGAAGAAAATATTCTCCTAAGTTATAGATCCAAAGTATTTTTATGTTATAATTTAAGTTGACTAATAAAATAATATAATGTAACAAGGGTCAGAGAAAGAGTTAACAAATATCATACAATGCAATCAAAGGTTATTTGCAAATTCTGTACCATTTGTACTTAATAATCAACATTGATAAAACTTCTAACACAAAGGGATAACAGCAAGCAAATAACTCAACCCTTTAATATTTCAAAATGGCGACGCCCATAATTCAATTACGGGAGCCGTTATAACAATCGATGCGTGTCGTTATTAAATTTTGCTTTAGTTTAAAATGTTGCCCGTATAACTACAATTTATCGGTGAGCGCCTCCTCGGCTGATTTATTGATGCTTCGCTTCAAGGGATGTCGCGGTGAATCAGCAATTTTGGAATCGTTGGCTTTTACCCTTAATCTTAATAGGACGTCCATAGTATGTTCTAATATTTGGTGATTTAAAAGTATAAAATAGTTCTTAAACGGTAATAACTCCACGAGATCTATTTAGAGATGGTTGATAGATGAAAAAAAAAACAGGTGTGCAGTTCACACGCGGTAGAAGTGAAACCTTCGGGAAACTAAACTTCATGAGAATAACGAATATAGGGAACACCGTATGCATACTGTATTCTATCCTATTCTCTCGCAAGCAAAATTCTATGGATGTAATGTATGTCTCTTTTTACTGTCGTTTCTTCGTTTCATCGAGTTTTAAATCACAACGATTCTAAAGAAGTTTTCACTTAAATAAACTAAATAACATACAAAAACTAGTTTTTGTATATAATTAATAGAATCAGGCGTTACTTTGCGGAAATCCATTATATAAAAGCTTTTAGAAAAATTTTACTTCGCAAATATCCGCGTTATAAAATAAAATGATGTGTCTTACCTAGTATGAAGAGCACATCCCGCCCTCCCTCAATTGCGTGCACTATCCCCGTCACCACTCTTAGCGGTTAGCCACCGTAGAGTCTATATCACCTGAGGATGCCTCGTGTAGAGGCGAAACACGTGTATTATCGTCAGTGGTGTGTCTTGCCTAGTGTAGTGGTGCTGGGAGTAGCGGTGCTGGGATTAGTGGTGACGGGGATAGTGCACGCAATTGAGGGAGGGCGGAAGGTGCTTTTCATACTAGGTAAGACACATCATTTTATTTTATAACGCGGATATTTGCGAAGTAAATTTTTTCTAAAAGCTTTTATAGTTTTTGTATGTTTCTAATTGCTTTTTAACTACTACTTTGGAAGTTATTGCTAGTTTTAAAGTCAATAGAGTCTCATAACATTGAAATAATCCATAAAATTTTTGAAAAATCTCCGACTAAAAGTTTTAAAAAAGCTTGAGAGTCGCAAGGTCTGTCATACAGATAACGAATTATAACTTCCCTTAGTCTAACCTACCTTAGTGTACCTATTTTTGTCGTAGACATAGGCACGGCAATAATTACGAAAATATAAACACTACATACAGGAAAAAGGTTCTCGAGTGGCGGCCTCGTACCGGCGGACGAAGTGTAGGGCGTCCCCCCACTAGATGGAGTGACGACCTGGTAAGACATGCAGGAAGTCGATGGATGCAGGTGGCTGTGACCGTGCTTTGTGGCATTACTTGGGAGAGGTCTTTGTTCAACAGTGGACTTGTGATGGGCTGTAATGAATGAAAAAAAACACTACATAGATTCACTTACCTATTAATATATTTAAAAGACCAAGAAAATCCGTCTGAGCTGCCATTATGGACATTTCTGTTCCCAATTTCAATTAATTGTGGCAGTATAGAAAAGCAATTATGTATTTCGTAGAAATGCAGCAATTTATCAATTAGAGACTACATTTATTTACGTACCCAACGTAATTGAAACAGACTCCATAAACTGAAAAATGATAGTTCATTCAAGATCAAAATAGATTTTCAGACACAGCCTGTGTATAAAATATTCAACGCCACATTATAGACCGAATGCGATTCGAATTTAAATTAATTTAGCGGGCTATTAATTTTGAGTAATGAACTTACTTTCTTACTCAATATTACTTTAAATCAAAGATTTAACAAAAGTTACATATCGATAAGTTTAATGGACAAGTTGTAATAAGATTAAAATTTAAATTAATTCAACGATGTTTAGCAAATTAGTAGCCTACGTACGTATTTTTGATACCAGTATACTTTTTGATATGGTGGAGCAGGGAATAGTTTACTAAGGTGCCCCAGTACGTTTTTGGGGACTTCACATGTTCTGAAAATATTTTTTTATTTTTTAAACATACAGGTTTCCCCACGACGTGCTACTTTAACGAAGATACGGTAAATAAATTTCAGTAGTGCCCACGAGCATAACTAAGCCTGAGTGATGAACTCATAGTGGCGCACCTACATAACAATGTTCTTACTATATTAATATCCATACCAAAATATTACTTAATGTACTTTAACCCTATCTGTAGTATTTAGGCATACGTATATGTCCTCGAAAACGCAAGTAAAGCAGAGTTTACGTCAGTGTCTTAATTTCCTAAAGTAGCCTTCTCGAGTGGTCCGGATTAAGCTGCAAAATCATTCTCCTTCCCTGATATAAATCTTTTAGCGCTCGTTCACGGATCCACCAGATCTCTAAAGAGCCGAGCTAACTCTTACAACTGCAATTAGCCTGTTCGAGGAAGTCCGCGTAATCTTGAATAAGGCAGTAAACGAGGTGCTAAAATTTAAATAATGAAACGTCTAGCGTATTTTAAGCTCGTTTCATTTGTAAGAATGAAAGAGATATAAAAAATAATTATCAGCTAGAAAGTAAATATTACGTAACATTTACGCTCAATAATTATATTTAGAAATACAATTAACTTACTATTTACTTTTTTTATTTGTAAATAACTACACATAAGTAAAAAACAAAATGTTTATAATAATCTAAATAATTTCTACACAAATTCTAAATATTATTTGTGTGTACTACATATACTACAAAGTCCATAAATGAATAAAACATTTATGGATGAATTCGTTTATTTATTTTTTGTATGAAATAAATATCAACATTATTTTATAAATAGCTTAGAGCAAATTTGGGTATAATATTATTATAACCTTATATCTTCTTTAAAGGAGACTTTGAAATAGAAAATATCTATATCTTAAGATAATATTATATTTAGAAAGTCTTAAATATAAGTTTCAGTTTCCTTTCAATTATTGATATTTTTTTCAGTAACAAACCATCAAGAACTCTTGAAGTATTCCTCCGCCTCTTCAACTTCGAAAGTGATTCGATGAAAAGAAAAAGATACAAAGAGTTATTTTGCTTAGATATGCATTATGTGTGTTGTTGTTGTTATGTGTTTAGAGTTTAATCACTATAAAATATATTTTAAGACACACACACACACACACACACACACACACACACACACACACACACACACACACACACACACACACACACACACACGAACGCACGCAGGCACGCACGCAGGCACGCACATACGCATAAGCGCAAGCACGCATTCGCGCAGGCACGAGCGCACGCACACACGCACGCAGGCACGCACACACGCACGCAGGCACGCACGCACTCACGCATGCACGCACGCACGCACGTACGCATGAACATACGCACGCAGTCACATAAGCACGGGCGCACGCACGCACGCACACACTCACACATGCACGCACGTACGTACTCTCACACATACAACCACATCTACACACGCACACACACACACACACACATACACACACACACACACACACACACACACACACACACACACACACACACACACACACACACACTCACACACGCACACGCGCGCGCATGGAAAATTTAAAACAAAGTTTATATTTTTAAACGTAAAAACTTCATACAAGGCGCACATACAATATTACAGGGACAATACTGCAACGCAAATAACAGTTGGTTAGCGACCTTTTTTAAGTCGCCGAACGTCATGGCAGGTATATTAAATAGTAATAATAGCAAAAATTGTAAATCTCAAATCCGAATTTCGATAAGGTATACTACTTTCATATTTTAGATTATTCTTTTTAAATCTCAAGACAGACGTTATTATCCTCGAGGGCTATGTTGTTGGGAAATATCTTGAATTTTTGCATTGAACGTCGCCCGGTATTACTTTTCCATTAGTAGTTCGATTTTTGTTTGTAAATCTTTTTCTTTCCAATATTGTATGATGGCGGAGTTGCTATTTTTGTACTTGTCCTTTTATTTTTAAATGAACTCGTGTATTATGTATAATTACGAGAAAATTACGATAAAAGTTTTAAGTGTGATAATTTTAAAATCAGTGGTTAATTTTATTTGTTAATTTATAATTTATTTTACTCAAGTGTCATTAGTAACAGAAGAGCTAGTTTTTTTTCTTGCCAAGTGGTAAACAATCACGATTCAACGAAGAAACGAAACAGCGTATTCCATATAAACCACAGTTGTTTCATAGAGATGAAGCATCTGGAATTATGACGGTTTGCAACAACGACAATGGTCATTTTTACAGCCTATCATAATTTCACTACAGAACTCAAAACTCCTTCAGTAACGTCCAAAAATGCATAGCTCTGAGCCACTTCTACTCATCAATGCCCTGCATATCTAATCAGGACTTTGCTTGCATCACATTGTATAGTTTTCCAAACTACTGTATACAACAACCGTGGAACGGTTTAACCTCACCGGAGGAGTAGCATTACAGGCACATAACTTCCAGACTTGCGGCAAGCAACTTAATACATAGCAGTATCACGCTTCGTCAGAAACATCAGAGGGTATATAGTAACACTGATCCGATTTCACGTTCACAGACGGCACCGTAAATCCTAGTCGGTGATGTGATTTACACTAATTTCATTTCACGTGGCCTCACTAGTCTAAGCGCGCCTTAATTACGACTAAAGACACCCCAAAATCCACGACGCAATAATTTATAGTATGTATCTCGGCTTGGTTAGACAGACAAGGATAAACTAATCTCTCAGGATTACATATAAACGTGTATCGAGGATAAGTAATTAATAGAACACCTTTTGTTTAACTAGATAAAGGATAACTAGGAAAGGAAAAATTCGGTGTTACTTTTATAGTAATTCTATAAAAAATCAATATTAAAATTTTTATTTTTAGTTATCGAAATTGATCGATCAAAATTCAGTCATGATAATATGTCGCTTAATATTACTTATCGTAAGATTGCCTGTAGATCCAAGTCAAATCAAAATTAATTAATGAATAGGAGTATATAATGTCTGTTATTTCATAAAGCTACTTATTATAAATATAGGTTTTATTGTAACCTTTTTCATTATTATAATTACTATATGCATCGATCACTAATTAAAAAACTAGATACACAATCAGTGACAAAAAATGTCCTTACCGAATGAGCGCCCACACGAACATTTGGGTGCGCTTTTAATTTGTACGTAGCTTTGTGAATACAACATTAAGCGATGCATTTTATGTTGAATTTACATTAATGTAGGTATATTAGTTTTAACTAGAATTACGTTAAAACAATTGGCGACAGTTTTTAGAGAACTTTGGCATGGGATTGTGTATCTAGTTTTTTATTAGTGATCGATGACTATATGGCGTATATTTTGTTACTTATGAAAGTTTGATTCTCGCTGAATTTTTTTTTATATCTGAAGTGACAAACAAACTTACAGTCCACCTGATGAATAGAATAGAATAGAACAGAATAGAACATTTTTTTATTCAATATAGATCACATATATAATTCTTATTGAAAGTCATTTTTTACTTTACCACTGGTTACTCAACCTCTGTCCTGGGAAGAACCAGCAAGAAACCCAGCGGGATTTTTTTAAAGCTAATTTTACATTAATGTACAAACTATATAAGTACAAAATTTATTTTAGAAACAGCTTGGAAGCGATCACCTCATTCCTATGTATTTATACATGGTTGATAATAACCCATGAGATATACACCATTTATACTATAGTAACCCTTTTTATACAGTTTCAACTTAACAAAACATTAAAGCTTGCTAATAGAGAGAGCCTGTACACTTTCCGGGACCTTGTTGTAATAGCGTGTACATTGCCCCAAACATTGATGTTAAGTGGCTACTGCAGACCATGGACGCCTGTAGCCTTCAAACAAAGAAGTTTTTCAAAAATATCCTTTTTTTCTAATGCCCGTATATTATAATTATATTTAGCGTCGTAATATTTTATTGACTCAACATCGAATGGTTAAAAAAATTTTACTTTGGTTCCAATTAAGTAACGTAGTAATTTCAGTAAAACTTGTCCTTAACAAATATTTACTAAGGGAGAAAAATGGCCACATCAATTTCATTGTGTATTCAGCTTTAGAAACGCGACTGAGTACTCGCGTCTTTTCACCAAACCGTCTCCAGTGGATGCATTTTGTATGAGGGCTGGGAACGTTTTAGATTAACTCGCTTTAATTATAGCCTAAGCAAACATGCTAAAGCGAAGCGTATGTAATCACGATCAGTAATTAGGTGTAGCAAGCGCCAGATATAGCAAGGGGGATCCGTAACCTAGTCGTAACATAAGAAAATCATTGCGAGTCAAGAACATGTGTTTAAGAAACTTTGTTAATGTTTAATGAATTTGCGCGGGAATGGCGTTGATTTGTAGGCGCTTTGCGTTTAATTTTCGCCCTAAAACCGCGAGCTGCTAATTCAATAATTTGACAGGTAAGTAAGCAAGTGTATGTGGCGTAAGCAGGCGAGCACTTACAAAATTATTGTTTATTAATTGAAATAGATTTATAAATTGAAAGATGTATTTTGAAAAGTAATTTTTGTTAAAATTAAGATTATTAAATATTTAGTTTATAACGAAAACCATTATCATTACTGCTATTCACGAGTCAACAGCTAAATCCATCCCCAAGCAATGCAACAAAACACGGTCCTAAGATATACGTCGATTTTCCGCATATCTTACCAGGTCGTTACTGCATCTAATGTAATTAAATAAAACGTTAAGAATACTTTATATTTTTATTTTGATATATATTTCATTGTTATCAGTTTTCTTGATGTGATAAAGATTTAGAAAGGATTTGCAACAATCATAAAAGGAGCACAAAGCTTTATAAAATGATCTAGACAAATTATACAAATGTTGCAAGCATATAAAAATAGAGCTGAATATACAAAATAAAATATCATACCAAATTCTTCAGAAAATAATACACATTACAAAATGTTCTTACCACAAAATAATCACTTAAAATCCTATACTATACTAGGACTATTATACGTGCAATATTTATACATTTGTTTGTTTATAATCGCATACTCGAAAACGGTTCTAACGATTTTGATGAAAATTACATTATTGGATTTAACGTGGGCAAAAATCCATCTAGAGATCTTGCGATGTCTTATGTTTGTGAAAAATAGTTTTCACCGCTTTTTCAAGAAGAAAGCAACAAAATTTACTTGCACGCTCAATATGATTGATATTTCGCCTTTTCTATAATAGCCATTATATATTTTTATAATAATAGGCTAGAGCGTAGGTTTACTACGCTGGGGTGAGCGAGTCCGAATCGTGCATAAAGAACAAACAATGAAAACTAAAATATCTATTTTAGTTTTCATTGTTTTTTCTTTAGTATTCTAGACCACACAAACCCAACAAAAATTAGACTGATCAAATATTTTGTTTGCGGAGGTACATACATATTTACGTATTTAATAACTGTGAGGTCAAAGCTTTGGTCGAAAGATGTCTGACATACTGATTTACAGAAAATAATTATTTTATCGAAATATAATCAAATCTATTTAAATAATATATATATATATATATATATAGGTAATATGTATATTTATATGCCACTGGTTTCTTGGTAACGGCTCAATCGAATTGTATAAGATTTTGTACGTGATTTGTGAGATTATTATTGTAGTTTTTTTTTTAAATAGTTTTATTCCCTAAGAAAATTATTTATGTTTTCTAATGCCGAGCAAAGCTCAGTCACCCAGGTATTTAATTATTGATTTGAAAATGTACCCTGGGGAGCATGTTAATGCTGTTTTAAATAAAACCCGAGGATGCTTTTAATAATGTTGCGAAATTAAATAATTTTAATCTAGCACTGCATTGAAGACACTTAATTTTTTATTGCTTCGTTGTAATTAAGAACGTTGTAGTATTGTTTAGAATCTGAAATGTCAAATTAATATTCAAGGTATTAAATATTTTTAAATTAATTTCAATCATAAAAAAGTATAGTCATATTTTTTTAACTTGAAACGAGGCAGTCCATCTTAATCCTCAGGGGTGACAACGCATTTTCATTCTTAATCGAGGATAAATGTAGAGATGTCTATGGGCCACTGCCTCAACTTAACATCAGGTGAACTGTGTGCTCGTTTGTTACCCTTATTATATAAAAGAAAAACTCATTTCTGCAGTGCGTTACACAATCAAAGGTTTTGAGAAAGACTAATATTTGTTTTTACAAACATTTCTAAAGTATTGACAAATACATATTGGTTTTCTTTACTAGTACCTTAATAACTGCTGTGCCTTTGACTTTGCATGTCTTTTTTATTTATTCATTACAGCATATTAAAGTCCACAGGTGAAGTTAGGCCTCCTCATATATTGCCTCATAAAGGGAATATTTTCCATAGGTAGTTGACGCGCTTGGTAGGCGTTTGACAACCGATTTTTTTATTTTTTGTTTGTTATGAGGAAAACACCTCTTATGATGATATGCTGTAGTGTATATTTTAAACCCGGCACTACACGGTGGTCAGTAATAGTAATGGCTGTTCCGAATTACTATCTCTAGTTTTAATATGTTTATACGTGGTAGAGTCATGCTGCAGCTATATTAGTAGTATGGTTGTTTAATTTACTTATTTTAATTCCCGACGTTTCGGGCGCTTTACAGCACCCACGGTCATGGAGGGGACTGAGGTGTTCGACGTCCCGATGTCTAAGTTAGCCCGGCTACCTTCAGTTTTTGATAAATATTTTTTTTTTAGATCGGACCAAATCTAATTTTCAAAAATTTAAGGTAGCCGGGCTAATTATGACATCGGGATGTCAAAAACCTCAGTCCCCCTCCGTGACCTTGGATGCTGTAAAGCACCCGAATCCGTAGAATTAGTTTTATTCAATGTCTCAGTAGTTTATTCTTTAAAGTAAAATATAGACCTAATTGACGCGAACATATTATTAACATAGAAGTTAAATTTACGAGAAAAATATAAAATCACTCCAATTACTTTTAGCTTTAGGTAAGCTATAAACAAACACAAATTTGAAAATGTCGATAGTATTGTTTTATTATTTTCATATTTAAAATTTGCAATAATTTTCAAAGTCGTACCAAGTTTGCGAGGTCGTATCAAAAAGGTTTTGCAGTCAAAAGTTCAACCCATGTTACGTTCAATGTACGTGGAGACAGTTGATGGACGTGTTGTTTACGCCTTATAAATACTGTATATTTAACAATACTGACAAGTGTAATTATTCAAAATAAATACTATACAATTATTGAAAATGAGGGTTCTAACCTTTTTTACGGCCGAGGAATATTCTGAGGTAATTTATACGATTACTCATTATAATTATAACTTAGAAGGCAGTTTAAGTCTTTTTTGTTGCAAACTGAAAAAAAGTCGCTATAACAATGAATTTATTTCTAAACGATTAAGCTCCAAAAAAGTTAAATACGATTTTTTTTATATAGACTTGACAGTATACCTATTCGATATATATAGTAGAACAGAATGCTACAAGTATAATCACTATTGCGTGTATTTTATAGTTATGAGTTAATCATCATCGCTAATCTAAAACAGAGTATGTGCCTTTGCTGATACAAAGTCACTAAACATGTAATCATTGTAAATAGTTATGTATACAGTATAATAAACAAATATTGCTACAAAAAACTTTATAAATTATGTTCGGGATATTTATTACATGTAAAAATTCGACAACAACGCTACGCATCTACCACGGGGAATGCTCTGAGGAATTGTTCGGTTCGGACTAATTTCAGTCACTTAGTTTTACTATCGCACATCGCCACAAAACTCACAATCGCTCATCCAGATGGTATGGACCATCCATATCATCTGGATGATTGGCGGTCCACCACTGTACGATTTACAAGATATTTTCATTCTCGCACAAATTCCTTATGGAATCGACTACTATGATACGACTTAGGAATCTTCAAGAAAAGAGCCTACTTTTTTTTAAAAGACCGGCAACGCAACTGCGATTCCCCTGGTGTTGCGGTTGTTCGTGGGCGGCGGTCGACACCATCAGGTGAGCCGCATGCACGTTTGCCCCCTCTTCTATAAAAGAAAAAAAATGATTCTAGGATTCCATTTCAGTAGTTCCCATAATTATAATGTTCTTCAGTTTAGGTACACAAATTAATATAATAACAAAATAAATGCTAGACTTAATTCTTCGTTGTCTGCTGAATATTGGTTTTACCCTCAATGGAAAAATTTGCCATGAAGAGTCTTAAAAAGGCTAGTAATAAAATAAATATATAACATTGATATTATATTAAAATGATTAATTATTATGCCTATCTGAATGATGTAACGTGTGATGGCGGGCTAAGAGAATTCATCACCCATTTCGTCCCGGTTGTGTCGTTCGATACGACAGGGGTTCTTGGTAAAAAAACTAAGGAAATATATAATTGGAGATTTATTGATAGATTGTATTTCTTATTGGTAAATAGTGAACTCCATTTGAACATTATTCACTTACATTTTTCACTATATCCACAATCTATAGCATTGTACAGTCTTATCATCACATTATATTATCAACTGGCTAATAAGCTACATAATAAGTTGAAAAAATATTAGGTACATTAATAATTAACAGATCCTCGGTATTTAAAATACCATATAATATGATTATCAGCCTGTCCCCCTAACACAGACAAAATCAATAGCGTCTGCGTGCGGCTATATGCAAAATAATCAGATGAAACACAACTTTAAATATTTTTTATATAACGTTCTCTTTTAAATAATTCTTTATTTTCTTTAATGATCTTTTACGTGATAGTCTGTTAACAGTTCACTGCTAGGTATCTTCCAAGTTTTAAGATTATATATAAATTGCCATTAGGTGGAAAGACTCTTTTGTTTCTTCTCTTTTTTACCGTACTAATTGTACGTTATTTTAGCTCGTATTTATGTCCCTTTACATTTGTATTGACGGCTTCGTGGCGCAGTGGCTTAGCAATAAGTTTTTGCTCTGGATGTTGCGGGTTCGAATCCCGCACGGAACAAGTATTTGTATTGCCCTCAGATAATTGTTCCGGGTCTGGATGTTTGTCCTCGTGCAATTTATGTTTGTAAACTGCCTCCACGATACAGAAGAAAATCCTAGTGTGGGGGTAACATTTTTTTAAAAAGAATAAATATTCAATATTCGGTAGTCTCTGTGTATGGCAAAATATTCAATGTTTTGATTATCCACGATTGATTCAAAAGTGTATACAAAATGTAACAAAATCTCTGTGGTTGCCGTAAAAAAATTTTGAAAAAATAAAATAAAATTTAAAGAAATTTTATTTGCAAATTGTATGTGGTTCTGTTACCTCTGCATTGGCCGTAAGACGTAAGTGGGCGTAAGAGTATTGTCAAAGTCAAAACCCTACTTTACCGAAGCGCGTGTCAATTAAAGTGTTTCTAATTGGATCATGTAAATAGTGGTCTCCATTTTTGAACTACGAGTACCTACTTAGAGGGATGACTCGATAAGACATACAGGGAATCGATAGACTCAGGCAGCTTAGGTCCATAATTTGTGGTAGCCTTTTAGAGAAGCCTGTGTTCAATGGATTTTGAATGCATTGCAATGATGACGATTATGATGATATTATCTCCGGTCGTGCACTTGTATTGACTGACTTATTATATTGACTGAATGCTGACTGAAATCCATAATGACTATTCTATCTTAACTTAGATTTTTTTTTAATATAAAATAAAAGAAGTCAAACGAATAAAATAATTTCCGTATAATAACTTCTGAATTCGGTTCTAAGATACAGCGTATTAAAAAATTTAAACCCCGATTTCAGGATCACAAGATTAACTTTAAAAACTTCATCCCCTAAAAAAGATGGTAAACCTTTTGGGGTGGATTTTTTCAAATTTATAGTACCAGTAATCTAATTTAAAAAAATAATTTGGTTTACATATCGCGAAAATATCGAGTCATATATATAATATGTATACACATGATCATCTTTTAAAACTTCTTTAAATCATCCACTGTATTATTTTCTCAGCTTTCATAAAAGGTAAGCACAAAGATTTCGATTAAACGTCCTTACAAAATAATTACTCATAAAAATATAAAATTCCAAAATTGTTCTGAAAATTTTACACTTCTGCTTGTATCGAGCGGTTTTATCTCTCCGTACCTGTGTACTATATCGTAGTATTTACAGTGATTGTTTCGTCGTATTTATGCGCTACGACATACTCCGCCCGTGCGACCGTGGCGTAGGGCGAAACGCAGCTTGTTTGTTTTATAGGGAGTTTGGAAGTTGTACAATAAGGTACCTAAAATGTCGCTCATTAAAACTGTCGTTGAAACTGAAACTTCAACTTTTAACATCACGCTGTCATAGTTGCCTGCAGCTCTAAAATGCTACGATATTACAAACAAAATTATATATATGTATTAAAAACTTCGCCATGGTTGTGTTTGTTTCCTTTAAATAAATTTAACGAGAAAAATATATTTTTTTTAATATTTTTGTAGACATACAATGAGTATTTTTTTCTCTTCGATTAGTGGCTATTTATTTGACACCATCATCATCCTAAAAATATCCACTAAAGTACAATAAACTACAAATAATAATTAGTAAAGTTAGATGTAAAAGTTTCTCTTCGAAGGGCGAAAAGAAGAAGGGAGAGGCAATCGTCATATTTGGTATATTAGGCCATGTCAAATATCTCACGTGTTTTCGCTTTCACACTTGACAAAAGTCACAACATTTTCTGACATTACTCAAGATAAATTTGTTAATAACCTGACTGTTACAACAATTAACTATTTTCTCGATTTTTCTTCTTCATTGTCAACCTACTCCTTTTTTGTCTATTCACTCATTCTTTAAGTTTTTTCATTCATCCACTATTTGTAAATGTACTTAAAACGACTATAGTCATAGTCATACTATAGTTGTTGTAATATGCAGACAAATAAGCTTTTTTATTATAATGGTATGCATAAGGGAATGGAAATATCTTTCACTGTTTTATAGGTTCACTTAGTCGTCTCCTACGACACCTTTGGGACGAGATTGTTTCAGTACTCTCTACGCTTATGCTATACTGTAGGTTTATTGTTACTTAAAAATGTTTTATGCACTTCATATAAATATTAACACTTCATATACAATGAAGTGTTAATATTCAAACATATATATATATATATATATATATATATATATATATATATATATATATATATATATATATTATATATTTATTTATAACTGAACTAGTGAGTTGTGGCGGATTGGGTTCGGAATTTTTTTATATCTTATGTGTCATTTTCAGGTAGCGCCAACTGGCATGATATTTATCTATTAGGAGCACATATTCTTTCACAAGAAACATTACCCTCCTACATCATGCCATGGGTGCGGGGATGGGATTTGGACCGCAATATAATATAAAGGACATATTTGCCATAGTTGGCACGCTTTGCAGGTGAATTAGCAACCGCTGTTTTTTATTAATTTCAATTATTTTCAGGAAGATGTTGCTGCCGATCTTTTGTTTCATTTACCTTTGTCGTCTTCTTTGACACCCACGGGAAAATATGGAGTAGTATGTTCCCTTACGGCGCCACTACACGACCATAATATATTATCGTCGATTCTCTTAATATGTAAATTTATATGATATTATGTATTATGTTTATATGCCCCGTGTAGTGGCGGGTAAGAATACCCACTATCCCATATCTTCCCGTGGGTGTCGTAAGAGGCGACAGAGGGAAATTAAGACAGAAGATAGGCAGCAGCATCTTTCTGATAACAGCAAATTACAATAAAAAACTGCGGTTGCGAACCCGCGCGCCAAGCGTGGCAACTATGGCAATATACCCCCAGCTACTCCCGAGCGCCCGCAGCCTACGCACACTAACACAATGTGATATGTGTCTATTATAGGTCACAATCACAATATCTTATTACCATCAGATGGACTTAGCGATAGCTTCACATCCTTATTTTATAGAAATATTGATTGATAAAATACTTATTTATATTTTTTTTTATAGTATAGGGTGACAAATGAGCACACACTCCACCTGATGGTAAGTGGTTGCTGTGGCCCATAGACATCTACATTTTTTATCCTCGTTTGCGAATCAAAATGCAGATGCGTTGCCACCAGTGAGGACTAAGATGGAATGCCTCGTTTCCAGTAAAAAGGGTCTCCGATTCTCTACACTCGCCATATGAAACACAGCAGTGTTAAGCTGCTATTTGACGCTGGTATTCTGTGAGAGCGTGTTCCTTCCCCGGTCGAGCCGACCCCTTCGTGCTACAACTATACTTCTAATATAGCTGCAACATGGCTCTACCATATTATCACTTTGTTATATTTATAATTTCTGTGATTAGATTTAAATGCACCTAATGATTCAATACCGCCATTGTACATATTCGTGCCTACACTTAAAAGTAATAATCATTACTTTTGATAGAATGACTGATTTCTTATTTATTATTGATTCTTAATCTTCTTTTCTTACTTATTATTAATTATTATGAATTATTTACGTTCATAAACAAATAGACAAACATTTCTAAAACTGATAATAATTAATAATATATTTAATTTATTATTTTTAGTCTCTATCAATCATTTTTGTCATAAAAATTACAAACAGACACATTTGTAATTTACAGTTTTATTATATGTATTATTTATAATTAATGGCATTGCTAGTAGTTTAAAAAATAACGTAAGCAAATACGCTTATATTTAAGTGATTTATTTTCGAGTCAACCTCGGTTAAAATAATTTCTTTTAATGTTCCCGCAAGGGTAGTTTCATTTAGCTTGTTGTTCCATTGGGAATACGTTCTTTGAGATTAAATATTCTTTTTAATAATGTTATATTTTTAGAAATAATATGAATTGGCTGAACGGTAAGAATTTCATTTTAAGTCATCTCAAGTTTTTAAATCGATATAAATGAAATTGTAGTCGTAGCACTAAGCGAAGTGTAGGGAAGTGCCCCAGTATATGCGGTGACGAACTGGTAAGAGATGCAGGAAGTCGATGAATACAGGTTGCTTTAAAGAGAGCTATGAGGCATTCCTTGGGAGAGGTCTGTCCGCATCAGTGAACTTGTGATGTGCTGTAATTATGATGATGATAATGAAATTAAATTGGCATTTATTTCATTAAAAAAAAAGCTTGTAATTCTGCACTGTGTAATCATATTAAATTAAGTTATAAACTTTTTAAAAACGTTAAAACCTGTTTAATTCAGTTTTTTATCATCATCCTCTCAGACTGTAAACCGGCAACATAGGTCGCTACAATATTAGAAAGATTTTCGGTCATCATCATCTAGATTCTGCCCGTTTTTAATACAATTTTGATTGCAAAATTAAATTCCATATAACATTAAGAAAATGATAGTAGATGAAACTGGTTTGTTTTCCCCATTCATGGCTATCGACTGTAAAGATGGATCCATTATTCGAAATTGTTACCTCAATGTCTGGTCATAACGCATCGTTTCTGTAACGTCGTAAGACAGGTATATGCCATTAGGGAATAATAAAATACCCTTATCGGGCCATTAGATGCTCGTAAAATAACAGTTAGTCATATAATAATGTGATGGATGTAAATATCCATGTTTTTGTGGAAAGCTTGAGTATAGTCACACTTATAAAGGCGCTTGATTTATGTGGAGCGCTGTCGCCCACAGCGATAAATCTTTTAGAAAAAAAAAAAAACAAAATAAACCACAACAGGTACTGGAAATTACCGGTTAGTTTACGCTTATAAGCAATTATTATGAATTAATTTGCGTAAAGTTGTATATGCCATTAGTGGTGATTTATGACAATTCATATAATCCCATGGGTGTCGTAAACGCGTCTGAGCAATACTGAAACAGGAGCATGTTCCTAATAAAAGGTCAAAATAATAAAAAAATTGCTGCTGACAATCTGCCTGCCAAATCTCATAACGTGGACATGGTAACTAAACAGGCATAGACTTTTGGTAGGCTATAATAGTCATTTTGTTTCAAATTTGTGACATATTTCGAACGAATATACATATTATATAAAAATTTTAATTTAACATTTAAAAAACCCCCGAAACAAAAAGTGCTGATGATCTTTAAACGGCTGAACGGATTTTGATAAAACATGTCTAAGAACCACCGCTAGATATCCTCACACATAGCGGTCTCTTTTAGGCACCCCTCGTCGGTGGTTAAATATAAAGGTAACAAAACAGAAAACAGTGCTTGCACAGTTGTGTGTGTGTGTGTGTGTGTGTGTGTGTGTGTGTGTGTGTGTGTGTGTGTGTGTGTGTGTGTGTGTGTCCGTCTGTGTCTCCGCACGTGTGGGTGTGTGTGTCCGTGTCTCCGCACGTGTGTGTGTGTGTGTGTGTGTGTGCTGCTTCATCTGCAAATATAGGTAAGAGTGTCGTGCCTTTCCCAGACGGGCTCCTAGGTACAAGATGAGTTCTACCACTATATTTAATTTAGCAAATTATATTAAAATAATTTCTATACTATTAATGTCAATTAAAAATATATTATACCACTAATTACTGTTCTTGTTATCCCTTGCATGCGTAGTGTAGTGTTATTAATATGTGATATTAAATTAGGCAATTTAAACAATAAGGACTAAGTGAATTATGCTTAGTAAATCGAACTAATATGATTATTTGACATTATTATAACGTTAACGCAAGCAAATAGTCTTAAATTAATTCGTAAATTAAATCATATAAAACTATGAGCAAAATTTTAAAGGAATTACGATCGATTGACTCCATCAAAATAGTATATTGAAGCGCCTTTGTCCGTCCTTTGTAACTTATTACCTACCATTTGGTGATCAGATTGATATTTAAGGATAAAAATCATCTCCATCAGCGAATCGGCTTTAAACGAAATAAGCAACATCAATCACCGAGTCGCGAATATCACGCGAAATAGTTCTTTCTCCCCTTGCTTACTTGTGTAAGCGCTCGCCCGTCAAATTTCGAAAGAAATCACCCGGGTAATGTAAGGAAAACATACATCATGAGCACAATGCATGTATAATAGTCTACGCCGATAAGTCTTCTAGTATGGAAATTTATCCGATTTTCGCAACATCCCGCCTGAAATAACGTTCTTATGCACGATAAAGGGATCATACATGTTACTTTTTAAATTGCTTCGTTTTTTACCTTTAAAAAAACGTTGTTATGTTACTTACATTTAATATTTAAATTGGGTTACTAGAAAAATTCTTATTTCTTGTTTTTATAAAATGTTGCGGTATAAGTATTAAAGTTCTATAGTTTAAAAATTAGACGAAAACCATTCTTAACATATGTATAATATAAACTAATCACCATCATCATCATCATCATCTTGACAGCGGTTTTGGTTTTGAACATTAATGTTTTAAAATTTATGTACCTTACTCTTACACGATCCGTTCTTAATATTTTATACGTGGTAGAGCTATGCTGTAGCTATATTAGTAGTATAGTTGTAGCACGAATGGGTCGGCTCGACCGGGGAAGGACCACGCTCTCACAGAATACAAAATGGCAGCTTGACACTGCTGTGTTTCGTATGGTGAGTGTAGAGAACCGGAGACCCATTTTACTGGAAAAGAGGCATTCCATCTTTGTCCTTACGGGTGACGACGAATCTGCATTTTGATTCTTTACTGAGGATAAATGTAGATGTCTATGGATCACAGCAACCACTTACCATCAGGTGAACTATGTGCTCGTTTGTCAGCCTATCCTTTAAAAAAATGAATACGTTCAAATCGCAGTAATATAAATCATATTATTCCCTTTTGAAACAAGATAAATGTTCAATATCCTAAAAGCTTTCATTTAATAATATTTTATCAATCAATACTAAATATAAGAGCGAGCGATATAATAAAATTATCTACTCTTACACGATCCGTTCTTAATATTTACGCTGGAATTCAATTTTAAGATCAAATCGAAAATTGAAATGAAAATAAATAATAATTATTTATGTTTGTTTTAGAATATTGAATGTGATTACAATGAAAAATTATGGTATGAAAGTGCACTTGTTATGCGAAACGGAACAGTGATTACTAAAAGGCGGTGTTTGATTCCAATATTTTTTTCGATTGAATTTGTTAAGAATATATCTCATTTAATAAAAATGGGGCTACAGCGCAACTGCTATTATTATTATAAACTGATATAGACTTAGTTCTAACGTCATGAGTTGGGGATGTCAAGTCAAGGTGAGACAAATTATTCTAATTGTAAGATCATTGCATTGTACATTTATGAAGTCTTGTTATTTTGGTATCATATTTTTTTAATAAAATTGAAGTGACAAACGAACTTACAGAACAATTGCAAGCGGCCATGCCTGTGGACACCCGTAACAAACTTTAAAAAAAGAAGGCTACAGATTCGTTGTCACCTATGAGGATCAATATGGAATGCCTCACATGCCTCTCATGTTTTATATAATCTTCAGACCGACACATAACAGGTTAAGCTTACTACTTAGCGGCAAAAATAGGCAAAAAGATAGTACCAACCAACAAAGACTCCTGGTTGGAATAGGAGTTACCTAGTAAATATACCTAATGTAGTTGTTATTGGATATTATTTAAATGTTAACGCAAATAAAAATTGTCTGTAATAAATTCGGAAATAAAAATCATTTAAAATATAAACGTATCGTAATTATTTAAAAATATAAATATTTTAAATAATTACGATCGAGTCCTACCATCTAGTAAGTGATCCCAAACGAAGTGAACAAAAGAGCAGTACACCTAATATTATATAGACACTGTGGACCATAAGCACTTAAATCTATAATGAAAAAAAAAACACGAAGAATAAAATTTTTTTTTATAGGATAAGGGTGACAAACGAGCACACAGTCCACCTGATGGTAAGTGGTTGCTGTGGCCCATAGACATCCTCTATCCTCGATTACGAATCAAAATGCAGATGCGTTGTCACCCGTGAGGACTAAGATGGAATGCCTCTTTTCCAGTAAAAAGGGTCTCCGGTTCTCTACACTCACCATACGAAACACAGCAGCATTAAGCTGCTATTTTACGCTGGTATTCTGTGAGAGCGTGGTCCTTCCCCGGTCGAGCCGACCCATTCGTGCTACAACTATACCAGTAATATAGCTGCAGCATGGCTCTACCACGTGAAAAATACCACGTAAAATGCAGATGCTGTATCACCTTTGAGGACTAAGAAGAAATGCTTAACTAGTAAAAGGGTTTCCAGTTCTCGATAGTTGCAGAGCATAACAGTGTCATGTTGCCATTTTACGGTGGTATTCTGCCACGACGCAGTCATTCCCTCATTAGCCGACCCATATCTGCAGCAGTAACTTTGTGGCACGATAACGTAAAATATTAATAAAAAATATAATACTGGAATTCAAACTTAAGTATAATATGTCATAAAGCGTTAGCAAAGTTAATTTTTTCCTATGCATTTATCTTGCAAAGTGTCTAAGGTGACTTGATGCGGATTTTCGTCGGTTTCCTGATATAAATCATACCCGATTATCTTAGAAGACTGTCAGCGTGTCATACTCCGTCGACATATGAATAATTTATATAAGCGCAGACGTTTTTGAATCAGTCTTAATGTTTTCATATTTCTCACCTCTATTTCACACTGAATAATTGACTTCTCACATAAGTTGCTGCTTTGGAGTTTTTTAGCTGTTTTGTGATCAAAATATAATAATTTATTTATTTATTAATACGATTGCAAGCCAATGGACTTTTTCACATTTAACTAAGGAAATTGAATACCTACAGAGCATAGCTCATCATATTTCTCTGTTTGAAGTCAATTAGTTATACTATAACTAATTAACTTCAAATATATTTTAATATCAATATCGTGTGTGAATGTCTCTGCAAAAGCACTTGAGGCAAGCTTTCATAATATGTAATTCACATGTAACAATATTTATTAACGAATTAATGAACCATCGAATGATGCTTTAGAATAATTACACTCGATAGCTCGATTCTAACAGTGAATATTCATGTAATTATTATCGTCCAATGGCACGGAATCGGTGCGTATCGTTAAAATTAACCTAAAACCCCTTGGCGCGTAAAAAGCGAAAATGACGGGCGTTTATAAAACGCGAAACATTACAGAGTGATAACATCGTTCCACGTCCGCAAACGCTTTCAAATGAAGTATAACATGGTAGTTGAATAGGCCGCGATGCCGCAGTTTGTATTCAAGCTGAGTGCCGGCCCTTCATTGATGGCATTGAGCCATAATCATTCATAATGGATATTGGCGTGTTGCGGGAACGAACGCGGTGTATAGCGACTTTTTTCAAAGACCCCACGTGTGGTTTATTGACGCTACGTCGTGATTTATTTTAAAATTTAAGCGCTTTTTTGAGACTTTTTAGGATTTATGTGTGATCGTTCCTTTTTATTAAATTGTCAGCCGCTTGTATTAAGCACACACACACGCACGCGCGCGCGCTCGCAAACACACACGCGCACACACACACATAAACGCGCGCACGAACGATACATGAATACACACACGTGTCATGCACGCGCCGAATTTTGAATGCATTTGGTAATATATGTATACTTAGTACTTGGGCGACAGGGCTTTGGGCAAATATAACTTTCTCAGGGATGAAACTATCCATATTAGATAAACTTGGACAGTAAAATATTATCTAAATACAACATCCAAATCGTAGGTGCTGATTTCGAGAAACCAGTCAAGTATATAAATACATGTAGTATACAAGTATTCATGGCTCCATGACGCAGTGGCTTAGCTATGAGATACAGCGCTGAGGGATGTGGGTTCGAATCCAGCATAGAACTAGTTTATTTATTGAATTTGTTTATGTAAACTGCCTCCAACTTTTTCTTAAATTAAAAGATAAAATTTAGAAACAAGTATGGCTCACTTAGAGTATAAGATATACATGACTTCAATTTGAGTGTTGTCAACAGAGATGGAAATTAAACCAAACAAATGGCCAGGTAGTCAGACCTGGATTGATACCGTTACAGCCTTTTAAAGTCTACCGCTGAACACAGGCCTTCCCCATAGATTGACTCATAGGGGGATATTTGCCATAGTTGCCGCGCTTGGCAAGCGAATTGGCAACCGCAGGTTTTTTATTTTTAGTCGTTATTAGGTCGACGCTGCTGCCCATCTGATTTGTTTCCCTCTGTCGCCTCTTACGATACCCACGGGATGATATGGTGTAGTGGATACAAAAGCAATTTATAATCATTGCTTTTTATCATAGCTCATATTTTAAACAAAAATATTTTGCATTTAACAGAAATGTGATATTGGCAGAGCCCTTCACAACTTTCACATGTTCAAATAAGGTAAGCCTGAAAACAGATCGTATTCATAAACCGAAGGTCTTATGATTTTAAATCTTCATCCATTCACTCGCGCCGTATGATTGCCGAGGGATATTTGGTTTATTTTACATGATTTTATTGAAGCTGATAGAAGTAAAGCCGGGATAAAATTTCAATTGCCAGTACTACAGACAGCAGTAGCGTGTCGCCGCAGTTTATTTATTGTGTTCAACCCCAAAATACGAGCGATAACATCATTCATATTATCTGGATAAGACTTGAAAATAGTAGCATTGAATATTATTTTTGTAAAAAAAAATATTGATAATAGAAATAAAGTTTCATTACTTGACCAGCTGAGCGTTGTTTTTAATAAAACTATGGCGTCTTAAGTAGTGCCAAAGAGATTTTGGCAGTAATGGAGATTTAGACTATCCGTGATAGAATTGATCTTTTCTTGACTTTACGCCCGTCTGGAGGGATGAGCAATCTTTTTTTTAAGAACTTGCTAATTGACGGAAATTTTATCGAATTCGTCGAGTGGTTATAAAAAAAATCAACAATAAATTGTGTTCATATAGTCGTTTGTGCAAAATTATAAATTTATCAATTGTATTTGTAGATTAATGTTTTATTAATTTGAGGTTTCAAAGAATTTCTTCAATTCGTCCCATAGGTAGCATAAGAGGAGACTCCGGAATGTTTCAGAAAAATCAAATCCCGTTTATGGAGGCGTTGGCTGTTAGTCTGGACATTGCGAAGGCCTTCGATCGGGTTTGGCACAAAGCGCTTCTTTCGAAGCTCCCTTCCTATGGGCTTCCCGAGAAATTGTGCAATTGGATCACCAGCTTCCTTGTAGATCGGAGCATCAAGGTCGTTGTAGACGGTGCATGCTCTGACTACAAGCCTATTAACGCTGGTGTTCCACAAGGCTGTGTGCTATCACCAACGCTGTTTCTTCTGCATATCAATGATATGTTGCTAACTGGTAACATTCATTGCTATGCGGATGACAGCACTGGTGATGCTCTATACACCGGCCGTGCCAATATTTCTCGGGAAAATGTCGCCGAGTACCGGAACAAACTTGTGTCTGAAGTCGAGTCTTTGCTGAACAAAGTCTCGGATTGGGGGCGACTAAATCTAGTCCAATTTAATCCTCAGAAGACACAAGTTTGCGCGTTTACCGCTAAAAAGAACCCCTTTGTCGTATCTCCTCAGTTTCAAGGCACTCCCCTTTTTGCCTCAGCCAGTATCGGTATCCTCGGAGTCGACATATCGAGTGACGTGCAGTTTCGTGGTCACTTGGAAGGGAAGGCCAAATTGGCCTCTAAAAAGCTTGGCGTGCTCAGCAGAGCGGGACAGTATTTCATGCCGGCACACCGCCTGCTACTTTACAAGGCGCAAGTTCGGCCTCACATGGAATACTGTTCCCATCTCTGGGCAGGGGCTCCCCAGTGCCAGCTCCTTCCACTTGACCGCATCCAACGCAGAGCGGCTCGAATTGTCGACGACCGAGCCCTTTCCGATCGGCTCGATTCATTGGCACTGCGAAGAGATGTTGCATCCCTTTGCATTTTCTTTCGCATCTACCATGGGGAGTGCTCTGAGGAATTGTTCGGATTAATCCCAGCCGCCAAATTTCACGAACGCACATCGCGGCAGAACTCCCGATACCATCCACACCATCTGGATGATTGGCGGTCCACCACTGTGCGATTTAGAAGATGTTTTCTTCCTCGCACGACCTCCTTGTGGAATCGATTACCATCAGCGATTTTTCCGGACCGATACGACTTAGGGACCTTCAAGAAAAGAGCGTACTCCTTTTTAAAAGGCCGGCAACGCATCTGCGATTCCCCTGGTGTTGCAGTTGTTCATGGGCGGCGGTAGTCACTTACCATCAGGTGAGCCGCATGCTCGTTTGCCCCCTCTCCTATAAAAAAAAAATGCTAGACGTAACATACTCCGGCGACGTCATATTTGCAACTAGCTGTTCCCCGTGATTTCGACCGCGTGGAATTTATTACGATTGGCTACGCTGTCTACTGACTAGCGCAAAAAATTCACCAAAATACTTTAAACCAAAGGTTCGTAGACTTATGAATCGGAGCAACAGTACAACTATGAGTAGACAGGCAGATAAGGGGTTCGTAATGCTTGCCTTGGTAACTAATGAGCATATTCGCAGGAGTGATCCCAATGGATCAATAAGCTGAAGTGGCAGTGACTGGGTCGGCCATATAGCTCGATAACTGATGGAAAACAAAAGTTCCTCAGTGGCAGCATCATACCTGTAAGAGAAGTGTGGGCATATTTTTTTAAAAACATCTCCATAGTGCAGCGGTTAAGCGTTTGGCTGAGGCACTGCGGACCGTGAGTTTGAATCTCATATAGTAAAAGTATTTGTATGCCCGACAAATTATTTCTTCTCTATTTTAGGAATTTCTCCTGTTTTTAATGTAAAATATATTAGCTATTTAAAGTCTAATTACTGCTATTTGATCGTGATTTCCCAATGACTTATTGCCTGGCTTGGTCGATAGATGATGGTATTACAACCATCTTCTACCTACCAGATTTAAAATACCCAGTACCGATTGAATTTATTACTCCATATTATCTCAAGACTGTCGTGAGAGGCGATAATGGGATTTCAGAAGAATAATTGCCTAGTTTGGTCTATAGTTATAAGTTGCCGGCATCTGTTTTTACATCCGGGCGTCATTATTCATCACCACTTACTATCAAGTGGCATTGTAGTCAAGCATTGGCTTATACTAAGTGAAAAAATTCGACTGTATAACTATTTTGTACATACCAGATTTATTAAAATACCCAAACCTGTGGAATCCGTCACCCCACTTGATGTCAGGGAGGTCGTAAAAGACGGCTTGGTACATTCATTCATTCATTCATTCATTGTAGCGCATCAAAAGCTGAACGCTGAACATAGTCGTTCCCATAGATTGGTTCATAGACATATTTGCCATATAAATAAAAGGACTATAAATAATTATTGTCAGTGTGATTTATAAAAACATCTTCAAATAAAACGTCAAAATTTAAAATTATTTAATAAAATTCTTATAATCAAAAATAATTTTACAAAGTTACAACTATTTATTAATAATCACGTAGGTTAATTTGGCGCTTCCAGCTAAATTAATACTCTATGAATTTCGGTTTACTCTGTCGCTTCCACTCGAAAAATTTCAATCGCACTAGCCGCAGACTGAGAGAGGCTACAATGAAAATCCCTAGAAAATCTGAAAATGTGCCCAAACTTGTGGAGGGACGAGATAAGTCGGGTCCAGTCTCTCAATTATTTTCGTTTATTATTCTTTACTTGAAGTCAATTAATTAAATTGAATTTTTATATTAGAACGTTTTTAAATTGAGTTTCGTATAACTAAACATCTTTTATAATGCATACATGATTTTATTCCTGAAGTTTTATATGTTGTTGTCCTATTATTATATTTTTTATAAAATTACTCTAACTTTGTATAGGTAAACTCACAAAACAGGAGAATTGTAGACAATACTGACAATAAGCACCGATAAATAAAATCAAAGGCAATACAACTTTTATCAGGAGGTCGTTGGTCATAAATTTGCGCTTACAACCTAAAAGCGCTATTGCGGCAAACGGACGCCCTCCCTAACACGTGCTCGCTCAGATAAATCTGCACTTTTACACTCGTTTATCATCGCGATTATTAAAAAATGAAAAATGTTTATACGACAACTTTTGTCTTTCACATTTTTTATGTACTATAAATTCCTAAGCATTGTTAATATAATTGACGACTTACGAGATTATACACACAACGATGCATGAAACCACTACAAATATAAATAATAGAATCAGAAATTACTTTGAGGACGTTCATTACATTAACGATATTAAAAAAATCGTCCGGCGGTCGATGGTGGTGTGTCTTTCCTAGTGTAATTGTGTTGGGAGTAGTGGTGCTGGGATTAGTGGTTACGAGGATAGTGCATGCAATTGAGGGTCGACGTTAGCTGCTCTTCGAACTAGATGGGACACATCATTTTATTTTATTAGGCGAATTTTAGCTAATAGCTTTTTTAACATCGATAGTTCACTACAAATATATTAATATAAGAAGAGTCGTGGTAGCTCAGGGGCTAGACGCTTGCCGTACATGTTACAGAACGCGAGGACATTGGGTTCGATCCTTGCCAACACCATAGAATTGTTTATATATCGCGAAGGACAAAATAAGATAGTATGTACTTTAGATTACTGTTTTCAATTTCACTTAGATTGTCCACAACTAGATCAGTAAAAGAAATGAGAAACCTATTTAAAAGTACTCGCATGCAAAATGGCACATGTATGTTTATGGTTTACCTCGAAGGTGCCCTGTTTCAAACGTGAGTATTGTCAATAACAAAAGTAACTCGTACACACAACATCACCACAAGCACAACACTAATATTAGGATATTTAAGGGTATTCAAACCAAAGTGTATTAAACCTTTCGCATTTCGTTTCACAACGAGACAATATCAGATGTATAATAAAGATGATTAATAGCTACTATTAAATCTGTTGACACAAATAGTCAAAACTATGAACATAATTTGGGATTATTTTTGTATGAAGAAGTTACAAGGAACCAATTTTGAGCTAATTTGCAAAATTGGCATAGTTTTTATAATACTTATATTAAATGTTTCGATGTTCACATAGTTTTTGATTAGAACAAAAAAATGTCTTTTGTTTCGTCGTAAACGAAGACCTAGCTCAGCTTTTTATTCAATACAACAAAAGTTAGTGTAATCAACGTTCTTTTCCGACACTAATAAATGCTTTCAACTACGAGTGCATGGGATACATATATATCATAGTGTCACAGACGTACCCACAAACACGGAGTTGCACATTCTAGTCTGATTGTTTTTGATATTATGTAGGTTTTGTGATGAAATCCGAGTAAGTAATGTATGTATAATTTTAGGGCAACAGTTAAATAAAATAAAAATAGATTTACCTACACGTAAATTTAAAGCATTCCCTGATCTAACATAAACCACAATATTTAAACATATTATAATTTAAAGTGAAATACAAAACAAATGTTGTGTATTTTTCTTTATATATAATTATACAACGAGACATACCACCGTATAAATTATTCATACATAGATGCATACGTGCAGAGAGAAGACGTATTCAAAGATTATCTCCGGTGATTTATGATGAGAATCCTCGCATTTACACTACACTTCTATTTATATCGACTTGCTTATATTTTATCTACATTCGTAACTCTCCAGACATCTACAGCGGGTATTGAAAATAGAAGTATAAAATGCATGCATCAAATTGCGTCTAAAACAGTTTCAACTCAAAGTAGGCATGATTTAAAGGTATATCGATAAAGTCACTTTCTAAAATTATGTCCAACAGATACTGTCAAACTTCATTTCATTTATCATTAAAAAAATACGAGTCTTTTAATAAAAACGACTGATTTCTACGTAAACATAACTTAAAATATTTAGTGCCTGTGTTGGCTTGGTTGCGAAATTTTTCATAAAGCAAATAAAAAAATTATCTATGACTAGATAATTGTTAAAAAATAATTCATAACACTATCAGCTATATATCTTAATAGTAGTACTCGTCGGTAATATTATTATCAGCATTACATAAAAATATCACAAATGGACATCGGTTTCCGTTGTCTAAAAATTAAAGTCTAAATTTAAGTCTAAATGGAAATTGTCGAATCGGACAGTTTGCACCTTTAAATTGGTATGTCAGGTACATAAAGCCTTTATGTTTTCCTGGTAATTTTCGTTTTGTTTTCCTTGTGGAATTAAAAGCAAGAAAGAAAATGGAATCACTGATCGCCATCCAGCAATTATACAAGAGTGTGTGTAATTATGGATATATGTTGCAAGTAAGTACGTAGTCCATAATAGAGCTCTGTGTCCAACAGTGGGCTTCTGAAAGATAGGCTGTAATGCTGAAAATTATGTTTAATATGGTCACTAAAAAGTTACATAATTTAACATAAAAGATAAGTATGTTTATTACTTTCGTAAGCCGAGGTCAATCTAAAAAAAATCTATCGCCCTTAATTAAAAGTTGGAGTAATTTAAAACAGAACAAATCATTGATTAAGGTAACTACGTTCCCTTAGACAGTAATAAGGAAGTGGGCGGAGGGCAATTTTCCTCAAGCTTAATGCATATAGGCGTGGTTAATATATAACAGGGAATAGTGAGTTCAAAGATAGAAGACATTATTCCCATATAACTTGTGGCAACGAAAGAAGGAAAAAAAGCAAAAGGGGAAACAAATTGCAAGACTCGTACAAGGGTTTTATATATGTAATGTTTCAAATAAAATTTCATAATAGAAATAATTTACTACTAAGAAGAAATGTAATTTAAAATAGAATACTCGTATATCCTATTTTCTTTATTTTCACGATTAAATAGTAATATGATCGGATAATAATGTACAAAGGGCTATAATCCCTTTGAAAAACTGAATTCAGCGTGTGAATTTTTGTAGTGTAATCCCCTGCGCCTTCCAAGGGATTTTACCCGAAGAACTCGTATTACCGTCTCAAAGAATCGAAAATAAACTAGAAGTTTGGGAAATTATATTGTTGCCTGTATATACTATTATGGTCTAGTGCAGTTCTAAAACAAAGAAATTTAATATAGTTACAATGCTTAGACTCTTGAAGATCTTCTGATTAGCGCTTGACATTAAGAATGTTTCTACACTTTCACTGCAATCAGTTAACACAGCAAAAGCTCTTAAAGTATTTTATATTATACTTCAGTTTGTCCTTACACTAATTTTGATTGACAATATTTGTACCACTTCACAGGTTTGTCCAGTATAATCACAAAATAAGTACGTGAGTTTCAAAAGGCAGCACGGAATGGACTATGCTGCACTGGTGTTCCAGTGGCCTAGTACAGCCGCGCGCATCTGACCCAAAACGATAGTGAAAGTGAATCAATACAGCTCTTCTTGGCTATCATCGCTTGTCTTAACCACTGTAATGAGAATTGTTACGCTAAAGCTAATTTATGCGTTTGATCTGCATATTGTTGTTTGTATTAAAAAATTCTTTGTGATATTCGTTCTGGAAAGTTTATGTTCCGCAGTTGATTTTTTTATAGTATAGGGTGACAATCGAGCACACAGCCCACCTGATGGTAAGTGGTTGATGTGGCCAATAGACATATACATTTATCCTCAATAAATAATCAAAATGCAGATGCGTCGTAACCCGTGAGGACTAAAATGGAATGCCTCCTTTTCAGTAAAATGGGTCTCCGGTTCTCTACACTTACCATACGAAAAATACAGCAGTGTCAAGCTGCCATTTTACGCTGGTATTCTGTGAGAGCGTGGTCCTTCCCCGGTCGAGCCGACCCATTCGTGCTACAACTATACTACTAATATAGCTGCAGCATGGCTCTACCACGTATAAAACTTGTGAAAGGTTGTAATGATGATGACGATGTCGATGATGGCGTATGATAAAGGGTTCAATGCTCATATGTATTTGTCCACATTATTTTCGATTAATACTAATAAAGAACTATATTTGTGTGAAGATCATTTTTTTATAATGAGCAATGTTAATACTGTTTTAAAAAAATCGCGGCTACGTAAAAAAATTGTTAATACCCATTACACGATTATTTACGAACTTCATCACAGCTTTTTTATAAGTTTGAAAATTTAAGTGAGAATGGTTGCTAACCAACTTTTAATCGTTATAAGTCCTAAATGGACATTCAAAATGAAAACTAACTAGAAAAACTGAAATAATATGATTCTCAAAGAACTAATCAATAATACCCCATTTGACATAGTTCGTCGAATTTAATTTTTTTTCTTTTAAACAACATGGCGCTTGGTTGTCGAAATATTGAATTTTGATTACTCTCATGTCCTTACTGACACTCATAAGATTAAGACAAAACGATTGACGTAAAAGATCGGTCTCTAGAGCGCCACTAAGGAACAAACATACATATATACAAATATGGGCTGATAAAATAAACATAATGTTACCCTCCGCGGTCAGGTAAAAATAGTGCTTATTTCAAGGTCAAAAAATTTTAAGAAGTCCGCAGTCGGGTAAAAAGAGTGCTTATTTCAAGGTGAATTTTTTTACAGCGAAATTCTTCTTCTTCATCAGCCCGTTAAATTCCACTGCTGGACGTGGGCGTCTTCTGTTTTATGCAGGATTTGCTGATTGACGATCGCAGTACTATGTCTTGTATCTTTGACGCTGCTGCCAGTTGTCGTTCTGGGTGTTTTACGTCTGAATAAACGAGATATTGATATCTCACATATAGGAAGCTGTAGGTTTTTTTTAGAATTTCCTATAGTCGCAAATTATAGCTATAGAGTCGACCCATCTGTTGTGTTATCAGCTTATCTAGTTGCTCTGCGGTTTACTTACGTATTAGCTAGCATCCTTAAAGATATATTACAGCCTATAACGTCTTACAGCTGGCCACATACTACCGTTAATTATAGTGGGAGTTTAGAGTATTGACCTCACATGTCCAAAAAATATTTTATTTCTTAAACCTGTTAACCTCACGATATGTTCCTTCATCACGAGGTAATAATAATAATAATAATGTCCTCCAGACTGAATTTCGGTCACGGCGGCCAGCCTCAACAAAGACTAGCCATCGGTGCAGGACAGGATTATAGTGTCCAAGTGTATACGCAGGCACAGGTGCACTCTCTATTCCCTCACTCTCATAGTCCGATGGGACGGTAAACCGACACGACCGGAGAGAGATCAGGCGCAGTACCAACGGCGTTACGTGCTTTCCGAGGCACGAGGGTGACACACCGCAAACTTCCTGACTCCGGGTGGCTATTGAAAATTTCTTGACGGAAAAACTCAGTAACTGTTTTTTTCTTGGCCTGACTCGAACCCGGGAATTCATGATCGGCAGTCGCGTTTAAAACCACTAGATTAACTTGGCATCACTAGGCAGCTCAGCATTTAAATGTATAATAAGTATACGGAATTTATTTTAACATAACGAGTTGTAAAAAATAATAGAAACTAGTATGCATAAAACTAACTATAAATAAAGCCAATCGCCGTATTACATTTTTAGATTAGAATTTAAGTCCGTTACTAAATCAACTATACTGAGAAATACTTATTGTTCTTTAGGGAACACTGGCGCTACTTCGTGTAATAAGAAATTGAGAATAAATAAAAAAAGTCACTGCAATTTTAGTGAACATTTTTCCACTATCTGAGAGCAACTTTATTGAAGCAGACGATTAATTATTTTTTCTTTTTTTGTTATTTCCAGACAAACTACTACTCGTAGTACTGATGTTTTCTACGCAAAATACAGGTACAACTTGTTGTTAAACGGTCCTTTAAACACAGCTCTTCAATTAAAGACCGTGAGATAATCTCGTTATCTGCGACTACTAATTCTTAATTAACAAGAATAAAATCTAAGATGGTGCTTAGAGGTACTGAACCGTGGTTAGGGATTGTGAGGGTGAAAACTGTTTGTTTATTATCAGACCTGTCTTCGTCACTGTTTTGTGTTACGTTATTTTGTAAATTTTTAAGCGTCTATATTTTTAAGTTGATTGAAGCGTATAGATTTTTTATGATGGAATAAGGAAAAAATGAGTATGATTAATTTCAATAAAACATCATCAAGATATGCACATCTTCTTGTTCTATACATATTTATAGAACATATTATTATTTATTATTATTATTTTAGGGTAACGGTGACAAACGAGCACACAGTCCACCTGATGGTAAGTGGTTGCTGTGACCCATCTAAATCTATCTTCGATTACGAATCAAAATGCAGATGAGTTGTCACCCGTGAGGACTAAGATGGAATGCCTCGTTTATAGTAAAACGGGTCTCCGGTTCTCTACACTCACCATACGAAACACAGCAGCGTTAAGCCCATTCATGCTACAACCATAATATAGCTGCAGCATGGCTCTACCACGTACCATTTATAAAATTCCTATGTATTATTTAATTTTTGCACCAATTATCACGGAAAATGGTAAAAACTCTAAAAAGACCCGAAATATCTTTTTTTTTTAATTCATATATGATAAACATCATTCATATATGACGTTTATACTTCAGTTTTCCTTCTTAATTGGGAAAACGTAGAATCAAAGAATAAATAGGTAACATCAATCAGCGTCATTACCCTCAATGCCATATGTGAATATAGTAGAGGCTTAAATGTAATTAAATTCATTCAGTCATTGACTTTTTTTATTGCCTACCAGAGTAGAAAATTCAGGATGTAAAATTGTAAATTGTTTTGGGTATAAATTTTTGTTCTTCGCTTTTATATGAGTGACATTTGTAAACAGGGGTAGGTAAACAACTGAAATTATAATATTGTAATATTTCGTCACGTGGTAGAGCCACGCTGCAGCTATGTTATGGTTTTACTGGGGTGGGACAACGCTATAACAGAATACCAGCGTAAAATAGTAGCTTAATGCTGCTGTGTTTTGCATGGTGACTGTAGATAACCGGAGACCATTTTTACTGGAAACTAGGCATTCCATCTTAGTCCTCACGGGTTTGTTACTCGTGAGGACTAAGATATAGAATATCATTGACAATGAATAAAAAAGAAACAAAAGCTTGTCGTACGCAATTTTCTGTACGCGGTTAAACCTCAAAGTGATCGTCAATATGTTGGTAGTTTGACCTACTTAGGTTCCATATCTGAAAAAATAGCTAATACTCACTCGACAGAGTGGCGTTTACATAGCGTTCAAAACAAACAATTCACTTAGGAATATCTGTAATTATAAAGATAAGTTAGATATTCGTCTAAAGACTGGTGTTTATAAACTTGTTTGTGACGAATGCCAAGCCGTTTACGTGGGTCAGACTGGTCGCACATTTGAAACACGTTATAAATAGCATTTATCCCGTACAGGAATTGTAACCCCGATAAATCACATTTTGTTAAAGATCTCTTGGACACTGGACACAGTCTAGCGAATGACCACTCCTTTAAAGACTTACATACTTGTAATAAAAGGCTACAACTTTGTGTGCTGAAACAGTTAGAGATATTAAAAAATAATAGAGGTTGCACTGCTGAATGAACAAACAAATGTTTCCAACTTGCCTCTCTTAAACATGTTTAAGCCTGCTCCTTGATGATATACAGCCTCGCAACATGGTCGTTTGTCACCCTCACGGTGCGTTCGCCAGCGATTGGTTGCGTGGTTGGAGGGTAGGCGGACGTTTCGCAGTAGTTTGTTGTTCATTTCACAGCAAATATCTGCGTACATCATTTGGTGATTGATCGCATGACGTAATCGTTCCCTACGTAATTGGAGCGTGGTGGTGTCAGCAAGTAGTATAAATAGCAGTAGTTTTGGCTCGCCGCTCACTTAGCTGCTAGCCTTCTCAGAGTCTACTTCACCTGAGGATGCCTCGTGTAGAGGCGAAACACGTGTCGTATTTTCGAGAGTGGTATGTCGTACCTAGTGTGGTGGGGCTGGGGATGGTATTGCTGGGATTGACGGCGACGGTTATAGTGCGTGCGATTAAAGGAGGGTGGGAGGTCCCCTTAAAACTGGTCAGGACACATCATTTTCTTTCTTTACGCGGAATTAAGCAAATTAGTTTATAACAACCCCATTGTAATAGATTTCCGCAAAGCAACGCCTGATTCTATTAATTAATATTTCCACAGTTATTTTGTCTGCGGCAGCAACGCGCCGGGTACTCCAGGAATAAAAATATAATTTTACACCATATAATTCAGAACTGTAATATGATGATTAGGCTTGTATGGTAGAAATGAACAGCTCTTTTTTTTGTTTTATTAAATTAATGAATACCGATAATATATATTAAATATTATTTATCGTATTTTAATCAGATATTGTATCTATTAACTGTATCGTGGCGGCGTAAGAGATTCTACTAACCCACGTTATGCCGTGGATGTTGTAAGAGGTGACAGAGGAAAATGAAAGAAGAGATGAACATCACCATCTCTCTTATAACCACTCAAAATAATATAAAACCCCTGAGACAATCTATGGGGAATCTTATGTTCAACAGTGGATTTCGATACAGTAATTGAAAAAATTTATTCAAAAGCAGTAGAATAATAAAATTAAATGTTTGCTTACATTTAAAGTGTAGCGGGCTTTCTGTATTTACTCTGTGTTCAATTTTGGCAGTGGAATGCTTACGGATAAAGTTATTATTTTTCAAATAAAAACTTAATTAAAATTATTTTAAGTTTGTTGATTATGTACGAAAAGTGTGTTTTTTCGTAACTAAAATATTTTACGTAAGGTAAAATGAGTAAGCAACAAGAACTTCTTATAAATTTAAAAATAAACATTATTTTAATTTTAAATTTAACGTTGTTTCTATTGTTATGAAGTATGAACATTATGTTGTTATATAACTTTTTAATTAGTTTATGACATGATTAAATACTAAATATCAGAATAACTAATGAATAAATTTGAATACAACTGCTAGAAAATTGGTGTACAGTACACATGCATTGGTCCGAATCGATTTACAGATCGAATTTGTCTGCAAAGTTTGAATGTTTCAACACGAAGCGAAGTTTAAAACGATGGTATGTTGACTGCGAAGGGATAAGTTATTGAAGCTATTTATAATACCAGCATATACAAATGATATTACGTATGGCAAAATCTAACATAGCTGAATAATTGTTACTTTTTATTGTTCTTTACTAAACAACCTCTATTTGGCAATGGTCGCATTTGGCAGATGGCTTATCGTTCGCAGTATTTGAGAAAGTTACATTTGGTTTAAACGAGATTTATTTAAAGTGGTGAGTATGAAGAATGAGCACACAGCCCACCCGAAGTTAGGAAAATGTTATGGCCCATAGACACCTACATCTAACCCTGTTAAGAACCATAACGCAAATGCCAGTAAAAAGTAAGTCTTCGGTTCATCTTTCACCAAACGAAATACTGTAGCATTATGTACTCATTTGAAACAGCTTTTCTTTGCGAGCCTTCCCGGTCGAGCCGATCCATTCATGCTGTATCCATTATACGCCGCAGCTTGGCTCTACGACGCTGGTTACACCACCATGAAGGTTATCATGTGTTCTTGGCGTTTTTCAGGGTTACTATTACAATAGCAATGGAATGATATAGGATAGACATCGAACGCCAAAACACGATGAAATTGCTAAAATTTTCTTTCCTTCATTATGATCTATCAAGGTCCGCTGTTGAACATAGGACTCACTATAAATTGTCTCCTAAGGAGATATGTATGATATGGTGAGTGTAGAGAACCGGAGACCCTTTTTACTGGAAATAAGGCATTCCATCTTAGTCCTCATGGGTGGCAACACATCTGCATTTTGATTTGTAATAGAGGATGGATGTGGGTGTGTATGGGCCGCAGCGGCCACTTACCATCAGGTGGACTGTGTGCTCGTTTGTCGCCCTTATCCTATAAAAAAAAAACTTTTTCTTATCTTGCCATGAAAGAAATATTATTTTAAATAACATTTAATTTCAAAAGACGCTAGTAATTAATTAATTAATATTTGTTAATCAATAATATGATACGTTTATCAATAACAATATACCACAAAAGAAACTTCGTTCCCACCGAGTGTTCCACGACACTCACGCATGTTTTTTTATTTTCTATGAACTATTAACAAGACGCTGCTGCTCATCTTCTGGTTTGTTTCCCTCTGGCGTCTTTTACGGCACCCACGGGACGACCAATACATGGTTAAAAACATCTTATTAATACATTATATGTAAAAAAAAATGCTTATAAATCACCTAATATCTTCTTCTGGACGGTGAGTAGTATACGCATGGTGCTAGGGTAGGCAATCGTAGTGACACGATTCGTACCGAAAACATTAGTCATTTTGCGATAGGAGAACTCGCAGAGTACTTAAGGTACGTCGAACGTAAATAGATTCCAGGAGGCTCTTGCTTTGGTTATCAAGTGACTAGAAATAAATGAAGGCATCATAATTTTAACAGATAAAGTATTAAATCTCAAAATGAAATGTATACATACATTATTATAACATATTATAAATTCGGAATTATGTTAATTTTAATACAGTTGCTGATAAGATTTCAAATAATGTAATATAAAAGAGATGTGTTAAAACAAAGCACTCTGTTTCATATAAAGCTTATATAAAACGAGGTGCTCCCACACTTTAGGTACGTCTACTAAAAGACTGCTTCAGTTAATGACTTGTTCGGAGTTAGGAAGAACGTCTGCCGCGTGCGAATGTCAAACTTGCCTCAGTTATTAACTGGCACGTCAGTTTCTAATTACTCGATCCAGTTATCACCTGCTACTGACGGATTTGCTTCCACCTCAACTAAGAGTTTATTCCTTAATCTAGGGTCGATCACTCCCGCTGTTATATCGAACGTTGCGTGGGCGTTTTTTTTAATTCGCATTGTTTATTTTTTTTATTATATCTGTATTTTTTTTTTTATAAATTAATAGAAAATATGTAAAACATCTTCTTTCTTGTGAGATACCATCACACAATGTCACATACATAAATATTTCAAATATTAATTTATTATTATTATTGACTGCCTCGTTGGTCTCGTGTATTAGTGCGACTGCTGATCATGAGGTCCCTGGTTTGAATCTCGGGTCGTGACAAAAAAAATCAGTTATGGAGGTTTTCCGCCAAGAAATGCCCGAAGTCAGGAACTTAGCGGTGTGTCATGCCCGTGCCTGGGAAAGCACGTAAAGCCGTTGGTCCTGCGCCTGATTCTCTCCGTCTTACCGTCCTATCGGGCTATAAGTTTGAGGGAATAGAGGGTGCACCTGTGCTTGTGGATACACTTGGGCACTATAATCCTGTCCAAACCATTGTAAAACGAAATATTGTATAAACTAGCGTTTGTATAAAGCATATATATATATGTAAAACGAAATATTGTATAAGCTAGCGTTTGTATAAAGCATAGTTGCTTTATTTCTTTTATATATATATATATATATATATATATATATATATAAGAATATATATATATAAAAAATGTTGCTTTATTTCTTATATATATATATATATATATATATATATATATATATATATATATATATATATATAAGAAATAAAGCAACATTTTTTATAATACTGTATGTATTATAAAAAAAGTTGCTTTATTTCTTTTCACCTTTGTTTGCCTGGAAGAGATCTCTTGCTATAAGGCCGCCAAATTGTGTACTTATTTTTGTAATGTTTTCTGTATCTTTTTTATTTGTGGTTAATTAAAAGTATATTTATTTTTTCATTCCAATGTTAATAAAAGTTCTTGCTCAAAATCTCTTTATTCTACTAGAGGTCAAATTTGGATCATGGTGGCCAGTCCCAACGGAGACTATCATCTGCGCACGGTAGGGTTATAATGCACGGGTGCGTGTGCAAGCACAGGCAAACTTTCTATTCCGTCAAATTAATAGTCTGATGGAAAGGTAATCTGACACGACCGGAGAGAGATCAGGTACAGGACCAACTACTTTACGTGCTATTCGAGGCACGGGTGTAAAATACCGCCAAATTCCTGACTGACTGATACTGACAACTTTTTTACAGATAACGTCAGTAATTGATTTTGCGCGATTGGGATCAAACCCTGAACCACATGTTTAGCAGTTGCATTTATGACCACTAAACCAATAAGACAGTCATTGCATTAACAAATACACAATGAAAATAATTAGCTTTCGCAAGAATTCGATCGTAGAATCTACAATTTAGTAGCCACACCTAACATTTTCCGCTTAGTCATTGTAGTTCGTCGTAAAATGGCGTTGATTTCATTACGCGGCACTTTAAGTGGTAGATCTATGCTGCGGTTATACTCGTATTATGGTTGTTACATGAATGGGTCGGCGCGACCGGGGAAAAACCATGCCCTCATATCGTGTTGCGTATGGTGAGTGTAGAGGACCGGAGACCCTTTTCACTGGGCCCGATACACACCATCTTAGTGCTCAACAATCAAAATGCAGATGTTTTGTCAACACGTCTGCGTTTTGATTTTTAATCCAGGATATATTTTGTAGATTATTCTATTTTTATTTTTATTTATTTATTTAATAACGACCTTTTAACATAAGTTCATTGATTCCCTGGCCCCTGAGCTAGTGTAACTGTGTTACAGGAACCAGTACCCCTTGTCAAGAGGTCAATTTCTATATAATAATTTAGTTAGTTAAACAGGTACAGAAATGTAAATAAGAATATAAAAAAATGGACCCTTATTCTATAAAAAACATATTTCCGAAATCGATTCAATAAATCCACAGCTTTCTCAGCTGCTGTGTGTTATTGAACTGTCCACTTTTCAATTATGATTTTTGATTTAATTGAAACAGCTTTGACTCCATCTAAAACTTTAAAGAAATAATCATCTCAGTAATTGATAAATACAAAATATCTAGAAGATTTGCACAGAACCATATCAAAAATGTAAGGAATCAGGTACTGCTATAGCTAGTCCGTTTACCCTATAGTGACAAATATAAAAAAAATCGTCCAATCTTGTCATCATGCATTTCGTTCTATGGGTGTCTTGAGACGCATCTATGGTAAAGAACAGAAAGAGGTCATCTCCTTCGAGGGATGAGATTATACCATTTCTTATTATATCAGATATTGTATGCCCAGGAAGGCAACGAGGAGCAGAATTAAGTGTGCCAAATATCTGATATTACAAACGCCAATCCGCCCTCCAATTGTGGCTATTACGTCAGAACTTTTCTTAAAGGAGAGATATGTATATCCAGCGGTGGAGTGTTTCGAGACTATAAAAAGGAAGAAGAAGGCTTAGGCTGATGATAATGATGATGATGATGTAAGCCTCAATTTATTTGCTATACCAACTTTATGATTTTGTCTTGTATTACGAAGGTGTTTTACATACATAAATTGCGCAAGGCCACACATCCTAAATTTATGTATGGCATTTGAACGCGCGGCTCTCATCATCGCAAGTCAATGCTCAGCCTCTCTGCCATCGAGGTGACAAAATTTCAATTGGTTATTTAAATTTTCATTGTTCAGGAGGATTACATATTTTTTGTGGTGTGCATCAAATTAATTTAATTCAATTAATTAAGAACATGACTTACGATTTTGTAGATTTTGTAGTGAAAATGCTGGGGTATATCAATTTCGGGTTTAAGTCGCTGGACCGTTGAGTGTTATTAAAACCGCAGCCGGACCCGAAAGCTTCCAATTAACTTACAGTACGAACTGAAAACCGAGCAGCTGTTACTAAGTTATGGCAGCTGGGTTGACGATTGATGCATGCATGATGTTAAAGTTTGCAAATTTATAATACAGTGTAAACCTAACAGTATGATCAAATTATAAATAAATTCCATGGTTATTTTATTCTACTATGAAGAGGGTTGTAAAGGTAAACGAATCTTTTTATATAAAAAAATAAAACTAGACAAACAGATAAAAGTGATTTCATGGATGTGTGTGATTCATGGAAATTTGAGACTGCGAGAGACCTGTCAGATCCCACGTTCGCAGTTAAAGGCTTAACTACTGTTACTTACACTAAGCTTAGTGTAGTATAACAACATGAACATATGGGTGGAATAAGTATGATTTTTTTAAAGTATCGAATATATTTTTAGCCTTTGGAGATCGATGATCGCTTTGTTAAACTGAACCTAATCATTGAGTCCAGCGTCAGTTCAGTCCATGTAATTATATCCATGTGTAACGTATTTATTTTTAATAATACTTAGAAAAAAATTATCTTGAATATTTAATATTAACAGGATTTAATCCATTTAACAAGCGACATGTTTCTTAGAAATCATAAAAACAGTGTAAGAATTCAAATATGCGCTCGTTTATTGCGGATCGTTAATTTTTTTATCTATAGCCACAACATTGACTTCAAATGGAACCAAAAACGATTATTCTTTGCGAATGTAAATTGAATCAATGTCAGTCGATCTTCCTTTGTTAGGGATAACAATTAAAAGTGATGAAAGGGTCTGAATTTTACAGTTATTCAAATGAGTTTTTAGTGATTCACGTCGGTTGATTTTGTGTCATACCAAATTTATCTTTTATTTATAATACGTATAAAGAAATATTCATGTCAGTACACTTAATTATTTGTTATTGAACATTTATTTTATTTTCAAAAACATGCAGACGTTTCTTTTACCACGAATACGTACATCAGTATTTAAAATAACAATTTCAATGATGCCGGTACTAGGGGTCGAACTGAGTTTGTTTATACAAATATCTGTCCTGCAACTGCAATGGCATTTTGTCATTAAAAAGTTAATTTGCACATTATTGATAAGTGCATACAAGTGTATATATCCCTAAGCTAGTAGACAAAATTTTGGGGGCCTTTATGCCTTCCAATTTGAACAATACTTTAATTTCTTTATCAAAATTTAAAACTGTATGTCAACGATAGTTTCTAATATTATATCTATATCTTTATCTAATATATCTAATATTTAAATAACATATTTTATATTATATCCTTTAAATAGAAAACGTAACATGCGAAAGCAGCGAGTGTAATTTTGGAGCTCTTGGTTGGGCGCAACAACTCAGTCGGGCACTTGAGATTCGCAGCGCACCCCGGTCAAAACGGACCCTAACTGGAGCTAAAATTATACGTTGCGGGCAAATTGTCTCCGCTACACTATCCGCTTGATTTCGAGATGTCTGCTATGTGTTTTTGTAGAGACAGCAAAATAATTATTATTTGCCTTCTATGGGACCGCAATAATAAATATTAATTTTTATTTTTTAAAGTTAAAGTGTAGCGTCTTTACAGTCTATAATTATACACATTATATAATATATTGCTGTTTAGTGGCAGTGTAGGAGAATTCATCGCCCCATTTTGTCGCATAGGTGATGTAATAGGTGACTATGAGAGATGTCAGAAATATCTGATGCTTTTCAAGTAAAATACACAGACAGCTACGTCAAAATTGTGATACGTCCATTCATTCACCTGGGATTAACAATCGCAGAACCAGATGCATATATTTAACAGATCAAAAATAATAAGTCTTTATACTAAATTTATACTAAATTTATACTAAACTTTATAATAATTTTAATAAATGTGTAGTGGCGGTCAAGAATATCCACTACCCCATATCCTCCCGTGGGTGTCGTAAAAGGCGACAAAGGGAAACAGGCAGAAGATGGGCAGCAGCATCTTCCTGATAATAGCCAAAATTATAATAAAAAACTGCGGTTGCCAACCCGCTCGCCAAGCGTGGCAACTATGGCAAATACCCCCCAATGACTAAAGCAACAAACAGACGGCCCCCAGTCCCCGGCGGCCCCGCTATTCCTGGCTACGGTGGCGACCATGGTAACGGCGGGGCAGGGGGTGCTAAGAATCTCCGGTGGAGGTTCGGTTGCCACCTTAGACGACTCGACCTGGCAACGTACAACGCACGCACCCTGAGGACTGACGAGAAGATCGTGGAACTGGAAGAAGAGATAGACAAGTTGCGCTGGCATATTATAGGATTATCCGAAGTCCGAAGAGAGGGGGAGGACACGGTTATCCTCGAATCCGGCAACTTGCTCTATCACCGGGAGGGCGACCATCTGTCCCAAGGAGGTGTCGGATTTATCGTCCACAAGTCTCTCGTTAACAACGTTGTAAAGATCGGGAGTGTGTCGACGAGGGTTGCGTACCTTATACTCAGAATCACCAAACGGTATTCGCTGAAGGTCATACAGGTTTACGCACCAACCTCGGCACACCCCGATCAGGAGGTGGAGGAAATGTATGAGGATATCTCTAAAGCCATGCATTCCTCCAAAACCCAATATACGGTGTTAATGGGAGACTTCAATGCAAAACTAGGCACAAGAGAGAACGGTGAGCTGAAAGTAGGGAAATTTGGAATAGGGCAACGGAACCCAAGGGGCCAGCAGCTGGCCGACTTCATGGAGAAAGAGGGACTCTTTATGATGAACTCTTTCTTCCAGAAGCGGCCCCACAGGAAGTGGACCTGGTCGAGCCCCGACGGTTCGACAAAAAATGAGATTGACTTCATTATGACGACCAGACGACAACTGTTCAGTGATGTCTCCGTGATCGCGAGGGTGAAAACTGGTAGCGATCACCGAATGGTTAGAGGCACACTGAACCTAAACGTTAAGTTGGAGAGGTCTCGTCTAATGAAGTCAACGCTCCGTCCCCCTCGTGCTTTGTTCCAAAGTCCCGAAACCTTTCAGCTCGAGTTACAAAACCGTTTTCAATGCCTAGAAGAGTGCAATGAAGTGGAGGATATAAATGACAAGCTCGTGGAAACTGTCCATGCGGTCGGAGCTAAGTTCTGCAAGACCCGCCGCAGAAGAACATAAAAACTCTCCGATCACACTCTTAATCTCATGGCTGTTAGACGGGAGATGAAGCTACATTCTTCAACAGACTTGACAGCATACAGGCATCTGAACAGACAGATCTCCAAATGCATGCGGCGGGACTTACGCAACTTCAATACAGCTCGTATTGAAGAAGCGATAGAGCGGAACCAAGGCTCCAAAGTCTTTGCCAGAGATCTGTCTGCCAGAAAGAGCCAACTGTCAAAGCTGAAGACGGAATGTGGCAGCATCGTTTCCGGGACACCTGAGATTTTGAGTGAGATTGAGAGGTTCTATGGGCAGCTGTACACGTCATCGTTGGAGCCACACGCAAGTGTGAGTAACGATCCAAGAGCGAGTCTCATCCGACACTATTCCGAAGATATCCCGGACGTCAGTCTGAGCGAGATTAGAATGGCTCTCCAGCACCTTAAAAACGGTAAGGCCCCAGGCGAGGATGGAATTACAGCGGAGCTTCTGAAAGCGGGTGGAAGACCGGTACTTGAAGTCCTTCAGAAGCTCTTTAATTCCGTCCTCCATGGTGGCATTACACCGGAGGCGTGGAGCAGAAGTGCGGTGGTCTTGTTCTTCAAGAAAGGTGACAACGCTCTCTTGAAGAACTACAGACCGATTTCCCTTCTGAGCCGCGTCTACGTGCTGTTTTCGAGAGTCATTACGAATCGTCTCGCGCGCAGACTTGACGACTTCCAGCCTCCCGAACAAGCCGGTTTCCGAAAGGGCTTTAGCACCATAGACCACATACATACCCTTCGGCAAGTTGTACAGAAGTCCGAAGAGTACAATTTGCCACTATGTCTGGCGTATGTGGACTATGAGAAAGCCTTTGATTCCGTCGAAATTTGGGCGGTGCTGCAGTCCCTTCAGCGGTGCCAAATTGACTGTCGGTATATCGAAGTGTTGAAGTGCTTGTACAGTAGGGCTACGATGGCTATCCGAGTACAGAACCAGAGTACGAAACCTATCCAATTGCAGAGAGGTGTAAGACAGGGTGACGTCATATCCCCGAAACTCTTCACCGCTGCATTGGAAGACGTTTTCAAGCTTCTGGACTGGAAAGGATACGGTATCAACATCAATGGCGAGTACATCACTCACCTTCGATTTGCCGACGATATAGTCCTTATGGCAGAATCGCTGGAGGGCCTAAGCACTATGCTCAATGACCTCAATAGTGTTTCCCAACGGATAGGTCTTAAGATGAACATGGACAAAACAAAGATTATGTTTAATGTCCATGTCACACCTATGCCGGTAGTTGTTGGGAGCACTAAGCTCGAAGTTGTTGACGAGTATGTTTACCTGGGACAAATAGTCCGACTAGGTAAGTCCAACTTCGACCGAGAGGTCAATCGACGGATTCAACTCGCCTGGGCAGCGTTCGGGAAGCTACGACACATCTTCTCGTCAGACATACCTCAAAACCTTAAAACGAAATTGTACAACCAGTGCGTGTTGCCAGTGATGACTTACGGAACTGAGACGTGGTCCTTCACTGCTGGCCGTATGAGGAAGCTCAAGGTCGCTCAGCGAGCTATGGAGAGGGCTATGCTCGGAGTTTCTCTGCGTGATAAACTTAGGAATGAGGATATCCGCAGTAGAACCAGAATAACCGACATAGCCCAACGAATTAGTAAGCTGAAGTGGCAGTGGGCCGGCCATATAGCTCGAAGAACCGACAACCGATGGGGAAGAAAGGTTCTCGAGTGGCAACCTCGTACCGGTAGGCGAAGTGTAGGGCGTCCCCCCACGAGATGGAGTGACGACCTGGTAAGACATGCAGGAAGTCGATGGATGCAGGTGGCTCAGGACCGTGCTTTGTGGCATTCTTTGGGAGAGGCCTATGTTCAGCAGTGGACTTGTGAAGGGCTGTAATGATGATGATGATACATATTATTCTACGTGCTGTGTACGTGACGTGAGTCGGTCAAAATTTTTGAAAATACAGAAATGTGAATATTGTCTTTTAACGATCTCGTATCGAAAGATGACGTATCCATGTATTCATTAATTCATTACAGCCCACCATACACCGTTAAACATAGGTGTATTTGCCATATGTATCTGTTATTTTTGCTAGTGTGATTATATCGAAACCGGACTTAAATTTAGTGCTTAGAATTGACAAACATTACAAAATCCTAATACGACCCAGCGTAACTGTATCGCGGCCAATTACCCAGAATAGAATATAATAGAATATGAAAACTATTAGCATTAAATTTATAACAAGTTAAAATCACAAAATTTAATTGTACTATATATTCATATCCAGTATGCTTTTACGTGCTGGATTCTACACCAGCAAAAAAACGTCAAGATAAATGCGCAAACATTTTAGATTAACTACATGTACATTCTTTATGAGGCTTCTAACAGAAATTACTTTTAAATTTTGCGACTAAAAATTGTTTAATTCATGTGCAAATATTTGGAATGTGGAATCTGGGAATCCCGTTAGATGCGCTTGAGGGAAGTTCAGAACGGGACTGTATTCCCGACGGTACTAGCGAGCGCTCTCGAAAAGTTAATAATTCGAAATCCGTTGCCGCAGCACTTGTCTGATTCCCCATTCATATTCATATTTATTTCGTTTCACCTACGCCCAGGGCCGATTCTCAAATTTAAATTTAAATCCTTAATTTTAACAAGACACTGAGCGTGACGAACGCTCAAGTCTTCATTCAGAAAGATCGTTCGTCGACTCGGAAATGGATTGCCATTGTGTACGACGTGACTTTGAATGAGCAATATTTAAGAATTAAGTCCGTAATCTCATATTCATGTAAATTAACAAACAAATATTTCTCTTTGTTTGATCCTTTTTGTTTCGCACAACAGGATATTAGATAAAACTGTACGCTTGGATGAATTTAATTATTTTAATTTGGCAGTTTTTACATTTCATGAGTGGTATATTATGTAATATGAACAAGGTGTTACGTACATAACCTACGACTAATTTAGTTTTATTTTATTTCAAAAACTTATTTGTTACCAAAATAAATGTTTTTATGCTAAGTCAGTGTATCTTACTTTCTTATGCCTACATCCTTACTTAACAGTATAATGCGAGATATTAATCAAGTGCAGGCTTATAATAATAGGAAAAGTGTTGCAGTTAAATTGCAACCAGCTGTAGATTTTGTATGTAAACGGTTGAAAACTATGCTACTGTCTACTATATGAAGCAGATTCATCATCTCTATGGCTTGAGATCCACTACCGTGCGATTTACGCGGAATTTTTTGTGCCAGCGGTTTTTCCTTACCGATATCACTAGGCCAATTGACAATTGACAAACAAACACCTGCAATTACCCTGGTATTGCTGATATTCATGAGCAATGGCGATCACTTACCACCAGGGGGGCCGCAGACTAGTTTGTCTTCTCTTCCATTAAAAAAATCTGCACATACAGAACTAAAACAGCTGTTTAAATTGCTCTATATGGTTGACCGATGCCGTCGATGCAAAAGAGTAATGAAAGGGGAGAGCGGAGTTTCCGAGACATCATAAAAGTGTTGAAGGAGACCAACCTGGACGTCATGCCTACTTTCGAAGCAAGGGACTTGCGCAAGCTGTCACGTTAGATCACGTTGAGGTCACCAGATTGTAGAAAAAAATCACAGGTTTGAAAGCTAGTCTAGCCGTGATTCAGTTCACGTTAGAATCATCTCATCACTATCACAGGTACATAGTGTGACTCCAACATATTCTAATCTGATCACACCCCTTCTGCTTCTTCTATTAAAAATGAAACACATTGATTGTTCATGCGTGAATGATAATATTTATTACTTAAAATTTAACTAAAGAAATATCGACAATAGTCACAAACTTCTGTGGTCTACGGCTTTTATTTTTTAGTGTTAAATATTTACGTGGTAGAGCCATGCTGTAGCTATATTCTGGTTGTAGTAGGAATGGGTCGGCTCTACCAGGGACGGACCACGCTCTCACGGAATACCAGCGTAAAATAGCAGCTTAATGCTGCTGAGTTTCATTTGGTAAGTTTAGAGAACCGGAGACTGCTTTTACCGAAAACGAAACAATCCATCCTTAGTTTTCAGCGGGTGAACGTATCTGCATTATGATTCTAAATCGAAGATATATTTTTTGAAGATGTCTATGAGGCACAGTATCTACTTACCATCAGGCGGAATATTCGCTTGTTTATTATCCTTATTGTATAAAAATAAATTTAAAATATTCCTTTTCATCATTAATTCATTCATTATAATAAAGTCCACTGCTGAAAATAGGCCTCCCTCATTGATTGGTTTATAGGCGGGATATTTGCCGTAGCTGACACATTGGCAGGTGGGTCAGCAACCGCTGTTTTTTATTTTATAGAGCTGCTGCTAACGCTGCTGCTTATATACTGTTTCAGCTTCCCTCTGTTGCCTTTTTCGACACCCATGTGACGATAATATGAGGTAGTGACTTATACTACCACTACAAGGCGAAAAATATTCCTTAGGTTATTTATAGGATAAGGTTGACAAACGAGCACACAGGTCACCTGAGGGTACGTGGTTTCTGTGGTTCATAGACATCTACATCTATCTTTGATTACAAATCAAAATGCAGATGACTTATCACCCGTGAAGACTAAGATTGAATGCCTCGTTTCCAGTAGAAAGGGTCTCCGGTTCTCTACACTCAATATATGAAACACAGCAGCGTTAAGCTGCTATTTTACGCTGGTATTCTGTTAGAGCGTGGTCCTTCCCCGGTCTAGCCGACCCACTAGTGCTACAACCATAATACAGCTGCAGCATGGCTCTACCACGTAAAAATGTTATTTAATTAATAATGGTTCATTTTACAACCAACACGTAGCTTTATCAATTTTAGATTTAATATAAAGACTTAAATAATATTCATTTAGATAAATTCCTCATATTAAGTGAAATAACTGCCAAGACCGCAAGGGTAGGAATGCAATCACCATTCGGGTAATTAATAATTCTAGACCGGTCTGAGGACATAAAGTCTGCGGTACCGAGAACTCCCGCTCTCCTCCCCTATTAGTACCCCGTTTTAATACTGCCCACATAAAGCGAGAACCACTCCTTACATATTAATTTCAGGAGACTACCCACTACATAATTAAATAAACGAAATAGTAACTGTTTTTGCTTAATATATTTATCTAGAAGTTAACTACCAATAAATTTAACTTACAAGACATTGGGATCAAAGTTTTCTTTTTAAATATTGTTCATTACATTTCATAATATTTTAAAATTGTAATCCGACATCCTTGATAAGATCCTTAAGGGTGATTATGCACTATAACAGAAACAGAAACTTTTTATTTAATATAGATTATAAATAATACTTATTGAAAGTCACTCTTTTGTTGAATTACCACTGGTTCGAAAAAAAACCTCTGTTCTGGGAAGAACCAGCAACAAACCCAGCGGGACTTTTTTTTAAATAACAGCTTCCAATGATGTAATCACAATTAACCACACAAAACAAATTAGTAATAGCTTGGTAGCGATCACCTCATTCCCAGGGTTTATTATCATCCATAAATTCCTTAATGTTGTAATAATACATTTTAAGTTTTTGAACTTTGAGCAGGTTAAATTTTGTATATTTTCTGAATTTTGTTGTAAAGGCGTAAACATCGCCATCGCCATCGCATAAGAATGAATTACTGACTCGGTGGAGTCGAGTAACTGGTACTACTAGCTTGTGTCTTGTGTCTGTTCCTAGTAATTATAGAATGAATATCACTTATTATTTATTCTTTCAAGGTTCAGTAAATATGCAACAGCAAGCGCTTTCATTGAAGTGGTGGCAAGCATACTCAATAGAAAATTCATAATATTTATAGTACTGCTCTTCGGGTTATGTATATTACGTGGTAGAACCAAACTTCAGCTTATTATGACTGCAGCATCAATTGTTGGCAATGACCACGTTCGCACAGAATACCAGCGTAAAATGACAGCATAATACTGGGTTTCGTAAGATGAGTGTAGAGAACTGAAGAACATTTTAACGGTGAGGGGACTTTCTATATTAGTTCTCAGGGGTGACAACACATCTGCTTTTTGAATATTTATCTGGGATTGAAGAAGGTGTCTATGTGCCGCGCGGTGTAAGAGAATTCATCACTTTTTTTTTTCTATCGGCAATGTAAGGGGCACTACGAAAATTTCTAGAAAAGTCTAATGGCTTACTAAAGATAGTGGTATTCCATCTTGTTCAGATGTAAAATACGCCGACCGGCGATGAACAGCAGCGTCTAAGGTAAGGGCAAACGGTAGAGAATTTTAAGGATTGATAACGAAGATGATGATGATGATAAGCCACACCAACCACTTATCCTCAAGTGAATCTACTTACGCTCCCTTTTCACTCTTACTTCTTTAAAAATGTATTACGTTTTAATATAATAATTACTCAATGGAACATATTATTTCCATTGAGTAATTATTATATTAAAACGTAAACATCGAAAATTAACGTACGCTTTTTTAATATTTATTTTAAAAGAAGCGATTCAAAAAGTACGAGGGTATCGTTTAGGAAGAGAAAATAAAGTAAAACTACATAGTTTTTCCATACAAAACGCTTTAACCAATGAAATGGTGGAATTTCGACCAGACGCGATACTAGCAACATTAAAACGCTCCCAAATTTCATTTCATTTTATTTCTTTGAAATGTTTTTTTTTTACGTTTATTAAAGTTTATGCGTTAAAGCTAACATTGAATTGTATTCGAAACAAGTTAATTTTAGATATAAATTATAAATAATACGGTCAGAAGAAAGCCATATAATTATTTTTAAAGATTAAAATTTTTCATGTGGCTCCCTAAGATGTTTTTAAAGCACGTCTTTGGTGGCACCTTGTTAACCATTATTATGGCCTGAAAACATATTGCTTTGCTATTATTATTTCCGGTTACCTTGTTCAACTTATGTCTTTCATTTTTATAAATAATTCTTTGTCTTTTTCTTCTTTTGTTATATACTTACCCATATTTATTATCGGTATATAAACACTCTATAACTAATACAGCACCTAGAATTTTAAAAAAGGCACTATTAGTTACAATTTCTTAAAATAATCACCTTTAGAATACGTTCAAGTAAATGTATTGCCGTTTTTTTGTAAAATAAATGACCAGTTACGTTATACGCCCAGTAGTTTCACAAGAGCTTTGTATACTTTAACAAAAGACATACATATACGACTACGACGAACTTATTATTTAGTTAGTATAAAATAGATAAATGCGATGCTGTTTTCAGTGGGTAATAATTTTCTTGCTTACAAAATAAATACCTCTCTTAAAATAAACAATATAAACGTATAAGTAACGAAAACAACAGATTGTAGACTATAATACGTTCTTAGTTTGCTCTTTAAGTTTAACGGTCTTTATTTAGAATCGTGGTTGCTAGTAAGGCGGTACTCGTAAATTCTAAAGGCCACAAATTGAATAGGGACTGCGGTGCCATGTATTCACGTGTTCTTTCCAAACCAATTAATGTTAAGAACGTTTTGTAATTCTATTTAGTGATTTATTTTTTTAAATTTAGAAATAGATTTTTTTAAATACACAATATTCCTATTGCAGAGCCAACAGCACATTGTCCTTTACAGCACATGAAAACTTAAGCTTTCCCTATATATTGCCTCATAGGGGGGATTTCGACATAGTTGCCATGCTCGGCAGGAGGGTCGGCCACCGCAGATAAAAACCGAGAGATTTTTATAATTTGAAGTTGTTATCAGGAAGATGCTGTTGCCCATCTCCAGTTTGCCTCTGTCACCTCTAGCGACACCCATGGGACGACATGGGGTAGTGGATATTCTTACACCACCACTACACGCGACAATTCTTTTACTTAATTTATTGATTAATTCCCCGCCAACGGATTATTAAATGTGAATTAAAATTTTTTTGATATGCATACCGTCATTAGTCAGTCGTCTTGCATCACATTTAAGGTAGCAAGATTTAGAATTTCTATAGGAAATAGCCTTTACTGTGTGTTAGAACTTTTTGTCCAGGAGTCCGTCTGAGCAAGTGCCAACGTCTTGCCAATTTCTGGCACCAAATAGCAGTACCTACTTACACCTTACACCTCAGAGGTGACTACGTATCTGTCGCCTTCTTTATTAGAAGTTGGCTCCTTCAAATGGAACATCCATTCACGGACTGTAGTAGCTCCACTTTCAGGTGGACAGTAAGTTCGTTTGTCACTTCTGTTTTGTAAAATAAGCCCTATAATATTAAAAACCTCTTGCAAGATACTTATCGTATTTGCTAAGTTTGACCACTTCATTTAGCAGCCAAATATATTACGTAGTTTTGCATCATCCATTTATTTGATAATAGGGAAAATACATTTTACAAGTCGTCGAAATATTACTTTTAACTCATTTGTTCACATTTAACAACTGCTATTTTCATAAAAGTTACAACATATTATGTTTTAATAGAAATATAAATATAGTAATATTATTCATAATATATTCTGCAAAGGTAAAAGATGCAAAAGTGACTTTAAGATGGAATAATCTCCTCAAATAGAAATGAAATCTCATTTCAGTTCCTTTTATATACGTTGTAGTAAAGCTTGAAAAATCGTTACATTCACCGTATCGGGTTCAATCATCTCGCGAGCTCGGTGCCCAAGTAAATAGTTTCGTGGTACATTGTGCGTGACAGCTCCTGCGTTAATATTACGACTGTCGTGCGATTGACGGAAGGAATAACGTTCTTGCGATAAGCATCACAACGTATCAGTGAAGAACGAAGTTTATTTCGTAGTGACATTTTGAGAAATAACATTAATATATAATATATACACTGGATAAAAACCTAACGAATTTTATTCCGTTGTCATCATTATAATTTTTATTTTTGTAGTTTACTTTGAAAAAAAATTATAACGTACAATATCAAGGAATGTAGCCTCAGCCGTGAAGTTGAGGTTTCCAAAGGTTGCAATGGATGCGTGTTCAAATCACGTCGGTTGGTCACTAGTTTGACCGTGGAAGGAAAAGGGGATATCGCCTATTGGGGAACGTATTAGGCCGGGGAGCGGCCAAGGCTCCATGTAATAGTTTGGAGCCATTCTATATATTATACCGCAGATCTTCGGAACTTTGATAGCGTGATTTACATATAAATTCTAAAATAGATTCTAAAGTATTTGACTTAGTCATGGACATACATCTCTCCATATTAAGTTAGACTTCAATTTTAAAGTACAATATAATTTGACAAAGCAGTTTTACCAACATTTCTTTAGGTTCTGATAATTACGTGACTTCACCAATATGACATTTTAATTATTTACATTCTTATTATAATGTCGCTTTGTGCTCTATTACATCGTCTTAAGAGCCATAAATCGCAACGGGGGACGCGACAGGACGTTATTGAAATACCACATCACGACTGTCCCGACTCCTTCCTAATTAAATTTCACACAGACACATTCGTGGCTCGTAAAATTTTATAACCCTTCAAGTTTTCATCGGTGTGGTGTTATTGCTTTTGCGTTTTAGATGCGTCGTCATTTTCCGTATGAAAATGCTGTTACAATACAAATTTAGCCGTCAAACTTTTGTACACTGGTTCAGCTTCAATACAAACCTGATTGAGTTTCATATCGGTACATCAATTAATATATTTCATCTGACTTACTTATAATTATGCTTGTGTATTTACACTATGAATTTAAAAGTTAAGCACAATCTAAATAAGAAGATTATTTCTTTAAAATACCTAATTTGTTCTTATAATATTTAGTATTTCAGTGCTACAAGAAAAACGAAAGAGAAAAACCGATATAACATCGAAAATGTTGCAAAGGAATCTTTTATTGAATTTTTCATATAGTATTTACCGTAACTAATCTGTATTTTAAGCACCAAATAGTACACTCTCGAACTTTGCGGAGGTACGAGTAATGAATGCTCTAGAGAATAATAAGCTAACAAAAGAAAATCGTTATTTGTTTTCCGTTTTCTTTTCCCTCGACGACGGATCACGTCATTATTCTGCGGATCGCTCGGCTTTATTCTTTTATTTTTTCGTTCGACGTCGTGTAGTAATTAAAGATAAATATAATATAAAACGCTCCACTTCACAGGGATCGTCTCTCGCTTTAGCTTTTGTCTTCCTAAATGGACTCCTGTTGATAGATTGTCATCCATTGTTATCTTAATCTGCGCGTCGCCCGGGGAAAGAATAAATGATTTATAAGTCGAACGAGTCGGAACACATCACCGTAGCTTGCCGCAACAATAGAATACGCAAGCAAGGCAGATGTAAACAACTAGATTTATAATTTTTTTAACATTAAAGTAAATGTAAATCTAAAGTAACAATAAATATGTTGCTAAGCAAAGAAATTTGCTATGAAATTGTAATTGTTTTTGAAAGATAGCTGTTCAAGAAAGTTTTATATATAAATAAAGTTTGTAGAGAGTCGATAGTAACCAGACTGCACCTGCAATATTCCCACAGACGCGCAAGAATAAGACGATACAAGTATTCTGTAAAGTTTTTCAGTGGCCATTCGTCTGAGATGATAGAACTTGACACTAATGCCTTCTTTACGCTTATTATATTGTTAGAAAGAAAATTTAAACCTGTATTATTCTTCTTATGTTATCTGGCTTAAGTACAAAGGGTATTATTAGTATTTTGTTTTACTTGAATAATCCAAATAAAACATGCTTCGTGATTTTAATTGAGTTTTGAATTTGATATTGAAATATAATTACGTTATAAAAATAACACCAATGTTTAATGTGTTGTTTTCCATGCCTTTATTGTTTTACTGCAAAACAACAATTTTAATCTACTTAACCGTAACGCTATAACGTTATCCTATCAAATATTCACTGCTTTACATAGGCCCGTTGATTGTCTTTGCCACAGTTGCCACGCTTGGCATGTGAGTTGGCAACCGCATTCAGCAGGGTGTATCACGCGAAGATGAGGGATTTGGAGAAAATGTTGTTTTATGCAGTCTTATAAATACATTTGCTATGGAGTTTCGAACCCAAAACCATTAATGAACAGGTACTTAGGTTTTTTAGTAAAATCTACTATGCTGATAAACCAATTATGTTTGAATTTTTTTAATAGAGTGCGCTAATCATACCTTTTCAGGGTATGTCGGCTATTGAAAAAGCTTTTATTATTCAGTACATTAGAGGCGTGGTTTTGAAGATATTAGTAGACACCAACACGGCTTGGGGCAGTGCCGCGGATATTTCCTTGTCCTGAAACATTCTCAGAAAGTAGATGTGGCCTGTACCCAGTTGTGGGACGTATATGGGCTGTAACTTTTACTGTCTATTATGTATCTTAATATTAAATAAACACGTAATCATGAGTGAAATATATAAAAGGCGAAAGAAGATTTGAAAACAACTTAAGTCTTCGTTAATTTGTAAAAATTCATCATTTAATCATAAGTAATATAATATTATCATGTAGTTACTTTGTTAATAAGATATTTTATTTTAATTTTACTAATTTTTAGTTCTATACAAAAGTTATTGAACTTATTACAGTATCCAAACGTCTCTTAAAATTAAGTATGAATCGGATAATATGAGCTAGAGAAATGTTCTGTCACTTCGACATAAAATAAGCAATTTCCCTTTGTATCAACGAAGGTGTACAGCGTGTTTATGACTTCAGCTTTACGATTTGTTTGTGCGAAACCTTGTAGCGAAGTGGTTTTTAAAATGGAATTTAAAAATTCGTTTCAATAAAAATGTAATCTCTGAAAATGGAATTTGTTACCTTTTAATTTCGAAACTTATAGTGGTAGTTGCAAGCACTTAATAAAAATGTGTTTAATGTAATGTAGATATTAAAGTAAACAAAACCATCTACTTAATAAAGATTTAAAATAAGTTCATCATTACCAGCACGAAAAAAAATCCAGATTGGAAAGGCCTTTCCCAAACAAAAGAGGATATTTTAGGTTTGATGATCGAAGCACTAAGTGAATAGCTCTAAAAAGTGGTTCGGCTACGGTCTCCTATTAAACGCTATACGGGACGTCTGACTTCAGCGTAAACGTTACGAACGGCGTCTGAACGCCAGGCACAGCGTCAACGGTCAATACATATTTTAGCAGCGGACGACGTCTCGACTTTCGATCACACAACAGTTAAGTAACCGACAGTGCTCGCGTGTGGTTGTGTGTGATATTTGTATATAAAATGGATATAAATTCAATATTTTTGGCGGCGTTTGTGTTACTTGAAGAAGAGGCACAAGACGACCGTATACGAAGAAAAATAAAGGCAACAAGGCACCGATTATTTATGAAGAGAAATGAAGAAGGATGTTTCCAGCTATTGATAATGAAATAAAAAATTATTTTTATGTTCCTTGTCACTTTAATTGTATATTGCAATATAACATTTAATTGACTCAATCAATAACTCGGCTTATTCTTTATTAAATTTTGTCATTTTGTACTGACGCTAGACACGACCTTCACGCTGCAATGGTTCAAAATTACTAGAGATGCAGCGCAAAGCGTCTGAACGCCGCCTACGACGTCCATACGCCGACATCAGCGTTTGAAAGAGACCACAACAGTACATTTACATAGTAAGCATCGTAACGCGGCGTACGGCGTGACGCTGTAAGCGGCCGATTGCGTTTATAGGAGACCACCGCCTTATGCTGCGGATGTCATAAAATCTTCCAGAAAATTCCTTTTCGTTACAGCCTATTAAAGTCCACTGTTGAATATAAACCACCCCCATAAATTGCCTCATAGGGTGGATATTTCCATAGTTAACACGCTGGGCAGGCGGCTTGGGAACCGCAGTTTTTTTTAGTCGTTATTAAGAAGACGCAGCTTCCCATCTCCTGATTTGTTTCCCTCTGTTGTCTCTTACGACACCCATGGGATGATATGGGGTAGTGGATATTTTTACATCGCCACTACACGATTTCCAGGCATTTACTTAATTAAAAATCATGGAAACCATAGATAAAAACATTTAGGGAAGGTAACAATTTAGGCTTATGTACAAAAAACGGATTCATATGAAAACGACGAAACAAAATACTTTTAACGTTACCGGCAAAACGAAAACACTGCAATTTCAGTCGAGGCACATTCAATGCTCTTTTTAAGGGAAAAAAGTATTACGTGAGTTGAATGTATGAGAACGGCGCAGACCGGACGATCGAATGGACACAGAATATATTAGGGTAAGTGAAGACAGGAAAAGCTACGACGAAATAGTAAAAATAAAGACAATTAGTGCGTAAAAAGTTATAACTGTTAACTTTTTTTTTAATATTTAATGTTCTAACAAGCTAAAAGAAATCATTTTTACGTGGGAGAGCCATGCTGCAGTTTTAATATGTTTGTAGCACGAAAGAAACCAAAAAAACCAAACCAAGTAAACTGGGGAAGAACCACGCTCGCGAAGAATACTAACCTAAATTAACAGCTTAATGCTGCTGTGTTTTGTTTGGTGAGTGTAGAGAACCGTAATCCCTTTTTATTGGCGAGGTATTCAATTTTAGTCCCCAGTCGTGACAACTCATCCGCATTTTGATTTCCAATCGAGGGTAGATGAAGATGTCTATGAGCAGCATCCACTTACCATACAGTGGACTGTGCTGGGTCACATGAGTAAATAAATTCTTACCTCTTTACTCTGTGGCATATGTGTATTACACATATGTCTGTGGCTCGGTTCCCAAAATTATTCTATTAAAAAAAATCTCTTTTAGTCATAATTTTGAAGAACTAAAAATAATAAAATAATTTTCTATTGTGAAGTCGGTGCTAAAGCGTAGGATGTAGAAAGAAGAATTAAAAATCCGACTTCAGAATGTAATTTTAATGCTAATTTTTATGTAAATTGCTAATATATATGCCACCTTACTTTCCATCTATCTATTACAGCCTATAAAAGTGCAATGCTGAATATAGGCGTCCTCCATAATTTGCTACTAATTGACATATTGCCACAGTCGCTACACTTGGCGGGCGGGTCGGCAACCGCAGTTTTGTATAATTATAAGTTATCAGGAAGATGCTGAAGCTCATCTCCCATGTTCCAGTTTCTCTCTGTCGCCTCTTACGATACCCACGGGACGATATGAGGTAGTGAATATTATTACACCTCCACTATGCGGCCCTCACCCACCTTTATTATATTTTAATTCATATAAAGGACCTGCGTAACAAAAGTTTGAAAATAAAAATTCTACCGCTAAAAGTGGCAAAATAGGGGATAAAGTATTTAGGCGACAGATTGAAACTGAAACATACCATACCATTTGAGTCGTGGTCGCTCAGTGATAAAAACTCGTCTTAAAACATGCGCTTAACCGAGTTTCCCTCCTCTCAGAAATTAGTAGAGACTTATGTTCATCCGTAGAACACTTATATAGTTTTATTACATTACTATGTCATACGTACCATTTATGTCACGATTAACATTTTTGTTTTTACAAATTTTTTTTTGTTTTTTTTTTATAGGATCGGGTGACAAACGAGCACACAGTCCACCTGATGGTAAGTGGTTACTGTGACCCATAGACATCTACATCTATCTTCAATAAATACTCAAGTTGCAGATGCGTTGTCACCCGTGAGGACTAAGACGGAATGCCTCTTTGCCAGTAAAAACGGTCTCCGGTTCTCTACACTCACCATACGAAACACAGCAGCGTTAAGCTGCCATTTTACGCTGGTTTTCTGTGAGAGCGTGGTCCTTCCCCGGTTGAGCCGACCCATTCGTGCTACAACCATAATATAGCTGCAGCATGGCTCTACCACGTAAAAAAGATTCTATTTGTTTTTAATTTACACAAATATTAGTAAAAAACATGTGTCCATTCACTAAAATAAAAATGACAAATGATTTTTTTAATATGATAACTAACAACCAAAAATATAAGATAAAAATTCAATCAATCAAAAGTCATTCATTTTATAGGAAATAAATGTTACAATACTTATTTTTAGACTTAATTTTTAGTGTAATAATAAAAAAAAAACTTATCCCATTCCCTGTCCCGTTTTACACAGAATATTCATTGCCTATTGTCTTTTGTGTCTTTAAATCGGACAGTGACAGTGTTAATATTAGTTACCTAAATAAATGTATATTACTTGATGTGATATAACACTATCTATACAATTAAATAAAATTGAAGTGTCTGTTTGTAATGTCGAAATAACAGCTTTTTACTATATGCACATGAAAGTATATACGGTACTTATAACAAAAACCCGATTTTTAAAATCTTTATCTGTCTGTCTTTCTGTCTGTCTGTATGTTCCGGCTAATCTCCGAAACGGTTGGACCGATTTTGACCGGACTTTCACTGACAGATAGCTGATGTTATAAGAAGTAACTTGGGCTACTTTTATTTAAGAAAAAGAATTAGGGTTCTGTGCAAAAAATTAAAACCCATGAAATCCAATCGTAATAAATTACGCGCGAGCGAATCTCTCGCAGACACGCAGGGAGTCGATGGATGCATTTGGCCAAGACCGTGTTTTATGTTGTGTCTTTGGGGTGGTTCTATGTTCAGCTGCAGTGGATTTATATGGCTATAATGATAATAATGATGTGTATAAAAAATAAGTCAAGTAAAAAAATTATAAATCAGATTTAAGTTTTAAATTATAGTCAACAAAACAAAAACAGCGTGTTTATAAAGGTTTTTGTGTAAGAGATTTTACCGATTTCTGTAATATTTACTTAAGAAAATTTTACAAAGATGTCGTGGCAATCATGGAAAAAACAATTTGACAAAGGCTACAAATACGCGCTTTTATTTGTTTGACACCGTCCAAATAAAATGATTGCGTCAAATATTTCAGTTTCAATTTGGAAGAAATCTATGCTGAAGAGCGGAGTTACCATACTTATGATGAAAATCTAATTTATCGATTTAGGTTGTGTGCTTCCATCCGTTCGTGCGTATGCGCGTGCTTTTGTGTGTGTGATATCGATGTCCGACTGATTGTCATGATTGTTTATAATTTCAAATATCTATTTTACTTTTTTTAAACGTTTACTATATTTTCTTTCGTTTTTCATTAATTATTTTATTAATCATTTTTTATTATTTTATTATTATTGCATGGATAAAAACTTCTTCTTTGGTTTCTGTTAGCGAGTTCTATTAAAACAGCACTTTAGTAATATCACTGTATAATAATTCCGAGTCTTGGTCATGCCTTACAAAAGGTTTCCAAGCCTTTTTTCGCTTGTATTTAAGGCTAAAGTACAGAATACTTATATACGTTTTGTGCCGTATAATTTTTGTACTGAGATCTAGCTGCAAATAAAACTTGCTTCTACATTTCCTTTCTTTCTTTCTTTCATACCCTTGTTCGTCATACCGAGATCCGAACTCCTTTGATGGTTATAGTATAATATTTCAATTCTTCTGCCTCCTATTATTGAAAAATAATAGCTTTGAGTGCGGTCGTGCGCTGGCTTCGGGCTACTGTAGATCCAAACGTCTTTTGTGATGTACAGGACGGCTTTATACTATTCACGGAACATTTGCTGCATGAAATAAGATTTCGATTAACGTGGGTACGATATAAAGTAACGGAAAGATAAATTTAATATTTATGGTCCTTTTAAAAATAAGATAGTAAAACAAAAAAATGTGAGTTGTTAATCGAATTATTTTTGTCATAATATAAAAAATAAATCCAATTTAAAACATTATCTACATTTGACATTCAAAGAAATGCAAGTAACCGAAGGCCGTGCTTTGTGTTTGTGTGTGTGTGTATGCGTGGGGGGGGGGGCGAGGCTACGCTTAATACTATAGACAAGATGAGAAGCAGTGTCCCTGCGTTTACTACCATGGTTGTTAAGCACAGAGTCGCGGCAGTGTAGTGAGTAGAACACTCTTTTACAAAATGCTTACCCGAGGATAGAATCCTGAAACGGCCTATGTTGAATAAAAAAGGTGATAATGTAGTGCGAGCTCTGGTTGGTTACCTATAAGTTACGTCTGCAACGAGTAGTGTACGTTTTGCAATAATTGCAATCAAACAGTGTCCAATTCCTTAATTTTACGTTCTAACCCAAATAAAATATTACTATTTTTTTTTAATTTCCTATACCCATATATCCACATTTGCCTCATAAAGGAAGGGGCGCAAAACAACGCTAATTCTAACGAAGATTCGGACACTATCGCCATGCATAAGTAATTAAAAAATGTGAAAATCCGCGGCGCGAATGGGCATGCAGCCTTCGCTAGTAAATCTAAAAAATATAATTGCGGTGTTCGTATCATCGTGTAGCGCAAGCAAGGAAACCCTCCCGTATAGTAAGATTTTTTTTATAGGATATAGTCCCAAACGAGCACACAGTTCTCCTGATAATAAGTGGTTGCTGTGACCCATAGACATCTATATCTATCCTCGTTTGTGAATCAAAATGCAGATACGTTGTCACCCGTGAGGACTAAGATGGAATGCCGCCTTTCCAGTAAAAAGGCTCTCCGGTTCTCTACACTCACCATACGAAACACAGCACCGTTAAGCTGTTATTTAACGCTGGTATTCTGTGAGAGCGTGGTCCTTCCCCGGTTGAGCCGGCCCATTCGTGCTACAACTATACTACTAATATAGCTGCAGCATGGCTCTACCACGTAAAATATATAGAAAAACTGCAAGAAAATACACTCATTATCATCATTTCATTTTCATTTTCATCATCGTCATCATTACAGCCTATCATAAGTTCACTGCTGAACATAAGCCACATCCATAGAATGCCACATAGTATGGTCCTGAGTCACCTATCCCATAGAATACCTGCATGTTCGTCAGTTCTTTGAAGACAATAAAAATGAAAATCGCCAGTTTTTTAAATATATTTATTATTGATAGTTTATCTTCTAATATATAAAAATAAATGTTTGTTTGTTCGCATTTAATGCCCTGCCATACCGTTCATTAGATTGCGGTAAAACTTTGTCAACTTATTGCTTGCACTTGATCAATCAATCTCTATGATTGTATTATCATTCCTAATTAAACAATATAACTCTTACAAATTTAAATACGATATTTCCATAGTTATTTCTTCTGCGGCAGCAACGGCCCGGGTAGCAGCTAGTATGTTATGAACAATTGTAACACCTAAGTTTATCCAACCGCAATTGGCTGCACCTAATTATGGCCGGCTTTTTGCGGTAACATAAATTATTATTACTAGTAGGAAAATCTAATTACTTGTGATTAGTATTGAGATTCTCCTTCTTCTTCGTCACCAGTTCGTAAAGGTCTACCGCTGCACATGTGCCTTTTCTCATTGTAGGTAGATAGAATTTGTCTAAATCGTCACGCCTGCCAGACAGATTGACGACCGCAGTTATCAAACGTCTCGCATCTTTCACGCTGCTGTCAGTAGCCGGTATTTTTTATACGTGTGACCTAAAAGGAATAATATACTGCCTGCTATCGAAAATCATATAGTTTTTTGGGCATTCCATTGTTGCCTCTTCCGACACCCACGGCCGCCGCCTTACTCCGTCACTACACGCCATAAGTATTTCCTAGCAATTCTTTTCAGTCTAATTTAACAAAAAAACCATTCTAAGCTTTCGAGTTAATTGCAGATATAAAAAAACTTTATACCTTTAAACGTTTTTCCACAGAGACAGGTCCGCGGCAGTAATTTGTTCAAATACAGGCGGCATTTTTCTTTTCGCTGCACTGTCACCGAGTTATTTATGAGGGGTCCGTTTGTTTAATACCTTTTCATTAACAATTTTAAGGTTCAGTTTATTGAAGTCGTAAATAAAACGTACAATTGCCCAAGTGCAGCTACTGTCAACTGGCGTAATTTGGAAAAAGCTTAATTACTCATTTGGAGGGCGGAAAGTAACGCTTTTGTATTTGCTTTATTCGCTTCGGTAGGTGCTTTATCGATGAATGTTTAATTAGCTTAAAGTGAAACGAAACGAGTTTTTGTAAAGTGAGAGTTTGATATCATAATCGTTATCATCAGCATCAATATGAACATTGTCATTACGACTCTTCACAGGTTCACTGTTGAACGTGGGCCTCCTCTAAACTATTCCACATAGCATGAGTCCGGCAACCGGCATCCATCGGCTTCCTGCATCTTTTTCCAGGTCGTTACTCCATTTGGTGAGCGTGGGCGTGGTTAGTCGACCTAATCATGTAAGAGCTCCATTGCTAACATCAAGCGTACCGACTGCTTTGAGTACAATAAGCGCAAGCTGTGTCGCGTTGACCTAAAACCATGAAATTTGGCAAGAACGAAAATTGTTAAATAACATTTATATTATGTTACATTTTTTTGCGATAGGAAACTTAGCACCGAGCACCGACCGTGATATACACCGACGTATAAGATAATATTTTTTCTAATGCAAAGGACTATCTGGACTTCAAAATAAGGAGAAGTTTCTCAATTCGACCGTAGCCTACTCTTTTTCAAAAGATCGGCAAGGCACCTGTAATTCCACTGGTGTTGGAGATGTTTATGGACAGTGATAGTCACTTGTCAGGTGAGCCGCATGCTGGTTTGCCCCCTCTTATATTTTTTTTATAATCTACTAAGCCAGCGCTTATCTACGATCGCACCTGATGGTAAGTGGTGATGTAGCCTAAGACGGTGAACTTAACAAAATCCTATTCACTCTTGCTTTGAAGACACCCACACTGTAATCGGATGGAAAGACAGATACTGGCAACTTATTCCACTCCTTTGCTGTACGCATGATGAACGACGTGGCGAACCGTTTAGTTCGAATGCGTGGTAAGTCAACAACGAAAGGGTGGAGACTGGCCGAACGTCTGGTTGTCCTATGGTGGAAGGGAGAGGGGGGAATTAAATTATATAATTCCTGCGCACACTCTCCGAAATGCATCCTGTAGAAAACCGAAAGGCTGGCTACTTTACGTCTGTGTTCGAGGCTGGTAAGATTGGTTTTAACCAAATTCGGGTCACCAATAAGCCTCTTAGCATGCATTTCCATTGAGTCCAGAGCTGCTAGGTGGCATTTTGCAACACCAGCCCATATATGGCAGCAATACTCCATGCACGACCGTACTTGCGCTTGGTATAAAGTAAGCAGCTGTCCCGGCGTGAAGTATGACCGCACTTTTGCAAGGACTCCCAGCTTTCTTGCAGCTGCTTTCGCCTTGGACTCAATGAACCGACTGAAGTTCAAATTTGAGGATATTTCAAACCCTAACAACTGAAGGCGGTCGGTATATTTCAGTAATACATTTCGGAAAGAAGGAGCCAAGGTGAACTGGCTCCTTTTTGCAGTGAAGAGACACGCTTATTCTGAGACACTGTTCTCGAGTGCCTCGCCCTATACGTGTATGGCATACGCTAGAAGATCCCCAGCTGACCGATCTCGGTGAAACCCATATTGCCGGTCACTAAGGAGGTCATTCTGTTCTAGGTATACCATTAAGCGGGCATTCAATATACGCTCCATAATCTTGCGGAGTATAGAGGTAATTGAGATTGGCCGATAATTGGCAGGGTCGGAGCGGCTGCCTTTTTTTGGAAAAGGCTGCACGTTGGCCAGCTTCCAGGATTTTGGCACTAGTCCAGTACTAAATGAGAGGCGGAACAAGCTTCTCAACACAGGAGACAACTCAGGTGCACAAGCCTTTAGGACTATAGCTGGTATACCATCTAGTCCACTAGCTTTATTCACGTCTAGACACCGCAAGGTTTTAAGAACCTCCTTATTCGTTACACGAATCTCCGACATAGAGGTCCCGCAGTGAGGTAATTTTGGTGGAACGTTGTTGCCACTGCTCAGATGTGAATTATAGGCAAAGAGAGACGCGAACAAGTCCGCTTTCTCCTTAGCCGTATGAGCCAGTGTGCCATCCGGTTTTACCAACGGAGGTAGTGTAGGCTGACAGAAGTTTGTCTCGACCGCTTTGGCGAGAGACCAAAAAGCTCTAGTGCCGGATGGTCTGGCAGAGAATTTTGCGCCAATATGTTTAATGCGATCGAGACTAGCTTTCCGTAATGCTTTTTTGTAGGACTTGGCGGTCTGGTTGAAAGTTCTCTTCTTGGAGCTAATATCCGGAGCTTTGCGGTTTCGAGTGCCAACCCAGGATAGGTAAGCTAAATGCTTGCGCTTTTCAGCTTGGGCGCATTCAGCGTTAAACCATGGGCGAGCTTTGCTACCGGTGGGAGCGTCAGAGAAGGGGATAAAGTAGCTTGACGCAACACATCCGTTATCGCAAAATCGCGCAGCTCGACCGATCCGCAGAAGAGAAACAAACCTCCCGCCAAGGATAAGATGCAAAAAAGTGTCGCATCTCTTCCCAATCAGCTGAATTATACCGCCATATTCGTCGAACACCTTGGGACTCGTAATCAGGTGGAGAATATGACGATACAGATTTCACCAGACAATGGTCAGATGTACCCAAAGGAGAAGTAACCTGTACTTCATATCTGTTTGGTTCGGTAGTCAGCAGAAGGTTCAAGCAATTTGCTGCGTGACCGTCTACATCGGGTACCCTAGTCGCCACCTTTACCATTTGAGAAAGACCTAGCGTCAAAGCAAATTTCCACGCTTCTCTTCCAGCATGGTCGGTCTTTTGGTATGGGAACAGCCAGTCTTGGTGATAAGCGTTAAAGTCCCCCAGAAAGACCAACTGTGCAGTAGGATACCGATTTAGGGCCACGTCAGCAGCTTCACTAAGGTGATCAAATAATCGTGTTGTCTCCTGGTCACCGCTGTGCGATCGATAGACACAGGCATAAAGGATTTTATCAATCACCATCACCCAAATTGTCGAAAAAGTGGGGTCTTCAAGGAGACAGAGACGCTGGAAGCAGATGTCATTGCGGACGTACACACATACTCCGGCACGTGGATGGAATTTGTGCTCCAGGGAGAATCCAGAATAGTCAAGGTACGGCGCACTCAATGGACATCCAATTTGCGTCGCTGTCAAGAAAAGTAGGTGCGGCTTTTCAGTCTAAGATGGTGATGAACTGTGCTGAGATTAGAGTGCAAACCTCGAATATTAGTGAGGTGCACTTTTAGTGAGAGGACGTGCAACGGCTGTTTAACACTACTTTTCTTTTTTATGTAGATATTACGTGTTGAGAGTGAATAAGGATGGAGAGTGGCAGTTGAGCGAGGCGTTGCATTAGCAACCAAACGATACTATCAGAGTTACTGTGCTCATGGGAGCATGATCTGGAGACTGCGGGGACGGCCGAACCCCCCCCCCCCCCCCCCCCCCCCAGAGATCGCTATCGGGTTCTCTCGCCCGGTCTCTAACCGGCACGATGGGGCCACCCTGGGATTTTTCGCCAGTTGGCGGGGTAGCCTTTCATGAGTAGCTAATTCACTAATTGGGCCCCCAACTACGGCGGTCGGCCAGCGGAACACCGTGCTTCGGATCCCGCTACCCTCCACGACCAAGCACCCGACACAGCAACAACTGACGATTCGTACCCGGTTTACATACCCAACGCTACTGTTCAGACATATTCTCCATATGGCTTCACCAAGCATTATGCCGGAACACGACAAAGTCATTTGGCGGCAAGACTTTGCATTGGTGGGTGGTAACCGAAAAGCCAGCGGCCGAAACCTACCACCGGAATTGGTGCTGCTCGTTTAGCACTACTCGGGGGGCACGTGTAGGGTGTCAGATTTCAAGTATTTCCTACGGACACGAGCAGCCTCGTCCCCTCGAAATAATTTTATGTAAAAAAGTTCTCTTTTTGTTCGTTTTACGCAATATTTTAAATGCGAACCAATGTTCATTTTTTTAATTAAGATAATTATATACAATTGGTTATAATTCAGGGGTAGCCCCATATAAAATTATAAAAACAATGCCACCGTAGAAGTGGAAAAAAATGGAACCATATTAATGTTACTATTAAGATGGAATTGTTGTTGTTACCTTGAGCTTGTTATACTCCTTCGTCCACTCAAGAGGGTCAACAAATTAAATAATTGTTTAGTTTACAAGGAGTAATAGCCGACTAGAAAAAACTAAGAAGAATAATGAACTTTCTATTTAACAGCTTCTGGAGTTGGGGCTTTAATTTATTACTAGCTGTTCCCCGCGACTTCGCCCGCGTGGAATTATTTTGCGCTAAAATAAGCCAGTGACAGTCGCATCCAAATCGGTTCACAGGTTTTTGCGCGATGCGTGTTCACGCCAAAATAGCTCGTAGATGACAGATTTTTCAGACTTACTTAACATTTATCGTTATATTTTAGCCAGTTTACACAATATTTGTATGATTTATAGCTTATGTGTTATTCTCATGTATGAGTAATATATTATCACATTGTAAAGTTTAATTTAAATCAGATGGGTAAATCAGGAATGTCAAGAACAGGTAAATGAAATTGTATACTTGGGGAGTGCTTTTAGCCGGGATGGAAGATGTGATTTAGATGTGGACAGGCGTGTCGCTGCCGGGAACAAAGTCAATGGTGCCCTGACTGTGTTAGTCAAAACGCAAGGCGTAGCGAAGAGTGCACGCCTTGCAATACATAACGCAGTGATGGTACCGACTTTGTTATATGGCAGCGAAACCTGGGTATGGCAGAAGAAGCATAAAAGTAAGTTGAATGCAGTGGAGATGCGATCTCTTCGTAAAATGTGCGGCGTTACCATGGCCGACCGAAAGCGAAACGAAGAGATTCGCAATATGGCAGGTTTGAAAGATGACCTTATCACAAAAATTGATAAGGGCGTGCTTCGGTGGTTTGGGCACGTTGAGCGAATGAGTGAAGACCGAATAGTGAAGAAAATATATAGCGCGAAAGTTAATATTAAAAGGTGTCGAGGTAGACCGAGATTAACTTTCGAAGACCATGTGAGCAAATTGCTCGAAGAGGGTAGGGTCAAGAGTACTCGGATACCTAGACGTGCATGCATGAAGAAGATAATGAATCTGAAAGAAGCGAAAGAGGTTTGTAAGGATCGTGACACTTGGCGATCTGTTCTCTCTGGCTACCCCGTCAGGGATTGTGCGTGAAGATAAGCATAAGCATAAGCATAAGCATTAATTTAAATCCATTCAGTAGTTTTTGCGTGAAAGAGTAACAAATATCCATACAAACTGACAAACTTTCACATTTGTAATATTAGTAGGATATTAGTAAGATGTCTAAGCACCGTATTTTGAAGCTGTTATGTGGAAATTATTTATGTTCATTTTAGTTCTTTTACCTATTATGAAGCTTAATTTTGTGAATTTTAATATCTTAGTTAATTATTAATTGGTTACTAAACTTAATAATTTTGGTAACTGTTATACATACCTATTATATTTATAGAAATGCATATTATCCTTGTTAATTGACGACATTTGTGTATCTGTATTGAAAACAGGCAAAAATTGTCAAAGCAGGCCCCTAGATTCCTGAGATGGGCTATCTACATAATATAAAACTAAGTTTATATGGAACTCGCAGGGCATGGGTCCGACTACCACTTGTACTGTTTTTAAAGAAACACGAGTAGGATTGACAAAAAGGCACACATTTCAACTGTTGGTAAACATTTACGAAAAAAATATCTGAAGTCATGATGGAATACCTTGTTCGTTACCAGTAAAAAAGATCTCCAGTTCACGTCTATCTTCATATGTAACACAGAAACATTATTATGCTATTCTGTTAGAGCGTTTTCCTTCCTTCTTCAGTCAAGCCGAATTATTAGTGTTGCAGTAAGCCATAATAAGCTGCAGTGTACGTTTACCGCGGTAAAAGACCAGTAACCAATGAATACAAAAACGGAACAAAATTAAGTCCGCCTTAATTTATCCTTATCTTTCTCCACTAATTTTAATTGTTAGCTGTACTAATAGTAATAACAAAACTTCAGAAAAAAAAATACAAAATATTATAAATTTAGAGAATTGGCAATCATAATAAAGCAAACGTGCGTTTAAGAGCAAATCATTGTGCGATGATTCACACATCCTTCCCTAAGGACGACAAAAGTGTTTATAAAAGCTACGCATAAAGTTCACGTTCAGGATTGACGCGTAAAAGGTTTTTGTTTCGCAGACTCACAATTCCGTTGGGATTACGAAAACGTTGATGAAGCTCTCAATTTTATTTTTAAATACATTGTCACTTCGATTTCCATTAACGGGATATCTAACTGGTACGTTCGGTCGAGTCATTAAATTATTAATTAACCCGACACCGCCGCATCGGGATTTATTGGATTGCAAGGGAGATGAAAAAAAATCACGTAATGAAATCAGAGCCACCCTGCGATCGCTCGACTCGAATACAAACGGTTGCCATTGCCGATAGCATTCGGCCAAGCGTGAAATCGTCATTAATATTGTACTCGGGTCCGTAAATACCAACGCGGCTAGGTGATGCCAATAGGTTATTTCTATTACGTTATTCTCCTTTTCCTGTACGTAAAAGCATTGAATTTCGGCTTAAATTTTTACGTATACAATTTGTATGCGTAAAAATTGTATATGTAAACGTATACGAAAATTGCTTACATTTTTCGAAGCGGTGCTGTAGAATGTCTATCATCTGATATTTCATGGTCAGCGCCAGGTACCTTGATAAAAAAAATACTAAAAGAAATAAATTAGCATAATAATCAGATGCTAGAGCCTGCTCGGAAATTGCTCAGTTTTAAAAGACAAGTATTTTTACAATAGATAAGAAAACTAGAAGTTTAAACTATTTATTTAATATTTAGAACGACTAAAAGGCGAAGCCTAAATTAGGAACGAAATTAAAATAAAATTTGTTTAATAATTGTGTAGGTAATGAAAATTATGTTAAACACAAATTTCATACAAAAGAATTAAAAACGTTAAAGTTACAGTCTATATACATCCCACTGCTGGGCACAGGCCTCCTCTCATTACTGAGAGGGTTTTAGGGCAAGGAGGTGTCCACCGCGCTGCCCCAATGCGTGTTGGCGAACTTCACATGTCTTCGAAATACTTTTTCTTTTATTTCTCAGACATGCAGGTTTCCTCACGATGTTTTCTTTCACCGCCGAGCACGTGGTAAATCAGCACTTAAAATTGCAATTAACAATTTCATTGGTGCCAGCGGGGATCGAACCCAGGTTGCTCGCATACTGTGAAATTTACAGCGAGCGCTAACTATCAATCTCACAGAATACCAGCGTGAAGTAGAGGTTTACCTCTGCGTTTCGCTTGGTGAGTGCAGGTGGCCGGAGGCCCTTTTTACTGGAAATGAGGCATTCCATCTTAATCCTCACGGATGACAACGCATCTACATTTTGATTTGTAATAGAAGATAGATGTAGATGTCTATGGGCCGCAGCAACCACTTACCATCAGGTGGACTGTGTGCTCGTTTGTCACCCTTACCCTATAAAAAAAAACTATCTGAGTATTTCATAATACCATCTTTAAATAATGGACACTTTTTAATTATAAATAAGGCGCATTATTGGTTTATTATTAGAGCTTATGTTATTTTTTATAATATTAAAATATTTCAGTTTTAAAATAAAACACAAACTAGACATAAAATTGGAACAAGCATAATTCGGTAACAAATCGATTACCTACAAAATTCCTAACTGCGTACAATTCTCCCCTCGCGGCTATAATTTAATCATTCATACATACAGATGCTTATAAAACATTTGACCTTGGGGATAGGCTCCCCGTAGCCTAGCAACGCCAGTACTCTGCTCAGGTCCCCCGTTCGGGTCTAATCTACAGATAATCATACCTATAGGGTTCCTACAGAGCTACATTATGAAGTTAGAAATATTTGTTATAAAGAAGTACGCACAAAATATCTATGAAGAACGTCTTTTTAATATATTTTAGTGTTTGACATTTTTTACTCTAAATCATAATTTAATGCTTGAACATTTTTACTTAGAATACACTTTATTACAGCAATAATGAAATTATATATATAATTTCATTATTGCTTCTATTCTCAGGAATTTGTTAGGTTAGGTAAACTACAGACTTCCATTTGGTACGATCACTCGCTTCTACAGTATATATTTGCTTTGTCGCTTTTTCCACATTAATGTTTTCTGCGCATCCAAAACACCGAAGCATTACTTTTTTTAATCTAAGCTACAAAATTTACAAAAAAATTACAAAAATTCTTGCAAACCACAGTTTCTTTCTTATCACACAACTTCTCAATCTATTATTTAAAATCACCCCTAAGCTTCTTAGTTATTTTTTTTTATAGGAGAGGGGGCAAACGAGCATGCGGCTCCCCTGATGGTAAGTGACTACCGCCGCCCATGAACAACTGCAACACCAGGGGAATCGCAGATGCGTTGCCGGCCTTTTAAAAAGAAGTACGCTCTTTTTTTCTTTTTAGTGACCATATTTCTACATAATTGTACTCTAATTAATCTTGCTTCCTCTGCCGTGCCCGGCTTTCACTATTATACATTAAGGTAGGGAACACAACATTGTGAATTATCATACGTGCGTTTTTAGACACATTCTGACTTCTCACAATAAGTTGACGAGCACTATTTACTCTCTATCCTGCATTAACTCTTCGTTTTATATCCTTATCATGTCTTACATCTCTGCTAAACACACATCCTAAATACAAAAACTCATCCACTTACCCTACCAACTCCTCTTCTCTTCTTACTTCACATTTCGTTTTACTTACTTCTCTTTTGAAAACCAAGACTTCGTTCACTTTCATCCCTCTTTTATTTAACGTTGTGTTCTTTTTTAATTGGATTGGATATTTGGGTCACGTTTAGTCATTGTCTCACAGCCATGCTAAATGTAGCCTTACTCAAGCACTGTCACAAAAGTGTCACCCATCCTATAAACTCGTACCTACTCCTTCTAGTAAAGAAACTGTCCCATTTCTAAGAGACTGCCACTCGGAAACCTTCATTCTCTATTGGTTGTGTTTTTCTAGTCATATGGTAACATTGCCACTTCAGTTTACAAATTGATTGAGTCGGTTACACTAGTTAATGAAATTCGTCAGGGCTCACTCATAACTATACGTGTAGTTTATCATTAATTTATATCATTAATATTTAATGATATTAGCGAATTAAATATGTCTGTATATTAAATATGTGTTTTAGTCGCATCCAAACAAAACTCTATTCGTACACCTCTGGTGGAAATGCGTCGTAACCCCCGCATGGCAACGGGTTGCGTCACCCGGCCGCTGGGGTGCCCCGGCCCGATACAATCAAACTGATGAATACTTTCAACACTACATCTAAGCATAATTGATATGCATAGTAAATATCGACCATTTGCTGCTTTATGCGTCGTTAAGTTAAAAAATATGCACATAGAACATCCATCCAACGTTATATAAAATCCTATAGCATTGTTCGAGTCTATCTCTGTTTACTTTTTTAAATATTAGCATGTTAGTTTCAGTTCATTGTAAGGTTCCATTCAGTTTGTTCAGTTATCAGATGTGCATCAAACGAAATAATTTGAAGTGCAATAGGATTTGGACAACTACTACGCTACGCTACACTTAGTGTTTTTAGGTTTCATGATCCGTCAATGATGAATGGATTCTAGGAATGATATATTATATTTATCAAATAAATTTGTTAGTACTATACGCGCAACACCTATTGTAAGTTAATTGTACTATGCCTATAACCTTCACGCAAGTGTAAGAAATAAGTTGACAAAGTTTTACCGCAATTTGATAAACACATAAACATTAACTTTTATATATTAAGATGAGAATAAAACTAAAAAAAGTTTTGATACTTTTTTTATATATTATGAAAGCAGTTTTCCCTGTTGTGTTCCCGGATATCAGAATAGCTAGTTATATGTTATCTTCAAAAGATCAGCAGTGACACAGTGAACTGATGCGAAGCGACACGTTTACCTCCACTGCATTCAACCCCTCATATTTTTGTCCTTACAACACACTCTCCCTGTGACACACTTGATGTTTCCCCCGTAATTACTTCCCCTTTTTCCCCAACCCTCCGCGCGCTATCCATAATATGTACCTAGGTCTCATCTGATCCTAGGTATAGCTATGCCTGGATACTCAACGGGATTTGCGAGGGGAATACTAAAAGGGCTCAGCGTCAGTGTGATATAAATCTACATTACATTTGTGTTGGTTTGATGGGGGAACTCGAGATACTCTGTTTGCTTTATACTTATGTTGAAGGTTTTGCATTAATAGAGAGCTCTAAAATTAAATATATTGAAAAAATTAGAATAAATCGTATAGTGGCGGTGTAAGAATATTCACCGCCTTATTTCGCCGCGTGGCTGTCGTAAGAAGTGACAAAGGGAAATAAGCCAGGAGATGAGCAGTCGTCCTTATATAACAACTAGAAAAAACTGCGGTTGCCAACCCGCCCACCAAACGTGGGAACTATGGCAAACATTCCCCTCATGAGACAATATATGGCGAAAACCATTTTCAGCAGTGGACTTTTATAGACTGTAATAAATTAATAAAAATTATACAAACATCTCTTCGAAGTGATTACTGTCACCACTGGTACAGAAAATAAACTGAAATAGAAACCAAAATCAAAAAACAAATTTTGGTACAAAATAATATTAATCTCAAAAAACAGATAAGATAGATAGATAGTTAGACCGATGCAGTAAATAAAGTGGAGTTATAAAGTACGTTTTTGTAATAAAAGAAAAAATATATCGGGGTAGAACAGGTATGTAAGGGAAATACATAATAAAGTTCAAATTTATTACCAGATGTGGATCCTATATGGTAAATTGTATGAAAATATGTGTGAGACCAGAAAGCGTATTAAGTCTCGACTTAGTGGTGTCAAGATAATGAGACACAAATCAAACAGGACATTTTGGCCTAACATCATAAGTCGAAAAACTTCAGGGCGTTCAGGAAATACACAAAAATTTAATACTAAGTTATGTGTCCTAGCTAGCGTCCAGGGTCAACACGAGCCAGGTAAGAATTATTTAAAGATATTTTAAGGTCTAAGGTTATGTCTCCAATTTTTTCGATGCAGCAAGTGCTCAATACTGAACAAGAATTAACTAGAAAATATCACAGGATTAAAACTGAGGATATAGCTAGTGTGAGAAGTGGGATGACTAGGGGTAAATCTCCAGGTCACGATGACCTCAGCATTGAGCACTTGCAGCATGCGGGTGTGTATTTGTCGAGATGTGCATTGCTATGTCTAGGTCATACGTACTTACCTGGAGAGCATATGAAAACCATAGTTGTACCAATATTAAAAAATAAGACTAGTGATGCCTCCTTTTGTCCAATTATCAACCAATATCTCTGGCACCTGTAATTGTAAAGGTGCTGGCTGGTTTGCTTGACCAGCAACTCATTCACCTACATGAGGCTCAGTTTGATTTCAAGCCAGAGCTTTCAACTGAAACTGCCATACTATGACTCAAGCATACTGTCCTGGACTTGTCGAAGGCCCTTGACCTGGTTTCGTACAACGTTTTATGGAACAAACTTAACCAAGAAACTAGCACACCCAAGGAAGTGATTAAGCTTTTTAAATATTGGTATCACAACCAAACCAACTGTGTGAAGTGGGCTGGCTCATATTCGTCGGAGTACAGGTTGGAGTGCGGTGTGAGGCAGGATGACCTTAGCTCCCCTCAACTCTTCAAGATGTACGTAAACGGTCTGATCGTTGAGCTAGCTCAATCGACGGTCATTTTGTTAATAATATAAGCTATGCAGGCGACATGGTTTTACTGAGCCCATTGATCAGGATCCTCGAAACGCTAGTGGGTATCTGTGCAAGGTACGCGGCACCTCAGGGTCTCAGATATAATTCTAAAAAGAGAGAAATACTCGTTTTTAAGGGTGGAAATAAAAAAACCTAAGTCTGTTCCTCATGTAGACTTGGAGGAGTTACACTGAGTAGAGTAACTAAATTCAGATATCTGCGACACTGGGTCGCCGAGGATCTCTTTGGCGATTATGATGTTGAATGTGAACGTATAGCGTTGGCAGTGAGGTGTAATATGCTTGCCCGCAGGTTTGCTAGGCATACGAATGAAGTTAAGATAACATTATTCAAAGATTACTGTCAGACATTCTACACCTGTAGCCTGTGGACGAAGTGTACTCGCCAAACTCTCAATGCGCTGCGTATTCAATACAACAACAAATTCAGGGTCGGGAAGGGACGCCCTAGACGAAGGTTTATCAACCAAATCGGCGATGCATTAAAAATGGACCAGATTAGGAGTACCCTTAACCGACGAGCGTGTATGCGTATATATATGGATGTAAAAGAGGCGAGAGAGGTGTGTCAGGATCGCGCCAAATGGAAGTCCGTGGTCTCTGTCTACCCCTCTGGGTGACAGGCGTGAGTGTTTATGTTATGTTATGTTATGAATTCAGGATGTTGTTGGGGCTGCCACGCTTTTGCATCGTATCACGTATGTTTGCCTAGGCACGCGTGGACAGCTTTGCAACTTTGCAAAAGAATAGCCTCCTTGATGCGTGACGTGCGAGACAGCACCAACAGTCTCCTAGCTTCCATATATGGAAGGCAAGATTGCGCTGTGATGAGGCACTGGAACACAGTGCATATGGGTTCCAGGCCCAGTGTGTTTATTAATAAATGAAAATTTCGATAATGTATAATAATTTTTGTATTCTGTTAATTTACTAAACCCTAGTTTTAAGTGTACTAACAAAATGGGTGTAATTACCTTAATAATGAATAAATAATAAAAATAAAATATAAATTGCACATGGACAAAATCTTAATACAAAACACCTCAACGATAAAGAATATTTTTTTTATATTTAAAGGGATAGATGAGCTCACTTGATGGTATGTGACTACCGCTGCTTTTACTGAAGATCCCTAAATTGTATCGGTCCGGAAAAAATCGCTGGTGGTAGCCGATTTCACAAGGAAAACTTCTGGTAAGTCGCACAGTGGTGGACCGCCAATCATTCAGATTGTATGGATAATATCGCGAGTATTGTCGCGGTGTGCGGTAGTAAAAGTTAAAGGCTGGAATCAGTCCGAACAATTACTCTGAACACTCCTCGTAGTAGATACGATAGAATATACAAAGGGGTGCAATAACCCTTCGCGGCGCTAGTGAGTCAAGCCGATCAGAAAGAATTCGGTCGTCGATGAACGAAATTTAAAGAGATACGCTTGAACTACAAAACTTCATATTTCATTTTCATATTAGATATTGCAATATAGAATAAGTAAGAAAGTTACACATTTTAAGTTATACAAATTCAAGAAGAATTTAGTTTTGTTAATGCTGCAGCCTTGGTCCATTCCACTACTGATCACAGGCCTCCTCTCGTTTCTGATATATGCACATAGTTCGCCGCTTTGCTTTAGGGCGTGTTAACCGACTTCACGTGTCCTCAAAATTTATTTAATGCAGGTTTTTTCACTGTGTTCTTTACCGTCGAGAGCACGGTAAAGTTTAAAATCAAAATTGCAATTAACTATTTCATTGGTGCCGGCGGGAATCAAACTCGAGTTCAATACAACTACAGATTCAGGATGAAATTTACGACGTACTTTAGCCCATAAACTACAACGGCTGTGTTTAACTAAAATTCCATAAGTTATAAATTAATTAAAAAGTCAAATTCAAAAGTTATAAAATCTGTTTGATCTAATAAAGTTAAATTAGGTTGTAAAGTACTCAAATAATAATAAAATATTATAATTCAAGTAGATATATAAAATCGCAGTTTATTGAAGTTGTACCGAGAGTTCAGAATAAAAATTGAGACGCCGCTAACACAAGAATGTGTTGTTGTTCGTCAATTTGTTTGTGTACTAAGGCTCGCTGCTTATAAAAATAAAAATAAATTGCTTGAAAACCGAATACTCCGCCTCGTTGCACATTCGTCACAAATTTTCTATACTTACAGATTCGGTAGAGTCCACTAGTTAGTCTGCGACTTACAGTGGGAAGTTTAAAGATGTTAAAATTCAAGAAACTATTAAAATTAAGAAACATCCAAATTCCAATAGACAAAATGGCTGTGTGCTTCATCTACTTGGGATCCTATCAGCCATAGATCAATTAAATCCAAGCTCAAGCATAACATTGCATAACTTTGATACTGTTAGCTCATCAAAAATATTCAAAAGTTGAGGCTAACTATAACATCTGACGTCAAAAACCTCAGAATCCCCGTGACTAGAGTTGTTATAAAGCACCCGAAGCGTTTGGAATTAGAAAATAGATAAAATAGGTTTAATTAAACGGGAAGAAATCCGTAAAATTAGTTTTATTCAATATCAAGTATTCAATGTATAGAAATCATTATAGATCGAAAAGGATATTTAAAATACCTAGTTTTAACTCATTCTATTCTACATTCTACATTTTCGCAACTGGTCATTAAAATATATAACAACAATATTACGATTCCACAGCAACTTAAATTAATATTCTATTGGAGCAAACAAATTGGCGGTTACCTAAAAAGAGTACCCATTAAAAGGAATCGAACATTCAGCCTTAAATTAACTTCGGCAAAAGTTTACCCTCAAAATAATTAAGGATTCGCCGCAATTATCACCATAAAATCAAAATTCCGTTTGATCGTCATCCAGAAGAAATAAGTGCTACGATTCTAAGCTTTAGACGTAGTACTTTAGAGTGCAAAATTCGTAAGAGATAAATGTTTAGACGATATTGTGTTGATAAAATTTTAATAGCTAAGACGCCGTAACCAAAAAGTTTTGCACTTTTGCCTTTTTGTGAAATCACCAAAGGGAGACTCACAGTGATAATTATAATTATTTGCCAATTGTAGGTAAAGTTATTAGACGAAGTTCTCCTAATTGCAAGTCTCTTAAAGTATCATTTAAATGAATAATGCCTCGATTTCAATAGAGAGTTCGAGTTACTGCTCTTTCAAAAGAGACAAAATTATCGGGGAAAGGAAATAATTTTTTTTTCGCAAGCGTCCCGACGCGAAGTTAAATTATTTCGCATGAAAAATTTCTTTAGGGTTTTACAATTTGCAACTGCATACTTGTATATTTCTAAGAGTGACGCGACGGTTATTAAATCCAATTTCACTTAGCGCTTTATCTCATTTGGCAACTAATTCTCTTTTATTGCAAATCTCTAAACTCTTAATCTTGTTTTTATTGAAATAAATATCGCGTGGTCTTAATATGTTTTTGCTGTCTAGGATAGATAGTTTTAGACAAAAGAAAAGATTGATGAAAATTAAAAATGACACTTCATTTTTAATTTTTCAAGCGAACAAAAAGTGCATATATACATGGCAGAGCCATATACATATACATGGCAGAGCCATATACATATATGCACTGTTAGTTATATATTATGTTTGTAACACGAATGGGTCGGCTCGACCGAGGAATGCATCTGCTGTCACCTATGAGGACTAAAGTGGAATGCCTCACAAACTATAATTATGCCTGGTTCTCTGTACTTTTCAGACTGGAACACAGCTGTCGCCAAACAGCGGTGCAGGCAGCGCCACACCGCTGTTTGGCCACAGAAATAGGCAAGAGGATGGTACCTACCTAGACAGACTACTAGGCAGAAAAGGACCTCTATCATCTAGAATTTAACTCAATGATACAGCAGCTTACGTTTTATAATATCGATATTGAATTATGTTTTAATAAACTGTGTCTTCTGATAGTAACTAAGGGTGCGTACAGATTGAGTAACATATTGTGTAACATGTGATTTATCTTATATATTATATTTTTTACGTTCACATTATGTTACGTTGTGTTTCAACATTGTAACATATAACAATACTGTACACATTAGAATAACAATATAATATAACATTGTTATATATGACATAATGTCATTCTGCAGTGTTATTTATGATATAAAAGCTTGTAATAATAAAAATAATATAAAAAACAAATTCTTTTACCTCTGGAATACCTGCCTCTTTTGCAAAACGTACCTTATTTTTATCCTTTATAAAACATTTGTGGCACGTTATATAACACGTTTTATAACATTCAGTCTCCATATTAGTGAAACATGTTATAACACACATGTACTCGTAACCCTATTTCTGAGCACCGAAGACCTATTACCGTAAGAATTTTCAAACAATAATTCATTATACTTACGTTTTAAACTATAGCTATAATTTATAAGCTATAATATATAAATCTACAGGTATAATAAAAATCCTGGTGTAATCTATCATAGTTTAAATCCCGTAATCGGTTTACGGTAGCTATGCATGCTATTATTTGTAAAGTTATAAAATGAAGCCGTCATTCTTCGCAGACTTAAGATAGATCTATCAATCACAGACCGATGAGAGCGCGACTGTTTGTCAAATCTTATCTCATGGTTGGACCAACGGAGCGAGTAATAGCTATTTACCTGCTGCCAACCCGTGTTCGCGGGATTATCTTCTCGCGTATTCGATTTTGATTCTTTTTTGATATGAAAGGGAGATTAGTAAGGGGTCCCTCGCTTGTAGCAACTGAGTATTTGTGAAGTAAAAAATATAGTGAAATTAATTCTTTTGCAATTACATCAATTTTATTTATCATGAAATAATTATAATGTTACAAATTTTCAATCTTAATTTTTAAAATATATTATATAGTTTATTAAATCACAGATTTTATGCAATAAAATAAGAATTTTAAAAACTTTAGAAGTTTAATACCTACTATGTTTATAATATGTCACAGCCAACTTTAATTACTGGTATTAGTAGAGAGCACTATATTTTGATTACATGTTACACAAATTGACGATAATGATTTTACCAACTTTTTCAGTCTTAGGTAGTGTTTCTTTATAAGTATCATATAGCGGTCCTAATTCAACTCCTAAAAGAGCAACGTGCAAACTATTCTCCCACGGGCAAAAAGGTTCTGAACAGTTTTCCAGTTCTTTGAACACACTTGTGTGATTATCGGAGCTATGGGGTTAAATTTCGATGTCATTATTTATATTACTTGCACAATGAAAACCTTTCAGAAAAAAACTTCACTTTTTAGATACTAATTTATTAAAATAATAAACGTATAGAAAAGTAGAAAATGCCTGTTTATTAAGTCCGTTTCTTTTATCTTTTCTTGTAGGAAATGCAATAGAGATTAAAAATAATAGGGTACATAAATAAATAAAGCATAGAGCTGATCACAATTTTTTTCTACCTTTATTAACCTACGGAGCCCAATTCTAATATGAATCAGTAAAAACCCCTAAATAAGAACTTGATTTTAAAAATATCTAAAGTGTTGAGTAGAATTTGCAGCAAAAGCATTAATCAAGGACAATACCAACTTTATTTTACTTTTTTCTAATATTAAGGAATCGCTTTTGGCTTTGACCTATATTATTTTTACAGTTATAATTGTGTAGAAAGGTGTAAGACCTAGTAAAAAGAAGTAACTTTTTGTAGAATATATATAACTTTTTTAGAAATATATATATATAAAAACACTAAATTAGCATTTCAGCCTTTAGATTAATAAAAAAATTATTTCGATGAGAATTCCGGTTCAAAAATGCTATTGTTTTATAATTACCTTAAGTAACTCATTTTCAATATTATTATATTTTTTTTCTTAGTCGTGTTCTTCATGCCTGAAGGTCATGTCCGTAGCTTAGTACCTTCGTAGCACTGGTCACTATAGCCCTGCATTCTTTCCGGTCCTCGACTTTTTACATTACCGTCCTAAGTAGAAGGCCAGTGAGTTATTTGACCTTTTGATACGTGGTAGAGCCATGCTGCAGCTATATTAGTAGTATAGTTGTAGCACGAATGGGTCGGCTCGACCGGGGAAGGACCACGCTCTCAGGGAATGCACGCGTAAAATAGCAGCTTAACACTGCTGTGTTTCGTATGGTGAGTGTAGAGATCCTGAGACCCTTTTTACTGGAAAAGAGGTATTTCATCTTAGTCCTTACGGGTAACAACACATTTGCATTTGGATAGATGTAGATGTCTATGCGCCACAGCAACCACTTACCATCAGGTGAACTGTGTGCTCGTTTGTCACCCTATCCTATAAAAAAAACCTGGTCCGACCAGTGGCTAGATGATCGGCCGCCTGGTCTTTTGCCCTCTCACCTTGCCCACGACTTTAAGTCTATCCAAGTCACTAGGCGGGCGTCGGGCAATGTGACCAAAGTAACTGAGAATTTTTTGCTAACAAGTAGTAGAGAGTCTGGTGTCAACACGTATGAAAGAGAACAATATTAAGATTGAGATATGCGTAAATATCATTAACAAAACTTCCTTTGATATGTAATATATTTGAAAACCTTTGTTATATTAAAACCACAACTTTATTTAATAGTAATTTAAAATATCGCATATCACAGGAAGACCATTATCCCGTCGGGTCCCCATTCAGATTAAACACTAATTCTTGTCCCGAATAAAATACAACGCTGAAAAGTTATCAACAAGACTCGGACTGCACAAACAAGTATAGCCCTAATGGGTCGCAGGGGACCTCTCCTTTAATGGCCACTCGTAAATTGAACGAAAATAATTAAAATCGCGCGTCCGCACAGAGTCACCGACCAAAACATAGCCATTAGGAACGAGTGGATGGCATTAAAGGGTTTTCTATTCGATAAATAAATAAACTAGAGTTTCGTTCAAAAAAGTGAATGTAGCAGTACTGTCTTTACAAAAAAACTAAAGTGACAAACCAACGTACAGTCCACCTGATGTTAAAATAGGTATAGATGGGTGGCTATAGCAGTTGAATGACTCTGAGGATAAAGATAGAATGCTGCACTTCTATTTGGCGGCAGAAATAGGTAAGAGAGTGGTATCTACACAGACCGAATCCTAGATGGGAAAGAGGTTCCATCACATAGTAAATTTCTAAGTTGCTTAAAACATTCAATGTATAAATCTTTCTTCTTGTTCTTTTAGTCTGTAACAGTGTACAGTGGACATCGATCTTCCACAATGAGGGACGGATATATTAGTGCAATGAACATTTACAATTACGTACCAAAATATGTCTCTTGCTTTCTTAAAATTATTTTTATATATGTGCTTAGTGCTCGCTGTAAATTTCACAATACGCGAGCAACCCGAGTTCGATCCCCGTCGGCACCAATGAAATTGTCAATTGCAATTTTAAGTGCTGACTTACCACTTGCTCGGCGATGATGAAAAAAATCGTGAGGAAACTTATATATCTCAAAAATAAAAAAAGTTTCGAAAGACACATGAAGTCCGCATACACACGCGTACACTTCCTTTGCCTAACAACCCCCTCAGAGCTGAAAGGAGGCCTGTACCCAGCAGTGGAAAGTATAGAAAGCTGTAACTTTCAATCTAGTCACATAATGATTAATAGCTTCAACTTATGGATACCTGTCGCTAGGTTCAAGGAAAAGAGGTCTCTTATAGGTTACATTCCGAGAATGTGTGTCCCGAATCGAACATAGCGTTTCGTTTCATTGTTTTTTGGTGGGAATGGTATACTTCGCCTACGTGTGATCACTAAGCACTAACATGGGATGGTTCATAGTCGCTACTTATATTAACTACCTAACCCTTTAAATCGGAGCAAGTCAGTGGGTGTGTGGCGCGATAACATCAACCGCTTTAAGAGGGAGCCATCTTAGATGTAACTCTACGCTTGAAAAGGCTATAATACTCGACATAAGACGAAAAATTGAGGGAGTAGATTAATATAAAATTAGTAATTGATCACGCTAACATAATAATCATTCACAAGTTCACTTAAACTGTTGAACTTAAGCGTAAAGAATGTCAGAAAACAGAGTTCTGAACTAACTACATTCTTTTTATTATATCTTTATTTTTATTTTCACAGAACGACAGCTGGACATGCGACTCTCTCATTGTAGAGAAGATTTCTCATTATGTTAACGGTCAGTAGACGAATTGGCGACCACAGTACCAAACTGAATTTCATTTGGAACTCCGATACTGAAATTCTTGTCTCTCGTGAAAAATCGAATGAAATTAAATACTTTTAATATAAAATACAATCGAATGAAAAGTTATATTCATAACTTTTTATATTAAAATATGGGTTTACAAGTTTGTATTATGAATTTTTAATTAATATTAAAATAAATTTCGTTATATTGCATAATATATACGAGTAATATAAATAAAGCCACACTTAAAATAGTCTCCAAAAATTTCATTTACATATTCAGTAGTTAAATGTACAAATAATTGTGAGTTATTTTGAGCATAGGGGCGGGCGTGTAAATACAGAGGAGTGGACCAGACCGATCGTAAAATATCGTCAATCACGGTCGCACTCAGCGAGATTAAATTTGAATATAGTTAAAAAAGGACGACGATAATGGTGAAATTTCGAATACGCTACATCCAATGTCCTATCTACGTGAGCGTATTTTTATTTATCAATGTTTATTATCAAAATTAAAAAAATTATTCGCAAAGTGCGGTCCTGATCCACATGCATTCATTATACATGGTACAGTGTGTTACACACAGAATACCAGCGTAAAATAGAACCGGATACCCTTTTTACTGGGAACTAGGTATTCCACGTTAGTCATCAGGGGTGACAACGCATCTGCATTTTGATTTTTAATCGAGGGTAAATGTAAATGTCTATGAGCCACAGCATCCACTTAGCATCAGGTGTCTGTGTGCTCGTTTGTTACCCTTATTCTATAAAAAAATCATCGACTTCCTATATATACGATACAACTTAGAAGCCTTCAAGAAACAAGCTTCATCATTACAGCCTTTTATAAGTCCACTGCTGAACATAGGCCTACCCCAAGGAATGCCATAAATCACGGTCCTGAGCCACCTGCATCCATCGACTTCCTGCATGTCTTACCAAGTCGTCACTCCATCTAGTGGGGGGTCGCGCTACACTTCGCCTACAAGTACGAGGCTGCCACTCGAGAATCTTTCTTCCCCATCGGTTGGAGGTTTTTCGAGCTATATGGCCGGCCCACTGCCACTTCAGCTTACTAATCCGTTGGGCTATGTCGGTTACTCTGGTTCTACTGCGGATAGCCTTATTTCTAAGTTTATCACGCAGAGAAGCTCCGAGCATAGCCCTCTCCATAGCTCGCTGCGCGACCTTGAGCGTCATCATACGGCCAGCAGCGAAGAATCACGTCTCAGATCCGTAAGTCATCACTGGCAACACGCACTGGTTGTACAATTTCGTTTTCAAGTTTTGAGGTATGTCTAAGAAGCAAGCTTACTAATTAGAAAAAACCAGCAGCGCACCTGCAATTCTCCTGGTGTAGAAGTTGTACATAGGCGGTGTTCGATACTTACCAGCAAGTGAGCCACATGATCGATTGCCCCTATTCTATAAAAAAAAATATCTTACCAGGATGTCACTTCTTTTAGTGGCGAACCGTGCTAGATTTAATAACAAGAGTAGTTTTCAACTTTAAGGAATTTTAAAAGTGTGCAATGTTCTCTTTCATTACAATTAAACATGTTATTTGAAACTGATTGGCAAGTATCTAATAAACCTATTATTTATCTGCTTAATGTTGATTTTCACAAATCACAAACTTATGACATCGTAACCATAGACCGCAATATAAAACAGAACACGTCGAAATGTCACCCGCACTGTAGTTTCGTAATTAAATTATGTGCTGCTTCAATCCCCCTCGTGCTGAAGGAGATTTGTTACAGTCATTTTCAATACACTATTAATAGACCTTTTTGATATCATGCAAATATTGATCAGTTTATTTTATCCGATCAGTGCGTAAAACTCTTAAAAAATACATTAGCTTTCGTCATTTTCTCGAAATTTAATAGAAGATAAATAAATGTAATAATTACGTCTTATTATCGTTCTGTATACGTGATAACATAATGATAAACATTTTGTATATTACTACAACGAATGTCGAGATCAGATATGGTTGTAATTAAATTTACATTTATTTATAGTTTCTGCGTCTTCTTTTTGATGACAATTTTCATTACTCTATAAGGGCTGTAATAAAGTAATATAGTCGGTTAATAATTAATTTTGTTAATGGAAAGTTTAAAGTGAAATAAATCAAAAGCCTTTTTAATTGTTTCTCTTTGCTAAAGGTCATTGAATTTAGAAAGGCGCAACAAAAATCATAAATTGTAATAACATTCCCAGGTTCGTTTCGCAGTGGCAAAATTAATTTTCAACAGAACGCGTTAGTTTAGTTTTTCTCATTTTTGGAGTTGTGCTATAATTCAATAGAGAACATAAATTTTAGGTAGAGTACTTTTCGACTAGGGGTACTAACAATGCTGAGGGAAATTAATTTGTTTTTCTTACAATGGAATGTCTAGACAATCGCATATAATTCAAGTTTTACTTAGTCCTTGCAAACACTAATGGTCGAGTGCTAAGGGCGTACATATTTTAGACAACACTCGTGTATCATCGTAAAGGTGACCCTATGACTCAGAATTACTTTGAAATAAAATTTACTTAGCCTATTGAATATTCTCAAATACATTAGAGAGTTCAGGTAAGAAGTCATCATTTATCCTACTTACTTATTGCGACCTTACTCATAAAAATTGGCGTGAATTTAAGAAATGCTTAAAGTTGCTCTCTATCATTTCACGTCGTGATAATATAAAAAGACAGGTTTTCAGAAAATTAACTTTAATAAGAGAAAATGAACAATAATTATAAGTAGGACAGGAGATAATCATCCTGAACGATGAATACAAACATGTTATTTGAAAAAATATTTTTTTTCAATTGTCAAATTAACTTTTACGTGGTAGAGCCACGCTGCAGCTATATTATAGTTGTCTCACGAATGGGTCGACTCGACCGGTGTAGAAACACGCTCTCAGAGAATACCTGCGTAAAATAGCAGCTTAATGCTGCTGTGTTTCGTATGGTGAGTGTAGAGAACCGGAATCCCTTTTTAGTGGAAATGAGGGATTCCACCTCAATCCTTCGGAGATGACAGCGCATCTTGATTCTTAAAAAAGGATAAATCTATGGACCGCAGCATCCATTTACCATCAGGTGGACTGTGTGCTCGTTTGTCTGCCTTATTCTATGAAAAATATTTTACAGCTTATATAAATAAGTACAAAATTAATTTTAAAATTATTTAAAATTCTTTGATTTCAAAAACTTGTTGAATATGTTTTTATTTCAGAATTTGGTAGCATAGCCATTTTATGGAGCGCCCTCTCTGTTTTAAGCACGTTGAACGTTTTTTTATTTTTTATTATGGTGGAGATCGGAGATGAACACCAGCTGATTATCCAGATATCAATCGAAGATATGTAGGGTTTAAGTAAGTCAAAACATGATTGACGGATTGTACTAGATAGATAATATTATTTATTAGATCGTATATTGGCCATACTTTTCAGCGGTCTTTTTCCTTTTTGTCATTCTTTTCTTTAAAATCAATTTAATATATAATATTAAATTTAAAGAGATTGATAACATAATATTAGCTTCAAAATAACATGACAATATTAAGTGTTTTCACGTTTATAAGAATTATGATGTTAAAATTCAAAAGCGAATAATTTGTTTAGTTTACCATTGATTCCGAGTTTTCTATAACTATTCACTGTAAATGCTATATTGAGAGATTTTTTTACCACTTCACTGTCCCGTGAGTCCGTATGAACATTTCGATTGTTTAAATATTGTGTCTATTTTGCTTACAGGGATGTTGAATCACCTTTATGCTATCTATGCTATTTTCATCACAAACTATTAAAATAACGGTATAATACCATACCTCTTTCACACTTTACCGCCAAACATTTCGTAAATATTTCAATAGATCACGTTATATGTCGCAATCATAAATTTGAAGTTTTTGTACATAGAACTTACAACTAGATGTTATGTTAAAAATATTTGTTTATTTCACGCTTTGCTTTATATACAGCAAGGTCAAATTGTAATTTACTCGTCACGATTTATTATGTATAAACAAGTTATGTCTCTAAGAAATATTGTATTTATTTTGCTATAAAACAAAGCTGTGTAAAAAAGTAAATCGTTGGAGCTCTGTTAATTTTACTTTATCTCCCATTTTATTGCAAAGCTCCCAGTATTACTTCGCGACACTAAGTTTTAATATTTTATCTGTCACCGGTTCACTGCTTTTATTGCAAAAGTGTGTAGCGAGTGTGGCTACATACTGTTCTATCATTTTATGGTTAATCTTTTGATGCGTACGTTACATTTTCAATTTGTGAGAATGAATAACGGGCACAAATACTATAAATATCGGTGGTGGTGCCTTGACTGGTAGATATTACCGGGTAAAAATATTAAGGAAAATTATTAAGGAAATAGCTTATCTTACCATTTTTTAAAAGAAAGGAATAAGACCTCTTAGATATTTTTAACCGACTTCAAAAAAGAAGAAGTGAACAATTCCACTGTTTATTTTTTTTGTATCTATTTTATGTTGTTGTTATTTCTATTGTATACCAAAATTTTAATGTTAATCTTTCTCCAAACGATTGCAAAGATTTTATTCTCAATTGAATGTCATTTAAAACAAATAAATTGGTTTTGTTATATTATGACTCCCTCGAATAAAACGGCAACAAACTTCCAAGATTCGTGTTTCCATAATAAAAAGTACGGAAGAGTAAAAATCACGTCTTTAATAATCTTTAAAATTGAAATGATATCACCTCGGTCGACAACTGACAGACCTTTGTATTGCGTTATCAGAGGAATTAGTAAAAGTTATTAAACACCTAAATATGTTATTTCTCCGTGTTGTTGCGGTGTAGGAGACTTTATAACATCCCGTGGGTGTCGTAAGAGGCGACAGAGGTAATTGAAATAGGAGATCGACGGCAGCATCTACCTGGATACAACTTAAATTACTAAAAAACTGCAGACAGCGGTTGCCAACCCGCCTGCCAAGCGTGGATACTATGCCAAATAGTCCTCTTTATCATTCAATCTATGGGGAAGGCCTATGTGTGCAGTTCACACGCGGTTGAAATGATACCTTCAAAAAAGGAGACCGATATAATAGGAAATATTGTATACTGTATTCCATTTCATTCTCTCGTTAGCTAAATCCGGTAGATGTATGTGTTTGTCTCTTTTTATAACTTCTGTCCTATTCTAACGAAGTTGTCACTTCAAGAATATCTTATTTAAAAATGTTTGGATTGCAAGAATATATTATTATTGATGAAATATTTTTAGGCGTAGTCTGACGCTATATTCTACAGGAAATCGCTTAGTGACATTACTAAGTTTAATAAAACAATAACTAACATATTTCATGTACATTTATTATTATTTTTCATCACATGTCCAGTTTATTATACACAAATTTGAATACTACTGCCTAATCTGGGCCGAGCCTGTATCTTAAACACTAACTAGTCTGTTGCAGTGACAAAATTACATGCAGTTGTGCGCTAAATGCAATAATTTTATTGAACTTGCTGTGAAAACTGTAAAATATGTTGAGGTGTCTGTAATCATTAATATTCGTCTTTAAAACAGGAGGTTGATGGGAGTTTTATGTCTTATTAAAGGGTTATAAAATTTTATGTGGTGCTGAAACTTGGCGCGACTTGTTTAATTAAAAACGCCTTGTGAATAATCATGAAGCTTTTAACGCTTTCTCTTAAATATGTTATCCACGCGATAATTTTATTAATATTTGGCACTAACATCTTTTACTAAATTTAATAACGTTCAAAGTTTTTAATGTCATTTGTATTTTGTTTAATAAAGAAGATACGATATTTTATGTTTAATTTTGACTTTGCAAATTTCAACGCTATATTTAGATTTATTTAAGCTTGTTCTTTGCAGCACTCACGGTCACCAAGAAACTGAAGTATTTGACATTATGATTTCGAGGTTAAACTGAGATAGCATTAGATTTTAATAATTAATTTTGATATGATCTATGCCGAATAAGGTCACTGTATCTTAATCATGCAGTGGTATGATTGGTTTTGCTGGTTTTGGATTCAATTTTTATAATAACAGAATCCCAAGGTATGGTATTTTGAATTGGTGTTTTTTTTTTTGGGAGAATTTGTAGTCTGAAACCTGTTGTAATAAAGGGGCCGTGCTGAATGTTCTGATTGCTTGCAGACTTCCAAGACTGCCATGTCTCTTTATATATATTATCTATCTATTGTCTATGTCTCTTTGTTTATATAGTTTTTTCTCCTTTATTTTTTATTTTTTTAATAGGAATACTAGCAGTACTTTTTAGTATTAATAATACCTCTTTAGCCACTCTAACTAAGCATAAAATGCTTGTGCTATGAGTGGTTCACGACACTAGTCGAATAGCAGGTTCGAACTCACGATCATTACATTTGTTGAACTCTGTTATGAGACTTACGATTGAGAGCAGCATTATAATAATTTACAAAATGCTACTATAAATTGTTGCGACGTCACAGTATGAACACTTCATTTGTTTTTTTTTTGTATAAGAGGGGGCAAACGAACATGCGTCTCACCTGATGGTAAGTGACTACCGCCGCCCATGAACAACCGCAAAACCAGGGGAATTGCAGATGCGTTGCCGGCCTTTTAGAAAGGTGTAAGCTCTTTTCTTGAAGGTCCCTAAGTCGTATCGGTCCGGGAAAACCGCCGGTGGTAAACAATTCCAAAGAGTAGTTGTACGAGGAAGAAAGCTCCTAGTACAATGCACAGTAGTGGACCGCCAAGCATCCAGATGGTGAGGATGGTATCGTGAATTTTATAATTATATTATTAACTTATTTACTATCGCTATCACTATAAAAACATCTAATAAAGAAATCTACAGTTGCTTTATTGGGTTTGAGGACTAAGATGACTGACTGATGTGATTATATTGGCTTTCTATATATTCAGACCCAAACAGCGCAATGCAAGTACCTCTATTTGGCAACAGAAATAGATAAAGATGTGATACCTACCAAGATTTATACGTGGTAGAGCCATGCTGCGGCTATATTAGAATTATAGTTGTAGCACAAATGGATCGGCTCGGCCGGGGAAGGATCACGCTCTCACAGAATACCAGCGTAAAATAGCAGCTTAACACCGCTGCGCTTCTTATAGTGATTATAGAGAACCGGAGACCCATTTTACTGGAAAAGAGGCATTCGATCTTAGTCCTCACGGGTGACAACGCATCTGCATTTTGATTTTTTATTGAGCATAGATGTAGATAGATGGGTCACAGCAACCACTTACCATCAGGTGGGCTGTGTATTCGTTTGTCACCCTCGCCTATAAAAAAAAAAGATACTCGCTACTCGCTGGCAGAAAAGGAGCTCTATCACCTTTGTTCACATTATATAAAAACTCTATGTTAGTAATAGTACCTATAAAAACTTTTTATAAGTTAAATGTGTGGATACTTTTGTAAAGAGAAGTTTCAATCGTTAAGAAATAAACACACAAAGAACAAAAACGTATTGTGCTCTATCCGACAATGTTGATATACAACCTCATAAAAAGTTTGATCTCATAAAATTAGCCGTAGCTATAAAGCTATTAAAGATTAAATAATTTAGTTTAAGAAAAAAAAAAAACACTCGTTATACAAATGTCCAACACTCAAAACTATAAGCAGAGTACAATAAGTTGTTGAAGCAGCAAAGCTTGTTCATTAACGTTAAACACCGACTGGCGGCTTGAGCACGTAGGAAAGATTTGCGAACAGCTGTACAATCCGCATAGCGACAGTTGCGAGATTTGCTTCGTGCAGCGTAGAAAGCTTAAGAAGGTTCAGATTTAATTTAGAAAATTGAAAGTAATAATAACATATCAAATAGTCTAAAGTGTGGCATTATTTATTTAATAAAGGTTTATTTGTAAGGGCTGGCTCGCGAATGTTGGTACAGTTTGTTTATTTATTTCCCAAAATTGTATTTTACACAGCTTAAAGAAACATCATGTTCATGTTACTGGTGTAAAACTAGGTACAAATCTATATTACGGATCATCAGGCCACCACCACGCGGTAAAATATTATCTTTATATTATTGAAATGCAAATAGAAAGAATGCAATTGTCTGTAAAACAATTGAAGATCAAGTCTAATAAAATACTGGTGAAAAAGAGGATGGATATATTATGTTACGGCTCGCGAATGTTTGCACAGTTTGTTTATTTAATTTATTTATTTCCCAAAATGTTATTCTACACAGCTTAAAGAAACACCATGTTTATGTTACTGGTGTCAAAACTAGGTACAAATCTATATTATTGATCATCAGGCCACCACCCCACCGTTACATACAATCTTTATATTATTGAAATTCAGATATAAAGAATGCAATTGTTTGCAAAACAATAGAAGATCAAGTCTAATAAAATACTGGTGAAAACAGAATGGGTATCTTATGTTATATATAATATCTTTACATCGTTTTTGTCTTAATCTATATAATGGCCCCTCTTCACATTCGTACATATGCGGCAAATATTGGAACTCACGATTGTGTAGATATTGGTGTATATTCGCCCATATTCGAGTAAAGCCGGCGACATTCCGAGAGTTGTCTGGTTTTGGGTCATTTTTACGTGTTAGAGCCATGCTGAAACTATATTATGGTTTTAGCACGAATGTTTCGGCTATAGCGGGGAAGGACCACGCTATCAAAGAAAACTGCGTAAAACAGCAGCTTAATGCTGCTGCGTTTCGTATGGTGAGTGTTAAGAAGCGGAGACTCTTTTACTTGAAATGAGGCATTCCATCTTATTCCTCAGGGCTGACAACGCATTTACATTTTGATTTTTAATCAAGGATTGTTGTAGATGTCTATAGGCAACAGCATTCACTATCAAGTGAACTGTGTGCTCGTTTGTCACACTTATCCTATAAAAAAAATACATCAAACGCACTGAGTGTGGTTGTGTGCGCATTCACACTGTCGTCGGTCACCCATTCATTTGTGCTAGAAACATTGAGTAAAGAAGATTTTTGTGTCAAAACGCCTCATTCAAATTAATCAACGTTTAAATTCATTGAATTATATCAAAAAAGGACATAATTAAGTCCTTAATTTTTTTATATTAATGATACAAACGAGTATAAAAATTTTAAAACAACAAAAGAAAATAAAGTTTCGTCTGACAGTACTTAATCGTAACACTGAGTTTATTGTCATCATCATCATTCTTAGCGGCAAACGGAAAATTTTAAGCAATCAAAGCCCAACGCTGAATATGAGCCTTTCCAATAGAATGTCTCGTTGGTTGTATTTACCATAGTTACGCTACGCTTTGTGGGCGAGTTGCTGACCGCAGTTTTTATTATTTTGAGTCGTTATCTGGAAGACGGTTTTACCCATCTTCTGCCTAATCTCCCACTGTTCGCCTTTTATGGTAATATATGATACCAACGGGATGATATGTGGTAGTAAATTACCTTACGCTGTGTTAAAAGACAATTCCATTGTTTTATTACAATTATAATATAATAATATTTTTATCGAATTTTTAAAATTTATTTTTGTACGATGTTAATTAAATTTAAGTCCTGACCCACAAATATAGAATTACCTAAAACTTTTCACAACATTCTTACTAAATGAATTGCTGCTTGTTTCTGTATAACATTTATGTTGTTATGAGATTCTAATTTGTTGCAGTATTTATGTAGGTTTTTAGCGATCATGCTTGTGGCACCAACTAATATAGGTATGACTTCAGTAGGTGTTTTCCAAAGCCGAGTTATTTCAGTTCTTAGTGCATGGTATTTACTAAATTTCACTATTTCCTTCGCTTCTATATTGTAATCTAATGGTTATTAATATAATATGCAATAATATGCTGAATAAATATATTTAAAACATAACATTGCTAAAAGTTAAAAATATTGTACACCTGAAATAGGTGGACTATGGAGCACAAATGTACATAAGATATTTTTAATATCTTATTTAACTTTACCTGTAGACATGCAATAGATATTTTTGATTTGATTTGATGTAAATAAATCTCGTGTAAAATTTAGAGATCTAATGATAAAAGCGGTATTTTAATACGACATAAATTCTACCATAATTTTTAATAGGGGTATTTAGTAATTAGAATTTAGGCCGGGTTATGTGTTATCTTCATTAAATATAACGTTGATGTTTTAAGTACTTCTAAATATCAAAGAGAACTCTTTGAAAACGTTCGTTACTGTGTTGTTACATTAAAAATTACCGGATGCCATCTCACAAAGTATCTTTTGATGGTCGTAAAAACATCCCTCAACGACCGTCCGATCCCACTCGCCCTTAGCCCCGCCTACCTTCTGTACTACAGCTTTTATGTCCTGTCCCGAACATCTTAACCCCGATAATAAAATGCGGGTTGTAAATAGATAATAAGAGTGAAATACGTGGTAGACGCCATTAAAGGCGCCATCACTACATTTTAACTGCCGCTATCTAAATGCACTAATCGACCTCGCGTAGTATTTTAATATCTGTTTTATTATTCGAGAAATCAAGAGGCTATTAGTAACGATCACACATTAGATTAAATATTTTGTAAAATTCCAGTAAAACCTTTTTTTAAGGTAACGCTATAGTTTTTTTAACTAACTAAATCCCTCCTTATTATCGGCCCGTAATATACCAACACTAATAATTAATAGAATCTTTGCGAAAATCCATTATAATGAGGTTGTTATAACTTAATTTGCTTAATTTCACGTAAAGAAAGAAAATGATGGGTCCTGCCCAGTTTGAAGGGGAAAATTACGTGTACCGCCTTCACAACCAATCCCAGCACCACCACCCCCAGCACCAACACTCCCAAAACTACCACACTAGGAACGACACACCACTCTCGATAATACGACACATGTATCTCCTCTATACGAGGCATCCTCTGGTAAAGTAGATTCTGCGGCCGCTAAGACTTAAGACTTCCTCATACCAACACTGGTCACAGGTATTTCCCATTGTAAAGTGGATTTGCCATCATCGCCACACCTAGCAAACAGATGGCGATCTCAGTGGATACTCATGTGTTGCACCTTTAAGGTGTCCCGTCTTATCTACATCTGTCATATAGTATAATGTAGTTACAGCCTATATACGTCTCACTGTCGGACTGGTTGGCCACAGATCTTCTTTCATATCTGAGAGTGTTTTATGGCAAATAACTGTCCGTTTTACTGCTTCATTGCGTGTTGGCGGACTTCACATGTATTCGTATTTTTTTTTACAATTTCTCAAACATGCAGGTTTCAATGAACTGTGAATCACAATTCGAATTGAGCCTTCTTGATAGCTTACTATTATATTTACGGCGAACGTTTAGCCCCTGAGCTACCATGTCTCTACATCTATCATATACGAGATGGTATATCGGTGTAAATCGAAGGCCAATATATTTTACAATGAAATGAAATGATGTATTCTTTTAGACCCTCACCACACTCACCAGATGGCTAATGTCATGGTAGTTTTTTTAAGCCGACTTTAAAAAGAGAAGGTACTCAATTCTAAGGTACTAATACAATTATTTCTGTATATCACGTGAATAATGTACTTCTGTATGTATCTTCTTTAAATTGTGAACCGATTTTAAGGACTCTTTTTTATTAAATAATTTCTGTATTTCAGCGATTGTCCCATTAAAAATTTGTGGAAAAATTCCACCCTAACGGTGGATAAATACAAAATGATGTCAACAATTTAACTATTTTAACGACTTAAACTTTTGATTTTTTTATAGAATAAGGGTGACAAATGAGCACACAGTCCACCTGATGGTAAGTGGATGCTGTGGCCCATAGACATCTACAGGTATCCTCAATTAAGAGTCAAAATGCAAATGCGCCGCCACCCCTGAGGACTGAGATGGAATGCCTCGTTTCCAGTAAAAATGGTCTCCGGTTCTCTACACTCACCATACGGAACACAGCAGCATTGAGCTGCTATTTTACGCTGGTATTCTGTGAGAGCGTGATCCTTCCCCGGTCGAGCCGACACATTCATGCTGCAACCATAATATAGCTACAGCATGGCTCTACCACGTTGAAAAGGTTTGAACTAAAAACAATAAAATATTTTTCACATAATAGCATCACAACTCGGGGGTGACAACTCTTATGAGTATGCATTTTGCCTCTGATTCAAGACCAGATGTAGGTGTCTGAGGGTTTTTCATCCACTTACCGTCCCGAGGACTGTGTTATTTTTCTACCGACTTCAAAAAGGAGGAGGTACTCAATTCTACTTTATATTTTTTTTTGTTTTTTTTATGTGTGTTACCTCATAACTTTTTTCTGTGTGAACCGATTTCGATGATGCTTTTTTATTTGAAAGTGTCTTTTATTTGAAAGTCTCATGTGGTCCCATATAAATTTGATCAAGGTATGACCAATAGTTTTTGAGTTGTTCTAAATAATTTATTAGAAATTTTATTTTGAACTTAGAATTTATTAGTAAATATATTTGAACAAAATTTTAAATTTTAAATTATTCATTCTCAATTGTTTAAAAAGACTTTGTTTAAATGGTTGCGATTTGCTTCAAAGATTATTTATTGACTGTATTTATTGAATTGTGTGATATGTTTTACTTCGAATGGTTTATAAACGTCTTAAAATTATCGTAGCCGCTAGACACTTAGCAGAATCATCGCAGATCGACAACCATTAATCCTTTCTAAACAAATGGAATCTATATCATATAAAATTATATTCTGTCTCTAAGATATGAAGACTTTTTTATTTCAATGCGATAAAATTTCGAACTGAACGTTATAAATGTAACCAATCGCTTTCATTATTTTTTATAAAGTAATACAGATAATCTAATTTTCACTCTAGCGTAAAAATGTTCACCTCAGCAGTAAAATTCGCTAGTTCTATCTTGAAATCTTTAGGCTCGTTCGTCTCACGTATTTTAATCCATTAACGAGGTCCTTTTAGCAGCGTAAATGTTGTACGAAATCATCAAATAATGAAGATAAAATAGTATTTCTCTAATTACAATGCGAGCCTCGTACGGGATAATTGAGTTAGTGGCCTGTGCTTCGATCGTTATTATGGCGTATTCGGCTCATACGTAATCGAAATAAATAAAAATATGTGAACATTAAATTGTTTATTTTACTATGCCTTAGTATTGTTAGTCCATTTTAATAAATTCAATGGAAAATTTTGTATTCTTGCCACACAAAATATAAAAAAACCAGCCAAGTGCGAGTCGGACTCGCGCACTGAGGGTTCCGAACAAATCCGTAGGTATATAAGTATAAAATTATTAAAAATATTTTTATTATATAATGTAACTAAAAATTTATGCTTTTCGCAATTTTTCCTTTATCTGTGCTATAATATGTTGCTTCGTACCAAATTTTAAGATTCTGAGTTCACGGGAAGTACCCTGTAGGTTTTGATTCCCTTGCGAATGTCGAAAATTTGCGGCATAAACGACTGTATCTTTTGATTGCGTTGGCTTAGAAGTTTGATTTTTTCACAGCTCCAAGGGACAGTAGAGTTGAGTATTTGATATGAATTTCAGCTTGATACGCGTTCTTGAGAAAAAGGCTCTTGACAGACAGACAGACAGACAGAGAGACAACAAAGTGATGCTATAAGGGTTCCGTTTTTTCCTTTTGAGGTACGGAACCCTAAAAAGGAGAATACTTCGAAAGAGATTCCGGACTCTCAATCATCGGCTGGTCACAGACGATTATTTTATAAATCTGAGAGTCAACACACATTCCCCGCCATAATTATAATAATATAAGAACAGAAGGACTACAGAAAAAAAATTTGGAAATAGCGGAGGAGCCGAGTATTAGGAAATCCCACTAGATGTCTAGTGCATACCGCCTTGTATACAAAAAAGTGAACGCATTAATTAATGAAAATGCTCATGCCATTGGTTAATCGTGGGTGTAAAATTCAGAACAGTTTTAGGTCTTGTATTGTTTAAAGGTGATTTGTAGGAAATTGGTCACACGGATAAAACCTAAACATGATCAAAAATCAAAACAAAACTCGAAACAGTCAAAAAAGATAGGGAAACGGGTGCGACTCTACACCGAATTACTTTACAGTTACATGTATAATCTTAATTATGACTGCGGCCCGAACGGGCAGGCACGGGTGGGGAAGAACCACGTTCTCACGGAATACCAAAGCAGCATAGAACTTTTGCTTTTCATATATTGGGTGTAGGGAATTAACAACCTATTTTACTAGTAACGAGGCATTGCAATTTAATCCTCAGGGGTGTAACAAATCTGCATTTTAATTCTAAATCAGATCATGGGATCAGTGCTCATGTGACACCCTACTTCTATAGAAAAAATGACGAAGCGATTTAGATAGCAAGAAAGAGGCAACTGTTTTTTTTTTGTGATTTTGAGATCGATTGTGGCAGCCCAATTTTCGGAGATTTCGGTTAAGGTTAAGAAATTCTTCCGACATTCACACAAACCGTCGTTAGAGCCACTAAGTTGTTTGTACGTGGTAGAGTCACGTTGTAGCTATTATGCTAGTCATTAATAGTTGTAGCACGAATGGGTCGACTCGCCCGGGTTAAGACCACACGAGTAAAGTGTAGATCCCACGTTCTTACAGAATACCAAGCGTAAAATAGCAGGTTAATGCTGACGAGTTTTGTATGATAAGTGTTGAGAATCGGAGACCCTTTTTACTGGAAATAAGATATTCCATCATAGTCGTCAGGGGTGACAACGCATCTGCATTTTACCATTAGGTGGACTGTGTGTTCGTTTGTCACAAAAAAATTCCTTAAGTTGAGTGAAGAACTTGTACTTTTATTGTTTAGTTCTAAATTTTACAACGATGGAACGTCGAAAATGTGGATCGGAATTGTTTTTTTTTTATATAGGAGAAGGGCAAACGAGCATACGGCTCACCTGATGGTAAGTGACTACCGCCGCCCATGAACAACTGCACAGCAGGGGAATTGCAGGTGCGTTGCCGGCCTTTTAGAAAGGAGTAAGCGAGGACAAGGACAATGGTTTGAAAAACTACAGAAAAAGTTCCGTTCTTAGTCGCTAGTTCTGTTTCGAGAGTCACTGCGAACGGTCTCGGCTCGCATGCTAACTGTACGAATTCCAGCTACCCTCATAAATCTGTTCTTGATAAACACTTTATAGCCAATTGACTGCTTATACATGGCTCCAACTTTTGCCAACATTATGTGTTGGCGCTATTGAGTCTATGTAAGTATATGATACGAGTTATTTTTGTTATTGTAGTCCGGATCAAGAGTTAGATAATTGCGCACATCATAATGTCTCTTCTTTAAATATTTCTGAGCAAATAAACCATCAAAATACCTTTTTGCTTGGTCAGATGGTGTGGGAAATAAAATAAGACATCTAGCTGTAACAAAGATACTATAACCTTTTATCGGTAAGTATAAAATATTTTAATTATGACAAATATTTTTGTAAAGAGCCGTGGTAGCTCAGGTGGTTAGCGCTCGCTGTAAATTTCACAGTACGCAAGCAACCCGGGTTCGATCCCCGCCGGTACCAATGAAATTATTAATTGCTTTTTTTTGTGCTGATTTACCACGTGGTCGGCGGTGAAGGAAAAATCGTGAGGAAACATGCGTATGTGAGAAATAATAAAAACATTTATTTCGAAGACATGAAGTTCGCCAACACGCATTGGGGCAGCGCGGCGCACATTTTCTTGCCCTAAAACCTTCTCAGAAAGTAGAGGAGGCCTTTGCCCGGTAGTGGGGCGTATGTAGGCTGTAAATTTAACTTTAAATATTTTTGTAATATTTTAATTATGCCAAATAAGTGATGGCGGGGCTCAAATCAAACTGTCTGTTTGTTTTTAACTTGCAACCATAATATTTTCCCGCTTGCATACGTCAACATTTTTGCATAGACCAATTACAGTCGCAATATTTTGTTGTCCCCCGGTCCGAACTAGTAAGTCATGTACTTAGAAGAAATTAGCTCATCGGCTCCCAAGTGCCTAATATTGTCTTTAGTTTTTCATAAGATTTGAGTACTATTTACCACATGTATACCCTTTAAAAATGTATTTCCCTACAAATACGGTAATACTGCCTGTTTTCTGAAATGTATTAATAAATATAAAAATAAAAGCGACATTCTCTGTACATGAAAATGAATATGTTAAAGGTATTAACAAAACTGTCTCCATATATTCCCATTATAATAGCATTTCCTAGTTCTGTCGGAAATAAATAAATCTGTACGAGAACAGCGGATGTCAGTGAAATAAACGTGACGTCAATCCTCGTCCATTTGCAGTTGACATCGCCTCGTCGTTAAGACTTAGTTGCATCGAGACACATGAGCTTTACGTTCAGTGAACTAATAGAAATGTTTGTTGTTTACTGGAAAATGGCAAATATTTTGTAAATTTTTAACAAATTATATGATATAACAATGTACTTTGGTTTAGCATACATATGTAATACTGTAGTACAATACATTTCAAGTTGATGTCAACTTCCGAACATTATTTGAAACAATCAACTATGCAGGAGATATTGTGAGTCAGCATCCATGGTTTTTGTAGGTATTTAATAATAAATAAGCTTTATGAAAATTTTCATCATAACTACAACCCTATACCAGTCCACTGCTGATTATAGACCTTCCCCAAGCAATGCCATATAACACGGTCCCAAGCCAACTGCTTGCATTGACTTCCTCCATTCTTTTATTATGATTAGAATTTCAAAATTTTGTTTTCAAATATTTATAATATTTTTTAAATTGTATAATACAACAAGATACTTTGGTGTAGGATACATATATGTAATACTGTAGTACAATACATTTCAACTTGATGTCAAATTCCGCAAAATTATTTGGAACTATCAACTATGCAGGAGATATTGTGAGTCACCATCCGTTTAACGTGAACATTTTAGCAATATGTCATAATTACTCACACATTCATTACTTTAGAATCATCTGATGATCCTACGTGTGACATTCACAATACAGCCTGTCAATAATGGACAACTGCACATAGACCTCCCCCATAGATCGACTCATTGGGGGGATATTTGCTATAATTACCACACCTAACAGGAGAGGCTTGGCAACTGTTTTTTTTTATTTGTTGATGTTATTCAAAAGACGCTACGTTTAAAATCAGAATAATAAACTAAACAATGATTTACTTCGCGACAACAACTTCTACAGTGAAATAATAATTGGCAATTTATAAAGACCGTATTTACGGAGAAGTAAGCCGCTATAGCAAACTCAAAGAAGGGGAGACAAGACAAAAACTTAATGACAAGTGGACAATGATAGAGATTTGAAACGCTTGTCGCCGCCGAGAGATTGTCAGAAAGCGTTACAAAGGGTAACATCCAATAAATGTTTTGTTTAAGTATATAAAATGGTGAAAATTATTTCATTTTGCCTGGTGCAATGTTTCTTTTAATTTTCGTAAACATTATTGTTCTAAGCATAAGTCATCGAAAAACAACACTTTTTGGCAACACCCAGGAAAGCCAGGTATAGGTTAATACTAAGTAGCCTAATTGCTAAGTATCGAGTCCAGGGTGCAATTTCTAGGTGAAGTCAACTGAAACTGATTACGGCAATTCCTCCATACTATGCGAGAACCTAATACCCAGCAGTGAAATGTTTATGGACTAGTACACTACTGAGAACGTCAGAGTACTCGTACTGCCAAGCGCAATGTTTAGCGTCCTATCACTAGGCAACGGAACGTACTGATGAAACATACGAAATGCGATGGATGCTTATGGTACAGGACTTTGATTTTTGACAATCAATGGCAGATCTGATCAATATATGTACTGTGTTGCCGTGTGGTAGCCTCTTAAGGTAATATATCACCGTATTTAATGCCATAGGCGTCGGAATAGGTTATTACGCGAAATGTTAGAAAAATCTTATGGCTTCTGATTGCAATCTGCAGTATAACCATTTTATATACAATAGACCGGTGACGTGCACCAACGTCAAAGGTGCGAGACGTCTGGTGCTGCGATCAATCCACCTGATAAACGTGACGATTATGGCATATATGTGGGCATACAATGAGGACTAATAATTTTCTGCTCACCTGGTAAAGTTTTTGGCTACACAGTGTAATTTAATTGAGAAGTTGTTTTTTAATAAAAGTTTATTGGTTTCTAGAGTATTAAATTAATACACAAAACTGTGCGTCAGTGGTTTGCTCTTTAGTTTTTTTTTTGCACTTTTTAATTTTTTTTTAATTTTCTATTTTATGAATATCTGTGGTTTGGTTTATTTATTTTATTCTTATTAATATAAAATACTCGTATAGCCAATTTTGCAAAAAGAAACTTCCCCGCTATGAAATCTGTCAAATATTATATCTCACTCTCTAGTGGCGCCGCACTGGTGGCAGAAAAAGTCATGGATGCCCTCATTATCATATACATTGTGACAGCGCCGTATATAAAGTAAAACGTCTATTTGTTTTGGAACGCCATCTTATATACTATAGGCACAGGCAGCGAACCATTAACATCGGCATATTGTGCTCTCCATTTTATAAAAATCTATTTGCTCGGCAATCTAAGAAGCGGCTCTCGTCTAAATCAAATCAGACAATCAAGTGGAAAAATCCATGTCCGTTGAACAAACAATCAACTCGAGTTACGCGGTCGGGAGTGACGCGGGACGGTCCTCACCTCGCCTCCCACTTATTTGATCTACTCTCCACTCTCGCTGAAGAACTCTCCTGGGAATCTGCTATTTGTTTTAAAGCTTTATTACTAAGTAATGTGTACATAGGTCAACCCTCTAAAAATTTCCCAACTCTCATGTTGACCAATATCACTAATGTATTCATGGTTAGAAACGTACCGAATATTCGAATTCAGTTTATTTTGATTTGATTGACTAACGAAGTCAGACTAATGAAATCTTTAGTTTTATTTGTAGTGTTTTAATTGAATTTTTCGTAAACGATTTCATAAACTTCGTTCGTTACGTAAACATTCTATACAACACTAAATTCTATTAACCAATACGTAAAATAATATAAAAATGTTTGTATTTAAATTAATTTCATATTGGTTTTCTATAAGAATATTCTAAAATCATATATCCAACTCCTCATTAAAGCTTCCTTACTACAGTAAAGGCCCACGTTCAGGAGAGGCATTTTTCTTTAACTACTTGTTCTGTAGTTAGCTTACCGTAAACAGATACACAGACCCAGCTTTTTGAGCTACGAGTGACTCTTACCATTCTTTCCGAGTTTTGATGAGCGGGAGATATTTTAACTCACTATATACCATAACCCGTGAGAGCCGTTGTAGCTCAGGAGCTAAGTGCTCGCTGTAAATTTCAGTAGGCGAACAACCCGGGTTCGATCCCCGCCAGCACCAAATTGTTAAGCATTTTTACGTGCTAACTGTTGATTTACCACGCGCCCGGCGGTGAAGGAAAAACATCATGAGGAAACCTGCATTTCTGGGAAATAAGAAAAAAATATTTCGAAGACATGTGAAGTTCGCTACCACGCATTGGGGCAGCGCAACGCACTTCTAAGAAATGAGAGGAGATCTACAGTGGGACGTATGTATGCTGTAATTTTTAACTTTTATACCATAACCCCCTTCAATCTTTTACTTAATGCTACACAGAAATTAAGGTGTGGACAAGGTATGACAATAGCCTTGATCAATTTACGCCAACAAAATGTGGTGGCTGACGGCGCAGAAGAAAACTTTGATTCTGATGTTTTAAAATTTTAAATAGGACCACGAAATCTGAATAGTGAAGACTTAGTTAATTTATAGCGAAGGAGGGAGATGTACTTTTTCATCCAGAAATGAGAATATGAACTTAAACGTTAAGTTAGAAAGATCACATATAAAGTCAACTTTGCCACTTCTTCAATTCTATGTTTGAAAGTGGTTGAGTGAAACTAAACCTTCAAAGTCTTCGCCAGAGCCTACTTTCAAAGTAAAAGACTATCTGCTTCAGTGTGATTTCCGTTCGATCAGAGTTTTTGAAGCAGATTGTTAGGCTCTACGTACCGCTGTACAAATGCGACACATTACATTACACATACAATAATGTGTAATTTAATGAGCCGGTAGTAGCCGGTGGTAGCGTAGAAGCTAAGCGCTCGCTGTAAATTTTACAACACGTGTTCGATCCCCGTCGGTACAAATTAAATCATTAATTGCAATTTTCAGTGCTGATTTACCACGTGCTAGGTAGTCAAGGCAAATATCGTGAAAAAACCTGCTTCTCTAAGATATTAAAAATAATTCTGAAGACACTTGTTGGCTACACGCATTGGGACAGCGCGGCGGACATTGCTTGCCTTAAATCCTTTTTCAGAAATGAGATGAGACTTACGCCCAGTATTGGGAGGTACATATGGAATATAACTTACCTTTTTTCATGTAATTTAAGAAATAAAATGTATGATAAATGTACTTTATTTAAGATACGACCTCTTTGTGGAATCGATTACCATCAGCGATTTTTCCGGACCGATACGACTTAGGGACCTTCAAGAAAAGAGCGTACTCCTTTTTAAAAGGCCGGCAACGCATCTGCGATTCCCCTGGTGTTGTAGTTGTTCATGGGCGGCGGTAGTCACTAGTCACTTACCATCAGGTGAGCCGCATGCTCGTTTGTCCGCTCTCCTATAAAAAAAAAATATCCTTATAAAATTAAGCACTACGTTATTTGAAATCAGATTTATACATTAATGTATAATTATCTGATATTTAAATGCTGTAGTAAATAGAAAAAGTTGTACAGAGGCGCGCTTTAGTCGTTGTAATTTATTCATCAGAACAAATACAAAAACTTGTACGTCTGAACCACTAGGGGGAACCTATCCCCGGACAAAAAGGTGTCAATTTTTGAAAGATTGCACCGCGTCATGAATATTATATGAACGAATCGAGTTAAGGGTATTTTGTGATAATGTTCGACGGCGGTCGTTTGGATGCTGTCAGCCTATGTCATTTCACATGGATTGGCCCTTTGTTAAAAGTAACACGTACGGTGTCAACGCGGGGCACAGATCCTATCGCGCGGAAAATTTGCCACGAGAAAATATACAATGTTTTTTTTTTTAATTCTAAGAGTACGTTTTTATATCATACAAAGTAAATTATTCCATTAATGCTTTTGTCATAAATAAAATAGCATAGTATTTCGTTTATTTTAAAAATTAAATAACTATTTCATAAAATTAGCACGTTATTAATTTAATTTTTAAAATCCTAAAAACTGTTTAAGTTTTAGACTTAAAATTGCAATTACGTATTTCGATAACAGTTTTATTAATCATGGGTTCAGTAAATACAAGTCTGGGCTACGAGTTAATTTTAGATACAACTTATAATTAGCATTGAAATTTTACTTTTAAATAAAACTATCTGCTGCACCGTAAAGGTGGTATACATATATTAATTTCTGAAGGACAAACATTCAGACCCGCAACAATTATTTGTAGACCATACAAATACTTGTTCCGTGCGGGATTCGAACCTACGGCCCTAAGCGCCGCACAACTCATTGCTAAGTCACTGAGTCAAGGACCCGTTACTTTTACTATTATAAATCAGTGCTTGACATTAGTCAATTCAAAATCAAATGAGATTAGTTCCACCTGATGGTAAGTGGTGATAACCAGCCAAAGATGGTAAAGCGCACTGACTTAGCTTAACAATAACCTATTTACTGTTGCCTTGAAGAGCACAGAAAGAACACATCCACATTAATTTTTTTAATATTATTAGGGAGACAAACGAGCATACAGTCCAACTGATGGTAAGTGGATGGTGTGGCCCATAAACATCTGCCTTTTATACTAGATTAAGAATCAAAATACAGATGCGTTGTCACCCCTGAGGACTAAGATGGAATGCCTCTTTTCCAGTAAAAAGTTTCTCCGGTTCTCTACACTCATCATACAAAACACAACAGCATTATGCTGCTATTTTACGCTGGTATTCTGTAGAGCGTGGTCGTTCCCCGGTCGAGCCGACCCATTCGTGCTACAACTATAACAGTAATATAGCAGCAGCATGACTCTACCAGGTATAAGTCGTATAGAAAGACAGATGCAGGCAAATCAATTATTCCGTTTTTATAGTTAACATCAGAATACATTTTAAAATGCAGCAGGGCTTCTGGCCCAGGGCACAGGTCAACGTGGTCATATCTTTTTAATACGTGTATGTTAACAAAAAGTTTATATAAGGATTAAGATTTGTTCTTATATGCTAAGACACGTATTTGTTCTTTTATTTACAGCATTATCCTGTTAAAATACGATGTTCCGATATTTATTAACGATCTTCCAACAAGTTATAACAAGTGCCGTAAATAATAGATTATTTCGCCTACTAAATGTTCGATAAGATGACTGTTTTCCAAACGGAAATCGTAAAATAAGTTTTTCTGCGTCGCCACCGACGATGCGGAGTGCGGCAGTCTGCATCGACAAACTTTGATAAAATACTACACGTATAAGATATTATTTGTGCAGAGAAAAATTTTATACGTATTATAAATGTATTTTTCTGAATGTGAATTGTATCACAATTTTTTGTATAAAGAAATGGTTAGAGTAAAAGTGGCATCTTTTCTAGGTTCCTATAAAACTGGTTTATTATGAGGAGAACAGTAAAAATAGTGGCGGTTCTGGAAAATTCGAATTACTGTGGGAAACGCCCATTACCAGTAATTAACTCTACGTGCTACATAGGTCACTCAATAAGTTTTCAGATGCTCGTAATTTAAAAACGGAACGCACCCGTGTTATATGTTTCTAAAAAGCAAATTTATTTAAAAATAGAACTCTAAAAGCCAATTGCTCAATATTAAAAAAAAAACAAAGTTCTATTAATTTTCCTGCAATTCTTCCCGCGCTTTTCATTTAAAACGATGGATCTTAACCGTGAATATAATAAGTATATTATAATTTTAAATTTGGTTTAACTTTAACCGAATAATTAAGTTTACAGCGATTACAATCAGCATAAGGGGACTCAGCTCCATCGCGCGCAATTTTTTTAGGTGGTTTGTTGAATTCAAAAGGGGTAAAATTGATCTTAAAGATGACCAAAGAACCGGGGCTCCGCAAACAGCAGTAATGGCAGAAAATGTATGCACTACTGAAAATTTGTTGCGAGAAGACCAACGTATCACATATAAGGATATCGAAAAGATTGTAGGCATTAGTTCAGGGAGCATTTATACCATCCTACATCAAAATCTTGGAGTGAGGAAGCTTTGTTGTCGATGGATCCCTCGTTTGATCTCCGAAAGCGAAAAACAGACTCGTGTGTATTGGTGCCATGAAATCCGTCTACGTTTTGAAAACGGGGCATCTAGGCGTGTTTCAGAAATCGTAACTGGTGACGAGACATAGATCTATCAATATGATCCGGAAAATAAAAGGCAAGCATCGGTATGGGTCTACTCAGAAGGTCAGTTACCGACAAAACTGCAAAGACCTCGCTACGTCGGCAAAAAAATGGCGGCTAGTTTTTTTTCGTGGAGCGGACATTTGTCGACGTCAATGCTGGAAAATTGTAGATCAGTCAACTCTGAATGCTATACTACAGTTGCATTACCCAAAGCTTTTCAAGCTGTGCGGGAGAGAAGACCAAAGACCGGGCTTCGGGAATCATGCTGCATCACGATAACGCCTCTTCACATACCTCCCTTAGAACAAAACCATTTATTGAGGAATCTGGTGTTGAAACTCTAAGTCACCCACTCCACAGCCCTGACTTAGCTCCTTGTGATTTCTTTTTGTTCCCAAGAGTCAAAGAAAAAATAAAAGGCAAGTTTTTTTCAAGCGCTGCAGAAGCCGTGGATGCCTACGAAGAAGCGATTTCCGACGTGTCAGATCAAGACTGGCAAAAGTGTTTTTAGAGTTGATTTAGGCGAATGGAACTTGGTATAGAGCATGATGGAGAATATTTTGAAAAGATCTAAAATAAATATTAATAATATCTAGAATACTTTTTGTATATCTTAAAACTTATTGAGTGTCCTACGTAATAAAGGAAGTCCACTAGTGAACATAGGATTCCTCAATAGATCGCACCATAGGGCTTAATTTTCCATAGTTGCCACGCTTACGGAGTAGTGGATATTCTTACAACGTCAAAGATACTAACCCTACTAATATTATAAACGTTAAAGTTTGTGAGGATGTATGGATGTTTGTTACTCTTTCACGCAAAAACTACGGAATGAATTTCAATGAAACTTAACAATAGTATAACTCATACATCAGAATAACACATAAGCTAATAATTTAAAATAATTATTGGGTATATTGGTCGTAATAACGATAAATATTAAGTAAGTCTAAAAAAAAGCTGTCATCTACGTGCTATTTTGTCGAGAACACGCATCACGCAAAAATCTGTGAACCGATTTGGATGGGACTTTCACTGGCAGATAGCTGATGTTATAAGAAGTAATTTAGGCTACTTTTATCTTACTTTTATCTTACACGGTGGAGCACACCGTGGAGGTGTGCCCTGCCTGGGCGGAGCACCGCCGTGTCCTCGTAGCGGCGATAGGCGGCGGCGACCTCTCGCGTCCGGCCCTGGTCGAAGCCATGGTCCGGAGCGAGACGGAATGGGTTGCCGTCACCACCTTCTGCGAAGCAGTGATGCTAGCGAAGGAGGTGGCGGAGCGGGAGAAGGAGAGAGCAGCAGCTTTCCTTCCCGGCCGCCGCGGGAGACGCCCCGGGCGTCGGGGGCTACGTCGTGGCCCCCGGCCACCGTAGGCGCGGGCCTGTGGACGGCGAGCAATGGGTAGCTCGCCGTCCGTCCGTCTAACGACGACAGGCCGTGTCGACGGCGCGTTTTGTTCCACGCGCGCCTCAAAGAGCTGTCAGCAGCGTGAAGGGGCCCGCAAGGGCCGACGCCTGCCGGGGCTGCAGGCTGTTCGAAAGAGATACCGCGGCTCCGGAACGTAAGGGCACTGAAGGAACACGGATGGTTTTTAGTCAGTAAAAGTCTGACACTCCCTTCCGCTCCACCCAGAGCGAAAGGCGTCATTTGATGATTTTCCATCCGCAAAAAAAAAAAAGGCTACTTTTATCTTAGGGTTCCGAGCAAAAAAATTCCTCGCAGCGAAGCCGCGGGGAACAGCTAGTATCACAATAAAACAAAGAACTTAATTAGTTGTAGTTGCCGAAACCGACAATTAAATTCAAGAATGATGGCAGTCCGGATCGCGTAATAACCTTCTATATTTTTTAAACACTTTCTGGTGTCAAAATGTCTTAAGTCTTATGTATATACTCGTATATATATTGTAGACAACGCTATTATTCGTTTTATTAAAACTTTTTATGAGGTTTGTAATCATTGCTGTTATTACCGAAACCAATAACTATCAGCTTATTTTCGATCCCAGAGGAGATAGTTCGTTCATATCTGGTAGAAGAAACTGTCTTACACTACTAAACCGAGTTTTAAATTAGAGGACTCGAAAGGCAATGCTCTCAATTAATAAAATAATATTTGAATTTATTAATATTTGTAAATAATGTTTGTTTTCTTTTCCTCAGTAATGAACAGGTATGGTTATACTTTTACCAGTGACCAGTAATAAGAAAATTGTCTTTTATAATATTTTGTATAAAAACCTTATTTACAAAATAGAGCCGCATAGGCTAACAGCATTAACATCACAGAATCTAGCTGATGCGTCACGTTGTAAAATTTTGACTACAGTTTAAGTCAGTGGACATTAAAAAATGACAGTATCTCAAATTCATTCCATCGTTTTCAGTAATACTTTACCTGCCTAGACACTTAATACTCAAATTCGTATCACATGCTATATACATTATTATCTTAAACTGATCTTTTAGCTTATGTTTATTTACAATTATAACATATGATCTCTATTTTATTACTGTTAACATCTTTTGTATTCTTTATTATATGTATAATATATTTTAATTGTTGTATATGTTCGGTTATGAATTAATACGATTTATATTCTCTTCACCACATAGCTCTACCATTCGGTGCTTATTTTGTGGACTAGACTAAATAAGAGGTCCTGAAATTATCCCTACTATTTCTCGCCGAGTTGTAGTATTATATTGTTGTATAATCTTTCAAACTAAGAGTGACTTGTCACAATTGGAACAACTGTTGTAATTTAAGCAGTCATTGAGTAAATCATCCCTCGTTTTCATCTAACACAAACCAGCACAAATTAGAACAACTATATGCGAATCGGGTTTCGAAAGTCGATTCATTTCCGATATATTTTTAAGAAGCTATCACACGCAGCCTGATGTTATAAAACGAAAACCAATTTCGATTTGACTTCAGCGCCCTACACCGTTTCCGAACAAATAATTTTCATGTCAAACACAATATTGGGCGGCTACAATGACGTTCAAGTGAAATGAGACTTCATTTTTAACTTTACCTTGCCACATATATATTATAAATTTTTAGATACATTTTAAATTTTATTAAAAGACGTTCTACGCCTGCTTATCTATACAAACAGATATAATAACGTCTATAAAATAAAATGATCAAACTGAAGGCTTATTTAATGGCAGTTTTTCAAGAGATCTAGAACTTGTTAACACGGTGAACAGATTAAAACGGGTTTAAAGACGAACGTTTTTATGTTTCGTGATCTATTTTAATAAGGATGACAAGGAACACTACCCACCCATTTCGCAACGTTCCCTGCAGTCCACATCAATGATGATGAAATATGGAAGTATATATTCGTTATTACCCTTGAAAATTTAAATAAATTAATATCACAAAATTTTTATAAACTCTGCGACATGAAACACGAAAGATTTTTAGGCAGCGAATTTCAACTGGATATTGTATCAATTACTTTACTTTTTATATGCAAGTATACAATATTGTTATATGTGTATGTTAATGTTGTTTTAACATTCATATATCATTAAAATATTATTAAGTGGCGAAGCTTGCGAAGTCACTTATTGATTTCACGATGTCTGTCCGTCTGTCCGTCTGTCCGTCTGTCCCACGATTATCTCGAGAACGGTTTCGAATTTTCAAATTCTGTTTTCAGCAATCGATTACTGATCACCCAGGCATCTCAACCTCCTATTTTGAAACTGATTGCTCAACGGCAACCGTTAGAAACCGCTACAAAGCTGATTGCTTCGCCACTTTGCTATGCTGTTAGCTTGCTAGGTCTATTATTTTCATCAAACACATTCAAGCAGTCAATAAACTCCTTTCATAGTTGAAAACAACTAGGGAACTGTACACAGTGTACATTATATTTATGTAATTATATTTTTTAGCCAATTCATACGATAACTCCGTAAGGTAGTCACCGTAGTAAAGATATTTATAATAGTAGGATAGTGACATAACATAAAATATATTATGTGGTAGAGTCACGCTACTGCTATATTGTGGTTGCAGTGTTAACTGCCTCGTTGCTCTTGTAGTCGTAAACGCGGCTGCTGATCATGAGATCCCTGGTTCAAATACCGGGTCGGGACAAAATTTTTCTGTCAAGATATTCACGATTCACGAAGCTTCGGTGCCACGTAGGCACGGCGGTGAAACACGTAAAGTTGTTAGTCCTGCACCTGATCTTTCTCTGGTCGTGTCGGATAACCGTCTCGTTGGACAATGAGAGTGAGGGAATAGAGTGCACTTGTGCACTATAAGCCTGTCCTGCGCACATGGCTAGTCTCCATTGAGATAAACCGCCCTGACTGTAATTCGTTGTGGAGGACATTATTTATATTATGGTTGTAGCACGAATGGGTCGACACGACCAAGAAACGGCCAAGGTCCATGGTATACCAACGTGAAATAGCAGTTTAATGCTGCGGGACCCTATTACTAAGCCTCCGCTGTCCTTCAGTCCGCCCGTCCGTCCGTCCGTCTGTCTGTCAGCAGGCTGTATCTCATGATCCGTAATAGGTAAATATAGTTGAAATTTTCACAGAATGTGTGTTTCTGTTGCCGCTATAACAAAAAATATATTAAAAATGAAAAGGGGCTCTCCTACTATAAACTTGTATTACGATGGTACGAAACCCTTTATGCGCGAGTCCGACTCGCACTTGGCCAGTTATTTACAATCGTTATGGGACACTATTTATGCCCAAGAGTCCGTCTGTGTGGGTACCACCTTCTCACCTATTTCTGTCACCAAGCAGTAGTACTTGTACTTTATTCCTATCTGAAGAGTAGAGAAAGCTAGTGTAATCACAGGCTATGAGGCATTCCATCTTACTTAAAGGTTACAACGCCTATGTAGTCTCCTTTGTTTGAAGCTTATTTATTTGTTTAAAACTTCACGTACAGTCGTGCTTCGTGCGCTACCAATGGGGTGGTGCAGGCTTAGAATGAAATATGTGTAAGATAAAAACTTTAATTTACGAATATAATTTGTTTGAAGTTGCATCTGACCATGGGCTGCAATAGCCATTTAACATCAGATGAACTGTGAGATCGTTAGTCACCATACATTAAAAAGAAATATAGCATTTATATATAATAATCTAATAGCTATCCGCCTCGGCTTCACACGGGTGATATCTGGATCTCGACGACAGCGCCACCTACCGGATCTAACTGTGAATCTAAACCATATATATTGATTCAATCAAAAACACAAAAAAATATCAAAATCGGTCAAGCTATTTTCGAGTTTTAGCGAGACTAACGGACGTCAACTGATATTTATATATAGAGATTAAGTATACAGACAGAATAACAAGATAGAAGTACACTCTTGGTAGTGCATTGAAGAATCATTAGTGTATAATAAGCTAAACATTGCATATTCAAATCCGTCAAAATACTCTTAACACATTGACTAACCCCAAACGAATTCTCTTTCATGTTGTTAAAGCAACAAAATGAAACGGGAAATCGTATTACTCTGCGCCGCGCCCACTTGAAATTCATTAAAACCTGTTCTTAGTCAAATGTAATAATTTATTTAAGCAACAAAAATCCCCAAAAGTAATATCCATTGAAGCGTATTTTAACGTTGAAACGAAGATGTAAAACGAGGCACTGGGTACGTATTAGCGTATAAATAATTCAGCGTATCTTTTGCCGCATTATGTCATTTACGGTGTTACCTTTTAGACGGTATTTACACAAAAGAAGAGAGAATCAAAAATGATAATTATATGCAAATCTCAGAACCGTTTTATCTATTCTTCTATATTTTTTTAGAATAAGGGTCACAAACGAGCACAAAATCTTCCTGGTGGTAAATGGAAGCTGTAAACATAATATCTATCCTCGATTAAGAATAAAAAAATAGATGCGTTTTTATCCCTGTGGTTTATGATAAAATGCCTCGTTACTAGTAATGAGGGCCTCGGGTTCTCTACACTACGAAACACAGCAGCAATTTTTACGTTGTAGAGTCATGCTGCAGCTATATTAGTAGTAGTACGAGTAGTAGTTGTAGTAAGAACTGTACGAATGGATCGGCTCGACCGGGGAAACATCAAGTTCTCGCAGAATATCAGCGTAAAAAGGCAGCTTGACATTGCTGTGTTTCGTATGGTGATTGTAGAGCACCGGAGACCCATTTTACTGGAAAAGAGACATTCGATCTTAGTCCTCACAGGTGACGATGCATCTGCATTTTGATTCTTTATCATATTATGTCTATGGGTCACAGCATCCACTTACCGTCAGGTGGACTGTGTGCTCGTTTGTCAGCGTATCCTATAATAAAAAGCATTATGTTGCTATTTTACACAGGTATTCTATGAGAGCAAAGTCGTAGCTGTAGCAGTATGTTTATTATTTCGAGTTGTTATCACGAAGACGCTGCTCCCTATCTTCTATTTCGGTTCTTACGACACCCACGGGATGATATCGCGAAGTGGATTGTCTTACACCGTCACCATAAGGCGATAATACGGATAATATCTATACAAATAAATAAAATTGAAGTGTCTGTTTGTAATGTTAAAATAACAGCTTTTTACTAAATGCATATGAAAGTATATAAAGTACTAATAACAAAAACACAATTTTTTAAATTTATGTCTGTCTGTCGGTCTGTCGGTCTGTCTGTCTGTCGGTCTGTCTGTCTGTCGGTCTGTTTGTTCCGGCTAATCTCCGAAACGACTAGACCGATTTTGACGGGACATTCACTGGCATATAGTTGAATATATAAAGAGTAACTTAGGCTACTTTTGTTTTACAAAAAGAATTAGGGTTCCGCGCGAAAAATTTAAAACCCATGAAATCCAAGTTTCACGCGGGCGAAGTCGCGGGGAACAGCTAGTTTTATAATAAAAAATATAATAAGAATTTTATTTATTTACAATGCTATTATAATTATAACAGTATATTGTTTTGTGGTAATAGTGTATCATTTGCGTGGTAACCTCCTCAGGTTTTGTGTAATAAATAACCTGATTATTTATTCCTTCATCGATTTCACTACTGCTTATTAAAAGTCCATTGATAATCATAGGCCTCCCAATAAATTGACTAATAGGTAAATGCTTGACAGGCAGGTTTGCAACCGAAGTATTTTAATATATTCCGTTGTTGTCAGGAAGATGCTGCTGCCCATCTCCTGTATAAATTTCGCCCCGCCGCTTCTTACGAACCCCAGGGGATTATATGGTAGTATATGAGGTATTTGATTATTCGACACACTATATCTAAGCACTGACTTCCGTTTTACTTTTTATTTAAAGTTTAATTAACTTTCAAGAATCCTTAGATAATTTCAAGTAGTTTTTTATGCAATAATATGTTATTATTGTCTCAATAATTCTTTAAAACCAATCAGAGCCATAATTCATAGCACAGCCCAGATCCGGAAAAATATTTGGGCCATACAAACAGTTGTTCCTTACGGGATTTGAGCTCGCTACAAAACGCTTAGTCAATGGACTAAGATTTTTCTAATTGTATTACTAACGTCATATCATGTATGCCATCTTTCTTGATATTTGGGAGTAATCCCAGTAGTCTTACTAGTAACTTACTAGTAAGACTACTGGGAATACGCCGATATTTCACTTTGTCGTCTTTTACGCCACCCAATTGGGTTATTGACTATCTGAAACCTTGTATACAACTAGACAGATTTTACATTTAAATTGTATGCAAGTTTAAAGTCTATGGTTATGTATAGTGGTCCGCGTACGACGTACTTCATTCAACATTTGTTAATTCTAGGCAAGAGGTGCCGAGCTTATAGCCTATATTCTAGTTTATATTCACGTTAGCAACAAAGAAACTCCGACCGTAACTCTTTCCATTACTCGCCGAGTGTCTTTCAGCTTGTGGAGTAACCATATCCTCAAAGTACACGTTCCGGCGCAATAGGTAAGTACAAGCAGGACACACTTATTGAAGACGTTTGTTTTCAGATTTTATGATGCAGGCGATAAGACTTTACACTTATTAAAGTTTATAGTGTCTTTGAATGCAGTTTTTGGAACGACGTTCCTTAACGGACGGTACGGGTTTGGCGGATGGGAGCTAGGCGACAAAAAGTATAAGATTTTTTCATCACTACCCCTTCTACGTAGAGTAGACCGCCTTGGCGGCGAGATAAGAAAGTGAGATGGAATAATATCCATCTCCCTCGCACTTTTCCTTATCTTGATATGAAAGAAGTATTATTTTATTTCAAATGACGCTTCATTTTAATCGACGCTAGTAATTCATTTATTTGTATTTGTTAATCAATAATATAATACCTACGTTTATCAATAATAATATACTACGCAAGGAACTTCGTTCCAACCGAGTGTTCCACGACACTCACGCGTTATTTATTTAATGTATGTAATGTATGTAATGTTTGCGGATGTAAAAAGTACTTTGAGCAAACTTCTCTGATTCTCAAAGCTTACTATTCTTACTTCATACTTACCTAACTCAATGATATATTATAATTTATAGAAAACTATATGGTTACAGTAACAAGCAAAGTAATACGTGGACTATTATTTTGTTGGTGGTAATGGTCTACTGCAACCCATGGATACCCGACACTAAATTAAAAGAAAGAAGACTACGGATGAGTTGCCACCCATTATGTCTAAACATATAATCAGCGTTAAATTCAAGTTAAAGCCAAATTAATTAAAACTAAAGCAATCAATTTCACAATTATAGTGTAAACAACATAGTTGTTGCTTAATTTCATGCGTAGTGCATGAAATTACGCAACAACTATGTTGTTTGTGTTACTTTACCACAGCCCAGACGTGTTTGTTAATGGCCGCTTAACCAAATATTTACGTATCTAATACTGTGTGAACTATTCTCATATTATGTTTGCACATCAATCATTGATTGCATGTATGTATCGGAAAATCAAGGAATGATTGCGTATGAATTAATTTCAGGTCTTTCAATCACTTGAATATCATTTACTAGGGTTCTACTACGTTCAAAATTCTTTAGAAATATCCCTATAAAAATATCTAAATGCAGACGCGTAATCACCCTGCGGACTTATATGGAATACTTCGTTTCCAGTAAAAAGGTTTTTACTCGAAACGAAGTACTAAGTTTTACGATTCTCTATACTCACCACACGAAACAAAACAGCATTATGATCCTTTCCCGGTCGAGCCGACCCGTTAATTTTTGTTATATTATACATATAATTAGTATAATTAATTTATATTAAGGTTTCTAGATGTAACAGTAAGATATTAATCTATAATATAGTATAATTTTCCCATCCTGCATAATATGTGCTCTGGTTAAAAATATTCCATGAATTTATATTCAACTGATTCCGACCAATAATTTCATAGCTAAAATCCAGTATAAACCAGTGCTTATTATTTTCTTTTATATTGATCTTAACTTCGTCTAAAACAACAAACTAAAAATTCAAATCTTCACGATCATGTATTCGAGAGGCACGCGTTCTTCGTTAGGCCCGGACCGCCCTTTACCTGCGCTGCATATGTTACAACACTACCTACATAGAAAATCTTGTTTTTACAGTTTTTCACAAAACTAAATCTCATTTGTTTTGTTTATTTGCTGCCATTTGTCGTACGAGCACAGAAAATCAAATTTCCTTTGATTTAGTGTTGAAACGAATTCTTATAGAAAACAAAAGAAAGGCTTTTCTTTACCTTGAAAATACTTTTACTTATAAAGGAATATCCTAACTTTATTGTGTGAAGAATTTTTTTCTTTTTTCTTTTTTAAAAAACGTTACCCCCACACTAGGATTTTTTCCTGTGTAGTGGAGGCAGTTTACAAACATAAATTGCACAAGGACAAACATCCAGACCCGGAACAATTATTTGTAGGCCATACAAATACTTGTCCCGTGCGGGATTCGAACCCGCGGCCCCCAGCGCAACAACTGATTGCTAAGCCAGTGCGCCACGGAGCCGTCTTCGTCATATTCCCAACGCTCGGCAGGCGTAGACACAGATTGGCGATCGCAGTATAGCGAAGTTAGCCCAGATGAATTTCTAGGATCGTTATAGCTATAGAAAACTATTATTTATTCAATTTTATATTTTTCTTTTGGTGGCTAACGCCGTAAATGTCCCATACGCCTCCGTTCGTTGGTCTCCGTCGCTACTATTGTCTCACTCTAATTGTATATTGCTGATTTCTAATTGAGCCGCGTATTTCAAGTTTATACTATACATTTTTCCTATTCCAATATATATCATTTTACCATTTTTTAAAAGGTGGCAGTACATACGAGTACTATCTACTGCCACTTTTTTGAATAGAATAGCTGTTTATTGCCTTGAGAGTTTTATTGGTTTGAAGGCCAGTGGTAATCAAACAAAAGAGTGACTTTCAATAAGTATTATTTATAATCTATATTGAATAAAAAAGTTTCTGTTTCTGTTTCTGTTTCTGTTTCTGTTTAATTTGAGAAAAAACAAGATTTTGGTTTTCGGTTCTAGACGTGTTGCGGTCGGTAAGTCGTATCGGTCCAGAAAACCGTTGGCAACAGTAAATTTCACAATGTGTTCGTGTGTGGCAGTAATAATAAAAAACTGCGGTTGCCAAACAGTCTGCCAAGCGTGACATCTATACCACATACCTCTCCTATGAGAGAGGCCTCTGTTTAGCAGTGGGATTTTGATGGGTTGTAATGAATGAATGAATGATAACTAGAAATTATAATTAAGCAATTATAATTAAGAAGTAATATAATATTAAACTAAAGTTTTGCCTGGTACAGCCGTGATATCAAAGGGGCTAAGCGCTCACTGTAAATTTCACAGTACACGAGCTCCCACAGTTCACGAGTCCCCGTCGGCACCGATGAAGTTGTTAACAAGCTTGGCGTTGAAGGAAACAACGTGAGCATACCGGACAAGAACGGCCGGACTGACTGACGCACTGACTAAAACCCATGGTGTTCCACCTTCGTCGCATATTAGCAGGGCCACGGGAACCAGCGCCGGCTGCTCCTCGGCGGATCCTTCTCGGGAGAGTATCACTCGTTCTCATGTCCTTCTCAGGTAAGGCACACCAGAACACATGGCGCGCCTTTCTTAGCAGTCAATGAATACTACTGTGTCCGATGTGCGAAGACCATGGTGCCAGGAAAAACGAGCAATCAGAAGCACTTCATATCAGTTATAAAATAAATGAGTAAACAATCCATTTTTAAAATTGTCAAAATAAATCTATCGACAAAAATCAAGTCGCCACAAAATTAAATATCTGTTTTTAATTCAAACATAAGAAGGTGAATTGATCAGTGAGCACGTCCATTATTTATTAACGTCGTTACTTTGAACTTATTACCCAAAACGAAATTACAACTAACAACTATACCTGGAATTGTGCACTGAAATATTCATGGTCCAATTATACAAATTTATGATACAACGTAGCTATTACGTTAATTTGTTCGACCATTGTAGATATGTAGTAAAAATAGGCATATTTATGATCAGATAGAATATACAATATGGCACGAATGGATTGATTAGATCGAGACCGCGCTCTCACAGAATATCAGCGTGAAATAGCAGCATAGTGCTGGTATGCTTGGTGAGTGTAAAGAACCAGGGAACCTTTTAACTAGAAACGAAGCAATCCATCTTAGTCCCGAGGAGTGACAGCGCATTCTGCATTTTGATTCTCAATTCAGTTTAGATGTAGATGTCTATAGGCTACTCGTACAGCATTCACTTACCATCAAGTGAACTGTGTGCGCGTTTGTTAACCTATTCTATAAAAAAAAGATATATTTAATGTGAAAAATGTGAGTGTTCTTATTATTCACTTTTGTTAAACTGTAAAAAATATCATGAATTAAAAATAGGGAAAAAACTGACCGTTCCGGATTACATTAACAAGTTTCTATAAAAATAAATTTTTAATAACCCGTCTAGACCAAACATTCCCTGAGAGATTTTTGCTTAGCCAATCCCAAGTTTTCCACTCAAGAAGCCAACATTGATCGGTTCACGTTTTATTAGCGGTTGTTTGAGCCAAGACCGAATTCATTTCTCTTGTTTAGTCTCAATCACATTCAACATCATAAAACGCGAAATAAAATCCATAATGAAGCAACTTCATGTTATAAATATTTGCCCGTCTAGAAATGTTAGGGCGAATTCGTTGGTAATTTACTTTTATTAAATAGTTTATTATATAATTATTAAACAACAGAATTATTTAGGGATTTATTTTGAGATATTCTACACATTATTATTCACAACCGTAGGTTAGGGGCTAGAAGATAGTTACGAAGTATTAGTGCAAACTTTGTAACAACTCATATTGTCTTAAGTCGGTTGTCTTGTTGGCATCAATCTTCTCAAATGGACGTTATTACCAAGTTACTCTCCCCTCGTCTAAAGCCCAGGAGGTCACTTCCTCTTACGGTTAATTATTATAATTGGCAAAAGGGTCCGCAACCACGTGCGCAATATTGAAAGGCCACTTTGTTTCCGCACCCTTTTCCAATTGAAGAATAGCGTGAATTTCAAATTATCTATTCGTTATTAAAATTTAAAACTATAAATGTTCCAACAATTTATTACATCAGATATTTAGATTTAAAACCACTGTGCGTATTTGCAATGTACCTAAATACTATACTCATCACATTATGTTATAGCACGATTTTAAAGTTTGAATTTAATGATATTTGCTTTTTTATCTCTGATGATTATGAGAGTTTTGTTTGGTTTAATGGGATACAGTAGAAAAATTCACTATATAAAATTTCCTCCAAATACTAATTTCATCCATTATCGGTGCATCTCTTTAAATAACGAAAGAGACTGTAACGACTTTGAGGCGCAAATTAGCCAGCATTTCGGTGTTCCGATAAAATCCGTAAAACTAGTTTTATTTAAATGTGTAGTGTTCGCGTAAATATAAAAAAATCATTATGTAAACCGGAGACCTCTTTTACTAGAAAAGAGGCATTCCACCTTAACCCTCACGACTGAAAACGCATCTGCATTTTATTCGCAAACGAGGATATATGTAGATGTCTAAGGGCCACAGCAACCACTTACCATTAGGTGGATTGTGTGCTCGCTTGTCACTATTATCCTATAAAAAAAACATGTCAGAGAGTGTGCGCAGGAATATGCTATTCCTTACTTTCCTCCCTTTCCGTTCCATCATCGGACCACCGTCTTAGCTGGCTACCACTCCTTCGCTGTCGACATACCACGCACTAAAACTATTTGCTCCGTCGTTTATAATGCGTACAGCAAAGGAGTGGAATAATTTTCTATCATCTGTATATTCATCCGATTCATCATTTCATCATTACAGCCCTTCACAAGTCCACTGCTGAACATAGGCCTCCCCCAAAGAATGCCACAAAGCACGGTCCTGAGCCACCTGCATCCATCGACTTCCTGCATATCTTACCAGGTCGTCACTCCATCTAGTGTGGGGACGCCCTACACTTCGCCTGCCGGTACGAGGCTGCCACTCGAGAACCTTTCTTCCCCATCGGTTGTCGGTTCTTCGAGCTATATGGCCGGCCCATTGCCACTTCAGCTTACTAATCCGTTGGGCTATGTCGGTCACTCTGGTTCTACTGCGGATATCCTCATTTCTGAGTTTATCAAGCAGAGAAACTCCGAGCATAGCCCTCTCCATAGCTCGCTGAGCGACCTTGAGCTTCCTCATCCGGCCAGCAGTGAAGGACCACGTCTCAGTTCCGTATGTCATCACTGGCAACACGCACTGGGTGTACAGTCTCGTTTTCAAGTTTTGAGGTATACCTGACGAGAAGATGTGCCGTAATTTCCCGAACGCTGCCCAACCGAGTTGAATCCGTCGGTTGACCTCTCGGTCGAAGTTGGACTTACCTAGTCGGACTATTTGTCCCAGGTAAACATACTCGTCAACAACTTCGAGCTTAGTGTTCCCAACAACTACCGGCATATGTGTGACATGGACATTAAACATGATCTTTGTTTTGTCCATGTTCATCTTAAGACCTATCCGTTGGGAAACACTATTGAGGTCATTGAGAATAGTGCTTAGGCCCTCCAGCGATTCTGCCATAAGGACTGTTATACTATTCAAGACCAGAAAGAAAATAAAACAGTTTTTCCAACTATTAAACTTTATTTCACTTCACAATTTAACTTATACACAGTTCAATTTAACTTCACGTCTAACTACGACGACAAGCGTTGAGCGAATGCCTCTCCCAATCGACTAATCAACCTTTTATACTTGTTAGCAAGGTGGGGCGGCGTCGTTTCCGCCGCACTCTTTTACAGCAATCAAAACATTATCCTTCCGGTTAAATTATATAACTCTACCCATTATCCGCAATCATTAATGTAAGCAACAAATAATAATTATAGTATAAAGTCAAATCACTTATCGAGTAATTCCTTTAAACACAATAACATAGTGGTTATTAATCTAACAAAAGCAATTATAGTACAAAGTCAAATCACTTATCAAGTAATTCCATTATAAACAATAATATAGTAGTTATTAACTTAACAATAGTAGTCATTAACCTAACAGGACTATATCGTCGGCAAATCTAAGGTGAGTGATGTACTCGCCATTGATGTTGATACCGTATCCTTTACAGTCCAGAAGCTTGAAAACATCTTCCAATGCAACGGTAAAGAGTTTCGGGGATATGTCGTCACCCTGTCTTACACCTCTCTGCAATTGGATAGGTTTCGTACTCTGGTTCTGTACTCGGATAGCCATCGTAGCCCTACTGTACAAGCACTTCAACACTTCGATATACCGACAGTCAACTTGGCATCGCTGAAGGGACTGCAGCACCGCCCAAATTTCGACGGAATCAAAGGCTTTCTCATAGTCCACATACGCCAGACATAGTGGCAAATTGTACTCCTCCGACTTCTGTACAATTTGCCGAAGGGTATGTATGTGGTCTATGGTGCTAAAGCCTTTTCGGAAACCGGCTTGTTCGGGAGGCTGGAAGTCGTCAAGTCTGCGCGCGAGACGATTCGTAATGACTCTCGAAAACAGCACGTAGACGCGGCTCAGAAGGGAAATCGGTCTGTAGTTCTTCAAGAGAGCGTTATCGCCTTTCTTGAAGAACAATACCACCGCACTTCTGCTCCACGCCTCCGGTGTAATGCCACCATGGAGGACGGAATTAAAGAGCTTCTGAAGGACATCAAGAACCGGTTTTCCACCCGCTTTCAGAAGCTCCGCTGTAATTCCATCCTGGCCTGGGGCCTTGCCGTTTTTAAGGTGCTGGAGAGCCATTCTAATCTCGCTCAGGCTGACGTCCGGGATATCATCGGAATAATGTCGGATAAGACTCGCTCTTGGATCTTTACTCACACTTGCGTGTGGCTCCAACGATGACGTGTACAGCTGCCCATAGAACCTCTCAATCTCACTCAAAATCTCAGGTGCCCCCGAAACGATGCTGCCACATTCGGTCTTCAGCTTTGACAGTTGGCTCTTTCTGGCAGACAGATCTCTGGCAAAGACTTTGGAGCCTTGGTTCCGCTCGATCGCTTCTTCAATACGAGCTGTATTGAAGTTGCGTAAGTCCCGCCGCATGCATTTGGAGATCTGTCTGTTCAGATGCCTGTATGTTGTCAAATCTGATGAAGAATGTAGCTTCATCTCTCGTCTAACAGCCATGAGATTAAGAGTGTGATCGGAGAGTTTATTGTGTTCTTCTGCGGCGGGTCTTGCAGAACTTAGCTCCGACCGCATGGACAGTTTTCACGAGCTTGTCATTCAAATCGTCCACTTCATTGCAGTCTTCTAGGCACTGTAAACGGTTTTGCAACTCGAGCTGAAAGGTTTCGGGACTTTGGATTAGAGCATGAGGGGGACGGAGCGTTGACTTCATTAGACGAGACCTCTCCAACTTAACGTTTAGGTTCAGTGTGCCTCTAACCATTCGGTGATCGCTGCCGGTTTTCACCCTCGCGATCACTGAGACATCACTGAACAGTTGTCGTCTGGGCGTCATAATGAAGTCAATCTCATTTTTTGTCGAACCATCGGGGCTCGACCAGTTCCACTTCCTGTGGGACCGCTTCTGGAAGAAAGAGTTCATCATAAAGAGTCCCTCTTTCTCCATGAAGTCTGCCAACTGCTGGCCCCTTGGGTTCCGTTGCCCTATTCCAAATTTCCCCACTTTCAGCTCACCGTTCTCTCTTGTGCCTAGTTTTGCATTGAAGTCTCCCATTAACACCGTATATTGGGTTTTGGAGGAATGCATGGCTCTAGAGATATCCTCATACATTTCCTCCACCTCCTGATCGGGGTGTGCCGAGGTTGGTGCGTAAACCTGTATGACCTTCAGCGAATACCGTTTGGTGATTCTGAGTATAAGGTACGCAACCCTCGTCGACACACTCTCAATCTTTACAACGTTGTTAACGAGAGACTTGTGGACGATAAATCCGACACCTCCTTGGGACAGATGGCCACCCTCCCGGTAATAGAGCAAGTTGCCGGATTCGAGGATTACCGTGTCCTCCCCCTCTCTTCGGACTTCGGATAATCCTATAATATGCCAGCGTAACTTGTCTATCTCTTCTTCCAGCTCCACAATCTTCTCGTCAGTCCTCAGGGTGCGTGCGTTGTATGTTGCCAGGTCGAGTCGTTGTAGGTGGCAACCGAACCTCCACCGGAGATTCTTAGCACCCCCTGCCCCGCCGTTACCATGGTCGCCACCGTAGTCAGGAATAGCGGGGCCGCCGGGGACTGGGGGCCGTCTCTTCGTAACTTTCATTATGGGGGGTATATTGCCATAGTTGCCACGCTTGGCGAGCGGGTTGGCAACCGCAGTTTTTTATTGTATTTTCGCCGTTACCAGGAAGATGCTGCTGCCCATCTCCTGCCTGTTTCCCTTTGTCGCCTTTTACGACACCCACGGGAAGATATGGGGTAGTGGATATTCTTAACCGCCACTACACGGCAAGTAGACACTCATCCGATTACAATGTGAGAATATTTAATGTGGTGGTTCCTCAATTTCCCAGAACCGCTGGACGTCGTCCGAAAGGGACACGCCCACAACGGAGAGCGGGTCGGCCGTCGGAGGGGGAGGAGACCACATAACCGGTCCAAAGAAGCTGTGCCTAAATATCGTGAACATGGCTAACAAGCCATCGGGCTGTAGAGCTCGTGTCTCACCTAATAAGATGAACCCCAGCGCGTCGGCCCCCAGTAACAAATCTATAAACCCAGGTTGGGACCATCGAGGGTCTGCCAAGAGTGAATTCGGTTTTGATAAGCTAAGTCTACGCTCACTTTACTATCTCCGGCTGCATCACCACTAACCATCAAGGTGGACAGTAGTCCAGCACTGACTGTAAGCCATAATAGTTAAAAAAGAGGATGGAGCTATATACATTCAAAAGTTCTGAAATATTTCATACGGTGATGTTCGAGGTTATTGCCATTGGTACTGACTGGCCTGACTTGCGTGTTGATTGAGTGTTTTAAGTGTCACGAAAACAATTTGGGATAATTAATTAGGTAATTAAATAAACGCATGATATAAAATATAAAATAAAATTTAAAATTGATAAATACAAGCAATAAGCGACAGCAGGCTTGAAGTTAAGGTATGGACTGCGTAACAAGAAAAATCTAGCCGTTTAAACCGGCATTAGACTCCTGTCGTCTATTACTCCTGTTAAAAGTATTTTAAGCTTAGTTGAAGTGTTTATTGGAAATATAAATAATGTGACAACAATACTTTTCAAGTTTTCGATGCAACTCTATTTATATAAAAATGCCAATGGAACAAAAGGAATGATTCGACAAATTTGAAAATTTACTAATAATATAACATTAACTCAATAATTCAATTAATTTTTTTAGTTGTTAACTACTGCAGTTAAACGTTAAGAATTAAATATAAGTTTGCGTTTGCAGATAACGTGTGAGTGCGGTTACGTGATTTATGCCAAAGCTCTGGGTAGTACTTATAAATTAACTCCTAGAAATTCCTGTAAGTAAAATGAAACATTTAAAAAATCAAAAACCGACTACAATGGAATTATATGAAAAACTAAAGTTATAGCTTATACCTACGTCCTACTGCTGAGAAATGTCTGTAGCGCTGCCCAATGCGTGTTGGCGAACTACACATGTCTTCGAAATATTTTTTTCTTATTTCTCGTACATGCAGGTTTCTTCACGATGTTTTCCTTCACCGTCAAGCACGTGGTAAATCAGCACTTAAAATTGTAACTAACAATTACATTGGTGCCGGCGGGGATCGAACCCGGGTTGCTGGCGTACTGTGAAATTTACAGCGAGCACTTACACTCTGAGCTACCAGGACTTTATAATGAAAAACTAATTTCCACATAAATTATAGCGTCTGCAGTTTGTGCCTAAGACAGTGTATCGAAAAGTTGTAGTCCCAATTTCAAAAGCTATTAATTTATCAGGAAATTATTTAATTTGTTTTAGTTTAATGAAGTTGGCTTTTTTTTTTATAGGATAAGGGTGACAAACGAGCACACAGTCCACCTGATGGTAAGTGGTCGCTGTGGCCCATAGACATCTACATCTATCTTCGATTAAAAGTCAAAATGCAGATGCGTTGTCACCCGTGAGGACTAAGATGGAATGCCTCTTTTCCAGTAAAAAGATTCTCCGGTTCTCTAAACTCACCACACGAAACACAGCAGCATTAAGCTGCTATTTTACGCTGGTATTCTGTGAGAGCGTGGTCCTTCCCCGGTCGACTCGACCCATTCGTGCTACAACTATACTATTAATATAGCTGCAGCTTGGCTCTACCACGTAAAAAAGCCTGTTATTGTATTGACTCTCTATAGCCTTCAGACCGGAAACCAGCAGTGCAAGTATCGCTATTTGGAGGCGAAATAGGTAAGAGGGTGGTACCTTATCATACGGACTCGTGAACAGAAAGGGGGCCCTACAAACATCGATCACTAGTAAAAAACTAAATACACAATCAGTGACAAAAAATGTCCTTACCGAATGAGCGCCCACTCGAACATTTGGGTGCGCTTTTATTTTGTACGTAGCTTTATGAATACAACTTTAGGCAATGCATTTAAGGGATAATTTACATTAAAGTATATTATTACATCAAAACAATTGGCGACAGTTTTTTGAGAACTTTTTCATGGGATTGTGTATCTAGTTTTTTTATTAGTGATCGATGACCACAACCTACTAAACAGTATTTTATATTTATTTATATAAACATGTAAAGATTGCCTACATTGGTTAGTGCGTATTGCACTCATATTATCATTGGCCACTATTTTAGTGCTTAATAATTGTATATATACATATTTTTGTGGAAATGTATTTTGTTGAAGCCTTCGTAGTATAGGAGTATGATAATCGACTATTCGCTACTACGACGTTCAAAATATGTGTAAGTATTATTATGTATATTTTGTTTAATTTTTGAAGAGCTGTGGTAGTTCAGGGGCTAAGCGCTCGCTGATAAATGTTATTGCACATACGCAAGAAAATTTAAGTCCGTGCGCCGCTGGCGTCAATGATATTGATAATAAAAAAATTAAGGTTTATGCACGTCCCCAGCAGTACGATATATTTAGGCTATTTTTAATATTTTTAAAAAACTTAAAAAATCGTATCTTTATTATCTTAGAACCGAAGATCTGAATCACGGTATTTGGTTTCAAGCATTAGCGTCATCACTACAGTCCATAAAAAATCCACTGCTAAACATATCCCTGCTCTATAAATTAGCACGAAGCACGGCATTCGAACGTTACAATAGATACGCGTTCGTTAGATCTTGATCGAAATCGACTAAAGAAAAAACTAGACGATTAACAGGACCATTCCGTAGACATTACTCTGTACATTAATTTCTGTTTTAATCAAAATTTATCAACTTATAAAACTTCATAATATTTCATAAGCATAATAGCAGGAGGGGTATTATATATATATTGAAAATAGAACGGCATAATCATTAAGCGAACAATCTCGAAAATTGTTCCAACGTTGATACAAATACGTCACATACTAAAGTTCCAATTTATTCGCTTTCACCAACAATGAGAAAACCAATTGACGCGTAAGCTAATTACCTGTTCGAGATAGCAAGACCCTTCATTTCTACTGCGTAACTTAATTACTAATGCTGACAGACAAGTGCGCCGTGTAACGCGTCCAACGTAACTTGAATCCTGTTGAATATAACCATTAAACCATAGCGACTAGCTATCATAAAATGTAGAGACTTGTTGCGAAGTTCATCGACGGTGGTCGGTTTATGCTTATATGAGGCTATTATACAGTATTTGAGAATGTAGATTAGGTATTACCTCTTATAATACAACATAGAGGAGTCAGTAAAGTCAATTACTTCTCTGGAATAGTTCAATTTCGCATACGTTAAGATGAAGTACCCTCACGGTTTCGGGGAAACTAATATATTTCCCAAATTGCTTACTTAGAGTTCAGTACTAACTTTGAGTTTGCGTTCCCTCTCTCTCTCTCTCTTTCTCTCTCTAGTTTCTTCCTGATAACAACGTTTATTACTAATAATTGCAAAATGATTTTTATAAGAGGTGATTTTCATCTTACTGAGACTGTTTTTAATTCGTGCTTAGCAATTAGTTTCATGACACTTAAAATTTCTACAAAATATTTTCAAATATGATAATAATATTAGCAACATACTCTACATTAGCTATGCTCGGGTGTTTCTCTGCATGATAGATTTAACAATAAGGATATCCGTAGTTTATTTTTTCATGGTTGGCGGTAGTCACTAATCAGTTCTATATAAAAAAAGAACGAACGAAGCCTCGTATCGGTAAGCCAAGTGTAAGGCGACACCCCACTAGATGGAGTGACGACTTGGTAAGACACGCAGAAAGCTGTGGGCTTGTGTGTAATGATGCTAAGTGTTGTAATGATGATAATTTTTTTAATCTAGGAAACTCATCAGCATATTATGAAGAGAAAATTTCTTCAGAACGTTGTGATTTGAAGCTTGATGAAAAGAAAAAGCGACAACAAAAAGAGACAAACAAATACATCTATAGGATTTAGCCTACGAGAGAATGAGACAGCATACAGTATACAGTATTTATTATAAATTTATGTTTATTTTAATTACATAAACCCTACAATTATCTTACTACTGTAATGCATTCGTCTCAATCTCTCGGAAGTTTAGTTGTTTTTTGAAGTTTTTTTTTTAACAATCATGCTTAAAGAACTATAATATGACACTCCGTGGCACAGTGGCTTAGCAATGAGTTGCGGCATTGAGGGCCACGGGTTCGAATCCCGCAGGGTATTTCTATCGTCTATAAAAATTGTTCCGGGTCTGGTTGCTTGTCCTTGTGAAATTAATAATATGGTAAGTAATATTCATATAACAAAGAGTTAAAATTTAAACTTAATATAACATGTTATGTGATGATAATAACGCCACAATAATATTATATACTTAGTACTATGGATTTTAAGGTTCTCCTTCATTTAGAAATTATTCTTTTTTTTTGTAATATAGAAACAGATAAACTCTAAAATTAATTTATTACTTCCACGCTGTTACTTGTTTTTGCCACAAAACAGCTATGCAGCCTTTGCTGTTTTGATTTGAGTAACAGAGCCAGTATAATAAACTCGTTCCAAAAATATTATAAAAATGCAAGTTATTTGTATCGTCTAATAATTTTATTTGTTGAAAGTTTTCAAAAGGATTTATGTTAAAATTTTATATTATTCGAAGTCGACAAGCATACAGAGAGGAAAACTTTCAATGCATGCCCGTTCCTTCAGTGAATGCAGGAGACGGATACAGTATCGTGGGAGGGGGAGGGACAGGGGAGTCAGAAAGTTGCTCCGTCGATTCCAGAATCTTGAAGAACTAATTTAACTGCGTCTACTAACTGCCACTTCAATAAATTCCAAACTTTTAAATATTTTTAATGTATCCAATTTTGAATTTTATTTTACATAGCCAAAACAAGTTTTATTAAAGAAAGAATATATTTTATATTTATAAAAGGTTTTAAGTTATTACGATTTTTGTTTATAATATTATGCTTTGAAGTTTTTGAGTATGTGTGCAGTAATGTGGTAGTATAAGAGAATAGATCACCCCATTCCATTACATAGACGCCAAAAGAAGCAGCTATAGAAAACGCCAGAAAGGTCGCCTATCCTCCAATAGATAGATTCTTTGAAAATGGTACATGTTTTATATTCAAACCGGTGACAAAGTGCAGTATCAACGGTGAGTGACATTTGGTATTGTAATCGATCCACTTGCCAAGCGATGGCAATATGGCAAACCCTTATATTCTAGTCAGTCTAGTCAGCAGTGAATCGTTACGGGATAATATTGTTGTGAAACATATATACCGCTTCTGGAAAATAACTGCATCAAGATTGAAAGATTACCAAAAGCATTGCAAACATAAATCCATTGCTGAAGTTGGCATCCCTTATGTAATGCCACAAAACACTTTCCTGAGATACCTGCATCTATCCATATCCTGCATGTTTTACTTCACTCTGTATAGTAGGTGGCCGTCCTACACTTCCCTTAATTAAAAATAATTAACAAAGCCAAAGTAATCTAAGTATCCACCATATTAAGACAGGCTGATGCTTCGAACGGTTATGTGAGGCCACTACGTCGCGCTTAGTTTTGTTAGTAGATCGATGATGTATGTAAATTAAATGAATGAATTTATTGTGTATGTAAATGAAATGATAATGGTACTGTAAGCATAAAAAAATATTTACCTATAAATTAAATAAATTTACTTAATATGTGCACACTAGCATCACTATTTTGATATACTAGTTTTGTTTTGGTGTACATAAATTAAGTAAGTATATATATTGAGAGGCCAAAGTTAATATATTTATTTCTTTAAAATTTTCTCTAAAGGGTTCCTTCGAACCTAGGTTATAAAATGCTCTTAAGCCTCTCGTCTTAACAATATAATTTAAATGTCATTCGCATTACCATATTATAGCAAATTTTCATATGACACGTGTATGCTTTGAATAAAGCTAAAATAAACTAATCTAGCTGTTTCATGCAAGGATTGTTATCTTTTTTACAGCATACACTACAGAACTAATTTTATTAGTAGTTATACAGGAGCCCCATTGAAGCATCGCGTCAGTGGATACTAGGAGTACAAGAATCAGCGCCTCTCCATTTAAACAAAAGCCAAAAGCACAGTCATCATCATTCCAGCCCTTCACAAGTCCACTGCTGAACATAGACCTCCCCCAAGGAATGCCACAAAGCACGGTCCTGAGCCACCTGCATCCATCAACTTCCTGCATGTATTACCAGGTGGTCACTCCATCTAGAGGGGAGGGGGGACGCCCTACACTTCGTCCGCCGGTACGAGGCCGCCACTCGAAAACCTATTTTCCCCATCGGTTGTCGGTTTTTCAAGCTATATGACCGGCCCATTGCCACTTCAGCTTACTAATTCGTTAAACTATGTCGCTCACTCTGGTTCTACTGCGGATATCCTCATTTTTAAGTTTATCACACAGATAAACTCCGAGCATAGACTCCATAGCTCGTTGAGCGACCTTGAGCTTTCTCATCTGGCCAGCAGTGAAGGACCACGTCTCAGTTCCATAGGACATCACTGGCAACAGGTTGTACAGTCTCGTTTTCAAGTTTTGAGGTATACCTGACAAGTAGATGTACCGTAATTTCCCGAACGCTGCCCAACCGAGTTGAATCCGTCGATTAACCTCTCGGTCAAATTGGCCTTACCTAGTCGGACTATTTGTCCTAGGTAAACATACTCATCATCAACAACTTCAAGCTTAGTGCTCCCAACAACTACTGGCATTTTTTTTTATAGGAGAGGGGGCAAACGAGCATGCGGCTCACCTGATGGTAAGTGACTACCGCCGCCCATGAACAACCGCAACACCAGGGGAATTGCAGATGCGTTGCCGGCCTTTTAAAAAGGAGTAGGCTCTTTTCTTGAAGGTCCCTAAGTCGTATCGGTCCGGAAAAATCGCTGGTGGTAAACTATTCCACAAGGAAGTTGTGCGAGGAAGAAAACATCTTCTAAATCGCACAGTGGTGGACCGCCAATCATCCAGATGGTGTGGATGGTATCGGGAGTTCTGCCGCGATGTGCGTTCGTGAAATTTGGCGGCTGGGATTAATCCGAACAATTCCTCAGAGCACTCCCCATGGTAAATGCGAAAGAAAATGCTAAGAGATGCAACATCTCTTCGCAGTGCCAATGAGTCGAGCCGATCGGAAAGAACTCGGTCGTCGACGATTCGAGCCGCTCTGCGCTGGATGCGATCAAGTGGAAGAAGCTGGCACTGGGGAGCCCCAGCCCAGAGATGGGAACAGTATTCCATGTGAGGCCGAACCTGCGCCTTGTAAAGTTGCAGGCGTTGAGCCGGCATGAAATACTGTCCCGCTCTACTGAGCACGCCAAGCTTTTTAGATGATTTTTGTCCATGTCACACCTATGCTAAATCAAGAGATTTAGCATAGGTGTGACATGGACATTAAACATGATCTTCGTTTTGTCCATGTTCATCCGGCCTAGGTGTGCAATGGACGTTATACATGATCTTTGTTTTGTCCATATTCATCTTAAGACCTATCCGTTGGGAGGCACTATTGAGGTCACTGAGAATAGTGCTGAGGTCCTCCAGCGATTCTGCCATAAGGACTATATCGTCGGCAAATCGAAGGTGAGTGAGTATTCGCCATTGATGTTGATACCGTATCCTTTCCAGTCCAGAAGCCTGAAAACGTCTTCCAATGCAGCGGTGAAGAGTTTCGGGGATATGACGTCACCCTGTCTTACACCTCTCTGCAATTGGATAGGTTTCGTACTCTAGTTCTGTACTCGGATAGCCATCGTAGCCCTACTGTACAAGCACTTCAACACTTCGATATACCGACAGTCAACTTGGCACCGCTGAAGGGACTGCAGCACCGCCCAAATTTCGACGGAATCAAAGGCTTTCTCATAGTCCACATACGCCAGACATAGTGGCAAAATTGTACTCCTCGGACTTCTGTGAAATTTGCCAAAGGATATGTATGTGGTCTATAGTGCTAAAGTCTGTTCGGAAACCGGCTTGTTCGGGAGGCTGGAAATCGTCGAGTCTACATGCGAGACGATTCATAATGACTCTCAAACAACAGCACGTAGACGCGGCCCAGAAAGGAAATTGGTCTTTCCTTCTTCAAGAGAAAAGAAAAAGCACAGTGGTATTCACCTATTTAACATTTGGTATGGTGAATTTAATACAAGTACATTTCGTTTAATATATGTATATGTTTTAAGTTTGAATTGTTACTGTTAAAAGAAAGTCTATCTACTTGTGAGTTTCTTGCCTCTTCTTCTTAAAAGTTCTCCCGCAGTAGGCACTTGTTGAACCAATGGCGTAGCTTCCTTGACTTGCAATAGGTGTTTTTGTTAAGACCAACTTTCAATAAAAAATTTTGACTTTATCTTTGATTTAAAACACCTGAACTTTTCGTTGAATGCTGATTAGTAATATTTGGTAAATTACCGACCAAAAATTACAGACAGGGAATATACATATACGAATAATACAATGGACCAAAATTTCACAGCTATTTCTCGTAATGATATCTATCTTGAGCCCGTGCACCGTTAGTATAGCTAATTAGACGGCCGGCTTCGCGCAATGCATGTTAACGAGTGACATTTGCATTCGCACCACCCTCCCCATTATGAACGTTCACTCTCTGAACCGAAACGAATTTTGGCTCGTCATATGTAAGTAAGGTAAGTATTAAAATTTACTTTATAATTTAATATTTAATTTTAATTATCATATTTAAATATAATAATCAAATCGATTATAAAATTTAAATTGTGTTTGTAATTTTTGTATTTAAATAAAAACTAAAAATATGTTCAGCGCCCACTACTGACGACGCTTACGTAGTAAATATCATAATTTTCTGCTTAAGTGGAATAATTATCTTTGCCATTTCAGGAGTAATAAGCCATTTGAATTCATTTAAACAACTCGCATCATAAAGTCTTTTTATTTTAATACTTGTTATAGAAGAAGATATGCACCTTTTGTAACCGGTCAGATAAATATTACATTCTTAATCAATCAATTAAAATATTTTATTTTGATTTGTCATAAGGTTTTTTTTTATTCCAATTTTCTATAATGACAGAGATCATGGCCGTCTTCTAGTTGTTTCGAGTAAGCAATTAGTCACGGGTTGCATGTGATAACACTACTACTCCCTTGAACCACTCCAACTAAGCCTCATTTGCACTAGCAAGACTATACAACAGCTGTCGTGTACCACTATAGTCTTTGAATGCTTGTGCATAACCGTAGGAATCTGTTTAGGAGCGGATCTATCAAGCTCGTCGGTGTAAGAAGCGTCAACGAATTTGGACTCCACGGACAGTACGGACGGACGTAAGATAACTACTGATATATTGTCCTGTCACGGTTCCAGTATGATGTTATCCGAAGAGCATTTGTTTCTAAAAAATATACAAACTTTCCCTCAGTTTCAGAGCCTTGTGTAATATTTAGAGACGAGGCAGGAGACCTAAGGAGAGACGTAAATTTTGTTTGTGGGATACTTCATGCATATATCCTTTTGTTGTCTCTCATCTCAAGAGTATCTCACTTAGAGCTGGATCAATAGATGACAGTAAATGCTATACTCTTTTGGGCCTGACGTGAATTCCCAGACCGGCGATGGGTAGCATCATCAAGGCTGCCAAACGTTTAGCACCTTATCGTTATTCTGCCCGCCAAGGGTGGAGATTAAGGCAAATTCTCCGTCCCGTTGTAGGGAGAAGTCCGAGTCCGGCAGTGGATATTTTACGAGCTGATAAACACGATGATAATGAAGCTAAATCACTTTGTGAAATAAATCTCATCATAACACGCAATATGGCAGGTTTTAAAGATGACCTTATCACAAAAATTGATAAGGGCGTGCTTCGGTGGTTTGGGCACGTTGAGCGAATGAGTGAAGACCGAATGGTGAAGAAAATATATAGCGCGAAAGTTAATATTAAAAGGTGTCGAGGTAGACCGAGACTAACTTTCGAAGACCATGTGAGCAAATTGCTCGAAGAGGGTAGGGTCAAGAGTACTCGGATACCTAGACGTGCATGTATGAAGAAGATAATGAATCTGAAAGAAGCGAAAGAGGTATGTAAGGATCGTGACACTTGGCGATCTGTTCTCTCTGGCTACGCCGTCAGGGATTGTGCGTGAAGATAAGTAAGTAAGTATAGCATGCACATAAACTAAAATAAGCGATGACTTCGCTACGTATAAATAAAATTGTGGTGTTTATCTGTAATGTCAAAATAACTGCCTTTTATTGAGCTGAGGGGGTTATTTGCATGCCATTATAACACGAATAACCATTTTTAATTTTTCTGTATGTCAGTCTGCTTAGAATAGAATAGAGTAATTTTTTATTCAATATAGATCACATGTGTAATTCTTATTGAAAGTCATATTTTACTTTACCACTGGTTTGAAAAAAAAACGTCTGTCCTGGGAAGAACCAGCAAGAAACCCAGCGGGACTTTTTTTAAAGCAAATTTTACAATAATGGTTGTACAAACTATATAAGTACAAAATTTATTTTAGAAACAGCTTGGAAGCGATCACCTCATTCCCAGGGGTTATTATCAACCATGCATTCATTTATTTGTCCGTCTGTCTCTTTGTCTGTCTGGCTGTCTGTCCGGGCTAATCTCACTTTAATTTGAACCGATTGTAATGAAACCTCACAAACAGATAGAGAGCAATGCCAGGAGTAATCTAGGTTCTATATTTTATCCGAAAAACTTGGAGAATTTTTTTTGGGAAATCGAAAAATTAATAAAAAAGTAATCTTTGATGATTATCTTAAATATATATAACGTCACATTAATAGATCCTACCCAGTGAAACTCGTAGCCGCTCGTCAGTTCCAAATAAAAATCTAACCGGTGAGTACAAATGTTCGTTCGCGTAATGAAAACTCACTTTTATATGATGGGTGGTGGGGCCTGAGTAACTGTCAAAATCACCACGCGGTCATTACACCGGGGAATGAGTCGGAAAATGAGCGCTCACGGATAATTGGCATCCCGGAATGAATTTGTGATTCTGTAACGTGATATTTTGATGAGGTGCGGATGACGTTGGGTCTGTTGTCGTTCAACGTAACACCGTGTGTTTGTTTATTTATGGGGAATACTCTAAAATTAGCTAGTTATACTTGATCTAGAGAATGAATCAACTAGATGAATGAAAAGAAATTGGCAAATTTTATTTCATGGAAGTCCAATTTAATAATAATATAGGTTATTGAAAAAAGACACGAGGGTAGTTACATAATAACCAGACCACGAATGTGTTTGTGTAATCTATAATCTGTAAATTTGTGTATTGGCTAAGGTTGCAATTTTAAATGTCGAACTAAATTATATAAATATATGAAAAACAATGTTATAAACTTTATGGCATAAAGTTATGAAAATATGGCATGTCATGTCTGGAGTCCACTAGTTCCCAATCTTCTGTTCTAGTTTCAGATCAAGTTTAGTCTTGAGGTAAGAATGAGCACGTGGCAAGGAAGCCTTTTAGGTCCGAAGAATAAAAAATGAAAATATTTTAAGTCCAGGAATTTTCAGCGCAGCTTACTCTTTCCGGTACTACCCTTTCAAAAAATTTAATACCTTAAATAAAAGGGTTAAAAATGGCGGACTGAATTCCTTTTGACATTCGCTTAAAGTCAAGCCCGGGTAAAAAAAAATAAAAAAAAATTTTTAAGAATACGGATACAATAATAATCACTGACTATTATATATAATAAGGATAATTTGTCAAATTGAAAATGCCACATATAACAAATATATATAGTATATACATACACAAGCTTAATCTTTGTTTTTAGAGGTAAAAAGTTTATTAAATGATAAAGAAATCTTAAAGTAGCAGAGACTATACGACTTATATCGGTGACGTGACGCGCCCAGCTCAGTGTACTGTTCCAAATACAATCAATTTTTTTAACACAGGTAGTAAAAGTTACTAAGCAATCAGTAGCATAGGGAAGGCAACGTAGTGAAGTCGATTTTACCCAGTAATCTCTACGAACGATAATCGAACTGACAGTGACACCAAAGCTTTAGTATTTTATCTAAAAATATAGCATAAAAATATCCTGTGCAATATTAACGTATTTGTTTATTTATACTTTATCTTACACCTTAATTAAAAGGATTACAAAGACTCTCCCAGTCAACCCGGGACGTACGTATACGTTTACGTCTCTTTGTTTTTAGGTGACTTCGATATAATTTTGGAATCTTTATTCCGACTTTCATAAATTTTTAATTTGTAAGGCTTGTGGCAACTTAAGGATATGCGCTTGTTTTACATTTTCATAAAACTTGAGTAGCCATTACATAATAACATTTCAAATACGAAGTTCGGGGGAGGTTATTTATAAATTACTATAAATTAAATTTTTAGTAATTTTAGCGATTGCCAGAGCTGTATTAGTACTATTAGTATTTTAATAGTACTTATACAGCTCTGGCAATCGAACTCACTAGTGTATGAGTTTTATTTTAAAATTTTATTGACTTGAGAGGGTCTATAAATCTAAATCAATCTGAATTAACAATTTGACGACCGTTGTAGTAACTTCCGTTGCCACTTGCAACGGAAGTTACGTCGATGTAGAATGCTCTTACTCGCCCCAGCTCGTCCTAGCCCGTATCCGATCCAAGACAACAAGCATTATTAATAGAGAAAGTTAAGATTCTTAATTTGTTTTTTTTTTATATTTATTAGTCTCTTTAAGATTAATATTTAATCAAGCTGCTACTAATTTTTCAAAGATAGAAATAAAGTCAAAGAAACAAGAACTTTTATAATAATAAAAATTCTTACAAAATATTGGCCAGATGAAATTCGAACTCAACCAACTCTGTCGTCTTCGTCAAGTTTATGACCAATTAAAGTAGCTGTAAAGAAATAAAAAGTGGAGAGTAAAAAAAATATTTTTACAAACCTTTTATTGGAGAACTTTCTCCGACAATTTGAGGATGTCATGGGGGTCATGGTTGAATAGGGGCAAAAAGGTCTCATTACACTCCTAGGGGGTCAAAATGGCCAAAAACAAAAAAAAAATTAATTCTTATTTCGGCTATAACTCCGTCTCCTGAGGTTCTTACACAGTCTTTACTTCCCGCACTCCACTTGTTTAAAACATATATATTTCAAGTTCTAATGCAAATTTATTACAAAAACATTTGGAGACATTTAAATTTCAACTGTTAGCGGCTGAAAATATTATAAAAGTATGAATAACCAATAAATCGACACCGCTAACGACCAATATGCTGAAACATCTTGTCGTATGAATTTATGTTCGAGCCATAGCAAACTAACCCCACAGAGTATTAAACTGTTATAGCGCTATTCATAGTAAAGTATTATAAGCGGCGTCTGGAGTTCGTGCAGGCTTCTTAACTCTTATTGCCTGTTTATAATATTTTTGTTTGCTGCCGTTCTGATACTGTTGAAATTGCTGTTTATTCCTGTGGGATATTAAACCTCCCGCCGCGTTTCTCTCGAGTTCGTCTTTACGTAAAAAGAAACGTTTCCTGTTTATCGAACATCCTAGAAATATATCCATGTTTGAAATTATCTTACAGTTTTATATTATTATATGTGATTGTACTTCTTGTTCTTAAAATAATAAGTTATTTATTATCCTATATTTTTAGTGAGCAATTCGTAAAAGAATAACGATTTTTTTCTCTTTATTTGAAATGTTACGTATTCATCATTTTACAGGTGACCACAACTTGTTTAGAGAAAAAAAGGAAACAGAAAAAAAAGCTAGTAAATATATAAATATATATGTAGGGCACCCCCTACCCCCACTAGATGGAGTGACGACCTGGTAAGACATGCGGGAATTCGATGGATGCAGGTGGCTTAGGACCGTGTTTTGTGTCCTTGTGGAAGGCCTGTGTTTCTGCAGTGGACTTCTGAAGGGCTGTAATGAAAGAATGAAATATATATAGTTACATGAAAACCAGATTCGCTACAGTTACAGTTTGTACATTTAATGCTTATACTCTAGTCTTTCTATACATACATACAAATAAATATAATTGAAGTATCCGTTTGTAATGTTAAAATAACACTTTTTTACTAAATGCATATGAAAGTATATACGGCACTAATAACAAAAAAAAAAAAACAATTTTAAAAATTTTTGTCCGTCTGTCTGTTTGTTTTTTTCCGGCTAATCTACGAAACGGCTGGACCAATTTTGACGGGACTTTCACTGGCAGATGGCTAATGTGATAAGGAGTAACTTAGGATACTTTTATTTTAGAAAAAGAATTGGGTTCCGCGCAAAAAAATTAAAACCTATGAAATCGTAATAAATTCCATTTTATGTCTTACCTATTTGTGAAATGTTTACAGATTAAATATTTAAAATAAGACAACGAATTATGCATGCTCTCTATTTCTATGTATTTTGGTATATGGTTGTATAATGACATCATTCAGTGTGTAGCATTCCGGTACGTTGCGACCTAAATTACTTTTATAGAGACATTCTTTGAACAGCTTCCAAACCTTAAAACACGGTAACTTATTTGGCACAGAAATATTAATTTTACTTTAATGTTGCTGGTCGTCGATATGGTTATGTAATAATTTATGCAAGAAAATAAGGTTCAGTGTTTTCCTTCTATTGTTAAGTGTTGTCATTTTAAAATATTATTATAAAATAATTAAAAAAAAAAATATTATTATAGTTTGTTATCATAGGATCTTAATAAATGTGATTTTGATCTTTTCTATACGGTTCTCGTGTACTTAATAAAATGGATTCCAAACTTGAGGACAGTATTCCAGAGTATTCCTCTCTATTGTATTATATAGGAAAAAGTATTAAGTATATAATTTCAGTACGTAATAAAATTGCTTTTAAAATAAATTTCGCGTGAATGCCTAATACCGCTATAAGTTACAATCAGAATAATTACTTAGCAACCACATTTGAGGCGTACAATGTTTATAAAGAACAGCAGGAGCCGGGCTTCATTACACAACGGCATATGCCTGCCAAAAGTATTTTAAAAAGGCTTTTGTAAGTTACCCTTTTCCAACGTGAGCGTTCCGCAATGAAATGCTCTTTTATACTTAAAGAGGCCGTGCATATTATGATGTCGGAAACATACAGAGGCCTACAGAAACAGATACGGCGATAGACAATACGTATTTTGTTAATATAACGCTTTTTGATGAGGGGTCCCTAATAAAGAAATGCAAGGTTTTTATGTACTTAGTTAATTCAAAGCTGAAACATTTTACTGACAAAAATCTTATAAAGATACCTTCTTAGCAAATTACAATTTTATGAATTATAACCATAATGATAATAAACAATATTTTATTGATATTTATGTATATTTATATCTTTCGTTTACAATTATTAAATATATAATTGTTAAGCCCACAGGCCAACCAGATGAGAAAACTTTACAGATAACCCAGATAAATATAACTTTATTGTACAACATAATAATTTAAATTTAAAAAAAAAAACTAAAAATGTGTATAACTAAGAATGTCTAATCATGGAGGATCGAAACTATGTAGGATTACTAAAAATTTTAACTGAAACGCTAACACTGCAAAAATTCCCCCATCCTAATATTAGCTTGACCCTAATTTTCTTCACACTTCGAAATAAAATTTCTATACAGTACTTGTGCACCAACCAATCAAAATACAAACGCATAGAGCCTAAACGGACATCTTGGAGATCATCATCCTGACCGGGTGAAACACAACAATTTTAAAATTTTTTACGAATGGCGCTGTTTGTCTTTCACGCCTTATTCGTTGCGTCCTGTAGGATAGGGCTCTTAGATTTCGTTTATTTAGCTTTAATAATAAACCAGACTTTAGCCATCATACATAGTCGAATATAAATGATCTCTCTATACTCAATGGAAAATCTAAGCGATAATATATTATAATTAATAGAATCGAACGTTACTTTGCGGAATTCCATTATATTAAAGTTATTAAAAATTAATTTGCTTATACAAGCGCAACTAGTAACTACTACTACTACTAACTGTATAAAAAGGAATATTATAGTATAAATGAATACATGGTTGATAATAACCCATGGGAATGAGGTGATCGCTTCCAAGCTGTTTCTAAAATAAATTTTGTAAATAGTTTGTAATGAGATGCTCTTCAAACTAGGTAAGACACATCATTTTTCCTTTCTTTTCCTAGCCTTTCCTTCATTGCGGTCGGCTCTACTGGTGTGGCACCACGCTCTCACAGAATACCAGCGTAAAATAGCAGCTTAATGCTGCTTTGTTTCGTATGGTGAGTGTAGAGAACTGAAGACCCTTTGAAAACGAGGCACTCTATCTACTCCGCATACATTCTAACTACAACGCATCTGTATTTTGATTCTAAATCGAGGATAAATGTAGATGTCTATGGGCCCCAGCACTATTTACCATCAGGTGGACTGTGTGCTTGTTTGTCACTCTTATTCTATAAAAAAAAAAACACTAATCCCAGCGCCACTACTCCCCAAAACTACTACACTAGGAAAGATACACCACCGTCGATAATACGACACAGTTTCATCTTTACACTTTACTTCATCTGAGAATGCTTCGTGTATAAAAGTAAACAAGTAATCAGTTTACATCCTGAAAAAAAGTTTACCTAAGTATATGCTATATCTTTATTTATCTTTCCAGATAAATTATTATTATGCCTCCCTAATCATTAATTTTAGTCACAAATTACATAATCAGGTGCGTTTTATATTAATAGAAGGCGATCGTATATGACCCCCACAAAATAATCAAGGCGGTATTATATCTCCCTCTGTGTCCTACAAAGTGACAATAGCGAATGTACCCCGAGGGATTACTGTGTCTATTGACACGATGGGTACCCACTGCTGTATCACTGATGGCACTTGAAAACAAACACGATTTTAATCAATACATCAAACAAAACTTGCCCACTACAGCAATAATAATTAAAAGCGTATGATTATATGAAATATTTGCGGAGGACTAAAGGGGTCCCATCTATTCGGCCTGAGGCTGTAGCTCTATTGCATAAGTAAGGCATAGTTTCTATAATCCTACGCCCTTCTGTAATCCTGGTCGGCAAGATGATGATTGCGTCCCATTTTAGTTTACAAAAGGTAATCCTTAAAGGCGAAACTATTGGGGAATTTCGTCTGTTTGATATAGCTAGATAGTGTTTACGATGTAAATTTGTCTGTAATATCATAAACCTCTTTGATTGGATATGTTCAAAGTTCGACGGGATAAGATACTATAAGTTCTAAAGCTGTATTTATTATCAATATATAGCCTTACCTATAAATGTTTGTTAAATTTTAATCACTATTTACTCAAAAACAGTACTTTTAAACGCCTTTTATGTTTAATTATTATTTAAGAAAGGCTCTCAAATTAGACGCCTGGGTTATAAAGCGCCTAATAAACGAAATGGCGACGTAATAAATCACTATAAAACCAGTTGAGAATAAATAAACATATAAATTAATCAAGAACATGTGTCAATCCTATATAAATGAATATTAAAAAGGAAAATAATGAAAAGGTATGAAACGACATGGCGTAGGAGACAGTTGAACTCCCCTACCCTGTGTAATAATTTAACTTTTACTTACATCATACGAATATAAGACATCATTAGACTTAGAGTTTCTGGTTTAAATATAATGTATAACAAAATAAATAATAGTTAAAAAAAAACTAGAAAAACACGCTTTTGTAGATAACCGAACTAAAAATTAGAAACTAATTTTCAATAAGTTTAAAATAAGAAAATTGTGATTAACATTAAAAAAAATTATTGTATAACTTTAATAATAAAAAAGGATGATCATGTCTGGTAGAGGTAGTGGAAGAAAACCAGACTCCTCCAGTTTTCTGACGACTTCCAAAAAGGAGACGGTACTCAATACGACTGTATGTTTTTTTATGTGTGTTACCTCATAACATTTTACTGGGTGAACCGATTTCTATGATTTTTTTTTTAATTTGAAAGCTGGTACTTCTCGTGTGGTCCTATATAAATTTGATCAAAGTCAGACCAATATTTTTTGAGTTATTCTTAATAACTTATACTGAAGTCCGCTGTACAAAATGTTTAATTTTAAATTATTATGTGTTAACAGACATATTCACATATTAAAACATATTTTATTTTTGATATTACAGTTAATAAACTTTTATAGATACGCCTAAAATCAAAAATGAAACTAAGCTCAAATGCTTATAATTATCAGTTTTACAACAGTTTTTCAGATATCCGTTAGTCCTATAACAAATCTTTAGGCTTCTGTTGCTTATACATATACGAGTATAATATAACATTTCACTTAGGTAATTCCGTGTGCAAATTAATCAGTTCAGGCCACTTACCAAAAGGTTAGATTGTAGTTAAGCTCTTGCTTATAATAAGTAAAAAACTTTTCATTCAACTGCAAGAACAAAAGTATTTTGATTGACTTTCAGATTTATTCATTCATTCCAGCCTATCAAATGTCGGCTGGTACATAGGCCTCCCTGTAGATTGCCTTATAAGGAAAATTCTACCATAGTAGCTACGCTTGGCGGGCGGCTTGGCAACTGCCGTTTTTTATGATTTTCAGTTGTTATTAGAAAACTGCTGCCCATTCCAGTTCAAGTTTCCCTGCGTCGACACCCACGATGTTACACATGGAATGTTGGATATTCTTACCCCGCCGCTACACGGCGACTCTTTCCAGTTTAATGATAGCTATAGTTTAATGATATGATAGAATTGGCGCACACTCAATGACCATACATAGTACGCGAACAAACAGAATTCGATCCTCGCCAGACCGATATAATTTTTGATGACGGTTTTAAGATTTTCAGTTTGAATCTGACAATACGCTTCCCTGCAATAAAACGTCTCAAATACTCAAAACCGAGGGAAGACCTATAACCAAAAGTGGGCGTGGGGTTATGTTATTTGTTTAAATTTAAATTTATTATTCGATCATATTTATGACTCTTATACGTGTGCGATATTTAATCTATCTAATACAGAATCTTTCTGACGATAACAACTCAAACTAATAAAATCTGTGGTTGCCAACCCAGCCGCCAAGCCTGGCACCTATGGTAAAATCATCTCGAAGAGACAATCTATAAGAGAGGTCTATGTTCAACAGTGGACTATTATAGACTGTAATGGATTGATGGATGAAGGTTTTATATTAAGGTTATTTTTATTTTTTTGTAGAATAAGGGTGACAAGCGAGCACCCAGTACATCTGATGGTAAGTGGTTGCTGTGGCCCATAGACATCTATATCTATCCTTGTATGCGAATCAAAATGCAGATGCGTTGTCAACCGTGAGGACTAAGATAGAATTCCTCTTTTCCAGTAAAAAGGGTCTTCGGTTCTCTGCACTAATCATACGAAACCCAGCAACATTAAGCCGCTATTTTACGCTGGTATTCTGTGAGAGCGTGGTCCTTCCCCGATCGAGAAGACCCAATCGTGCTACTACTATACAATTAATATAGAAGCATCATGGCTCTACCAAATAAATAAAATTTTAGGTTAGGAATTACATAGCCTATACTAATATTAAGTTGAGCAGTAGGTACTTTTTTCATCTGAACTTTGACCTCAGGTAAAAATGTTCACTTTCATTAAATTAAGAATTTCATATTTTACTACGAGGCTATAAATATATCAAATTACATAATCTCTAACAAACAAAAACACTATCAGTTTTATGAGCACATAAACATAAAAAGCTCATCGAGTCTACGAGTAAAAAATATGAATATACCCCTACTAATGACTTGCATGTGTGGGAATAAAACTTTTTTCATTTAGTGGTACATCGTCACGGATGCTATTTCCCTATAGAAGTCATAAACATGACGGTAAGCGGGCAGCGACGCAGCAAGCCCCTCCACCGCCTCTCCCCATTCTGTCCTCCCAGCCGCCTCAACTGCTAAAGTTCAATTTTATTTTAGTATTTAGTCCCGGTCTATACCCTGCAGAGAAAAATGTTTTGCTTCCCTGTCCATTAGCCGGTTTAAATTAGAGTTTTAATTTTTAAGAGCGCCATTTTCTCTGTAACGTAGTTTTATGTTTCGTAAAATTTACCATTTTTGGTAGTGTTTCGTTTAAAATTTGCTTAGTTAATATATTTTTAATTTACTATTACGGACACTGGATGCGTATAAAATATTACACAGATAAATTGTTTACATTTTTATTTATGTAAGTATAATAGGTGAACGGCATAATCGGGAAGGGTCGCCCTAGGCGAAAGTTTATCGACCAAATTGGCGATATATTAAAACTGGGCCATATCAAGAGTACCTTTAACCGACGAGCGTGTATGCGTAGGTATATGGATGTGGAGGAAGCGAGAGAGGTGTGTCAGGATCGTGCCAAATGGAAGTCCATAATCTCTGCCTACCCCTCTGGGTGACAGGCGTGAGTGTTTCTGTTATGTTTTATGTTATAATAGTTTAACAAATAAAATAACAATTTACTTAAAAGTATGTGGTAAAGATGATGATGAAATGATGATGAAATTTATTTAACATACATTACATTATAGTTACAGTTATTTTTGAGCTCTGAAGCCTGCGTTAGTTAAAACTGTGCTACAGGCCTCAGACTTCCCCATCTATTGTCAAAGTATAATGACTGCCTCGTTGGTCTAGTGGTTGTAGTAGTGCAACTGCTGATCAAGAGGTCCCAGGTTCGAATCCCGAGTCGGGCCAAAAACTCAGTTATTGGAAATTTTCAGTAGCTGCCCGGAGTCAGGAAGCTGGCGGTGTCTCACACCCGTGCCTCGGAAAGCACGTAAAGCCGTTGGTCCTGCGCCTGATCTCTCTCCGGTCGTGTCGGTTTTACCATCCCATCGGACTATGAGAGCGAGGGAATAGAGAGAGCACCTGTGCTTGCGCATACACTTGGGCACTATAATCCTGTACTGCGCCGATGGCTAGTCTCCCTTGAGATTGGCCGCCGTGACCGAAATTCGGTCTGGAGGACATTATTATTATTATAATGTATATTAGTGTTATAAAGAAATTATAACGATAATATAAAAAGTAATAATATGGTACTAATTATATTCTAAGGCCAAGTTGCGTGCGTGCGTGCGCGCGCGCAACTTGGTGTGTGTTTGTGTGTGTGTGGAACAGCTGAAACTAACTTCAAACAAAGAATGGTACAAAAACAAATTTTCATCCTTGAAGACAAAAGTGGACTGTCTGTGTAGTTAACCTAGTTTTCTTTCTTTTTATGCCAGGTAATAACACTAGGCTCAGGTCTATTTAGGGGCTAGAGGTAGGTAAGATGATGGTAACTCAAGAAGATACTTAGGTGGAAAAAGAAACTACCTAGTACATAGAGTTTAATTCTTTCAAAATACCTAATTTTAGTACTTTTTATTTTCTAGGTATATAAAAACTCACGATTTCCTCCAACTTCACATTATTTAGAAAGGATCGCAGACATAAGCAATATAAATTACATTTCATTGCATTACTTACAAACTGTATTGCTCAGAAATATAAGTACGAAAATTTGAAAAATGTATCATACAAAGCAAATTTTAATAATTATATTACTGGCCCCGAATGTTTCAAACAACGTTGTCTATTAGGGAGTGTGCTATTAAAGGTACAAAGAGGATTGCGGCAAAGCCACGTGAGCAAATAAAGTTAGTCCCGAAACGCTTGGTAATGAAAGTTCATTGGATTAAGCCAGGCTTACACAAGCCCCAATAATAATAATAAGCAAAAATGCACGTGGACTCTACCACGCATTAAATAACTCACTCAATAACCTCCAATTTAGGGATCTCTAAACAGACCCAAGCGAATTCCTGTCTTAGACATATAGCCATGTATTCACCGAACGAAAATAAACTCTAATAGAACCACGAGAGGCTGAATTTTTCTTTAATTAAAAGTTTCTCGTAGCTTTGGTTGCGGTGCTTCAATTTTATATAATGCTCATTATTATTTAACGTTGGGCCCGGTTTTAGAATTATTTATAAATATGTTTTTTTTTATAATGAGGGCTATTTTTCTTTGATAATAATGACTTTATGGGATTTAAGTCTACCACCTAAAAGCTTTTTATTGGTTACGTTTTAATGTTTACTAGGACATTTTGTGCATAAAATTCGTTATATAACTTTTGATAGATTCTTTCGTATAAAATCTCAAAATGCAATATTGTAGTTTAAGAGCTTGGAACTTTGATGTCTATTAGTTGAAATTTCCTAAAATTATCGTTCTATATAAAAATAAATAAACTCATTTTACATGTGACTGTAAGGTGTGACATGTGACATTTTACAAGCGATATGGTGTTTAACGACGATTTCTTTTCTATCGACATAACAAAGGATACAAGAAGACTGCCTGAAAACTTTTCTATTTATAGAGTCGTAGTTTGTACAAGTACAGAAGGCACCGGCTCAGGTGTCGTATCGGAACAATTTCGTGTCATTTGTCTCGACGCTGCAACAATGCTGCAATAATGCACCGCGCTCCATTTACGCTCATCGCAATTTCTTTGAAATTTACATGCATTTTTGCTGTACGATAGTTTCTCTAACACAACGCTTGAACACTTTAAAATATATAAAACATAGAAATGGTATCAGTAAATGCATTTGGTACATTCTACTTCGCTGGTTAGGCGCAAATATAGTTATTAAAGTTACAATTTGTATACGTCCCACTGCTGGGCACAGGCCTCCTCTCATTTCTGAGAGGGTTTTAGGGCATGGAAGGATCCGCCTAGCAGTTTTACATTTAGATATTAGTTAATGTTATTTAATTTATAAATTATACAATCTTAAATTTAACTATGCACAAATATTCGAAATATACCTACTTAATATCCAACAAGATTCATAATCAATAATTTTTAAACATTACATAAAATTTAAAATTACGTAAATTATTTATTTATTTCCTTTGACTAAATTTTCATTAAAATTTTAAACCAAACAAAATTTTATAAAGAAATTTATATGTGTTTAGAATTGCCTTATGTAGATGCAATATTTGCTGAACGTAAGTTCATATTACAAACAGCGTGCCAATTGTAAATAATATTGTTCTCTACGCAACATTAATATAGAAATGGCGGTATACAACAGCACGTCGTTGCTTTATATCTTTTGTTTCCGTTTTGTAAAATTTCGCCCCATAACATTATGTTGATGGCGGCAATAACGCTTGAAATATTTACGAATATCCTAACAAACGAGGCGCGCGGTGATAAATAGATGATACTCGTACCGGATTGACCGTGTCGGAATAAAGATTAGTTAGGAAGACCGCAGACCTCACGAGCGTTTCATTTCTCACTGCACAACGATTTGTCCGGAGTCATTCGAGCTGTTTTTATTTTTCACAAAACAAACCGCACGGAAACCCTCGCAGTTCTTTGTCGCCATCGAGTTCTTTGTTAGAATTTTTATTTAACGCAATCAAATTATTGAAAACAAAATTTTAAATAATTGAAAGATATTCAACGTTTTGCTCATGACTGAAAATTCGATCTATGAAATTAATTACATAAAAAGGCGCTTGCAGTAGTAATCTGTGAGTGATTATAGTTGCCAACTGAGACTGCGGGCACGTTTGCAACTTTAGTGTCATAAAAGTTTAGGGTTATTACACACCGTGGGCCTAAAGTACTAAAAGACAGATTATTTTTAATTAAGTATAGTTGGCTAGATATGATTATTTTTATGAAATTTTTAAAAATGAGTGTAAACATCTCGTAAATAATGTACTGAAGTTCTAGTAAATATTAAGCAGGAAATGTCTTTGTGTATTAAATAATTGTTTTATTTTGTATGAAAATAAAAAAAAGTAAGGCATATTTACTTATGCTTTGCTTAAAACACTAACCGAAACCGTGGGTAAAATCCTGCGAGTACCTCAAGCACAAGATGATATATATAATTATAAAAATGTGTATCATCATTCGTCACCTTTTTTTGCGCCCAGATGCTATGGAAAGGGCTACCCTCCGGGAAGCGAGGAAGGGAGGTGGTGAATGCTCCAAGCATACCACGACAGCCGGCTGTCGTGGTTATGTGTGACTCACTGCGAAAACCTAAGTGCCTACCCACTAAACACCACCTGTGAGACTGGCATTGGCTTGCATTCTTGCCTAGGACACCCCTGCCTACTTCGCCCTATCAGATTCTACCTAGTCGTGCCGGGGGGCTCGTCGTGGTTTGGTCACCCATGATGAACAGAGGAACCCACATGGCTTCTCCGTGTGAGTTGGAAGAGCCAATTTCGGATGTGTATTAGTGGACTACGGCGAGAAAAGTGTCCTCTCCCCGTACTGCCGCAGCTTAGGGAATTTGCATAACAACACGCCACTTGCCCTATCCTCTGTTACTCTGGTGGACCACACCGCTTAAAGAAATTACCGAATTAAAGCTTTTATGCAGAAATTATTTTATTCTTTTTGTTTTTGAAGTAGGTTGTTATTAAAAATTTTTTTTAAAAACTTTTTACACTTTTAAATGAGTTAAGTTTTATCACAAGTTCGAGATAGTAATTAGAATTTTGTCTAAAATGCAACAAAAAAATTCGTCCCCTATTTTTCCCATACGTTGGGGTGGAAACTGTTCTCCAATATTCTCCTCCATAGTAATTAAACAGTAACACCTAATAATTTAATTTGAAATGTTCTTTTTAAATTAATTGGAGTACAAAAAATCTCTTAAATACGAATGAGTTTATAATTCATATGTAGCAGGTATGTAATATTAAATTATTGGAGACGATACATACATTTAGGAGCTTCTATTATCAGTTTTAATTTAATATTAAATGCAAAAAATATAATGATAATTTATTAATAAAAAAAGACTAAAACTATATTATTTCCAAATAATTTAATAGCTTCAGAAGCTCTCAAGGCTTACATTATTCACTATCAAAATATGTGGATATTATTTTTCATTTCTTGACATGGAGTAAAATAATATCAAATATTTGACTCTTATTAGACTAACCAATATCCTAACCTCAAGATAACGAGTTGAATGTAAATTCAAGAAAAACAACTTCCTTCTGCGTGAATCCCATATCTCTGGTGCCCTTTGACCTAGAGGACCCAAATTCAAACTCGACCGAGCTACTACCTCAAGGTATCCACATACCAAATTTAAAGTCAATCGGTCCAGTGGAACGGAAGTTATCGTGTCGGCATACAGACTAACAGACTGCCAGCTAAAACCATTAACTTCCTTTCAATGCTACGCAGAAGGAAGTTAATAACTAGGGTGTCGTCTATATATATGTATAGTTACATTGAAAATTTCATCTCCTGTTTTACCACCCTTAGGGCTTTTTTTATAGAATAAGCGTGATAGAAAAGATGATGGTAAGTAGATTCTGTGACCCATAGACATCTACATTCTTGCCACGATAATTATTCGAAATGTCATCCCTGAGGACTAAGACGGCCCGTTTCTAGTAAAAGGGGCTCCGGTTCTCTACAGTCACCATATGAAACACAGCAGCATCAAGCTGCTATCATTTTTCGGGTTGGTATGTTTTCTTCGTATTTAACTGGAACCACCTCCATTTAAATCAGAGGTATTTTTCTTTTATAGAATAAGAGTGACAAGCGAGCACACAGTCCACCTGATGGTAAGTGGATGTTGTGGTCCATAGTCATCTACATCTATCCTCGATTAATGACAAAAATGTAAATGCATTGCCACTCCTGAGTACTACAGTAAAAAGCGTCTCCAATTCTCTACACTCACCATATGAAGCACAGCAGCATTGAGCTGCTATTTAATGCTGGTATTCTGTGAGTGGCCCTACCCCGGTCGAGCCAACCCATTCATGCTTCAACCATAATATAGCTGCAGCATGGCTATACCTTTTTACGTGGTACTATGTAATAATGTAAATGTATAAAAAAGGTTCATTAAAATTGGTTGTTAATTATTAGTAAGGATTTTATTAAAGTTAGATTAGACACATCATCAATAAACTAAATGAAAAATTCATAGTCTTCAACTTAGATTTTTTAACGGCCACTCAGCGATATTATTGAGCATCGTCCCTTGTTCATTAACAATGAATTTGACGGTGGCTGGCGGCGTGAAGACCCTCTCATCTCGGATTATATCAGATCCAAATCCCAGGCGTAACAATACCGCGTCCACTTGCCCCACCTTGATACGTGCGATGCTCATTTTGCAATTCACTAACCGTTGGGACACACTGCTATAAATACACGCAAATTTAACTTTTTTTTAATACTCTTTTTTTTTAAACGTTACCCCCACACTAGGATTTTCTCCTGTGTCGTGGAGACAGTTTACAAACATAAATTGCACAAGGACAAACATCCAGACCCGGAACAATTATTTGTAGGCTATACAACACTCTCAAATACTTTCATCCAATTTCCATCCATACATCCATTACAGATTTTTTAAATTATCATCATTCATCATCATCATTACAGCCTTTCACAAGTCCACTGCTGAACATAGGCCTCCCCCAAGTTATGCCACTAAGCACGGTCCTGAGCCACCTGCATCCATCGACTGCCTGTATGTCTTACCAGGTCGTCACCCATCTAGTTCGTCTACCGCTATGAGGCTGCCTCTCGAGAACCTTTTTTCCCCATCGGTTGTCGGTTCTTCGAGCTATATTGCCAACCCATTGCCACTTCAGCTTACTAATCCGTTAGGCTATGTCGGTCACTCTGCTGCGGAAGATGATACAAATCAAGGCACATTTTTATTAATTACGGAATTCTAATTTATTAGCCAATGTTTTTGCTTTTAAAATAAATATATTTAAATAAATAAATGTTGTAAAGACCGAAAAGGTAATATAAAAATATACTTAAAATATCAAATAAGACATTCATTGCAGCAGTGTGTACTCCTCTGGTCAGCAACGATCGCCTCTGGGCAAGTCAATAAATGAATATCCCTAATTAGTCAGGGATATGTTTTTACATCAACCCAATTAAAAGTTGTAATTTGAAGCATAATAATAATATAAAACTTTTGATTGATTATTGTAATTAATTGCTTGAAATAATCCGTGTTAAACCATATTTTTATATTAAATATTTTTAATAATATTTTTTCCACATCATGCATTACATATCTCTATTAGAAAAATGTCGTGAATGTCGTGCTATGTGAAAAAATAAGCAACTCATAAATTTATATATTAATTAGTTTTCTTTATTAACCTTTAGAAATAAAAATATCAATAACTTTAATATAGAATACATACGTGATAAAGGAAGTCATGTATTCGTGCTTATAAATACATGCGAAGTCACGACGTTAATTCATTCCGATGCGATTTCCCACAGGACCCCGTCGACAAGGAGATATCTAATTACAAATTCGATTCGGCCAATAAATATTCCAATGGATTCAAATTTACATAATGCCGCCAACACAACGTAGAACTTTTAACAAGCAAACTAGAGTTAGTTGAATTGGAAATACATCAGACAGAAAATCGACTAGCGAAATTTGTTTTCGTTATAAAAAAGGTAAATATATCAACGTTATGCACAATACATCAAAAGTTTCAAAGGAGAGAAGCAATTTAGATGTTGAATTTGATAGTTATAGAAACCCCTTATTAAGGTAACATGGTATAAGGCAATTTAGTGGACAAAAGGATGCCCCTCATTGAGAGTATGGTGGCTGCTGAGGGCGATTCAAAAGTTTCCAGTTGGCGGACATTGTTCGCCCTTACTGTCCGAATTTATTGAATTTCATCCCAAGCTGAAGGATGACCACACGTTTATTGTTCTGTCGGGCACTGATGAGGGTGTAATATTGTTACAGATAGAATAGGCGTTGTTTTGTACTGTCAGAGGAAGTAAGTACTTTGTTTAGGATATTGCAAAAGGTATTACATATTGGTAATTTTAAATAATGATTTCTTATACTTACGCGAACACTACACATTGAATAAAATTACTTTTTCGGATCGTATCGTGTTTAATAATACTTATTTTTAAATTCCCGATGTTTCGAGTGCTTTCCAGCACCATCATCCCCGTGAGCATGGGTGCTGGTGAGCACCCGAAACGCCGGGAATTTAAAAATAAGTGTAATTAAACGCAATAGAAACCGTAAAAGTAGTTTTATTCAATAGGTAATTAATTGTAAAGTCATACTCTCAATCATGGCATATTGTTTGTAGTACTGGTACGTCATTACGGTGTTGAAGGTAGCCAGCAATTGTACAAAAAATATACCATCCATTTTCAAGTTCTAAATATGTTGTATATAACAAATAGATTTAACATCATATAATCAAATGTTATGAAAAATATCCTAATTAAATTTATAAAATTATATTATATACGTGTTAAGAGAAACCCCGTAGTCGGTAGCAACACTCCAATTTGTCTGTAGATGGGAGGGTTCCTTTTAATAATAACTCCTTCGTAAATTCTGCCTCTGACCGCGTCGGCCAAGGGATAGTGAAAATTAACTATTATATTACTTTTTGACAGTTTTTCTAATACAAGATTCCTCGAATAATTTCTTTACGGTTACACGCTTAGACTATATCGTCCATTTGAAGTTGACATCCATATTTTATTAGAATAATTATTCATATTAAAATAAAGTTATATAACGTTTAAGTTTTCTTGTAGAATGTTGTCTTCTTCCTAATTAGCCTCACTAATGTCTATTGTTATAACATATGGCATCAAACCTGGCAACTCCTTATCATCACAGTGTGCAAGAACGTTCATGAGAGAAAAACTGATCTCATACTGGAGCTGAATTGGAAAAAAAAACATGTTTCCAGGTACAAATTAAAACTTCTTAAAAAGAACTTAGTTTGTACGTTCCTACGTTAGAGAAGTTCTTTCGTTTAGCTTAACTCGTAAGCAAAATAATGTTGATTCTACCAATTTTAGGCGACGTGCAATAAGGACGCAGAATAAGGAATATAATTATGATTTCATATTTGTAACTTTTGATTTTGCTGTTTTGTACAACAAAGTTTTATAAAACAACAAAACTACAAAATTCCACCAAATGTGAATTTGTTGGTGTGGCCTGACCTAATCGCAATAATTTTATCAGAAAATCCTTTCATCTATAGTATATAAGCTAATAGAATGGTAGTGAAAATTTTATATGTTTAATGTTATATGTAATTACCTTATATTATCCCGAGGGTATCGACTGAAGGAAACCAAACCAGGAGATGGGTAGCAGCATCCTTCTATTAACAGCTCAAAATAATAAAAAATATAGTTACCGACTTGTCTGTCAAACACAGCAGCTATAGCAAATGTCGCCCCCTATGAAACAGCTTCTATGTAGAGGGCCTATGTTCAGCAGTGGTCTTTTAGGCTGAAGTAAATGAATGAATGAGCTTATAATTATTTACTTACAACATGAAAGACGAAAAATCATATAACTGTGATTTATTACATGTAAACAAACACAATTAATATGATTTCAAGGTATGCCTTTGACTTAAAAAAATATTTTTGAACAGCATTTTTTATTATCATTATTATAGACCTCCACAAGACCACTGTCTGGACATAGACCCCCAGGGAATGACATAAAACAAAACACGGTCGGTCCTGACGCACCTGCTTCTATTAAATTCCTGCATGTCTTATCGATTACTACATCTAACGCCCAGAGAAACTCCAAGTATAGCCCTCTCCATAGCTCACCAATTAAATTAAATTAAATTATGTGTTCGACCCCGGTTCGTTTTGTTTATATTGTTTCCTATGTTGTTATATTTGTTATAAGTATTATATGTATATCTTTATATTGTTTTTTATATCTTTATATATGTATATAATTCTCCTGTCAGTGTGTATGTGTCTGAACTCCTCCTACACGGCTGGACCGATTTTGATGAAATATTATGTGTGTGATTAAGTTTATTTGAGAATGGTTTATATTTACAATTGAACCCGGTAGGTGAGACTGTTGTTGAGATCTAGAAAATAGCCGAGCGAAGCCGGGGCCGATCGCTAGTATATATATATAGTTTTACTTTTCAGTTTATTCAGACATGCTTGATCACCAAGATATTTTTTTTCTAACGACAAGCAGAACTCCGTCGCCTCTCTAGGCTACCTATAATTTGTAACACACTTGTAGCCTTCTACAGTTGTTCACGGGCTGCATTGGCCAATTTTTAATCAGACGTAGTGCAAGTTTATCACTCAACTGCTGTTAGAAGCTTAAAAATTTAAAGCCCGCTTATTGTACTGCAGCATCGTGAGTCGTGACATACTGTTCTATAAATATTTTTGAAATTACAGAAGTACAAACGTGAGGGCATAAGCCCTTTATTTGTTTATTACAATTTAAACATAAACATCAATAAGCAGTAAAGATATTAAAACTAATTTTTATATCTTTATGCTATATATTAATATTATTACTGCATATCTGCGAAATTAAATTTTTCCCTAAAGCATGTGGAATTTTTCTATACATACGCATTGGAGCAATCCCCTACTCCGAAAATCTTTTCAGAAATCTGTGCCCTGCTGTAAAACGAATGTAAGCTATTACGTCTTGACATAACTAATTGTTCTATCTATTACTGACACCGATTTTTTGATAATGTAATGTTGAGATTTAACTAAAATACATTATTAACTAAGGTTATTCTATAACCATATTATTAGTTATAGTCCAAGGTTCATCCACCTTCCCGACACCATGTCTACGGCTATTTGTTATTGTAATGTTAGCAATCTGTCGCTCAGCTAACGTTATAACTCAAGACAGCGATAAGCGATGAAGGCATGTAATAGTGGTTTTGTTAGCTTGTTTATTGAGATTACCGACAGGATTTTACGTTTTAAAAACGTGTCAGTAGTTATGTCGTAAATTACGATGAAACACAATGAAATAGATGTTTTAACTGTAATTTATAAAAGTAAGTAATTTGACATGACAAAAGTGACTAAGCGATAAGTAGTAACAAACTAATTCCCTTATAAAATAATGTCATTTTACGGAAGAATAAAATGCCGTGGCGTTGTGACGTTAAAAATGCAGTTTTCGATATTCTTAAAAAGCAACACAGGAAAATGAAACAAAAAATGAGCAGCAAGCAAGCAATGAAACAAGAGATGATAACAACTCAAAACAATAAAAAACTGCCAACCCACCTGCGGCAGCAATGACGCAAGATTTGGGGACGCATATTATCAGCAGTGGACTACCTATTGATGGACTGTATTGAATTAATTAATTAATGACTAGAGATAAATAGTGTTCGCGACGGTTTAAAGACTTTAAGCAAAAAGTGATGAAAGAAAATTAAATTGTTTAAAAAGTGAAATTAATAACAAAATCGAGCGAATTGTGTACTAATATAGGTTTACAATGTGTTTACAATTCTTAATATACTTGGATAGCATGTCGTTTTTAATAATAGTTAATATAAACAACTTTAATCATTTAATAAAATTTCGACCAATCACAGCGCAGCATATCGTGGAACTTTCTAGAAGTTAATTAACTGCGCAATAGTTTATATGAAAATAATAAGAATATTTTTGTGTTCTGAAAGAATTGTAAATATGATATTTAGTTAGCATATGGTGTATAGATGACAATAGTAAAGAGATAATTTATGTAAATAAACGCATTTGATAAATATAGTAAAATTAAAGATTTAATGTGCACTTTTGTTATGTAAATTTGGTACATTTTGATTAATAACTTTTTTAAATGTAAATATATTAAGTAACACTTATCACATAATGATAAAGGACCAAAATGCCTATTTAATAGTGTATAGCGTGTTAGTGTAAAAATTAGCATTATATAGAAAAATTGCGATTTGTGCAAATTACATAATGAAAATGTTCAATAATAAAAAGGCAAAACCGGAAATTGGCAAGCGGCTCTCTATAGAGTATAGCCGAAGTCTACCTTATGGGGGCAAATCACAGTAACATGGTAGTAGGAAGAACTACCAGTAACAAGCAGTAGTATCCGGTAGTAGCTGAAGTGACTAGTAGCAGAACACAGTGAAAAGTTATAGTGAAATAGAAAAAGTTTAGCTAGCCGAAAAAGGTCGTAACTGAAAAATCGCAGTTACACATAGTCGAAAAAAGTGGCAACTGAAAATTCTCAGTTGCATATAGTAAAATAGTGTTAGCTAGCTGAAAAAAGTGGTAACTGAAAATTCGCAGTTACATATATTGAAAAAGTGTTAGCTAGCCGAAAAAAGTGGTAACGGAAATTTCGCCGTTACATATAGTGAAAATTGTTAGCTAGACGGAAAAAGTAGTAACTGATATTCGCAGTTACAAAAGTGTTTAATTCAACTAATTTAGTTGATTAATAGCTGCTAGTCAGTAGTGTTACAAAAACCAGCTACTACCAATAGATATTTTTGATACTACCAATAGAAATTTGTTACTTCCAATAGATATTCGAAATTACCAATAGATATATTAGAAAATACCAATAGAAACTTGTTACTGCCAATAGATATTTGATATTACTAACAGATATTTTGAAAATACGAATAGAAATTTTAAATACCAATAGAAATTTTAATATTACCGTGTGTTTTAATTAAATCTGTGTTTTGAAATATATAGTGAACAACCATAGTTGAACAACAGTGTTCAATAAATAAATAGTTATAATATTTCGCAACTAATTAATCAGTCGAACCGCTGGCCACTCCCTTGCTATTTTAATTTATAAATCGTGCATTTTTAATTCTGAACCTCAGTCCACAGTTCTCCAACAGCATACACAAAGGCGGTAGTGAAAGTATCCTCCAGAACCTATAGGTGTAGGACGTGAGCGGCTCGCGGAGTATCTTCGACAACATTTACTCCGGAGAGTTACGCCCGTCCGGCACAAATAGTTCATATTTAGTTTTCGTATAATTTAGTCGTGAAATATAATAGTGAAAAATAATTAAAAAAAATATCTTAATTATAAGAGAATTTAAAAAAAAGGAGGTTCTCAATTAAAGTGTAAATTATTTTTGTATTTATGTTACTTTTTGTGTTTAAGTAAGTCTTCGTGAATTATGAACCGATTTTAATGATATTTTTTTTTAAATTAAATAAGTTATACTTCTGTGGTGGGCCATATAAATTTGGAGAAAAGTTCAATCATCAATCAGAATGAACAAATAAGGGATAAAGTTCTTATTGTAATTATTTGTACGATATTCGAGCTTATGATATTACTTAGTCATGAAATCTACCTCAAAAAACTAAAAGGAATAAAATAATTTTCGCATAATTATGCGAAATTGTTTTTTTTTATTATTTTTTATTCGGCAATTGTTTTTTTTTTAGTTCTAACAAATTATTTATTTCCCCCAACAATATACATTAAGAGAGTAACAAAAATATATGCTTACATCTGAAATAATACTAATCAGTTAAAAACTGATAGGTAAAACCTAAATCTTAGGTAAAAAATCAGCTACAAAACGAAATAAACAATTGTACCCCTACCTTCAAGCCTCTATTACTCGTCATTTAAGCCCTCTATATGTCGAAATAATCAATATTTCCCTAGAGGTATTTCAACTAGAGGGTTAATAACTCGAACAAAATATATCTGCATCTCCAAAATAATATCAATGTTTTTATTTAACAAGAATTTGGAACCCCCTTATACCTCGAATTTTTTCCCTTAAACTTCGACTGACCGTAGTTCTACTGTAAGAATTTTCACTCTATGAATTTTCACACTATGAATTTTCACATCCAAATTGTGGTATACGAGTATCTTTGTCTATTGTCAATATTAATTATTGTGAACTTTTGTCTATTGTTATACTTTAAAATTAAAAAAAAACAACGACATTATAAAAAATAGCAGCACAATTTAAGACAAGCCTTCAGGCTTCAAGCTACTAATACTAATACTTGTGTTAAACGAGTACAACAAATAATTATTAAGTACTTGGACGTCCAAGATTTGTTAAGCAATAGGTTCTCAAGGGTGACCCTCACCTTAATAAACTTGGAAAGTAAAACATTAACTAAGTAAAAAATTACATTTTAATTGTTCCACTGTTTCCGAAAACCCAATTATTATATTGTGACGGGTGTGGTTTAGTTAGAAAAATAAATTATATTAGATGTCACAGAATAATAGTTCTATTAGCAATAGTATTACAATGTTTAGACGTAGACCCTTAACTCCGGCCTAGGTTAATGATCTACGTCTCACTCGCACTAAGGTTTGAACTTAAAATTCACTGTTGGAATTGATAGGTAAGTGAAGAAGGTGCCGTCCATGAATGTAATTGGCCGGCTTAGATGGTATGCTGGCACAAGTGATACGCCTATGACTGAGTTCTCTACCGCCGGTGCAAATAGCGGCTGGTTAAATCCGGCCCCCTAGGTGGTTTGGCGCCGATATAAAGGCAAGAAAAGAGCATACTCCTTTTTAAAAGGCCGGCAACGCATCTGCAATTCCCCTGGTGTTGCGGTTGTTCATGGGCGGCGGTAGTCACTTACCATCATGTGAGCCGCATGCTCGTTTGCCCCCTCTCCTATAAAAAAATATATATAATATAATGATATGTTATAAATTAATACAATGATTTATACCTAATAATATAAAGGCGATGATAACAAATAAAAAAATATAAATAGTGCCCGTCGTCGTGCTCGTGTAGCATAGGATTATTTTACGAACGGCAAAGGAAATTTTTAATAAATAAACTGAAAGCAAATCATGTGTATTTAAAGAGAGCTCTAATGAGATGCAATATTATTTTATTTTCATCTTTATTTACTGCAAAAGTACTCCATTATACCTTTGTTGCGCCTCGATTGTCCTCATTTTCTACAGTGTCTGTTTTAATTAGTACAAGGAGCATACTTACAGTTCGTTGGAGAAGCTTATAACTAACATTAAGTACCTGTGCACTACAAAAGTCGCTTGTTTACATTTCTAATTACTAGTGATTTGAATACGATGCGAAGTTTTAATTAAATTATTTTTATGTTATGTTATTTGACAAAAATGTAACTTAAAGGAATTAAAATATGTTTAGTGCATTTTACAGAATAAGTAAGCATAAGGTACTTAGCGTACGCCATAAATTTCATACGCGAGCAACGTTAGTGCTATGGCCACCGGCAACAATGAAATTGTTAATTTTAAATACAGATTTACTACTTAATAGTAAAAAAATCGTGGAAAAACTTACATGCTCGAGAAACAAAATGTTTCGCGGACATATGAAGTCACATTGGACAGCGTGGCGGATTTACTGCCCTATTTCAACGCAGAAATTAAAATTAATCGTAGTCGTAAAGTGAAAAAATAAACACAATTATTTTTTATTTTTATAATGATTAAAGTAACATTTACGAGTATAATGATTTAAACAACAAAACTTTAAAAAATTATCAGAGACAAAGTTAAAAACCAAGCTTTACCCTGCTAGTTACAAATTTAAGGAATATGAAACTTAAAAATATTTTTAAAAGGATGCAGCATATATATATAGTTTTCAATAACTTTGTAAACGTGTGTACATTATTTACAGTACAGTTTAAACCGCATATCCACGAAAATATTTTATATGTGAAATATGAAATGTATTTTTCATGTTTTGAAATATATATTTAAAAATAAAGTATATTAAAAATAAATATAAAAGCCACGGCTCATCACAGACAGCCAGTAATGCAAAAAAATTACATCGACGAAACAAATTAAAATATCGTTCTACTGTACCTATAAAAATGAGACTCATCTAACAGAAAGTGAAAAAAAAAATAAATAGTATTTTTTTATACGGATTCAATAAACATAGTTTATAACAAATGCAGAGGAATAGATTAAGTGCGACTAAAATTATGTTTTTTAATTAAAATAATTTAATTAAAATTATCGTGTGGTAACGTCTGGTACTTTGAACGTCAATACACCTGCCAAATGTGACGATTAATGAAAATGCCCCCAATAATGGGAGATGCCTTTGTTCAGCAGAGGACTAATGACGAACACAATAAAGTTTGTTAGTGCATCGACAACCCAAACAGAGTAGACCCCACACTAAGTATAATGCACGTGACATCCTTGCCTTAGCATATTTAAGGGAAATGGACCGCTCCTGTAGGGTTTATTAAGCGAACATGACGTACAGATGTCTACAGCACACAAACATGTTACTTTCAAAATGACGCATTTTACGGAATATGTTGAAATTCAAAGAGATCACTTAAAATAAAATGTTTAATAAAACTTGTAAAAAAACTGTTTGTAATTATAGGTAGTTATTCTCTAACTACTATTAGTATATTCACTGACACAAGTCATCCCATGAGTGTGGTAAGAGGCGAAGGTAAACTGAAAATGGAAATTCGAGCAGTATATTTCTGATAACAACTTAATTATATTAAAAACTACGATTGCCAACCTGCATACCAAGCGTGGAAACTATGGCAAAATGTCCTATGAGGCAATCTATGGGGGAGGCCTATTTTCAGCAATGGACTTAAGATTTGAGAGGCAGTTATGGTAAAGGTATGGATGGGATTCGAAAACTAGCAATATCTTCATCTGTTTTACACTTATATTTTTCTTTAAAAACCATCTCATAATGTCTATGGGCATCTACTTACCGTCAGGTGGAATATGTGCTCTTTTGTCAGCCTTATTCTATAAAAAATCTTTTGTAATGTTACCTAACAAATATAAAAAAATAATTTCTGAAATATACTCTGTAAAGTTAAAAACCTAAAAGTGCATGCCTCATGAGCGTTTCATTTAGTTTTGATGAAAAAAATAAAAATAGTGTTGACTTTCATTAATAACTTTTAAACGGTTCAATAACAAAAATCAATAGCGATCCTCCTGAGAATATATGGCATCTTATTTAATACTATATATCTCAACCTGTTGCTTACATTTCTATTAAGCGAGGAGACTCCCCAACGCACAGACAAACGAATGGCAGTCCATATATTTTTGCAATTTGTTTTTTTGTTTTGTAATCTGTTATGTAATAGGATACTGTTTACTTTATATTAAAAGACCTGTATAGTTTATATTGTTTATTCAATAAATTACTTCCTTAGAAGCCACATTAGTTCGATTGTAATATTATATGCTAATGTTTATAGTTTACCATAAGTTAAGCAAAACACCAAGAACAATGTCATCTCTTTATATTTAAGTATGTATAATACATACTATTCCAATTATAAATGACAACTCCACTGTATCCAGCCACAGTATAAATATGAACCGTATGGAAACTAAGCCTAGTTGAGGATATAATTACCTACGCTCCATTGAAGCAATAGGGTTGTAACTTTTAATGTTTTGATATTCCTTTTTTTTTGTATTTTTATTCTGTAGTGATCAATCAATCGAATTTAAATAACTAGCTTACAAATACAATTTAAATAGGTAATCTCAACAAAAAAACGATAGTTTAAACACGGAAAACAATTTAATATTAACGTACAACAACTTGTAGAACTTTAACTTTGTCATTACGGCGTAACCTTTTACAAGTTTCGGCGGGAACGTACGCGAGCCGTAGATGGACAAAAACATACCTTTATTCTTCACTAGTTGTTCCTTGCGACTTCGCTCGCGTGTTAGTTTTTATTTTTTAGCGCGGAACCCTAATTCTTTTTCTAAAATAAAAGTAGTCTAAGTTACTTTTTATGACATCAGCTATCTGACAGTGAAAGTGCCGTCAAAATCGGTCCAGCCGTTTCTGAGATTAGCCGGAACAAACAGACGGACAGACAGACAAAAATATTAAACATTGTTATTTAGTTATAAGTATTTACTTTCATATGCATTTAGTAAAAAGCTGTTATTTTGACATTACAAACAGACACTTCAAATTTATTTATTTGTATAGATTATTATAAATTATATACAGAAAAATATTTTCGTCTGCTTCGACAAGTTCGGAATTCTTTATTATTGAATTTAACTGTGTAAAAAATATCATTCTAATGAACAGGTTTTTTTAAAACAAACTGTTGGGAAACAAGGAACGGGTACTATGAAACCGACTTTGTTTATTTTTTTGGTAAATTAGATCAGCTACTTGCAGTTTGTGTTCTTTTTTAAAGCAACAACGAAAAATCGGTTTCAACACCCTCAAAAACCATGAAAATGACACCCATGACGAAAAACTTAATACTTATTGCAGCCGTCATCTTGGATTTACATTTCAACAGCACTATCGGCTTCAACATACTCAAAAACTATGAAAATGACACCCATGACGAAAAAATTGATACCTATTGCAGCCGCCATCTTGAATTTACATTTCAACCAGCACCATCGGCTTCAACATACTCAAAAACTATGAAAATTACACCCATGACGAAAAAATGATAATACCTATTACAGCCGCCATCTTGGATTTATATTTCGACAGCACTATGGGCTTCATCACCCTCGAAATCCATGCAAATAGCACCCATGACGAAAAAATGATACCTATTGCAGCCGCCATCTTGGATTTACTTTTTGTTACCACTATTACACTATCAGCTTTAAATAGCCTCAAAACCGCCGCATTCTGGACGTACAAATAAGTTCACGAATTCATTATGATCGATCACACGGACTTATAATTCGATAACGGTTATAAAAATGACAATAAAAATCATTCTTACCTTTCAAAATCTGCAGGAAGCTTAAAATAAGATAGCTTCGGTTTTGATGAAGCCGAGTTCAAACAGCCGTATACTACGCAATACGTTCGTGGCATTTTTAGTCTTGAGGTGACACTCGCTACTGAGAGCACCGCGACGAGCGCTTAGAAGTCTCGTCGTTGCGCATGTTTGTGTGAGTGTGCCGTTTCGAGCGTTTGTAGGAAGTTTCCGTACTGTTCCTACTATATATTTACTGTGATCCAGCCGACTTAACCGAGGGTAACCAGCCCCAAACCGACAAGTCGGACATCACTGTTTCCTTTATACAAAATCCTAGGACTCAATCTCGCCCTTATACTAACTCCACTGTATCCAATCGACTTAACCGACAGGGTAACCAGCCCTAAACTGACAAGTCGAATATCACTGTATCCACTGATACCAATCGACTTAACCGACAGGGTAATCAGCCCCAAACTGACAAGTCGAATATCACTGTATCCACTGCATCCAATCGACTCAACCGACAGGGTAACCAGCCCTAAACTGACAAGTCGAATATCACTGTATCCACTGATACCAATCGACTTAAGCGACAGGGTAATCAGCCCCAAACTGACAAGTCCAATATCACTGTATCCACTGCATCCAATCGACTCAACCGACAGGGTAACCAGCCCTAAACTGACAAGTCGAATATCATTGTATCCACTGCATCCAATTGACATAACCGACAGGGTAACCAGCCCCAAACTGACAAGTCAAGTATCACTGCATCCACTAAATTAGACCTCTATACACGAATTCCTGTAAAACTTAAAAATCCTAAAGTATCATACGCATCCGCTGCAACATCACATATTCCCAACTAACATAAGATATCCAAACAACTTAAATAGCCTATGGGACGGGCCTCATGTTATTGTTAGAATAAGTTTTAATGAAAATTATATTATACAAAAATCTGTAAAAAACCAAATAGTGCATGCAAATCGCTTAAGGCTTTAACTAGCCTGAATGACCTTGACGAAACGGCGATCGCAGAGATTTTAGCCGATGTCAACACCGTCTAGCTACTACGTTCTGTATTACTTATAAAAGTGCAAAGATTAATAGACTGCAGAGATGACAATTATATAAGTGACATACTGCCTGTTATGCTTGCGCATCACTGAGAATTATGTCGCGGTTACGCATCTTCAATTACATTGCACGGTGTGGTGCTGTAGCTTTGTCCGGTAGGCATCACGAGCTATCAAGTGTTCAAGTTTCAAGTACGTAAGAATTTTTATTATATATGTTAAATCGTATTTATTTGTATCGTATTAGTAGATCTGGGTCAAAGCGTTCGCTGTAAATATTTTCCCGGGTTTGATCCCCGACAGCACGAATGAAATTTGTAATTGCAATTTTCGTCAACACGTATTGGGGAAGCACGGCGGGCATTTCCTTACCCTAAAACCCTCTCAGAAATAAAAAGAGTCCTGTGCCCAGTAGAGGGACTTGTACAGCCTATTACTTTACTTTGTAGCAATATTTATATTCGTTTCAGATATAGAAGGGTGCCTTATGCTGACAAAAATATCATGTGGAGGCGACGAAAACGTAAAACATCTTTGTACCTAGATAAAACGTTCGAAAGATTGTCAGTCATGTCATACGCCACATTTTCTATAGAGCGTAGAACATTGCAGATAGGGCAAAATAAAAAATAATCCAATATATTATAGGAACTATTTATTAATAATATATACATTTATAGATATTTATAATAAAAATAATAAACAAGCTGCAAGGTTCAACTAATAATGTTTTTTGTAAACACAATCGTAAAATTTCTGTTTTAATTTTTACCAATGGTTAATTGATGAAACGTAGTCAAGATGACTTCATATAAAATATATTTAATTAAAATTGACACGTGACCTATTTGGCCTTCTACTTACAACTCGGCGGAAATTTGAAAAGAAATTTTGTCTTTTCACACAAGTATTGTTTACAACTGGCGTGGTTTCGAAAAGCGTGATTAAGTGTCAGCGGTATATAATCAATTAAATACTGAACTTTATTGAAATTTATTTTTTTGTTTATTTTTGTTATATCTTCTTAACAACTGACGCCATCTCACTATTTTATTATTTGTTTATTTTTGTACGCATAAGGATAAGTTAGACTAAGTTAGATTAACTTGGATAAGTTTATAATTTTTTTTAATTTTATCACAAAATTTCCGCAATAAATTATTACCTTTTCTACAGTGATTCTCTCCTCTTAGTTTCGGCGTGACTGTAGGATGTTATAGTGAGTCACGGTCAGTTACTAAGCGGCCATAAATCATTATATGTATGTATAGACATACATATATACATTTTTTGATTTTAATATTTATGTTTTTTGAATTGTGATTGATTTTTTGAGACCTGGTAAAATTATTTTTTTCCATACCAATTGATGGGCCTGAGTATAATGCCAGTTATGCTCTTTGGCTGAAGTTATTTTTTATTTTATGCTCAATTGCAGACAAAACAATATTGATTGAGCATTTCTAAAACAAAATTTTACCTCTTCTCCTTCTAATAATAGCTCCTGCACCCAACACGGCGGAATAGTTTTTATTATCTATAAGACCATTTGCGAAAACAGTTTTTGTTAACAGTTATGAGTGTAACATTTTATCAGCTGCTTTGTTTATAGTGCCTTGAGCAACACTTTGCCGGTTTCTGTACAGAAAATGATGCTGGCTTTGCCAATACGTATGGCCGCTACCATTGAATATAATATCCGCTATGTTACGCTTATTTACATAGAAACTTTAATTACCATTTGCATAAAATTCTAAATAGCACTTTTTACACAAGAAAGTAAACTTTTAGATCAGTCCATTTTGTTTTTCACTAATTAAGTAAAAAGTAAAACAAACCAATAGGGCCGGGAATTAAAATTTCTTGCAATTTTTTATAGAAAAGCATGACCTTATCATAATATAAAAGTCAATCATTTAGCCATGTGATAAAACTTTTAAGTGTGCCAGTCAAACATTAATGATGATATTCGGGTCATTATACTGGAAATAGTCTTTTAAATATTTTGTAGTACAATTGATAATCTTCAGTATGATTGACCGTGTATATGACTTTTATAAGTCTATGTTATTTTTGATGAAAATTATTATTGCAGATAAAATCCCTTTCACATTTATTTTAGTCTCTCTCGAATTAAATTAATCAAAATTAAAATAATAACATTGGCTCTTTATAACTGATCTTTAAATGTAAAACACTGACTTGAAATTATATAATTATTAGCATTTTTTTTAATTCATTGAACTTTTTTAAGATTTTGTTGAAATTCTACTGGTAAAAAATATATATATATATATATATATATATATATATATATATATATATATATATATATATTATACATATATATATAATATAACGCGCATACATTATTATATAATATATAATAATGTATGCGCGTTACATCGCATCCCATCAAGAATTTCTAATGTAATTCTTGGTGTAAAGCTAAGACGTGATAATAACTGTAAACAATAGAATAACAAAATAATGAAAACATTTACATTTACATACAAAACATTTACAAAAATACTTGCTTTATAACCTAATAAATATTATTTGACCGTAATAAAATAAAACAAGGTAGTCTTGGGAATGAAAGTAAAAATAAATATTTTCGATTATTTTTGCAATATCTAACAGCCGGATCAGCGGGCGATTCTGATCCATCTAAATATGCTAAATTTCAGCAAGCACTGTCAAATTCAATAGGAGTGACAGAAAAACGGTTCTTGAAATAGAAAGGTAAGTAAATTATTTAACCTATGAAGTAAAATCACTTTATTACAAATCAAAATAGCCCAATAGCTTTATTAACATGAGACATAATTGTACGAGTGCTTAACATTATTTTACTGAAATCTCAGAAAGTTTTTTTTTTAAAATAGAATAAGGGTTACAAACGAGCACACAGTCCACCTGATGGTAAGTGGTTGCTACGGCCCATACACATCTACATCTATTCTCTATTACGTATCAAAATGTAGATGCGTTGTCACCCGTGAGGACTAAGATGTAATGCCTCATTTCTAGTAAAAAGGTTCTCCGGTTCTCTACACTCACCATAGGAAACACAGCAGGGTTAAACTGCTATTTTACATGTTATTCCGTGAGAGCGTGGCCCTTCCCTGGTCGAACCGACCCATTCGTGCTACAACTATACCTAATAAATATAGCTGTAGCATGGCTCTACCACGTAAAAAAAATGGACGTTGAAAATTGAAGTATTTTTAGAAGCAACTTTGCAATTATTTTCTATTGAGTTAATTTTTGTGGAATCGTGTTTTGCAAACCGCCACCTAAAATACGTACAATTTTTTTTCGATAATGACGTGAAATTACAAAACGATCCCCATGCATTTCAATGTGGCTCTATTCAGCCTCTTAATATGAACATACCTCGGATTTCAGAGATAATGGAAGATATAATATTATATTATTACTGTTCCGTGTGAGGCAACCTTTATACTTATATACATATTCTCATCATATTTTTATGGTTGGTTAGAAAAATTATATCTAAATGCAAACTTTCACAGGGTAATTTTTTTTTTCTATTTTTATCCAGCAAGTAGTAAAGCAACTACAATCCCATCGGTAAGTGGTTATGTAGTCTAAGATGGTGAATTGCACTGACTTAACAAAAACCTATTCACTCTTGCCTAATAGTACTAGGTAAGTATTATTTGCGACCTATTTGTGTGTGTGTGTGTGTGTGTATATGTGTGTGCGCGCGTGCATGCATGCGCGCGTGTGCGTGTGTGTGTGTGTGTATGTGTGAAGAAAAGTGTATGAGAATACGTGAAGAGGAATAAAGGTTGAATACTAATTCGCTTACCTGTACGAGGTTGTCACTCGAGGACCTTTCTTCCTATTTTTCACTGTAATATTCCGTTGAGCTATGTCACTCTGATTCTAATGCAAATCCCTTCATTTCTAACTTTATCACGTAGAGAAACCCCACTCCAATTTAAAATTTTTACATTTTTTAGATGATAGTTTGTCTAACATAAAAAAAAAACCATAAACCCAAGAATGTCTTTATATAGTTATTTATACTTAGGTAAGCACCATTCTTTTATTTATTTAAATTGTTTGATTTAATTTGATAACAGTGTACCTAAATGTAAGTATCTGTATCTATATTTCTCTCCCCAATAATATTTTATAAAGTCATACTTATAAAACCAGCGTTTTATTGTAATACATAATTATAAAATTCATTATCAACTAATTAATAAAAATATGCAACAATAAAATTACATAGGTATTAAAAACGATCGAAATCTAAGTAACGAGAGCATGTTCGTCGTTCCACATCTAAATTATATAAAAATGCATTTTTCAATTTCACTAATCAACGTCGCCGCAAAAATTTCTTCTTCTTTGGGCACTTTAAAAATTCATTTATTTAGAAAATAATATTTACAGTTACCAGTGTACAGATATTAACTAAATTAAGTATTTCTAGTCATAAAAATAATTATAATTGAGTATAAACTTTTAAAAAACTAATATATATTTGAACGAAGTCGCTCCAAAACCGACGTGCGGTCCACCCTCGACGATGTTCGAAAACGGACTGTGACAGAGCTTACATGGCGACGGAGCATGCGCGCTCGCGTAAATATATTCAATTTCAGGGAAAAATGATATATTCTCTTATAAAACGGGTAATAAAAATAAAACTCTCAATTAAAAATATTAATATTTTTAAGACCTTTTTTTTAGTGTAAGAACTATTTAAAAAGCTTGTGCCGTTTTGGAGAAATTTTGCAAAATATGACAAAGATAGGTACTCTTTGGGGATTTTTTTTCTAATAAGGGGTTGACAAAAATACAATTTTGTTAAATTAAAAACGTTTACCAAATCTTTTTCTGTTACCTTGTATTTTTTCTTTGTGGATTAAATGAACAGTTATTGAGATTTTTTTACTTAAATATCCTAGATTTAGGCATTTCAACCACTGTTAAGGCCTTAAGGCCATTGCATGACTTCATTCAATAATCATAACATTTTATTCTAAGACTAGATCGTAATTATTCATAAATATTTAACTTTAAATCTATTTCAGGATGGCTCGAATAATGGCACACCCTAATAAAACCCTTAGTTTAATTGAAAATCTTTTATATCATATAAATAACCCATACATTAATTTTATTATTGTTTTTTTTTTAATTATTACTTTACATCATTTTATACAAATTTTATCTATTTTTAAGAATTATTATATTACTAAATTTAAAAGTTGTCAAAACAATTAACTAGGTTTATTTTAATATTCAGATACTCCACAACTTTTGTTGATGGGGATAACCGCATAAATCCTATTCCTTCTAATTCTGGACTCTATTTCGAATACAATGGTTAAATATTAATATCTGAAAATTCCTGGAAATTTATCGTATATCGTAATTTTGAACCTTTATTCCTAGCTCGCAACTCTATCAGACGACTTATAAATAACTATCAATCTTTCATTACCACACATTCAAATTTACCTACCGTTATAACTACTACATCATTTATAAAATTTTCTTCATTAATAAACATAGACAAAATAGATTCTATACTCGACGAACGAGATATCGATGATGTCATTACAAGCATACTTTTCATTAAATCAAATGTAATACACTCTTCTATAATATCCCCTATGCGCCTATACAAAGAATTACTGTCTTCTAATCCCACTAGGCTCAATAAAAACTTAGTTGCCCCAATAGCATTACTTCCTATATTTATGAATGAAATTGAATGAATAAAATTATATATATCCTAGAATTCCCTTTAGAAAAAAAAACGAAAAATTTACATTATACCATTTATATTCTATCCCTATGCTACATCCTGACTCTTCCTTATATTCTACTATCCTTCGCAAACAAACATATCTTGCCATGAGTATCACTAGACAACAATACGTCATCATGAGCTCACTGGAGAAATTTAAAAGACTTTGCAACGGAATCCAAAGTCTGCAAGGATCTTCTCATCTACAACATCAACACCAGACCCATATGCGAAGTTGTCATCTTAACAACGACGAGTCAACAAGTTCCTGAAGTTTGTGATGTAACTACGTTTTCTGCACACATCAACACTTTCCAAGCTCTTAGAAACAACAACTGGATCTACATACTTCAACGCAAGACTCCTTATGCTTTAGAATGCGAAAGCAAAACGATTAACGGCGAAATCTCTGGAGCAGGTATCATCACTCTAGAACAAGGATGTAAAATGTACACCACGTTTGTTACACTCCTAGCTGAGGATACAAAATCGATCAACATCAGCCATCCTTGTATCTATGTGGATATTGAACACATTTGCATCCCAGATGAAATTAAGCTGCAACAACTAGAACTTGCACCAATCCAGCTCAACAACATTCAACTCGATTCTCTTAACTCGGTTAGAGAACAAATAAAAACTCACACAAAATTGCTTGAAGATAATAAACCTACATTCTTAGAAAAACATGCAACAAAATTTTCTATATTAAGTACGATTACTGGTATCATTATCCTAACATATTTTTGTTATAAATGTTACAAACGCTTGCCATGGAATTCACATGGCAACTGTATACAAATTTTTAATAATTGCTTTGACTGTTCTCGTCACCGACTACACGTCGAGATACCCATATCATCACTAAACACCACTGCTACAACAACCTGAATATCAGAAGAGGAAGACTAAGCTGCTGAATAGACTCAAAAATTGAGCAAAACCGCTCAATCTTTGTGGATCATGTTATTGTAACGTTTATAATAATATGGATTTGATGTCTACCTAAAAGTATATTGAACGATTTTATGTAGCGAAATTGAAGTATGGTCGAGAGTAGAGCACTCCTTTACGTTGTGAGGCATGCAATATATCAAATTTCACAATTGTTATTAAAACTACTCGTATAAATTCTTTCAGGTTTTAGCTTAATAAGTCCTAATAATGTAAAACCTCAATTAAATCACCGATAAATTCACTAACTCAAGAACCATTGACTTCCTGGAATCCATTGAGATTGAGCAAGGATTTCCATCAAATTAAGCACCATCCGCGCACAACTATTTATAAAGATTGTACGCTAGGAAGGGTGCTCTATTCAGAGAGTGAAATTTGACGTGTGAGACCTTGTCAGAGGTTTGAATGAAACGTTCCTGTTCAAATCTCCATTGTGCAGACTCGAGTGCTGGAACATCTAACGCATAATCTTCTTACCTTTTGTGCACCTTGAATTCTTAAAAGTATTTCATGATTCCATAATTACAATATAAGTGGTATTAAGGATTATTTTTGACTGAATTTAATTTTATTATCTAGTGATCGTCCAGTGGTTGGACCACTACGATCATACGATCCAGAGATCATTGATTGGACCATACGATCGTAATTCATTAAATTTTAAGTTTGCATTTTTATTAAACAAGCAATTTTAATTTGAACTCTCAGTATTTATCTACATATCTATGATTTGAGCTGCATATTTATATATAGAACACAGATATCTGATATATAAGGAATATACATAAAATTAACGCTTTTTTGCCTAGAAATACACTTCACAAACTGTTGAAAAACCAACATGAGGAATCTCCCAAAATTCAGAGCTCATTTAGTCTATCTGTCGGTAATTATTTTGTTGCCAATTATTTTGGTGGCAATCACTCCTCGGAGCACGCAATATGCTTTAAACGTGACACTAAGTTTTCTCTTCACAAAGTTTTGTTCAAATAAATATCAATACGAAGTAATTCTGTAACTTTTTTTTAATAATATTAACCAGAAATAGAAAAATATATAAAATATTGTATACATTAGATATATGTCTGTCAAGTTATTTAAATTGTATATACGATGCTTAAAGAGAAGCACGAAGCGACTTGTATGGCATCACGCCGTCACCGCAGGTATTTCGCCACATTGGGTGCCACACCACCGATGCGACGATGGAATGCAACGCAGTTTCCATGCGATACCGCAGCGGAAGAAGGCTTAGTTATACGTGCTCAATCCCTTTGTAAATCACTAGATCCAGCACTTGAAGTGCTATGATAGTTACGTCAGCATATTTTTTATTCTTTTATTTTGTGTCATATTTCGGTGATGTTTGGTACTGGTAGCCAGGGGACTTTTACAGATTCATTGGATTTAGGGTTATTACATCTGGCACTCTCCTGTTTATCTTGTAAGATACCTAGTTTATAACCGATTTCAAAAAAAGGGGCAGGTTCTCAATTCTTTCTACGTGTGTTAACTCAGAACTTTTTTTCCAGGTGAACAGATCTTGATTATACATATATATATTGAAAATACATTTACAGCTATCTTATTAACAGATAAATTTCTTCAATATATCTTTAATATCTTATTTTCGATAAAGAAAGGAAGAATAGTAAAGTGTGATAAATAAAAAAAAACAATCTAAGTACATAACAATCAAACGTATACGAGACTACATTTATATAGATTTGAAACGCATCCCATAAATGAACACAATTTAAACAAAAAATGCCTGCTATTTGAATTACTTACTAAAGCGCTCGATTGAATCCTTGGGGTCGAAATACTTGAACAGAAAGGTGAAACAAGAAGTAGAAAAAATATTATTTTATTTAAATTGGATTTGATTGATTGTTTTTACACATTTATTTATTTGAAAAATATAATATTATTTATTGCTAATGTCAAATCCTGTAAATTACTTAATGGAATGGAATCATATAAATTACTTATTTTATTATTTTTTATTTTACTTCCGGTTTTGAACGCGGCAATTCTCTTAAACAATTCTGTACACTTTTGGAAGCTATCAACTGAGCAGGAGAAACACTTTAATACTAGTAATGCAAATGAATGTACGCGCATAATCATTATCCATCAATTATGGAATTCGATCGAAAATAGGCTCGAAGAAAGTATTGTATAAGGGAGGTGTTCTAGGCATAAACCGGAAGACCTACTAAGATTTATTCGGTACGAATGTCAGTTCTAGTTCTGCAACAGTCAGCCAGAAGGTCCTACTAATACTACTCTGACAACAGAGTCAACGTCGATCATGAAAGTATCGTGTCAGTTCTGATAAGCACATTTTCATAATTTTTATATTAAACTGATAAATGCACTAAGACACCTGATCAGAAGCAGATAAATCAACCCTGACTATAACCCATTTCAAAGATGGGTACAGATGCGTTGTCACTTCTGAGATCTTAGTTATGATGCTCTTCTTCAGGCTGGAGGAATTTCTTGATAAGAGGTATAGGAAAGGGGGCAGTTCTGTTGACAGACATTTTTATAAGAAGTAAAAAATAAATATAGCATACATATACACATAAAACAATAAATTATTTCAAAATAAAAAAATATTTATCTATAATTATATCCCTTCTTTGCATTCATCTCCCTCTAAAACAAATAATCCGAAGAAACCCAAATCCGTATGAAAACCATCTCCATTCTGCATTAGCGTGAAGTGGATGACATGCTCTCATCGGATTAATGCCCATATTAGTCATGCATCAAAGGGTCTCAAAAGGCATTGTGAAACGGTGCCCTCCTTAGATTTAGCTTTGAACAATGCAAGCAAATTATAAGCGATCACAAGAACTAAGAGCTCCTTGACCTATTTACGTCCATATTAAATTACAATCTCGTCAATTTATGCCTATGCTACACTTAACTAATTTGCCCTTTAGAACTTTATTATAAAGCTCAGTTTTGCTGAGGTTAATTGATAGATATTAATATGATATTGACAGAATTAATATTGACTGTTTCTTTATTACTGGAGATCCGCATATTTGCTTTTTGTTATTTAATTACAAACTAGACAGTTATTTAATCCAACATACAATGATATTACAGTCATGCAGTAAATCAAAACAACTGCTCTTTCGTTCGTTCTTTCTTTTTTTTTTTAAGAGAGACAGCCCACATACCGCTGAATTCTAAGCAGAAGTTAGACGTAGTTTCTATAGGCCAACATGGTGTATTCAGCAACACGGAGGATTAGTAATACCAGAAAGTGCATGTCACCTACCTGAGACCTATTTTACGTCTGGCTTATCGGAGCCCCAAATATCTCCCAGACATTTGTCTTGATTGATTCCAATGGAACCCTCGAGAGGATAAAAAGGTAACAGAGATTTCTTAGGTGGTGGGTAGTGAAACCAAAGACAGAAAAGCTTAAATTTGGAATGCTCGCATTCCTGGTAATCACGGACCTCATGTCGTGGATTCGGGAGTATGTTACGCACGAAAAGATGGAGGCCTTAAAGGAAAGTGCGTACTGTATACCAGTCGCCAGTGCGGGTCGAGGCTAGGCAGTTCGCGGGTGTGAGAGCATTCCAGTGACGATGCTGAAATGTGGTAAAGGTGTAGCAACGTGGTATTTGGAAGGTGCAACTCTTAATCGCCGCGTAATGGTGGTGTAAGAGGTTACATTATTAACTATATTAACCAATTATATTAACCAATACTATTTTGTGGATGTCGTAAAAAGCGACAGAGGGAAATGTAATTGGTAATAGACAGCAGCAACTTCTTTATAACTAAATAAAAAACTGCGGTTTCCAAACCGTCACGCGTGATAACAGTAGCAATTAAACTCTCTATAAGTAGGCCAATATAGTAGGTACAATGGTTTATTGCCACCTCGAGTTGTTTAATCACAATAACACATTGTCCTTATCTATCTTAACTTTTATTAATTAATGGTAAGATTTTTCTGCACGTTCATCGTCATCAAAATACTTTAATAGCTCTGCACAGTGAGTGAAGTCCCTTATATCACATATCCACTTCACTTTTGTAGATTTCAAATATATCAAAAAATTATCCATCATTCTTCCTCTGAAAATAATTTGCTGTTTGTAATTAATCTAAACAATAATTAAACAACAATTTTAAAGTTTAAATTCCTTTTCTTGAAAAAAGAAAAAGAACTTTTACGTTATTTCTGTATTTTTTTTACGCAGAACCACAATATTAAAATATTATTCTAGCTTAGCCAACATTTGTGGTCATATAAAATTCTCATACTAATCCTTTCCTTTTAAAAAGCTTTTCTTTGTCTCAGTTATTGTTCACATTATAATAGGGAACATATCTGTGACATTTTACATCTATATACATTTTTATTTCTTATATTCTAATATTCTATGTTCTAAATTTGAAAATGCCACGAAAATATTATGCAATACGGCGGCCTATTTTAATTGAATTAGAATTTCTAAGTACAATGGGATCTAAAATTTTTCTTTTACCTTTTTTAAGGCGGACAAGGAAACAACTTATTGGTTTTCTCGTATTAAATGTTTTGATAATTTGCACAACAACTCAATTATTCCTTACTTTATGTCTAACTGGCTTTAAAGATTGGTTTGAACTTATCAACATTGCACCGAATTTAGGGGTCTGCGCTATATCGTCAATAAAATATGCTAAAATACATGTCCATAGAGATGTTTACAATCAAATATTTTGTCACTTTCGTGATGATTTATGGGATGTTGTTTCAATAAATTCGAAGTCGCATCAAAAAGTTTTGAAGAAGTATAGGTTCATATGTATGGTTGTGAATAGATTTTTATTTTATTACTCATTGCCCCTTATAATTGTAGTCAACTCTTTTCCATTCCTTGTAATGACGTATGAAAACAAGGTGGTGGGTAAAGATTTACAGTATCTGTATCCTTTTAACGGGTGGTACCCATTTGATAAGGTTAAATGGTACTGGTGTGCGTATTTATGGGAAAGTTGTATGACGGCACTGGTGGTTTGTGTCTATGTATTTTCAAATATAATGCATGCGACATATATCATATTTATTTGCATGGAGTTGAGAATTTTAGGACTTAATATTGAAAAAATAATAAGCACAGAAGATGTAAAAAATTTACAAAATGGACAACGTTCTAAAGAAATCCATGAACGGGTTTTACATCAGTTAAAATTTATTATTGCACGGCATCATTTCCTCGCTAAGTAAAATTCATTCTCTTATTTGAAATAAATGATATAAAAAAACCACTAATATAAGTTTATTTTTCAGAATATCATCATCACTTGACAACGTTTTAGGTGACGCAATGCTTCTGAACTACTCTCTTGGTGCTGTTTTCATTTGTTTAACAGCATTTACTTTTACGGTAAGATAAATGTTTCTTCCTGGATATTAGGTCAAAAGTTTAATCAGTATAATATATGGTTAGTGCCACTAAATATACTAACCAAACAAAGACTCAAAATGTATTTAAAGTATTGATTGTATTTGAATATTACAGGTGGTGGATAACTTTTACCAGTCCGTGCGGTATTTTTCTTTCTCCGTGTCTCTACTTGTAGAAAGTTTCAATCAATGTATTGTCGGTCAAATTTTAAGTGATCACGTAAGTATTAAAAATGGTATCATTTTATTATCAAAGTATGAAATATTTTTATGCTCGTTTGAAACAAAATATTTTAGTAATTGCAAGCTGTATTCTTCGTTTTTTTTAAAAAATATTAATATATCTTTCTTTAGTTTTTCTTTTCTTTCTACTTTTAATCATAGAAAAATAACTATATTGCATTACTGTAATTCGTATATCGTATATATATATATTTAGCCGCGCAAAGTAAATAGTAAACATAACCATATTAAAAAAATATGTATTACATCAAATTTTAATACCTGCTCAAATACTTTAGAAACATAATATTATGCTTTCATTATTAATTAGTTAATCACATCCTATCAAAAGTCTATTGTTTAAATAAGGGTCCATGTAGTTGCCACGCTTGGCATGCTGGTTGGCAACAGCAGTTTACCGAAAACTTATGTATTTATTTGTTATTTTATTACTAAACTCGTATATTTCTTGGGTGACCCCATCTATATGGAGTGACAACCCGATGAAACATGCAGGTAGTCGATGCACCAGCATCCATCCACTACCGAACCGTAGTGGGACCATAATGGGCTCAGCAGTGGACTTGTGATGGGCTATAGTAATAGTGACAGTGATTAATATTATTATATTTTTTTAGATTATTACATACGGTACTTTTCTTTTAAAAGGTACAGTTTGGGGAAAATGTAAATTGTAGCAGATACAGGGAAACTGTCTTGGGAATCATTAGGCCTTTTTCATGAAAATAAAATTTAGCAAAATATATTGTACAGTGTACCAAGAGCCGTAATAGCTCAGGGGATAAGCGCTCGCTGTAAATTTCAGAGTACGCGATGAACAACCCGGGTTCGATCCCCGCCGGCACCAATGAAATGTTTAATTGCTATTTTAAGTTCTGATTTACCACGTGTTCGGCGGTGAAGGAAAATATCGTCAATTGAATCCTGCATGTCTTGCATGAAAAATAAAAAGTAAATTAAATCATGTATCGATACTTCATACTTGAAATTTAAATTAAATTCAAACATGTTGTTTTCAATGAGATAACTATGTTTGTATTCATTTGACGTAGTAGAGCCACGCTGCAGCTATATTATTTCTTTTCTTTTTTTTTTAAAACATTACCCCCACACCAGAATTTTCTCCTGTATCGTGGCAGCAGTTTACAAACATAGATTGCACGAGGACAAACATCCAGACCCGGAACAATTATTTGTAGGCCATATAAATACTTGTTCCGTGCGGGATTTGAACCCGCGGCCCCCAGCGCTTCAACTCATTGCTAAGCCACTGCGCCACGGAGCCATCATTATGGTTGCAGCATGATTGGGTTGGCTCAACGGGGTGGGACCACGCTTTCACAGAATGCCCTCGTAAAATAACAGCTTAATGTTGCTGTGTTTCGTATGGGAGTGTAGAGAACCGCAGACCATTTTTACGGGAAACAAAACATTCAATTTTAGTCCTCAGGGGCATCTGAATTTTGATTCTTAATTGGGGAAAATGTCTATGGGCTACAGAGTTCACTTACCAGAAGGTGGGCTGCTTGCTCGTTTGTTACATTTATACCTACTATAAAAAAAAATCGGATTTTCTGTTCTCTGTCTCCATTAACTCGGAACAAAAATTATACAGGTGACAATATCCTCAGGAAGTTTTATTTATTTTGTTATGATGTTTTCATGTCTGTCAACTAGCAAAGTATACTAATCATAAGATAATCCATAACCTTATTGTGAGTTATATTTTTTTTACCAATTTCTGCTGTTCTGATTTTATATTTCATTCAATGAAAAAACGGGAAAATAAAAAAGTTGATTGATCAGAAAATATTTTTGGCAATATTATTCACTATCAATAAAACTTTATCTATATCACAATTATTTAAGGTATGTGCACTACAGAACGTAGGCCTCCATAGATTGCCTCATAGGGGGATACATAAATAACGTAACAAAAATAAATTATACTTACTTACTATAGATGCGAACAAAAATGTTAAATACATGCCCATACTATATGGCAATAAAAGTATGAAATAATGTGCTATTTAGAAGATGTTTTCTTCCTCGCACAACTTCCTTGTGGAATCGATTACCACCACCGATTTTTTCGCACCGATACGACTTAAGGACCTTCAAGAAAAGAGCCTACTCCTTTTTAAAAGGCTGGCAACGCATCTGAAATTCCCCTGGTTCCCCTGGTGTTGCAGTTGTTCATGGGAGGCGGTAGTCACTTACCATCAGATGAGCCGCATGTTCGTTTGCCCCCTCTCCTATGAAAAAATACCACAGGAAATTAAAAAAAACATATCAGAATTAATCAAATTTTAATCAAGACTCAATAAATATTTAAAATAAAACCCCTTCTACTCAGTGGAGAAGTATTTAGATAAAAAATAACACTATTATGTATTTTTATATTTGTCTAGCTTCCTAAGTATATTCTATATTTTATGTATACAAGTGGGATACGAGAAGTAAAGACTGTGTAAGAACCTCCGAAGGAAGCGGTGTTATAGCCAAAATAAGTTTTTTTGGTTTTTGGCCATTTTGGCCCCCTAGGAGTGTAATGAGAACTTTTTGCCTCTATACAAACATGACCCCCCATAACATCCTCTACATGATAGGCTATTTTTTTTAAAAACGTTACCTCCACACTAGGATTTTTTCCTGTATCGTGGAGGCAGTTTACAAAACATAGATAGCACGAGGACAAACATCCAGACCCGGAACAATCATTTGTAGGCCATACAAATACATGTTCCGTGCGGGATTCGAACCCGGGGCCCCCAGCGCAACAACTCATTGCTAAGCCACTGCGCCACGGAGCCATCTCAAACTGTATGTTGTCTTAAACTGTATTCAAACTGACTAGGCCTAAAGTTCGAGCCACCCCTAACGCATTTCTAGTATAAACTTCCAAATACAAGCAGTGTCCTCGTCGAATTAGCAGTGTCTGAAAAGGGCGTCTAAGATGTAAGCACATTTTTAATTTGAGACCAATTATGTACACTTGGATTGCAAATAAATGATTTGATTTGATTTGATTTGCTTGGCAGGCGGGTTATGAGAGACATGCTGCTGGCCATCTCCTATTTCATTTCCTCCTGTCGCCTCTTACGACATCCACGGATGATATGCGGCAGTCACTACACGGACAATTTTTTGTTTGTTTTGTTTCTTTAGACAGGGGCTTTTCTGAATATCTAAAAGAAACACAACTTATTAATACTTTTGACCGGCTCATTTTGTTTTCTACTCATCTTAATTTTTTTCGATGATAATTTGAACATGGTTAATATGAGATGACTTATTTCAAAGAGTTTTGATATTTTTATAGTTAAATAAATTTTAGATGCTCTTGATGTTATAATATTATGTAACTATTAATTTCAAGACGTTGCCAGTTAATAAAACAAAACTACAACTACTTACTTGAGCGTTTAATTTTAAATATTTTTAAAATATGTCTTTCGCAATACAGAGATTTTCTTTATTACAGAGTGAAGAATTAACAGAATCAATATACTCCGCTGATTGGCCGAATGCAAGTCCAGAAACTAAAAAAATATTGTTAATATTTATTATGCGAGCTCAAAAACCATTTCAATTGACAGCTAATGGCTACCTTACAATGAACTTAAATACTTTTAGCGCTGTAAGTCTCTCGAGTTTCATTAATTACAGATTAAATCAATTAGTAAGATATTTTCAGATGTACTTCAGGATCCAAAGATATTGTGTGGAATTTGTGACTTTCAGGCTAATTTATTTTTGTTTTAAGATAGACGTGTCAATTATTTTTCCTTGTTTGCTTAACTACTCTGATAAGTTGCCTTAGTTTAACAATTCTTATTTACAGGACTATCTTCGTGCATTTAAAGCAAGATATCTTTTATATTATACAGCTCTGATCTTCTCAGAATGCACACACATTACCTAGAAGCCTACCGCTGTAGGTACTCTATCTGTCTACGCTTGGATTTGAATTTATTTTATACAGAATCCAAGGCAGATGGTAGCTATGTTATTATTACGCGCTTGGGGTTCGAGACAATTAAAAACTGCTGATTGAATTACCAAAATTGACACTTTAATTACACAACACTAATTACAACTAAAATCACACTAATAATAAAACACAGTTCGCCTTTATTTCGCTTCGAAGTATTCTCTTGTATCGCCAATTCAATACTGCCCCGGTCGTGGTCTATACCGGCCTTATATAGGGCCTCAGATAGTTTCCAGAACCTTCTACTGTAGCGACATCTAGAATGTTCGAGTACATATCGGTCCGGAAATTTCTGGAAGGATCTCGACTCTCCTAGTTCTGCTACTCGACACTAGAGGGCGCTAGTGTAACTAGTATTGCCATGTACAAGACATTAAAAGTGGCGCGCAACACTTTCTTTTACTCGACACTAGAGGGCGCTAGTGTAACTAGTGTTGCCATGTACAAGACATTAATAGTGGCGCGTAACATTGCCCCCTCCTAAGACATGCTCGTCCCGAGCATTATTGGCCCCATAATAACGCGCCAGTCGATCCACATGGACAATCTTAGGAGTACCTCTGACACCTTTCTGTATCCGGTAGGTTACGTCATTGATCCTTGTCACAATCCGGTACGGTCCGTCCCATTTAGCTTGAAGCTTAGGAGATTTCCCTTTGCTGCGAACTGGATTGTGTAACCACACTAGTGAACCTTCATCAAACCCCTTGTTGTTCATTTTGCGGTCATACCGTGTTTTCATCTTCTCAGACGTTTGCTGGCCCGTCTGTCTGACGTGCTCATAAATGTCATTCATTCCATCGCAACTTTCATCCCAGCAGAAATGTCGCTTCTCCTCGGTTAGCTTGTGCAGAGGTTTGGCTATATCTGCAAAGTTCTTCAAAAATCGCCGATAATAAGAGCACAAACCCAAAAGTGCTCTAACCTGTGTCTTGTCTTTTGGAACCGGCCACTCCTTGACAGCGGCAATTTTTTCTGGATCCGTGCGGATACCTTCTTCCGACACTACATACCCCAAAAAACTAACTTGCCGTTTGAATAGTGAGCACTTCTTTGGACTCAACTTGAGGTTGGCACTCTGGATCTTCATGAGCACGCGTTCCAGGTTTTGAAGGTGTTCCTCAAACGTACGGCCTACGATGATGATGTCATCCAAATAGACCAGACAGGCATCTCCAATTAGCCCTGTAAGTACAAGCTCCATCAATCTTTCAAACGTTGCTGGAGCATTGCACAATCCAAACGGCATGACTTTAAATTGCCACAGACCCTTTCCTGTGGAGAATGCAGTTTTCTCCTTGTCCTTAGGGTCAATTTCAACCTGCCAGTAGCCACTTTTCAGGTCCAGCGTACTAAACCACTTTACGCCTGTGAGCATGTCCAGCGTGTCATCAATTCTAGGCAAGGGATAGCTGTCCTTCTTCGTAACGTCGTTCAGGCGGCGGTAGTCAACACAAAACCGCATGCTGCCGTCCTTCTTCTTTACCAGCACCACAGGTGAACACCATGGACTAGATGAAGGTTCAATAACACCATCCTTCACCATTCCCTCAATCATGGTTTCCACTTCCTTTTCACGTGCTACAGGCAATCTTCTTGGCCGCTGACGAATAGGCAATTCTTGTCCTGTGTTTATTTTGTTTTGAACTAAGCCAGTCTTTCCTATGTCAGCTTCGTTTGACGAGAAAACATTGGCGTACTTGAGTAATAACTTCTTCGCCTTGACCATTTCATTCGGGGAGAGAACGCTGCGACAGTCTTCTAAAAGTGTGGTCACTCTCGTTTGTCCATCCTTGCTAGGGGTCCCGGTCGATAGATATTCGCACCGACGCAACCAATCCACTTCCTCACTAGTACCAACCAATGTGCCTTTTTCTATAATCTGTTCCTGATCACAAAGGTTCAACACACGTACTGCTGAGATGTCGGTGGTTCTGACCAAGCTTCGAGCCACTTTCCATGGAAGGTCATTGTCTACCCTTTCCACGAGTACACAACGATGAGCTTGCCTAGGACTCCGAGGAAGACTAACCGGCACAATCGTTTCCGATCTCGGCGGAAGAACAATCTTCTTAAGGTTGTACACATTCTCTGGTAACGCCCCTTCCATGAAAAGTTCCTCTTGTCAACATTTCAAAACACCTTGCTTAACGTCGATCTCACAACAATTCTTCCTCATAAAGTCTAGGCCCAGGATGCAGTCGTCCATTATATCAGCCACGATGACATTATGCAGGTAGATCATGTTGCCTAGCTTCAACTCCATCTCCTTCTCTCCGCGGACGGGTATGCGCTGACCAGTGGCTGTCACCAAATTAATGCGTTCTCGGTTGTATGCGGAGTCCCCAAGGAACCGACTTATAAGTTGGGAACTGACAACCGTGCGAGAGGCTCCAGTGTCTATGGTCAGTTTACACGGCGTTCCGTTGACTTCGCCCTTGATGATCAGGCTGTTCCCATCACGGGTTTGTGAGATCGAAATCCTTGGGGCTTTTTTAACATCAGCCAGCACCCGCCAGTTTCCCTGCTGCTGCTGAGCGGTGCTGTGAGCCGCACTACCCTCTCGAGATCGATCACCTTCCCTTTCTATAGTTCGCTTAGGGCAGCTGGATCGAAGATGACCCCTTTCTCCACAGCCGTAGCACCTAGGGCTGTAGCTTTTATTGCGGTCCTGAACTATAGCTGCTGCAACCTCCCTGACGCGGTGGGAACGATGATCCTGCCGCACGGCTTCCACCTCCAGTGCATGGGTCAAGGCGTCCTTAAGCGTCTCGTGGTGCCCGAGCCTCACAGCAGCTCTGACTTCAAGGTCGCGGATGCCGTCGATGAATGTCTGCACCAGGTTCCCTACAATAAGCGCAGGTACAGACTGGTACGCTTTTCGAACCAGCTTCTCCACCTCAAGGGCCCACTGCTGCAGCTTTTCGTTACTGCGTTGCACGCGATCTTTGAGCTGCGCACGAAAGACGTGTTCCAGGTGAGCGTCGCCATATCTCGCCTCCAATGCCTCAAGGAGCTGCTCGTTAGTCACTTCCTTACCGAGAGCTTCCAGAACAGTTAATGCCTGGTCGCGCAGGCCTAGGGTGAGAACAGTCATGGCCTGACTTTTATTCCAGCCGTTCGCTTTCATGACAGCCTCGAACTGGATTTTATAGGCCGACCAGGAAGAAGTCCCGTCGAACGGTGGCACTTTGAATCCACGTAGCGAAGGTGTTGTAGCTACCACGGGAGCTGTAACTCCATCCCTAATTTTGAGGTCGTTCAGCGTTTTCTTCACGTCAGCCATCACATTGTCAACCTGATTGTACACTTGGTCGATTCGGGTTTCAGCTTCCGACAGGCGGTTGTCATATTGAGCAACCTTATCCTTCACCTCACTTATTTCTTTCCCGAAGGTAGCGTGAAGGTCCTTCATGAGAAGTATCTGCTCATCCTTATTGCGTTTGAGCTGCTCTTCCAACCGACGGCCCTGTTCCTCCTGTTGGCGGGCTTGTTCCTCCTGTCCGCGCTGCAGCTGCTCTTCCAACCGACAAGCCTGTTCCTCCTGTCGGCGGGCCTGTTCTTCCTGTCGGCGGGCCTGTTCCTCCTGTCGGCGGGCCTGTTCCTTCTGTCGGCGAGCTTGTTCCTGCAGCATCATCATCAGAGTACCTAAGTCAGGTGCTGCAGATGCAGGAGCTGCTGACGGGCCGGGCTCCGTGGTCGGCAACTGGCCTGCCGACTTCTGTGACGTTGCACCACCAAATCGTTTCTGGTCCGTCTCCTGTTGGCGTTGACTTCGGGTACGGATACCCTCGGTGTCGTCTTTAGGTAAAATCGGCATATTTGATCCCACTTCTGACACCAATTGTTACGAGCTTGAGGTTCGAGACAATTAAAACTGCCGATTGAATTACCAAAATTGACACTTTAATTACACAACACTAATTACAATCTAAAATCACACTAATAATAAAACACAGTTCGCCGTTATTTCGCTTCGAAGTATTCTCTTGTATCGCCAATTCAATACTGCCCCGGTCGTGGTCTATACCGGCCTTATATAGGGCCTCAGATAGTTTCCAGAACCTTCTACTATAGCGACATCTAGAATGTTCGAGTACATATCGGTCCGGAAATTTCTGGAAGGATCTCGACTCTCCTAGTTCTGCTACTCGACACTAGAGGGCGCTAGTGTAACTAGTGTTGCCATCTACAAGACATTAAAAGTGGCGCGCAACACTTTCTTTTACTCGACACTAGAGGGCGCTAGTGTAACTAGTGTTGCCATGTACAAGACATTAATAGTGGCGCGTAACATTATTAATTAATATTAGGGTTTATTTCAGCAGTCTCGAGGGTCTTACTTGGTGGTAATCGGTATTCTTTTGCGAAGTTTTGTTCTCTTTAGATTTAAAGTCAGCTATAAAATCTTATACGTATATGTAGGTCGTTATTGATCTTGTTTTTGATTGATCTGTGCAAGAGAGGCCACATTTCCAATATAGCATGTGCTCTTATGTGTCCTCGTTGAACATGATCTTAGTATGATATATAAAGAAAATTTTTGTGAAAAAAAACATCATTTATAAATGGTTTGCAAATAAAGTATAAGAAAATAAAATATTTGGCGGTAGCGTAAAAGAAAAAAAATTAACTGTATTCTATTATATCCAATTCATATAGTATTAATACCGAAGAAGCGCCTATATAATATTTTTAATATCCTGATCTGTAAGTAAATTAGTATAGTAGTACTTTAACAGAACTTGTATATTGTTGCAGATATGCAGCACTTCGTACCAGTTTTTCAACTTATTACGCACAGTTTATCCTTAGATGTTTATTATATAGTCTATAATTATAGCCCGTACCGATAAATAATGGGATTAAAAATGGCGGCTCATCAAGCCCGTACCGTCAACATGCGCACTACCAATATCGATAACCCGCTAATAACGGTATATCGTTATAACGTTATATTATTCGGTTACTTGGAATTTTTTTATTCATGGAAAAAAATTAAAAATAATTGTATACCCAAGTAGATATATTAATTTTAAAATAACATTTATAACTAGCGACTCGCTCTGACCTCGCCTGAGTGGAATCTATTAATATGGCGTTATTTAGACTTAAGACAAGCATTAAAGACTTTATTTTATTTTATCAATATTTCTGCTTTAATAAATTCTCTAAATAATTCGGATTAAATTTAGTCTTGATCAATCCTGGTATTACTCTCTATTTGTTCATGTTGTACTAAAATTGTATTACAAATAAAACTTTTAAAAACGATTACTCATGTCTCAATCATCATCATCATTACTGCCCTTCACAAGTCCACTGCTGAACATAGGCCTTCCCCAAAGAATGCCACAATGCACGGTCCCGAGCCACCTGCATCCATAATATTTGGAGGGGGGAGGGGGGTCGCCCTACACTTCGTCTACCGGTACGAGGATGCCACTTGAGAACCTTTTTTCCTCATCGGTAGTCGGTTCTTCGAACTTTATGGCCGTCTCATTGCCACTTCAACTTACTAATCCGTTGGGCTATGTCGGTCACTCTGGTTCTACTGCAGATATCCTAGTTTCGTAGTTTATCAGGCAGAGAAACCCCGAGCATAGCCCTCTTCATAGTTCGTTGAGAGACCTTGAGCTTCCTCATATGGCCAGCAGTCATCCATAAGTCATCACTGGCAACACGCACTGGTTCTACAGTCTCGTTTTCAAGGTTTAAGGTAAACCTGACGATAAGGTGTGTCGTAATTTTCCGAACGCTGCCGAGCCGAGTTGAATTCGTCGATTCACCTCTCGGTCGAAGTTGGACTTACCTAGTAGGACTATTTGTCCCAGGTAAACATACTCGTCAACAACTTTGAGATTAGTGCTCCTAACAATTACCGGCTTAGGTGTGACATGGACGTTATACATGATCTTTGTTTTGTCCATGTTTATCTTAAGACCTATCCGTTGGGAGGCACTATTGAGGTCATTGAGCATAGTGCTTAGGTCTGCCAGCGATTCTGCCAACATATCTAAGGTGAGTGTTGTACTCGCCATTGACGTTAATTTTCAAATAAATTTCCATTCCAGTAGCTTGAAAACGTCTTTCAAGGCAGCGCTGAAGAGTTTCGGTGGTATAACGTCACCCTGTCTTACACTTCTCTGCAGTTGGATAGGTTTCGTACACTGGTTCTGTACTCGAATAGCCATCGTGGCCCTACTGTACAAAGACTCCAGTATATTCAGTCTTCGATATACCTACAGTCAACTTGGTACGGCTGAAGAGACTGCAGCACCGCCCGAATTTCGACGGAATTAAATAATTTCTCATAGTTCATATACAAAAGACAACCCACACCACAGCCGAACCACAGCCGAAAACGAACCAGGGAGGGGAAAAGAAAAAGTTCAGTAGGCCTTATAAGATTAGTGGGGTAGCACGAAATCTGTGAAACTGGCAACGGGGGAGAAAAAGCTCAGCTTCAGTTCTGTAGCTGGCTCCGCGCGTGTAGGAATTCGCAATTCGAATCCTATGAGCGTGGAGCAGATGCGGCTGGTCCACAGTGCATTAACGCAAGCTAAGACGGCCCGTGGAGCGCAGCCGGGAATAGGACCAAAATTTCCGGGTTTCACCCACAAACCAGGTTGGATTCTGGTGATGTGCCTGAATAAGGCAAGCCAGGACTGGATTTTGGGTGAGATCGGAAAACTGAAACCCTGGCCGGAGGCAGAGCTCTCGATAATACCCTTACCATTACCTTTCTGCCTCACAACGAAGCTGACTCTCCAGACGATGCGGCTGTGCTGTTGAGGGCACAAAATGAAGGGCTCCGACGATACCGAGCTCTGGAAAATCCTCCACCGAAGGGACGAGGAGAATGGGTTGCTAGTAACCTTTTCACTGGACAACCTACCAGCTGAGGCTCTCCAAGCGGCAGGTGGCAGAGTCGTCCTTGGTTTTACGGTAAGGGATAGGGGGAAGGGAAGTCGGAAAGGTAAACCAAAAGTGACGGCGGGGATCAAGTGCACCGGTAAAGTACGTCTCAGGCGAAAACGACCCCTGCCGCTCCCCCCTCCCACGCCTATAAATTACTAACCCAAAGGTAACACGGGGGTCCTCCCGGAAAATATTCACCATGCAGCAGCTGCTTTTGCCATGGTGGAGGTATGCTTCGCAGAGGACAACATCGAACTCGCCCTCACACAAGAGCCTTGGGTGGCCAACGATCAAGTTCTGGGATTGTCGGCTGCCGGTAAGATTTTAGTCAATACTAAAGGCAGTAGACCCAGAGCTTGTATAATATATATTAGGGATGTAACTCTAGCTACGAGACCTAAACACTACAACCAGCATGTTTACCGTAGAGGCAAATCTGCGGAAACAGTCCAGATCAGTGTTATTGACACGGTTGGAAAAGCGCTGGAGGATAAGGAAAAAGCTCTTTGTGTCTTTCTAGACATTGAGGGCGTCTTCGATAGTAGCCCTACATCACTGCTGATTGGGGGCTTGACATCTAAAAATGTTGCACCCGTCACAACCATCAGTTGGGTAAAGTCGATGCTATCGTACAGAAAGGCAAAACTAGACTTGTTTCAAACTTCGATTGAGATTGCAACTACAAGAGGTTGTCCACCAGGTCGTGTTTTGTCACTCCTCCTATGGACTCTTGCAGTTGACCAATTATTGCACAAGATGGCAGACCTTCGCCATCTTGTGCAATAATATATAAGATACACTGGGTTATGCTAATGATCTTGTGATCATTGCGAGTGGCTTTTGCCAAGGTACTTTATCAAAATTCAAAGAGCCCTAAACACCATAAACAACTGGTGCAGGGATAGCAGTTTATCAGTTAATGCTGATAAAACTGTTATAATACCTGTTACGGCCTACAACTGCTCCAGCAAGGGTCGAATCTTCTGGGGCCCATGAGCAGAAGTTTCCACGAGCAGCCGCAGGTCGGGCCCAAAATGGCCACATGGAAGAATTTCCTATAACACTAAGCTATATAGGAGAATGTTTTATCCTACTACAATTTAATGGGGAGGCTAGTCAAATAGAGATTACTAGATATCAGACGCCACTAACTCTCGTTTATTATAAAGCGTAACACACAACACGAATACCGAATGTTCGAATCAAAGGTCACTTCCGTTTCGCGTGGCAACAATTATTTCTAGCACAATTCCGACGTTGATTGAAATCAATGTTAACTTCCTAACAATTTGTTAGCCCGGCTTCTAATTCTAGACTTAACAAAAAACCCTCGTCGTGGCAACAATTTGTTAACAAAACCGACTCTCAAAATGGAGGTTTCCCGGGCGACTTCATTACGTGCTCTCGACAGCACGTGTTCTAGCAACCGTTTGACTCGACCCCGCCGCCAGTAGGAACCAACTGCCCTCGCGTGAACGTCAAACCGGTACGAATGCACCGCGCAGAGCGCCCTCTGACGTCAATTCTTGAAATTAGCGTTTGGCGCGAACAAACGCCCGTCCCGGACATAAGGAGTTATGTCCGCGAGCAAACCGGCAAGCGGGACAGGGTCGCGACGGCACGTTGCAAGACCGAACCTACACCAAACTAGGTCTCCTTAGGAACCCCATCAGATCTTGCAACATTACAGCCTCAACGTGGGCAAGCCGGAGGGTTGAGCCTCAACTGGATGCCCTTCCTGGACATCGCAGCACATAAATAAGTCCTATTCCTGGACAGAAGTCCGATGACCTCCTCCAAACACCTATCTGCGCCCCTATGATTCGCTCCGCAATACGACCGGATCAGGTCCGCAAACAGCAACGCGATACAAAGCGGCCCAGCGTGGCCTCCTAAGCTTCAGTGCAAAGAGCACCCACGAATTCCACATGAACGTCGTCTGTGGGGAGCCAAACGAAACGCACAGATGGTCCTTAGTATAGATTTTTAAACAGTAGGCATAATCAAGCCATCTACTATATAACTATTTACTTAATTGTGCAGTAGCTGATTTCAATCTGATAATCTCTCAACTAGCTAGCCTTTTATATATGTAGTCCTATACTTATATTTCAACCAAATTTCAAGAGCATTAATACTCAATCTACTATGTAGAACTTGAAAACAAACTGTAATAAATTTATTTCTTGATGCGCATAGATCAAAACAGACAAATTAAGCAAAACGACAAACATAAGAGATAGCCAAAAAAAAGTTTTTTTCTTTTTTGAAAATAAATATCTTCGACAATGCCAACAAAAATATGAAAACAAAGAGAGGATTGATTTTTATTTCGTTCGGCACAAACAGTGTTACTTAATTTCAATTTTCTTTTCAACAAAGCAAACCTAATGATCAAATATATTTACAAAACATATGCACACGTATTCAAGGAGCATATTAAATTCACCTCTTTTAATCACAACCGCCATAATATGAAACATTTCGCGGAAAACCCAAAGCATTTTAGTTTTAATTTAAGAAATTTTTAACCAAGTGCTCGACCAAACCTAAATCTAATACTCCTTGACAGCGTGATTCAACGCTCCAGGGGAGCCCTAATCTCTCCACCACCAAGTGGAGGCCACACCGCGTGAACCCGAATCCCATAGAGCGCAACCGCTAACAGTCGCCACTCGGGTTGTACGCCTTCACTGAGACCGTCGGCAATAGAACAGTTTGACAAGTGGACTGTTGACGGCTCAAAGGCTCAACGGAGGCGGCCGTGGTGGGAGCTAAGGCGGCAGCTAGCTAGGGCTGCCTCCATCAAAGGGGGGACGGTGGTACACCAGTCGCGGCCACTCAGCTAACGGGGGTGAGAAGGGTCTAGCGGACTGCTGAGTGGCCGTGAAGTTCCTCTCCACACGCTGAGGGGGGGCGATGACATCCCCGCCCCTGGGGGAATTACACCCCGACTGGTCGGAGGAGGGACCCCTTTAAACCTAGGGGCCCGGTGGCCGGCCGGCGAGTGCCAAGCGTCGCCCGTCAGAGGGCGTGGCTGAGCGCCCCCGCCCGTGGGGGTCGAGGGTCGGGCAGAGCCCGAGAGGAGACGCCGTTCGCACTTAGGCACAAAACTGCATGGTGACCACCCCGGCAATGCGGACAGGGCCGCTGGTGCGGGCAGTCTCGTTGGAGGTGCCCTTCCAGACACGAGTAGCACCAGCGGCGCTCCCTGGCGATAGTTCGCCTCGCCGGAGCCGGCTTACTTAATAATTTCGGGCACGACGTTACCCGGTGATCAGATGCTCGACAATAGGAGCAGGGGGGCGCCTCCCTGGCCGCTAGGCTACTGTAAGATGTTAGGGAGCGACGCCCTCCCGCGGGAGCGCATATAGGTCGGGGGGGGGGGGTTGACGACGACTTGCCCGGCGGATTTCGCCTCTCACTGGGCACGGCTCGTAAGTAGTCAACGGTGTCCGCCGCGTTCTCAATCTGCCGGCACTGCTCCTCTAAAAACCGCAGCAGGTCATGAAGGGCGGAATATAGGAGGCACCGTCCCCGCCGTACCTCTCCTCAAAATGTATCCGAAGGTTGAGAGGTAGACGGGACAGTACGATGTGGAGCAACAAAGAGGACCATTCGTCCACTGGTAAATCCAGCCGCCTCAGCGCATTACAGGCCACCAAGACTGGATTCACCAGGTCCGGACGTAGTCTGGCCCGGTCACTAAGCAGCGGGAGGCTTACAAGATGCTTAACATGTTCGTCCGCAAATCGCCGAACGTTGGCGTATCTTCTGGCTAGGAGGTCCCGAGCAGTCTGGTAGGCATCGTCCGACAATCTCAAGTGGCCGACGATATAAAGGTACCAGGCTTAAAACATTTTAAAGCCTTAATCCTGGCTTTTGGTCGTAAATTCACTTCGAAAGCCCTGGGATTAGGTAAAATAAATTGCGCATTCTGGTAAGAGCATTGACTGGACACTGTTGTCTTAAAAAGCACATGTCCATCCTGGGACTAAGCAACTCAAGGATGTGCTGGTTTAGTTTTCTGGAGAAGGAAACGCCTTTACACGTCCTGATAAATTGCGGACCCTTAATGTGCAAACGCTGCACTCATCTGGGAAACTATAAACTTTACCCAGAAGAAGTGAAATTACTCACAGCTAAGCAACTCCTTCTATTCATTGAGGACGGGCTTGGCAGTGAACTGTAGACATAGCAGCGATCACAATAGATATTTTAGGTCGCAGTGATACTGGTCTCTCTAGACCTGCATAGCTGCTCGACATTATAAAAAAAAACGCATATTGCAAAGTATTTTTTGCAGTTTTTATCGGCGGGTGTTAATATAGATAGCGACAATGTGAGAGCTAGAGGTGAATAGAGGTGACGTCATTTTCAATTCCATTCTTTATCCGCACGGGTAGTATACACATATATGTTAATTTTTAAGTATAACTTATAGCTAATTTCTATAATATTATGATATGATATGGTATGATATGAATATACTTTATTGTACACCACAAACAAATAAACAAATTACATAACAAAAGACAGATTAAATGTACAATTTGGCGGCCTTATCGCTACATAGCGATCTCTTCCAAGCAACCAAGGGTGTAAAGGAATAAACAATGAATACTAGGTAGGTGGTGCAATATAATTATACAAAATATAATATTAATACATGTAAATGCAATAAAATAACATATAAATAACTAATACATGATATATTTTATAATATTATATAATTCATATATTTATATAAATCGTGTTTAATTATAAGTTTTTGTCCTCAGTTTCATTTTATATTGCACGTTGCACCTATCCGTCAAAATATATTACATTGTTCCCTATTACGTTCGGTTTGTCAGGTAGAAATCGCTTAAAGCGATATGACCACCGTTTGTAGTTCTTAAGTTATTCCGTAATTGTAACACTTTGTATAAATGCAATAAAGAGTTATCTATCTACATGAAATGATATAAATTACTAATACATAATATAAGATAAAGTAAAGCATATAATATAAACATATACATACATATATAAGAGTATATAAACAAACTTACATATCTACCCAAAATACATAAGTAAATTACAAAATTCCTTAAACAATAATATAAAGCTGATAAATACAATAAACTATACATAATCACATAATTTATCCTAACGGTCTCCGAACGATTGAGACAAGTAATGCTTTTTAAGTAACCGCTTAAAGATTACAATAGATTGGTCTTCACGTATATGCAAAGGTAGGGCATTCCAGATTATTATGTTCATTATTAAGTACGCACTCTGCTCTACATATAAATTTGTTTCTCTTTCCCTGAGTTTGCTAGAAGAGTACCCTTATTAGCGTTAAGCTCGCCTTTGTACATTTTTTAAATAATTTAAAATAAAATTATCAAATTATAGTGTGTACGATAAAGAATAAAGAATGTTTATTAAGCGAATGATTAAATTTTCTAATAAACAGTTAAACTAATTATATATTTTTATTTTGAACTTGTGTTATTGTTGTGCCAATGATATATGGATTGCCGTGCGAAAATTATCTTATTTCTCTCCAAGAATGTCGTACGATGCTACTAAGCAAAACTAATAGAAAGGTATCTTGAACCTCTGATTTATTGACTGTTGCGAGCTAACGAAAAGCTAAGTTTTTGCCTGATTTTGCTAATTTATCATGCACATTGCGTTGATTTTATGAAATATTAAAAAAAAATGTAAGTAATTCTTATCCAAAATAACAGGGTGACAAGGACAAAAGCACAAAGTCGTTTTACGGACTAGGGTCCCATTTTTAATAAATTAAGGTAAGGAAAACATTTTTTATCGTAATCCAACACTCCTTCCACTTCCTCACTTCGGACCCATCACCGCCGCACTTACAGTGCGACATTTTTTTAAATATATGATAAGGGTGACAAGCGAGCACACAGTCCACCTGATGGTAAGTGGATGCTGTGGCCCATAGAAATCTACATCTGTCGTCATTTTCGAATCAAAATACAGATGCGTTGTCAGCCGGGAGAACTAAGATGTTCTCTTTTCTCATGACTCTTTGTTGGTGGCGGAGGTCAGAAGGTGACATAATCTCACCGCCTGCAGTCCAGCCCGCATCCTGTTTGGGTTCGTAAACCTAGACTGGCAATCCCTTTCAGGCCCCCAACTCTGGGCAACTTCGTGAGCCCCTCGCTCATATTTTCACGCGTACGCTAATTCGATCTAAGGGAAAATACGAGTATATCAAGGCTTATTTTATCTTATACGATTTTGCTACCTTTTTATCTATATAACTGTCAATATTAAATCCCTAGGGATCCTTGGTCAATATTTAACCTTACCATTTAAAATAGCTGTATATTATGCTTCCCTTTGGTTGTAATGTTTTATACTCTGGTTCCCGTCACTCACCATATGAAACTCAGCGGTCCTTCTCTGGAATAGCCGATTGTAGTTATATAAAGCTGCAGTGTGGCTCTGCCACGGACATGTTGTTGATCTATCTTCTTTTTCCTCTTCTTTAATTCATAATTTGTCTTAATAGATTTCTGCCAATGATATGTCAGTCATGGGAGTGGTTACAATCTACATTGGTTTATCTAGATCTTACAAACTTTTCTCTTGCTTTTCTAACCTTTTCGATAAATATGTTAGTCAGTTTCCTACATTATGTTTTACTGCTTATTTGTAATTGTAATATAATTAAATATTTTTGCTCATTTCGTTGATATGTATTATGTTATAAACTATGTTCATTATTAAAGTCGGCTTTTTGACAATCCGCACATCCCAACATATTGTCCAAGCCATTGTTTATTAAACAACTAAGCAGTTTCTCTTTTTATGCGCTCTTTATGATGGAGACTTCCGATGCCCTGCTGATTGTGCATTTTACAGTCAATCGGTTGTCCTCAGATCTTTGAGACTAAGCACCTCTCTCAGATGCAATTGAGCGTTATGTCGTTACTTTTCATGCATATACTTGTAATATTTCAATAAATTTAACCATTTGAGAGCCACGCCACATTAAAATTTCCCAAAAGAAAATCATCAAATACAAATAAATATTTTTCTACTAGCTCTAATGTATTCGAAGCTACCCCATAATATTAATTATGTATAATATGTAGTATATTTCAGTAGTAAATAAAACCACATTGTGAGAAAATTGCTAAATTAATTAGCATTAAAAGAATACATTTCTTTCTAGAACAAGACATTATACAATATTTCTGTCTTAAATATTGGTTTTGAATTTTTTGTCATTGAGGAGAATAAAAAAGAGAAAAGAAAAATCAATTGCTTAACAATATGTGGATGCTATGAATAAAGTTCAATTATTGTACAATAAGTTTATTATTTAAAATAGCGTCACGAAATAACTCCACGCGTAATATTCATGACAAAGTAATAACTCATTATCAACTTTAATATTACATAGTAATTATTTAATTACTTTTTATCATAATATATAAAGCGTCTTTTGAAAATCTTATGCCATAACTTTACAACCCAGAAAATGGGTCCGTCAAAGACTTGGTCTACAGTTTTCTTTATATTAGTTTTTAGTTCCGTTATATTAGCTTCAAGATCAAGACTAAAGGAACCACGTAAGTATTATTCACAGTTATGAGATTTTTAATACTATATAATTTTGATTATATAAAGAGGGTTTTTAATATAATCATGTACTTGTACATTTTTCGAATTTGAAAAAATAATTTCAAATATTTTATTTCCCGCTGCTGTAATATTTTTTTTATATTATATACTACTAGCTGACTCGGCAAACGTTGTTTTGCCATATACATTATTTTTGGGAAATATTTATTAGTTTTAAAAATAAAAGTTTTATGTATTTTTCAATGCTAAATCATAATAAAATAAAAATAAATTATTTTGTCAAAAAAATAAAAAAAATATTTATGGGTGGGTCACCCTTATCATTTAAGGGCTTGAAAAATAGATTTTGGCCGATTCTCAGACCAACCCGATATGCACACAAAATTTCATACAAATCGGTTCAGCCGTTTCGGAAGAGTTTCGTTACAAACATAGCGACACGAGAATTTTATACCTATATTAGATTACGTTAATCAACTGGTGGAATTACCTAATAGACCTTTTAAAAGGGCGTATTACTTTGGAAAAAAATTGGCCATAATTCTTCTCTTGGTTATTTAGTAGTAAGAATTTCGTGTTTTTATAGCACGAAAATTTGGTAATTTGAATCTCGCGTTTCCAGTTGTTTTAAAGTTATTTAAATGGGAACAATTTCCGCTTGTTTATGACAAGGAAAAAAGAATGACTTATTTTACTTTTACAAATAAACTTTTTAAAAATATATCAATAGAAATCTGTAAAATCTTTTGGAATAGTAATATTAATTTTAATGTTATTATATATTTTCATTATTTAGTTATTGCTTTTATTTACTTCAGTTGATGATATGGCTTGTTTTCTGCCAGGTGTCTATCTGGTTAGGTTATAAGTTAGTTATCGGGTGGTTCATTACAAGACATTCTTTTTTTTACGTGGTAGAGCCATGCTGCAGCTATATTAGTAGTATAGTTGTAGCACGAATGGGTCGGCTCGACCGGGGAAGGACCACGCTCTCACAGAATACCAGCGTAAAATAGCAGTTTAACACTGCTGTGTTTCGTATAGTGAGTGTAGAGAACCGGAGACCCTTTTTACTGGAAAAGAGGCATTCTATCTTAGTCCTCACGGGTGACAACGCATCTGCATTTTGATTCGCAAACGAGGATAAATGTAGATGTCTATGGGCCACAGCAACCACTAACCATCAGGTGGACTGTGTGCTCGTTTGTCACCCTATCCTATAAAAAAAAAAAAAAGATATTTTTTCCAAACCAGTGGCAAAAGCATAAATGAATTTTAATAAGTAATCGTGTAATCGAAATTGAATAAAAATTATTCTGTCCTATAAAAAAAGACGACACAAATTATCAAAACAGTATTCGGAAAATTAGGACACATCTTTTCCAATACTTCATGATCAAAAGTAGCAGGTGGATGTTGCAAGTGATGAGATAGAAAAGCAAACTCGTTATGTCAAGTGACACCTGGCGACGACTTCATTAGACACCAAGGTTTTGATGGTAGGATAGAATTCTTGTTACAGTAATGTGAGTATTTACAGCCTAAATACGTCCCATTGCATGGCACAGGCTTCGTCTCATTTATGGGAGTGTTATGTAGCAATTAGTCCACCGCGCTGCACCATTACGTTTTGGCGGACTACAAATGTCATCGTAATATTTTTTGTCCTCTGTGATACAGGTTTCTTCACGATGTTTTTCTTCATCCCGTCTTGTGCCTACCACGTGCTCAGCGTATGGTAAATTAGACCTTAAATTGCAATTAACAATTTAATTCGTGTCGACGGGGTTTAAGCCGCTTCGAACGCTTCCGATAATATACGGGGTGACGATAAAGTTTCACATTAAATGAAAAGTCTTATCCTAACGTTCTTTGAACATACACAACTAAAATATATATAACAATTAACCTTCTAGTCGAGGTAGCCCTTTTTTCGTTTTTTTTTTGTCTAATTACCTATGAATGGGAAAGTATAGGTAAATAATTACCTATGTCAATACCGCGTGAACACTGAACATCTGCCGCGCCGTTGCCGCTTTTACAGGTCACTTCAGGTCAGTAAAATAATATTATGAAAGTGATTTATTTCGTGTCAATTTTTACGATATTTAATTTGTTTGTATTTTTTATTTTTGGTAGAATTGTTTATTTTATTATTTTAACAGACATATATGTATAAACTTGAATTTACCGCTGTGTTATTTAATGTGATAACTTAATCGCCACCCAGTATAATTTATTCGTCCTATATTTTAGAAACGTATTTAAATATACATATATCGTATAACATAAAAACCTTTATTTAAGCTTCTCCTTCATACCTTATTAAAGGATCTCAAAATGAAAGGGCAACTATAACAGACAGTGTTACCCATCTTTTACATTTTAAGTTGGATTTTTATAACACCTATAAAGTTCAAATATGATTAATTTTTGTCCTATCAGGTATAGGACATCATTTATTTAACCAATGGTTCTTTAAAATACAAAAATGTTTATAAACTACTTTCGGATTAAAAATAAACTGCCTTATTTTTGTTATTATTGTGTTGTAAAACAAACTAACATTCACATTATAAATAGGAGAACCTGCGGGTAACGAATACGATTCATATGAAAACCCGGGATCAAGCGAAAGTGACGAATATTATTCAGATGAGGAACCAGAAAGTTCGGAGTCAAATGAAGGTTCCGGTTCAGATGAGGACTTAGGTTCAGGTCAGTCAGTTTTTTTGTTTCCTCTCTACGCATAGTTTTTGTATATGTGCGAAATGCATCTTAAATAGTAAAGAATTTTCCTTTATGTATTCGTTTATTATGTATTTTGTACTTAACTTAAAAAATTAGGAGTTCTTTTTCCACAAATGTCTTAATAAAGGTTATGGTTAGAAAAATATTCAATTATTTTGATATTACCGTAGTGTTTAAAACATTGGAGATTAGTTTAATGGAAAAATCTTCTCTTTTCAATAAACTTTTTTACGCAGTCGGGTTTTTTAATTACCGTTTTAATCTTTAAGCTTGTTTTAATACAGCAATATTACAGCTCACTGTTCCTTTTTTGATGGAAAACAAAAGCAACAAAATGGCTGTTTGTTGCCTTTGTGGTCTTTGCTTAATTATTTAAGGTAATATTTCGCTGTATATTTATAAAAGTACATATATTGTTAAAAATCTAAGAATTTGTTAACCTAAAAATGCCAATGCGTTTCTTTACAACTACATTCAGCCTCTTCAAGGAGGAATAACAATGTCACAAGCAACTCATCAGACAGACCAACTCTTTGCTTTACTTTGGCAGATTTTTTCTTATTTTTGTAATTCCTAAAACACCCACAAAAAACCACGGTGAAGAAAATTAATTATAAATAAAGTTAAGTATAAACCGTAATCTCTTGCATCTAGTGTAAGCGTTAAATTGAAGATTTTAAATTTGTAGGTACGGGAAAAGGTGGAGGTGGCGGAAAGGCAACTGCAACCGCCCTAGGTAGCGCCATAGGTATGTTTTAAATTATTAATCATTTAGTTAAAACTTTATTATTACCAGCTTAACTAATCAATATGTTATTATTATTAAGTCAAAAAATAAGCCTATATGAATTTTTTATAATTCTATATGATTAATAAGGGTTCATTATAACGAAATTAATAACAAAGACCAGAGATAATGTAAATTTATCGATAAAATAGAGGAGTCTGAGGTTTTCCATAGTTTTTATTAATACGACCAGATCTGTTATCGGTTTACCTAGTTTGCTACGGAAGAAGGTACAGACGAAACCGCTGCTTTTAGGCATATGAAAACATTAAAACAAATAGTAATGTATGTGCTTCCGATTAGTCTACTAAAATATTCTAGAAGATGTTATGCATCTGCACCCAGTAAAAGAAGTTCATATAGAATGGAAAAAATATTAATGCGAAATAATATAAAAATAGAATTAATATCTTTATTTGACTTAAAATTGTGACGCGGAAATGTAATTATTTAATCTAAGTAGTTTGTGTTAAACAAAAAATTTAAATTTGGCAATTATAGCTTTATAAATTAGTATTGTGATTGTTTGTACTCTCATACATGTCATCATAGTACAGATATGAGGTACGTAGCCTGGTTCCCATTTGGAATCAGTATACCTAATTTATATAAGTTAAAATTATTGTATTTGCGCTCTGTTTTTTTGTGAGTTATCTTGTATTTATAGGTTGCATGTAATTCTACTTCTAATATTACTTTATCTTACTGCTTTTTTTTCACAAACGTCACACCAACCAGGCATATATATTCTTATAGGTCCTAGATGTAAGGCTTCGATATTCGTTATAATTCATTCACTATAATAATTTTTTAAATTTTATCAAGTAGGTAAGTATAATGCTTTGTAAGAATTTTTTTTTTATAAATTATAGCAAACGGAACTGGAAATGCAAATGCTGCTGCTCAGGGTATCGCTAAAGGTAAATATATGCAAATATTCAAACTCACTTAGATATATTTTCCGTGTTAGAGCGACAATGCAGCTGAACTATGGCTGCAATACGAATGAGTCAACTCCTTGCTTTACGTTGGCAAATTTTTTCTTACTTTTGTTAATTCTTACAACAGCCACATAAACCACGATGAAGAAAATTAATTAAAAATAAAGTGCAATATAAACTATTTTTTTTTATAAATTATAGCAAACGGAAATGGAAATGCAAATGCTGCTGCTCAGGGTATCGCTCAAGGTAAATATATGCAAATATTCAAACTAACTTAGATATTTTTTCCGTGTTAGAGCGACAATGAAGCTGAATTATGGCTGCAATACGAATGAGTAAAATTTTTGCTTTACGTTGGCAAATTTTTTCTTACTTTTGTTAATTCTTACAACAACCACATAAACCACGATGAAGAAGATTAATTAAAAATAAAGTTCAATATAAACCCTAATCTCTTGCATCTGATGTAAGCACTAAATTTAAGATTTTAAATTTGTAGGTACGGAAAAAGGCGGAAATGCAACTGCAACCGCCCTAAGTAGCGCCATTGGCATGTTTTAAATAATTAATAATTTAGTTAAAACCTAATTATTATCAGCCTAAATAATCAATATATAATGATTTCTTATATTTACGCAAACACTACACATTGAATAAAACTGTTTTTACGGATTTTATCGCGTTTATTTTACTATTTTTATTCCCGATGTTTCGAGTGCTTTACAGCGACCCATGGTCACGGGGGGGGGACTGAGATGTTTGACGTCCCGATGTCACAGTTAGCCCGGCTACTTTCAGTTTTTTCATATTAATTTTTGGTTCGATTTACGCAGAATGAACTTACAATATCTTGAAGTCTTGCAGTGGTATGCTTGGGTTTGGATTTAATTTTGTTAATTATAGGATCCCAAGCAGATGGCAGCACCCGTCCATCTTATCTATTGAAAATAGGATGTTTTTTTAATTTCAATAGCATCGCGTATCATTCTTGGTAGGAATCGGTGTTCTTTTGCGAGGATTTGTGGTCTATCAAATCTGATGTAATGGCGGGGACGATCTTGAACATGTTCACAGACTGCAGACTTCCCAGACCTTCGGTGCTTCACGTCAGCTATATGTTCTTTCACGCGGGTTTTAATGGATCTTTTTGTATGGCCTATGTAAGAGAGACCACATTCGCAATCAAGCTTGTACACTCCTGCATCTCATAGAGGTATATTACACTTGACGGATGGTAAAAATTGACTAATCTTCTTCGGCGGCTTGAAGTATGTTTTAATAGAAGCTCGCTTCAAGATGTAGGCAACCTTGTCTGTGACTCCTCTGACATAGGGTAGTACAGCAGGCACACACTCCACTGTGGTCGGCTCCACTCGGTCACTGTGACGTAGGCGTGGGACCCGAAGCTTGTTGTCTTACAATACATGCTCGACGTGCTGAAGCTCGGCGGCCAGATGTTTTCTGTCACAGATCCCTCGTGCTCTCCGAAACAAAGATTTTCCCATGGTAGCTAACTGTGATGGATGATGGTGCGATTCACCATTTAAATATCGGTTGGTATGGGTCTTTTTTCTATACACAGTGTGACCAATAGTGTTATCAGGATTTCGGATGACTATAACATCTAGGAAAGCTAAAAAATTGTTTGCCTCTAACTCCATTGTGAATTGTATTTTAGAGTTTATGGAATTAAGGTGGTCTAAAAATGCAGTTACTTTGTCAGATGGTAAAATTGTAAAAGTGTCGTCTACGTACCGCTTGTAGAATTTTGGATTTACAGGAGCAGTAAGAAGAGCTTTCTCCTCAAAGTCCTCCATGAATATGTCGGCGACTATGGGAGATACAGGTGATCCCATTGCCACTCCATCTACTTACTTGTAGAAATCCTCCTTCCACAATAGATAGCCAGATGTAAGGCAGTGTTTGAATAATACTGCATATTCTGTATGCATGTAGTATTATTCTAGCTTCCTGGTTACAATTGAGATGCAGTCTTCAATAAGTAAGCATGTACAGAGTCACTGAACATACCAAAACTGACCATAGTTTCATTGTCAGCTAGATGTAGGTCTTTTATCTCACTAACAAAATGGTACGAATCCTTTGTGTGTGCTCTAGTTTGTCCTCCCAGTGGTGACAGAATTTTTGCCAGGTGTTAAGCCAAGTTATAAGTTGGTGAATCGATTTGGCTTACTATGGGACGTAGTGGAGCGTTTGGTTTGTGTATTTTCGGTAACCCATCTAACCTCGGTGGTTTGGTACACGGTGGTATTATCGAATTTACGTCGAGATTTATTTTTCAGAGTAATTCTTTATTAGATTGCTAGTTGTTTTAAGCACATTGGTTGTAGAATCTGTTTTGACCTTTTTGTACGTACTTTCGTCCGATAAAAGTTGTAGTATTTTCAAATTATAATCTGACGTATCCATTACTACCGTAGCATTTCCTTTATCTGCACGGAAAATCGTGAGCTCTGGTCTGTTGCGTAAGTTGTACAACGCTTTAATCTCGTCTTTGGGGAGATTTAGTTTCGGCACTAAACTTCGACGTAGCAATATCTTCCTTTCCCACATTGTTTTTAAACAGACAATCCTCAACGTTGCAAATAATTGCCTCATACGGGATTTCTTTCGGTATTATTGTAAAATTCAGGCCCTTCGATAATACTTTTAATGTAGGTTCGTCCAGTATTTGTTTTGACAGATTATAGATCGTGCGTTGTTTATTGTTCGTGCCTGTGGTCAACGGTTGTGTATCGTTTCTACGGTGACATGGACGTTTGGCATTTGATTTGATCGTTAATTTTTGGTATATTTCTATTTGTATATTTTTGCATTAAATTATATTTAGATTTTTCACGTTTGTCCAAAGTTTCGATGCAATTATTAAAATCAAATGTCGTTAAAACTGTCTTTAACTCACTGGACAAATGGTCTATGGTATTATTTATGAATTGTAGATCGAACCGTTTTTGCGGAATCACCGTTCGTAACAACTTTTTACTTGCATGATTTAAGATCTTAGCGCTTCCTCGAATGTCCTTTTTAGTTGATATTTTGACACACGTAGGGATGAGATTATGATGTCTACATCTCTTTAAGAAATTTAAAGCTGTTATATATCTTGCGCGCTTTGTTTTAAGATCTTCTAATCGGCGAATTTTATTTGCTATTGCCAGTCCGTACTGGTTTACATAATGATTTATTATATTTACACGAATACTACACATTGAATAAAACTGTTTTTTACAGATTTTATCTCGTTTATTTTACTATTTTTATTCCCGACGTTTCGAGTGCTTTACAGCGACCCATGGTTCATCAATTTTACCATCCTTCAAGTGTAATATCCCTCTACAAGATGCAGGAGTGTACAAGCTTGATTGCGAATGTGGTCTCTCTTACATAGGACATACAAAAAGATCCATTAAAACCCGCGTGAAAGAACATATAGCTGACGTGAAGCACCGAAGGTCTGGGAAGTCTGCAGTCTGTGAACATGTTCAAGATCGTCCCCGCCATTACATCAGATTTGATAGACCACAAATCCTCGCAAAAGAACACCGATTCCTACCAAGAATGATACGCGATGCTATTGAAATTAAAAAAACATCCTATTTTCAATAGATAAGATGGACGGGTGCTGCCATCTGCTTGGGATCCTATAATTAACAAAATTAAATCTAAAACCAAGCATACCACTGCAAGACTTCAAGATACTGTAAGTTCATTCTGCGTAAATCGACCCAAAAATTAATATGAAAAAACTGAAAGTAGCCGGGCTAACTGTGACATCGGGACGTCAAAAATTTCAGTCCCCCCCGTGACCATGGGTCGCTGTAAAGCACTCGAAATGTCGTTAATAAAAATAGTAAAATAAACGCGATAAAATCCGTAAAAAACAGTTTTATTTAATCAATATAATATTATTAAGTCAAAATATAAGCCTATATGAATTTTTTATAATTCTATATGATTAATAAGGGTTCATTATAACGAAATTAATAACAAAGACCAGAGATAATGTAAATTTTTCGATAAAATAGAGGAGTCTGAGGTTTTCCATAGTTTTTATTAATACGACCAGATCTGTTATCAGTTTACCTAGTTTGCTACGGAAGAAGGTACAGACGAAACCGCTGCTTTTAGGCATATGAAAACATTAAAACAAATAGTAATGTATGTGCTTCCGATTAGTCTACTAAAATATTCTAGAAGATGTTATGCATCTGCACCTAGTAAAAGAAGTTCATATAGAATGGAAAAAATATTAATGCGAAATAATATAAAAATAGAATTAATATCTTTATTTGACTTAAAATTGTGACGCGGAAATGTAATTATTTAATCTAAGTAGTTTGTGTTAAACAAAAAATTTAAATTTGGCAATTATAGCTTTATAAATTATTATTGTGATTGTTTGTACTCTCATACATGTCATCATAGTACAGATATGAGGTACGTAGCCTGGTTCCCATTTGGAATCAGTATACCTAATTTATATAAGTTAAAATTATTGTATTTGCGCTCTGTTTTTTTGTGAGTTATCTTGTATTTATAGGTTGCATGTAATTCTACTTCTAATATTACTTTATCTTACTGCTTTTTTTTCACAAACGTCACACCAACCAGACATATATATTCTTATAGGTCCTAGATGTAAGGCTTCGATATTCGTTATAATTCATTCACTATAATAATTTTTTAAATTTTATCAAGTAGGTAAGTATAATGCTTTGTAAGAAATTTTTTTTTATAAATTATAGCAAACGGAACTGGAAATGCAAATGCTGCTGCTCAGGGTATCGCTAAAGGTAAATATATGCAAATATTCAAACTCACTTAGATATATTTTCCGTGTTAGAGCGACAATGCAGCTGAACTATGGCTGCAATACGAATGAGTCAACTCCTTGCTTTACGTTGGCAAATTTTTTCTTACTTTTGTTAATTCTTACAACAGCCACATAAACCACGATGAAGAAAATTAATTAAAAATAAAGTGCAATATAAACTATTTTTTTTTATAAATTATAGCAAACGGAAATGGAAATGCAAATGCTGCTGCTCAGGGTATCGCTCAAGGTAAATATATGCAAATATTCAAACTCACTTAGATATTTTTTCCGTGTTAGAGCGACAATGAAGCTGAATTATGGCTGCAATACGAATGAGTCAAATTTTTGCTTTACGTTGGCAAATTTTTTCTTACTTTTGTTAATTCTTACAACAACCACATAAACCACGATGAAGAAGATTAATTAAAAATAAAGTTCAATATAAACCCTAATCTCTTGCATCTGATGTAAGCACTAAATTTAAGATTTTAAATTTGTAGGTACGGAAAAAGGCGGAAATGCAACTGCAACCGCCCTAAGTAGCGCCATTGGCATGTTTTAAATAATTAATAATTTAGTTAAAACATAGTTATTATCAGCCTAAATAATCAATATATATGATTTCTTATATTTACGCAAACACTACACATTGAATAAAACTGTTTTTACGGATTTTATCGCGTTTATTTTACTATTTTTATTCCCGATGTTTCGAGTGCTTTACAGCGACCCATGGTCACGGGGTCTGAGTCTGACGTTTTCCATAGTTTTTATTAATACGACCAGATCTGTTATCAGTTTACCTAGTTTTATTTAATCAATATAATATTATTAAGTCAAAATATAAGCCTATATGAATTTTTTATAATTCTATATGATTAATAAGGGTTCATTATAACGAAATTAATAACAAAGACCAGAGATAATGTAAATTTTTCGATAAAATAGAGGAGTCTGAGGTTTTCCATAGTTTTTATTAATACGACCAGATCTGTTATCAGTTTACCTAGTTTTATTTAATCAATATAATATTATTAAGTCAAAATATAAGCCTATATGATTTTTTTATAATTCTATATGATTAATAAGGGTTCATTATAACGAAATTAATAACAAAGACCAGAGATAATGTAAATTTTTCGATAAAATAGAGGAGTCTGAGGTTTTCCATAGTTTTTATTAATACGACCAGATCTGTTATCAGTTTACCTAGTTTGCTACGGAAGAAGGTACAGACGAAACCGCTGCTTTTAGGCATATGAAAACATTAAAACAAATAGTAATGTATGTGCTTCCGATTAGTCTACTAAAATATTCTAGAAGATGTTATGCATCTGCACCCAGTAAAAGAAGTTCATATAGAATGGAAAAAATATTAATGCGAAATAATATAAAAATAGAATTAATATCTTTATTTGACTTAAAATTGTGACGCGGAAATGTAATTATTTAATCTAAGTAGTTTGTGTTAAACAAAAAATTTAAATTTGGCAATAATAGCTTTATAAATTAGTATTGTGATTGTTTGTACTCTCATACATGTCATCATAGTACAGATATGAGGTACGTAGCCTGGTTCCCATTTGGAATCAGTATACCTAATTTATATAAGTTAAAATTATTGTATTTGCGCTCTGTTGTTTTGTGGTTTATCTTGTATTTATAAGTTGCATGTAATTCTACTTCTAATATTACTTTATCTTACTACTTTTTTTTTCACAAATGTTACACTAATCAGGCATATATATTGGTATAAGTTATACATGTAAGGCTTCGATGTTTATAATTCATTCACTATAATAATTTTTTAAATTTTATCAAGTAGGTAAGTATAATGCTTTGTAAGATATTATATTTTTTACAAATTATAGCAAACGGAACTGGAAATGCAAATGCTGCTGCTCAGGGTATCGCTGAAGGTAAATATATGCAAATATTCAAACTCACTCAACTATTTTTTACATGTTAGAGCGACGATGCAGCTGAGTTATGGATTGCAATACGAATGTGTCGGCTCAACCCTGGAAATACTAGGCTCGAATATTACATAATATGTGTGAAATAGCAACATATTGCTGCTTTTTTTAGATGGCAATGTCGACAACCGGAGACCCATTTTACTGTTAACGGGGCATTCTATCTTAGTCCTCAGGTATCAAGGTTGACAGCGACTTTGTATTTTAATTCTTAATCATTTTTGTTTTTATTTCTTAATCAATTGCCAACGATGCTCCTTACTTAAAAATTCAGAGGAAATATTAATAAAGTATATAAATAAACTACACACAAATTTATCCGTAATCGATGATTCAATTGCTCCTTAACCCTCTCGGAGCGGTGAAGAGCCTAGTGGCCTAGTGCCCAGTGGTGGGGTGTATGTAGCTTGTAACTAAAACACATTTGTTTTCAATAGTGATATGTTTAGACATAATGGCTGTGAACACAATTCACCTTATGATTCGCTTCCATCAAAGGTCGTCCTCCACCACCTTCATCTTAAATAACTAACATAGCCCTATTCCTCAAGAACGGCTACTTTCTATCTCTGGGATATAAGATATAAGGCCTCCATTCTCATTATAAATAATTCTCTGCAGCCTCTTTTTTCTCATCAAACAAATTCAAGAATGCTTTCTCCATTTTTGTTCAGTTAATATTGATGTTATTGATTTTGAGTAAGAATATAAGACATCAAATATAAAAAGTTTAACTAATAATCACGATTGGAAACCAGTTGGCAAACGGCAGCATTTAGTTTTTTTTTAAATTTTTATCAATAAAATCTAGCTACATATCTCCTATTTCAGTTCGCCTCTGGTACCTCTTGCGACACCATTTTTATACGTGGTAGAGCCATGCTGCAGCTATATTAGTAGTATAGTTGTAGCACGAATGGGTCGGCTCGACCGGGGAAGGACTACGCTCTCACAGAATACCAGCGTCAAATAGCAGCTTAACACTGCTGTGTTTCATATGGTGACTGTAGAGAACCGGAGACCCTTTTTACTGGAAACGAGGCATTTGCATTTTGCCACTTACGATCAGGTGGACTGTGTGCTCGTTTGTCACCCTATACTATAAAAAAACCCATGGGATGGTATGCGTTAGAGATTTACGTTAAACCGTCACCAAACGGCAAGAGAAATAGTCGAGAATAGCTCGAAAAACTGTTTTGAGTGGCAGCATTGTACTGGCATGCGGAGTATAAGAGGCTCTCCCAATAGAAATTAAAATCAAGGAACACATGCAGGTGGTCTATGGATATAGGTGGTGGTGCTTCGTGGTAATCTGTGTGAGTCATCTTGATTCAACAGTGAATTTGTGTTACAAATTAAATAAAGTTAACGCATTTCTCTTGCAGCAAATGGGATTGGAAATGCAGCTGCACTCGCTCAAAGTATTGCACAAGGTAAATTGCTATTAATATTCTCTGAAAAAACAAACATATTTAACAAAACTAGTAACGCTATTAAACATTACTAATATTGCCTTTAACCACTTCTGGTAAGCTTAAAATGCTTGTGTTATAAGTGGTTTATGACAGTAGTCGAATGACGTATTCGAACCCACGACCTTTCGAGTTCGCGGTCTGCGCCCTGCCATTAGGCTACTGACGTTTCTGAAATGTATGTATGTGTGAAATATATATGGCTTTAAATGATAACTTTTATAGCAAGGAAAGTGGTGCAAACGCGGTAACTGTTACTATTACGGCTCTAAGTGCAACAGAAGTTATTCTTTAGACATTCAGAAATTTCTATGCTAATTTAATAATACTTATGTTGAAATATATCTAAAATTTGTTAACAATATTAAAGTTGTAAAGGTAGATGAAATAACAAAAGAAGGCAATGATAATAATATTCATACGCACTGTGTGCCTCATACTTATGAATATCTTGATTTTAAGAAACATAAATTAAAAATAAATGCATTACGCATCTACAAAGGTCATACCAAAAAGCTAGTTGACGCTTTTTTCGGCTTATCCAAAATTACCACTTTGGCACTGTTACGCAACCCCAATCTTTGAAATTCGGATTGAGTGGTTGTGAAGTTCTCAGACTATCAAGCGATCACAGATTGTCATTTGAAAAAACAGTAAGCATTTTTCCGTTTACGCTTATGTAAACATACCGACTAAATTACGAACATTAATTATTCTTTGTTAAATATGTGTATATTAGTATCATGTATTGATAAAATGTTGTTATATTTAATGGACAAGCTGTTTAATAATATTAATTTATTTTGATGTACATTAACAATTACTAATACAATTATAGCAATAGGAGGTGGCAAGAATGGCGGAAATGCAAATGCAAATGCTCAAAGTGTGGCAAAAGGTACTCGTAATCTATATGATGTGTAAATAATTTACTTAATCATATTTATATAATTCTCTGAAAGAGATAATAATTTTTATAAATTATAGCTAACGGGAGTGGAAATGCAAACGCAGCTGCTCAGAGTATCGCACAAGGTAAATAAATGACTCATATATCAAACTCCCTCAGACATTTTACGTGGTAGAGATAAAATGCAGCTTAATTATGGCTCCAACACGAATGAATCGGCTTGACCGGAGAAGTATCATGCATATGCAGTGTGAAATAGCAACATAATGTTATGTATATGTTTCGTATGGTAAGTGTCGAGTACAGGAGCCCCATTCACCTGGTTACAAGGTATGCAATCATAATCTTCAGGAATTTTAATTCTTTATCGGCGAGAGATATATGTAATGTCTTTGGACCACAACATCTTCATACCATCACCATCATTATTACCGGTTTTAAAACATCACAAATATACATTACCTACCGTGATATATGTTGATATTTTCTTCAGACTATTATGTTTATGTTTATTTGTATGTTTTTCTCGTAGCACTAGGTTCGGGAAATAGTGAAGCGAACTCAATAGCAAATGCTATTGCATCAGGTAAAAGTTGTCCAATAATATTTCCTATATCATCCCCTTCACCAGTGCGTAACATTAAAGGGCCTCTCCCGTTGAATGAAGGTTTATATTGTACTCAATTCATTTTATACTGTTTTATTTATTTCCTCTCCAAAAATAAGTTAAAAGTTCTGTCCCTACAAATATTTATTATCATCATTATCAATATTATAGTTTTTTAATTTATTGGAGATGTATTTACTAATTATTGAAATAATGAAATGTATTTAAAGCTGTCATATATTTTCAGGCACTGGACAATCCACAAGTGATGCAATTGCTACAGCAATTTCTAATGCGCAGGCCAGTGGTAATATATTTTTGTCACTAACATTATTTAAAAATAGACATATTTATCAAATATCTTGTTGAATTTTAAATCATTTCCTAATTGATTTTACTAGCTTTAACATAACCTTGCAAACAATTAAGTAAAATAACTACAATAACACAACATTTGAATATCGAATAAAACTAATTGTATAATCGGAATACGGCCCATAAGTTGAAATTAAAAGCGAAATTATCCATGCTAGTGTTACTGGTTTTATAAAAGTATTTTATTCGTTAGTGTAGTAATAAATGAAGTAGGAATACAAAATAATACATAAAATAATTTTATGAAAAGAGAAACGCTAAAGCCAAAATAAAATTTAATTTTCAAAGGTGGATCCGGTAATTCAAAAACAAAGCAGCGACGACGCAAAGGAAAATCGGGAAGGAAAAAGAGGAAAAAAGGAAAACGAACAGAATCGGGCGAAAGTAATGAAAGCCCTGGTGGCAGTATAGATTCTGGGCCTATGGGTAATAAAGGAACTATAGGAAACAAAGGACCTGAAGGTGAAAAAGGATCCGGTGGCAATAATGGGCCTGGCAGCAACAAAGGATCTGGAGAAAACAAAGGACCTGGTGAAAATCCCGGATCTAAAGGATCCAAAGGCAGTAAGGGACCTGTAGGTAATAAAGGAACTAAAGGAAACAAAGGACCTGAAGGTGAAAAAGGACCTGGTGGAAACAATGGACCTGGTGAAAATCCTGGATCTAAAGGATCCAAAGGCATTAAGGGCCCCGTAGGAAATAAGGGAACTAAAGGAAACAAGGGACCTGAAGGCGACAAAGGACCTGGTGGCAACAATGGGCCTGGTGGCAACAAAGGTACTGGAGAAAACAAAGGACCTGGTGAAAATCCCGGATCTAAGGGATCCAAGGGCAGTAAAGGACCTGTAGGTAATAAAGGAACTAAAGGAAACAAAGGACCTGAAGGTGAAAAAGGACCTGGTGAAAATCCTGGATCTAAAGGATCCAAAGGCATTAAGGGCCCCGTAGGAAATAAAGGAACTAAAGGAAACAAAGGACCTGAAGGTGAAAAAGGACCTGGTGGAAACAATGGACCTGGTGAAAATCCTGGATCTAAAGGATCCAAAGGCATTAAGGGCCCCGTAGGAAATAAAGGAACTAAAGGAAACAAAGGACCTGAAGGTGAAAAAGGATCTGGTGGAAACAATGGACCTGGTGAAAATCCTGGATCTAAAGGATCCAAAGGCATTAAGGGCCCCGTAGGAAATAAAGGAACTAAAGGAAACAAAGGACCTGAAGGTGAAAAAGGACCTGGTGGCAATAATGGGCCTGGCAGCAACAAAGGTACTGGAGAAAACAAAGGACCTGGTGAAAATCCCGGATCTAAGGGAACCAACGGCAGTAAGGGGCCTGTGGGTAATAAAGGAACTAAAGGAAACAAAGGACCTGATGGTGAAAAAGGACCTGGTGAAAATCCTGGATCTAAAGGATCCAAAGGCAGTAAGGGGCCTGTGGGTAATAAAGGAACTAAAGGAAACAAAGGACCTGAAGGTGAAAAAGGACCTGGTGGAAACAATGGACCTGGTGAAAATCCTGGATCTAAAGGATCCAAAGGCATTAAGGGCCCCGTAGGAAATAAGGGAACTAAAGGAAACAAGGGACCTGAAGGCGACAAAGGACCTGGTGGCAACAATGGGCCTGGTGGCAACAAAGGTACTGGAGAAAACAAAGGACCTGGTGAAAATCCCGGATCAAAGGGATCCAAGGGCAGTAAAGGACCTGTAGGTAATAAAGGAACTAAAGGAAACAAAGGACCTGAAGGTGAAAAAGGACCTGGTGGCAATAATGGGCCTGGCAGCAACAAAGGTACTGGAGAAAACAAAGGACCTGGTGAAAATCCCGGATCTAAGGGAACCAAAGGCAGTAAGGGGCCTGTGGGTAATAAAGGAACTAAAGGAAACAAAGGACCTGAAGGTGAAAAAGGACCTGGTGAAAATCCTGGACCTAAAGGATCCAAAGGCAGTAAGGGGCCTGTGGGTAATAAAGGAACTAAAGGAAACAAAGGACCTGAAGGTGAAAAAGGACCTGGTGGAAACAATGGACCTGGTGAAAATCCTGGATCTAAAGGATACAAAGGCATTAAGGGCCCCGTAGGAAATAAAGGAACTAAAGGAAACAAAGGACCTGAAGGTGAAAAAGGACCTGGTGGAAACAATGGACCTGGTGAAAATCCTGGATCTAAAGGATCCAAAGGCATTAAGGGCCCCGTAGGAAATAAGGGAACTAAAGGAAACAAGGGACCTGAAGGTGAAAAAGGACCTGGTGGAAACAATGGACCTGGTGAAAATCCTGGATCTAAAGGATCCAAAGGCATTAAGGGCCCCGTAGGAAATAAGGGAACTAAAGGAAACAAAGGACCTGAAGGTGAAAAAGGATCCGGTGGCAATAATGGGCCTGGCAGCAACAAAGGATCTGGAGAAAACAAAGGACCTGGTGAAAATCCCGGATCTAAGGGATCCAAGGGCAGTAAAGGACCTGTAGGTAATAAAGGAACTAAAGGAAACAAAGGACCTGAAGGTGAAAAAGGACCTGGTGGAAACAAAGAACCTGGTGAAAATCCTGGATCTAAAGGATCCAAAGGCATTAAGGGCCCCGTAGGAAATAAAGGAACTAAAGGAAACAAAGGACCTGAAGGTGAAAAAGGACCTGGTGGAAACAATGGACCTGGTGAAAATCCTGGATCTAAAGGATCCAAAGGCATTAAGGGCCCCGTAGGAAATAAAGGAACTAAAGGAAACAAAGGACCTGAAGGTGAAAAAGGATCTGGTGGAAACAATGGACCTGGTGAAAATCCTGGATCTAAAGGATCCAAAGGCATTAAGGGCCCCGTAGGAAATAAAGGAACTAAAGGAAACAAAGGACCTGAAGGTGAAAAAGGACCTGGTGGCAATAATGGGCCTGGCAGCAACAAAGGTACTGGAGAAAACAAAGGACCTGGTGAAAATCCCGGATCTAAGGGAACCAAAGGCAGTAAGGGGCCTGTGGGTAATAAAGGAACTAAAGGAAACAAAGGACCTGAAGGTGAAAAAGGACCTGGTGAAAATCCTGGACCTAAAGGATCCAAAGGCAGTAAGGGGCCTGTGGGTAATAAAGGAACTAAAGGAAACAAAGGACCTGAAGGTGAAAAAGGACCTGGTGGAAACAATGGACCTGGTGAAAATCCTGGATCTAAAGGATACAAAGGCATTAAGGGCCCCGTAGGAAATAAAGGAACTAAAGGAAACAAAGGACCTGAAGGTGAAAAAGGATCTGGTGGAAACAATGGACCTGGTGAAAATCCTGGATCTAAAGGATCCAAAGGCATTAAGGGCCCCGTAGGAAATAAGGGAACTAAAGGAAACAAAGGACCTGAAGGTGAAAAAGGACCTGGTGGCAATAATGGGCCTGGCAGCAACAAAGGTACTGGAGAAAACAAAGGACCTGGTGAAAATCCCGGATCTAAGGGATCCAAAGGCAGTAAGGGGCCTGTGGGTAATAAAGGAACTAAAGGAAACAAAGGACCTGAAGGTGAAAAAGGACCTGGTGGAAACAAAGGACCTGGTGAAAATCCCGGATCTAAAGGATCCAAAGGCAGTAAGGGGCCTGTGGGTAATAAAGGAACTAAAGGAAACAAAGGACCTGAAGGTGAAAAAGGACCTGGTGGAAACAATGGACCTGGTGAAAATCCTGGATCTAAAGGATCCAAAGGCAGTAAGGGGCCTGTGGGTAATAAAGGAACTAAAGGAAACAAAGGACCTGAAGGTGAAAAAGGACCTGGTGAAAATCCTGGATCTAAAGGATCCAAAGGCAGTAAGGGGCCTGTGGGTAATAAAGGAACTAAAGGAAACAAAGGACCTGAAGGTGAAAAAGGACCTGGTGGAAACAAAGGACCTGGTGAAAATCCCGGATCTAAAGGATCCAAAGGCAGTAAGGGGCCTGTGGGTAATAAAGGAACTAAAGGAAACAAAGGACCTGAAGGTGAAAAAGGACCTGGTGAAAATCCTGGACCTAAAGGATCCAAAGGCAGTAAGGGGCCTGTGGGTAATAAAGGAACTAAAGGAAACAAAGGACCTGAAGGTGAAAAAGGACCTGGTGGAAACAATGGACCTGGTGAAAATCCTGGATCTAAAGGATCCAAAGGCAGTAAAGGGCCTGTAGGTAATAAAGGAACTAAAGGAAACAAAGGACCTGAAGGTGAAAAAGGACCTGGTGGAAACAATGGACCTGGTGAAAATCCTGGATCTAAAGGATCCAAAGGCATTAAGGGCCCCGTAGGAAATAAGGGAACTAAAGGAAACAAGGGACCTGAAGGTGAAAAAGGACCTGGTGGAAACAATGGACCTGGTGAAAATCCTGGATCTAAAGGATCCAAAGGCATTAAGGGCCCCGTAGGATATAAGGGAACTAAAGGAAACAAAGGACCTGAAGGTGAAAAAGGATCTGGTGAAAACAATGGACCTGGTGAAAATCCTGGATCTAAAGGATCCAAAGGCATTAAGGGCCCCGTAGGAAATAAAGGAACTAAAGGAAACAAAGGACCTGAAGGTGAAAAAGGACCTGGTGGCAATAATGGGCCTGGCAGCAACAAAGGTACTGGAGAAAACAAAGGACCTGGTGAAAATCCCGGATCTAAGGGAACCAAAGGCAGTAAGGGGCCTGTGGGTAATAAAGGAACTAAAGGAAACAAAGGACCTGAAGGTGAAAAAGGACCTGGTGAAAATCCTGGATCTAAAGGATCCAAAGGCAGTAAGGGGCCTGTGGGTAATAAAGGAACAAAAGGAAACAAAGGACCTGAAGGTGAAAAAGGACCTGGTGGAAACAAAGGACCTGGTGAAAATCCCGGATCTAAAGGATCCAAAGGCAGTAAGGGGCCTGTGGGTAATAAAGGAACTAAAGGAAACAAAGGACCTGAAGGTGAAAAAGGACCTGGTGGAAACAATGGACCTGGTGAAAATCCTGGATCTAAAGGATACAAAGGCATTAAGGGCCCCGTAGGAAATAAAGGAAACAAAGGACCTGAAGGTGAAAAAGGATCTGGTGGAAACAATGGACCTGGTGAAAATCCTGGATCTAAAGGATCCAAAGGCATTAAGGGCCCCGTAGGAAATAAGGGAACTAAAGGAAACAAAGGACCTGAAGGTGAAAAAGGACCTGGTGGCAATAATGGGCCTGGCAGCAACAAAGGTACTGGAGAAAACAAAGGACCTGGTGAAAATCCCGGATCTAAGGGATCCAAAGGCAGTAAGGGGCCTGTGGGTAATAAAGGAACTAAAGGAAACAAAGGACCTGAAGGTGAAAAAGGACCTGGTGGAAACAAAGGACCTGGTGAAAATCCCGGATCTAAAGGATCCAAAGGCAGTAAGGGGCCTGTGGGTAATAAAGGAACTAAAGGAAACAAAGGACCTGAAGGTGAAAAAGGACCTGGTGGAAACAATGGACCTGGTGAAAATCCTGGATCTAAAGGATCCAAAGGCAGTAAGGGGCCTGTGGGTAATAAAGGAACTAAAGGAAACAAAGGACCTGAAGGTGAAAAAGGACCTGGTGGAAACAATGGACCTGGTGAAAATCCTGGATCCAAAGGATCCAAAGGCAGTAAGGGGCCTGTGGGTAATAAAGGAACTAAAGGAAACAAAGGACCTGAAGGTGAAAAAGGACCTGGTGGAAACAAAGGACCTGGTGAAAATCCTGGATCTAAAGGATCCAAAGGCATTAAGGGCCCCGTAGGAAATAAAGGAACTAAAGGAAACAAAGGACCTGAAGGCGAGAAAGGACCTGGTGGCAATAATGGGCCTGGCAGCAACAAAGGTAATGGAGGAAACAAAGGACCTGGTGAAAATCCCGGATCTAAAGGATCCAAAGGCAGTAAAGGACCTGTAGGTAATAAAGGAACTAAAGGAAACAAAGGACCTGAAGGTGAAAAAGGACCTGGTGAAAATCCTGGATCTAAAGGATCCAAAGGCATTAAGGGCCCCGTAGGAAATAAAGGAACTAAAGGAAACAAAGGACCTGAAGGCGACAAAGGACCTGGTGGCAATAATGGGCCTGGCGGCAACAAAGGTACTGGAGAAAGCAAAGGACCTGGTGAAAATCCCGGATCTAAGGGATCCAAAGGCAGTAAAGGACCTGTAGGTAATAAAGGAACTAAAGGAAACAAAGGACCTGAAGGCGACAAAGGACCTGGCACAGGAAGTGGTTGTCCTCTAATAGTTAATCGTCCTAGGAGAATATATCGAAGGTATAGGATTCGTTACGCTATTCCAGTATTTAAGCGCCTCGGGAGCCAATTATCTTATGGAAGAGGTAAAGTAACATAATATTTGATTTTATTGTATTCTTTTTTTTTCACTTTTAATTGATGACCTCTTAGATATATTCAAGAAGTGTAACATGTATTTCAAGTGTATACACAAACGCCTAAGATAATGTAACAAACGGATTCATGGGATTTGAATGCAGAACCTGTGACAGGCGGTTTACCACTTCCACGTAAATATATATTACGGCCACATTCATCCACGTGCCTAAAAATAATATATTACTGATTTAAGTTAGCGTACTCTCTCTGCGCTGAAATCAATCATCATTGTCATCATTACAGCCTTTCATAAATCCACTGCTGAACATAGGCCTCCCCCAAAGAAAGCCACAAAGCACGGTCCTGAGCCACCTGCATCCATAGACTTCCTGCATGTCTTACCAGGTCGTCACTCCATCTCGTAGGGAGTCGTTCTACACTTCGCCTACCGGTACGAGGCTGCCACTCGAGAACCTTTCTTCCCCATCGGTTGTCTGTTCTTCGAGCTATTTGGCTGGCCCACTACCACTTCAGCTTACTAATCCGTTGGGCTATGTCGGTTACTCTGGTTCTACTGCGGATATCCTCATTTCTTAGTTAACCCTCTGCATAGCTCGCTGAGCGACCTTGAGCTTCCTCATACGGCCAGCAGTGAAGGACCACGTCTGAAATCGATAACGCGTCAATAAATTGTATAGTCTGCAAAGGAGCTGGCACAGGGGGGCCCGACACCGAGGTGAGGTCGGTAATCTTTAAAAGGCCGAACTAGCGCTTTGTCAAATTGCAAACGGTGCACCGTCATAAAATATCGTCCAACTCTTCCATTGTGGAACCTTCCCGAGATAGTATGTTATTTAGTTTACCAGGCGAAACACAGCAGTAAAGCTTTTAATTCACGTTGGTATTCTGTCGGGTCGTTGCACTTCACCGGTTCGAGCCTACTCGAGCATCTCATCATTATTTATCATTAACCCTCGACGAAAATAGAGTGTAGGTAGTTCATAGTGTCTATCTGTGCAATTGACTGTGGTATCATAGCTCCTGAACGGATGAACCAATTTAGATAATTTCTTTTATTTGAAAGGAAGACACACCTATCAAAAAAATTTATCTTTTTTTATTGAGTATTTCATGAAAGTCTGTTTAGCCGTTTGAAGATCATCTGCTCTTCTTGTTTCGGGGGCTTTTTAAATGTTTAATTTATTTATAAATATATTTTTATATATTAAAAACTGCTAGACATAGTGGGTTATAGGTCTTTCTGTGATTGCGTCAATTGACTAGCTTTACATGGTTAATTTGCTCATACTCAAAAAGAAGAGATAATATGTTATTTTATATTCTCACAAAATATGTTATTTTCTAATATAAGTTTCATCGTGGGTCCATTACAGCACAGATAGTACAGAAAATCAACGTAACATATGGTTACTAGTGCACCATACAACAAACACACGATGCAGTTCTGGTTTTATCGCGTCGTTCTGGAAATGTTGTACTACATTATGAACCACTATCAATCTAAGAGCTTATTATATATCAGTATTGCGTGTTACATATAGTGTATCATTTAATATTTTCCAGATGACGACAGTTTCAATGATTTCGATGATACCTATAGAAACTACTTATCTAGACAGAAACTCTGCCCTTGTGTAAACAGTAAGTAAGATTTCTAATATTTAATTTTTAGGGACGATACTTCCTGCAGTTCGGTGAAGTAAAATTAGCCCGTTATGTGTTTGATTATTTTGTTCTAATACTATGTTTTTATGCTAATAAGCCTAACCTAAGTCGTATAGTGATGCCATAAGAGAATCTTACCCCAATTCATCCAGTGGGTGTTTTTTTAGGGTTCCATAGTTACACAACAAGTATCCCCTTTTAGTTTCAACGTGTCCAACCGTCCGTCCGTCCGTTCATCCATCCGCGGTATTGCTCAGAAACCTTAGGCGTTACAAATCTGAGTTTGGCACAGATATAGATACTAATCACGTCTAGAAAACTGTGAAATAAAATATTAAGGGCCTATATTTACCTCAGCTCAAATTCTAATTTCGCCCCCACTTCCCCGCGCCACCTCACTCTTTTATTTTATTTTTTTTAAATCATGTATTAAAAGTCGTTTATTATCATATGTTTGCCTATTTTTTACACCAACCCAGTCGTTTCTTATTTTTATTATGATATTTTACCATTTCGTCAACACTGTTAACCTATAAGTATTTTCTTTTTATTTAATAGGATAGGGTGACAAACGAACACACAGTCCACCCGATGGTAAGTGGTTGCTGTGACCCATAGACATCTACCTTTATCCTCGATTAAGAATCAAAATTCAGATGCGTTGTCACCCGTGAGGACTAAGATGGAATGCCTCGGTTTCCAGTAAAAAGGGTCTCCGATTCTCTACACTCACTATACGAAACAAAGCAGCATTAAGCTGGTATTCTGTGAGAGCGTGGTCCTTCCCCGGTCGAGCCGACCCATTCGTGTTACAACTATAGCAGAAATATAGCTGCAGCATGGCTCTATCAAGTATAGTATATCATGTTACTGGTTTGCGGCATGTTATGATACTCGTAAGCTGACCGCTCACCTGCTATGCGAGCTAAAATGTATTTACACTAATGTATTTTATTTTAATTTCAGATCAATAGGGCCCGCTTCGTTTCCTGATTCAGTTTGAGGAATTGTTATTTTTTGAGTTATAACTTATGTTAACACTTGGCAGCGATAAAGGACTACGATAATTTTTTTTATTATTTGAATAAATTATTATTTTAAGTGGTTTGATAATGGCAATAATGTTAATGACAATAAATAGCAATCACGCTATAATTTGTTTTATTTTACTGCTGTTGTTTACTTTTAGATAGTCATAAATTTTCCTATTTCTTTATCAGCTCGTAAAATTCCACTACACATTCAATACACGAAAGATATTAGGACGGCACATCATCGGCGAATCTTCTTTTCTTCAAGATTCTCTCAGATCATGGGTTTTGAGAAATGCTCATGGACCTAAGCCAGGGTATAAGAACAAGACGACACCTCAACTTTTGATTCCCAAAAATTCTTGCAAAAATTTTCGGACAATATGCCAAGTGTTGAGAATGGCTGCTTTTTGTATGGTAATACGAGTATAATTAGGGGAGTGGGACAAACATTTCAGGATCACACCAGTACTGGAGTGTACCAGTGGCACAATGTATGTTCTTTGTTCACTTTCCAAATTCTAGTTGCTTCTTCTTTTGGTTCTAAGTATTTATATTTTTTCAGGAATGGTTTTTTGTAGATTATGGGTATTTTGGGATCACTATATTAATTGAGTATACTATTTTATTTTATTTGTCGACTAAAGTTATATCCGGTCTATCGTAATGAATTGTTTTATCCAAAATAATAGCTCTATCAAAGTCCATTCTGTGACTATCGCTCTCCAGAACAGGTTTATGGTTGTATTTATAGTACGGCAATAGTAGTTGTTTCGGGATTAGATTGTATTTATTCGCAAGCTTATAATGAACGTAATTAGCAATTTGGTTATGTCGGTGTTTGTGATCAGTATGTACTAGGCTGGGCCAAGCACTGGTGATATGTTGTATAATTTCGGAATGGTGGTGAAATTTTCTACAGCTATCGTTCTGGATTTTTGGGTCTTTTAATATATATTTTTTATAGTTACTTGTATTGATTACTTGATCCTGAATTGCAAGAAAAACTTTCGGTTTCGGGAATACGAGAACCTAGTTTTAACCATTTATTTGAATCCAGTATGTCTACGTGAGTTTGTTATAAATCGTGTGCATGCCTACCATGTAATTCTTTACTACGCCACTTTGATAGCTTTTCTTTTTCATGATCAATTACTATAGTAGATATATTGCCTTGATTACTTAAATTAAGAGGGGTATAATTGATATCGGATTCAATAACTGTTTTATGTAAGGGAGTATGAGATAATTTTTTATGGATCTATGGATCTCTTCATCTTACTTTAGTTCGCAGTTGTATCGCTTCAAAGTAATCGCTTGTATCGCCAACTCAACACTGACTGGGTCGCGGTCTATACCGTCCTTATATAGGGCCTCAGATAGTTTTCAGAACCTTCTACTGTAGAAACATCTAGAAAGTTCGAGTACATACCGATTCCGACTAGGTGTCGATAGTTCTAGAATGTTCTTCCATGGCAAATTTTAGAAAGATCTTGTCTCTCCTAGTTCCGGTACTGGATAATAGAGTGCGCTAGTGGTAACTAGTGTTGCCATGTACCAGGCATCAATGGTGGCGCTCAACACTTCCCCCTCCTAAGACATGCTCGTCTCGAGCATTATCGTGCCCATAATAACGCACCAGTCGATCCAAATGGACGACCTTAGGAGTACCTCTGGCACTTTTTTGTATCCGGTAGGTTACGTCATTGATCTTTGTCATAATCCGATACGGTCTGACCCATTTACTTCTTCCATGGAAAATTCTAGAAGGATCTTGAATCTCCTAGTGCTGGTACTAGATACTAGAGGGCGCTAGTGGTAAATAGTGTTGGCATGTACTAGGCATTAATGGTGGCGTTTAACAGTATATAATTTCCATGATTATTTCGATGGACTTATCGGACTTGATTTTTTGGAAAATTGGGAGACGAAAATAGATTTATAAGACAAATTGCTTATAACACTTAATTCTACTAATCCTATAAATATATACAATTCGCGGAACGTTAACTATTATGAAGATATTATTCCGGCCAACTCATCAAAAATAATTAAAATTCCTATTAATTTAAGCGACGGTGACGCAATTATTAACGAACAAACTATTTCTAATTGTGTACTGGTCAGTACTTAACTACTATACGGAACAACAGTGGATTTTTAGAATTCACGAACTCGACGCTACACGATTTAATATTTTCTCTAGATCATCCCGTTCACGCGGAGCCTTATAATATTGAGTGCACGCGTACTGAAGAAACATTGTCACGTGGGGAAGAAGTTTTGTCGCATTTACGAATGAATCATTTGAACCTCGAGGAACGAGCAAATTTAGTTATTATGTAGAAAATATGCCGAATATAGATGGAGAGAAATTAACGTTCACGAACAAAATTAAACATCGTATTAGGACAACAGACTAAATTTCTATCTACACAAAAAGTTACTGATATCCGTATATACATAGAGATGAATTTAGGAATCAAATCAGTAAAATGGTGGAACAAGGCATAATTTGGCCTTCGGAGTCCGCGTGGAGTTCACCCATACGGATAGTTCCAAAAAAAACTTGACGCATCTGAAAAAACCAAATACGGTCTTGTCGTAGACTTCCACAAATTAATCTAGAAAACTTACGATGATAAATAACCTATACCAAACATAAATGACGTGCTAAATAAGCTAGGGAACTGCCAGTATTTTACCACTTTGAACCTTGCTAGTGGGTTTTATTAGGTGGAAATGGATCCAATTGATATACCAAAAACCGCTTTTAACGTAGAAAATGGTCACTACGAGTTTTTTCGCATGGCGATGGGCTTAAATAATCCACCATCAACGTTCCAACGTGTAATGGACAACGTGCTTAAAGATCTGCGAAATACCAGTGTCTGGTCTATTTGAACGACATAATTGTATTCAGCACGTCTCTGCAAGAACACATGATCAATGTAGAAAAGTTTTTCAAATACTTCGAGAGTCGAACTTTTAAATCCAGTTAGACGAGTCGGAGTTCCTTAAACCAGAAACTACTTACCTCAGGCACATGATCAGTAAGGATGTTATAAAACCGAATCTTGATAAAATTTCTGCCAATCAGAAATACCCACTTCCTAGAACGCCTAAGGATATAAAGCAGTTTCTCGGCTCAGATAGGTTACTACCGAAAATTTTTTCCAGACATTACACGTATAACAAAATCTTTAACACATACCGTGTTAAAGATTAAAGAAAAGTAGAAAAATTGTGGCAAATTCAGAATATATTGCTTGCTTTGAAAATTGTAAACTATCAGTAACTACTGATCGAATTTAACAGTACGCGGATTTTTTGAAAGATTTCTTGCTTACAACGGATGGATCTAATTTAGCAATAGGTTCTATATTGTCGCAAGGACCCATAGGCGCGGACAAACCAGTGTGCTATGCTTCTCGTACTCTAAACGAGAGCGAGAACAATTACAATACTATCGAAAAAGAACTCCTCGCTATAGTCTGGGCAACTAAATATTTTAGACCTTATTTATTCGGTAGAAATTCAAAATTGTGACAGATCATAAGCCACTCCAGTGGATTATGAATCTTAAAGAACCCAACTCGCGTTTAATTCGTAGGAAGCTCAAACTTTCGGAGTACGATTTCACTGTGACTTATAAAAAGGGCAGTTGTGATTCTAACGCCGTTGCCCTGTCTTGCATCGAAATTCACAATAAGAAGACTAGTTCGATGATTGCAAATCCATCTCAGCATCCACCTTCAGTAGAGAACTCATCTACTGCCTCAGCGCACACAAGCATAGAGAATCCAATTTGAGAAGTTCCAATCGTTGTGGAACCATTAAATAAAAATCACAGATAGTTATGTATAACGGTTGATGGCGACATTAAGAAGCGTACGACGGCCTCTAAGCCCTTTGATACTCACACAAGAACGCCAAACTTAGAAGCTGATGTCATAGACGTAATTAAAAAGTACATAAATCTAAAGATTAAATCTGCGTTGCTCATAAATCCTCCTTTGGCTACGACCTATTATCCAAGAAAAATTTTACAGCTCTTCCATGAATCTATTACTAGCTAAGTTCGAAGTAGAGAACGAGTAGTAGAGTGAAGGAGTATCTTAGACAAAAAGAGATATTAAAACCTTATCACGAGGGTAAAACTAACCACCGGGGCATAAATGAATGTCATTTAGCTTTAAGTCGTCGTTATTACCGGCCAAAAATGAAGGATGACATTACAAAATATATTCATAACTGCGGTCAAGCGAAATACGATCGAAACTCCATTAGGCAACAATCTAATTAGTTCCCCCGGCAACAAAGCCTCTTGAAATCATATTAAATATTTTACGACTTGAATTCTAAGTACCTAGGTCTACTTACAATTCAAGGCATAAAATATTTAACAATTGCTGATGTAGTTTCTAAGTATGCGTAAGCATTCTTAGAAACTACATCAACAATTGTTAAATCACACCTACACCATATTAGCGACGGAACTGCGATCAGCATTTTACATGCTTTACTCAAATTTTCCACAAATCACGGACTTCCCTTGACTATAACTTCAGATAACAATACAGAATTTACAAACCAATTATTTAACGAATTTATTAAATTACATAATACATCATCACCGGATATTGCTACACAGCCCTAATGATAACGGCATTGTAGAAAGGTTCCACTCCAAACTACTGGAACATCTTCGTAGTTTTAAATTAAGCCACAACAATCATGATATAATTAATCTTATCCCCTACGGAATTCTAGCGTACAATAGTTCCATCCATAACTTTACGAAATGCAGACCGTATGGCGCTATAACCGGTAACTAAATATTTAATGCAACAATACGTCGTGTTGTGTTATGATGAGAAGCCATCCACAACAAAGTTATGTTGACAAAAACGCAAAAGATGCAGTACCTCAAGGGCAAATTTAAAAGCGAGGCGGAGGTGCACAAAGATGGTGTGCACGTGGCGCAAGTCAAGGAGCCGCCACTGGCACCTGATTCCAGGGAAATCAGAAAGTGAGCCACATGGCTCACCTGATGGTAAGTGACTACCGCTATGTTACTAAGAACCCCGACACATAACAGCCCGTAACGCTTGATATCGCATTGATATTGAGGCTCATCTGGAGGAAACGGCAAACGAAATTATTGAATTTTTTCACCATCTGGATGCTTGGTGGTCCACGACTGTGCGTTTTACTAGGAGTTTTCTTCCTCGTACAACTTCTCTGTGGAATTGTTTACTACCGGCGATTTTTAGGAGCCTTCAAGAAATACGGGAAACGCTCAAAGGAAAATTGGTACAAGACATTAGTCGCGAAGTAAAAAAAACTTTTCGTGAGGAGATCGGGAATCTTGAGAGCTCACTTGATTTTCTAAGTGAACAACTTTCCACTATGGAGCAATCTATAAAAAAAAGGACACTAGGATTAAAGAACTTGAAAATAAGAATTATGACTTAGTGAACAAAAACAAGAATTTAGAACTGAGGGTATCTGCTTTAGAACAGGGGCTTAGAGACTTTGAACAAAAAACTCTCTCTAACTCGTTGGAAATTGCCGGGTTACCAGTGGAAATGCCCAGTGAGTTAAATACAATAATTGGAACTGTTGCCGCTAAATTGGACGTTGATAAGAAGGATGTGCAGTCAGCTCAACGGTTGCAAGGATCAACGGACAAACCGGGATCAGTTCTTGTGGAGCTGAAGTCTAAAGTCTTGCAGCAACAGTGGATAGATGCTGGCAAGGACAAGTGTCTTACCGCAGGGATGATAGTGCCGAACGTTCTAAAGGAGAAGGCTGATGAACGTATCTTTATAAGAGAAGCCCTAACAAAGTACCAGAAAACACTTATAGAAGTGCATTTGAAGACTTAGCATTAAATAGTTAATGCTAAGTCACAGCTATTAAATAAGTCGTGTAAGTATGTTTGGTGTAAAAATGGAAAGGTATGTGCCCGAAAAACTGACAACAGTAAAATTAATTATATTCGCAGTATGCATGATATAAATCAAATTGTAAAACAAAGCTCATCTCTTTCTGATAAACAACCCGGGACATCCTCATCCACAGTATTGTAAAGTTCTCATTTATACCTATATTTATTCAAAAGTCAATAAATTCAAATAAGATGGATACACAAATAAATGATATTCTTAATTGTAAAATTCCTAATCTTCAACAGTTGCCTCCTAAATTTTTATGAAATTTTCATGTATTCATTTTAATATTAGGTCACTTATAAAAAACTTTACTAAACTGCAACAACTAATCCACAACTGTAGCTATCCACTAGATGTAATAGTTATAACGGAGGCTGGTATCTCGAACAATATTGTTAATTTATACACATTACCGGGCTTTAGTTTGCATGCACAACTACGTGAAAATAAGAAGGGAGGCGGAATTATAATTTACGTACGAAACCATGTAAAATTTACTACAATTCAACAGCGCCAGGATATGGTCAAAGGCGTTAGGATCCGGCTCGAAGGGCCAAAATGTAGGGGGAGGATTGTGAATTGTGACCCTCTACCTATAATTGATGTGTAGGATATCGATGTGGATGGTATCTGCGTTACGGGTGATCTTTGGGGCTGTACTAAACATGTTGACATACTTTAGACTTCCCGGAGCATCGGTGCTTCACATCAACGATATCATGTTCTTTTACGTGGGTTTTTATTAAACTTTCATCCGAAGATGCAAAAAACCCCCACGTAAAATAAGATAAAATTAAACGTGATAAAATCCGTAACATAGTTTTATTCCATGTGTTAGTGTATTATATCATTATAGAACTCCCTTTATAAAATTTTGAAGTCTACTCGAACGAAAAAAAATTATCTGCATGTATTTTATGATCCCAATCAATATTAAATAGGACCTATGAATAAAATATCTCAAATAAACATTATACTGTAAAATGATAGGAGGCCGTGAAAATCATCATTATTTTGTTAAAACTAAATTTTACTTTAATTAGGAATGAGTGTAAAGAGTAAAACGTAAATAATAATAATAAATTTTGATTCCAAGACAATTTACCTTTCTTATGGATACATCACGCCCGTTATAATAGTAGGTGTTTCTAGAAATATATATTCACGTGTTTCTGTAGCACATTATAGATATGCCAAATACCAATCATCTACGTCTAATAATGGTTTTAGAATTAAAAAAAAATTTGACAGACATAGAGACACACACACGGAGGTGACTCTAAAAGTGATCGAATTTTGTTAAATTTGGCATGGAACAGCATTTAATGATGTTCCTAAATTCAAGCTCATGCGAGCGAAGCCGCGTATAAAAAGCTAGTAATAAATAAAATTGTTTGGCAGGTTCCACATATCAAAGTATCAGATCATGAAAGAATCAATCTATTAAAACATTTAGAGAAAGATAGAGCTATTCCATTAGCGTTCTGTTCCTGGGACATGTGAGTTTCCATTGCTAATTAAAACACGTAAACATACTTGGGCTATAAAAACTTCATCGCAAATAGAGAAACCACGATTTGTTGTCATCGTGTTACAAACCAACCGCAAGCATAACGTGGCGTTATGAATGGCAGAGTTTGACCATTGTCACGTACGTGATGTAAGTCTCTTTAAATTCATCATGTTATTCTTATAAGGAACAGAATTTCAGTTTTTCTGAAGATAAGTTTTCTTTATTATACGAACAGTATGCGAGATTTCAACAGTCGTATCACGGAGGTTGGTCCGAGCCGTTGATGGGTTTAAAGGAATTCAGAGACGTAGTGCCATTATTTTTAATTGACTGTTCAAGACAGCACAAAGCTTTAAAATGTTCGATTGACGTGAGAGTTGAAATCGAAACAGACCGACAAATACCAGATGAGACAGCTGCTTATTGTTTGATTTTAAACGATTGTATATTCGAGTACAAACCACTGAGTATACTGAGTAAATTTATAGTAAAAGAATTTTCCATAGCCACTCTGGAGTACACTAAAATATTCCAAATTAAGCCTCCTTATCCGTTCACTTCGCTATCTCTTGAAGAAAAAAATACAAATTTGCTGGATTGAAAAGCACAGAGGGTATCGTTGGAGTGACAGCTTTGTTGATTATAGAGAGTTTCACAGATTTGTTAAGACATATTTGAAAGTTAAAAAGATTTTTTTAAAAGGATGTGAAAAAGTAAAATGGGTACAAGATCTTTGTGATGAAAATAATACTATCATAGATGTCGGATCGTCTATAAAATACCGGTTGGATCTAGGTGGAGTTGAGAGTATATCGAGAAACGCCCACTTGTTTGTGCAGTATAAAGTTCACTGTAGGCGCGTGTGGCAGGAATTCCGCTTAAGTCATTCTACGAGAGTAGTCATTCTACTAGTGCTAAGATAGTGTCGTGGTTCTGTTCGTTGTTGTAATTCTTCTAGTGCAGGCAAGGAGGATTAGTGTTGCTGAGAGGCTACCATGTGTTACACTGAGATAAGAAGTGTTGCTTTTGGTTTGCATACTTTGGTGTTATCATGTAATTACGTACCTCACGTTACACTGGTGTGTGATTGTGACGGAGACGTGTTACGGTGTGTACTTTCACTATACTGAATGTATAGTGCGTTACGTTGTCTTATTACTGATAATGATTAAATTGCGTAAGCAAGAGAGCAAGTTGAACATCCGCTCTCACACTTTTATTATTTTTAACAATTAACGCTATGCTGATGTATTTCCGAGACCACAAGTGGAATCTTCTATTGAATTTCCGACACCAGAAGTGGGATGAAGTCCCTGTTATCCTCCGCATATAATCTTTGAATAGTGTGAGGGTTATAACGTTGGTGAAAGACTATGACGCGCCTCGGGTTTTGTTTTTATGTTCAATGTCTTACATCTACTTTTTTGTCGTATTTACGATATTAACAAATCATTAAAGTGTAGAGTGAAAGTTTGAAAGTGAAATGTTTGAATCTAAAACTTAAATCCTTTTGCTTAATTCTATTACGTTCGTGAAAGATATAATGTCATTCGAATTGATTCCTTTGTTTTTATGTCTAATGTTGTAATTAAATTTGCTGTCCTATTTACACCAAATTGTAAAGTCATAGATTAATGATAAGTCATCACGCGCTCTAACTAGATACCGCGCTCCATGCAAGTAACAGCTCCATGAATGCGGCATCTTAATATTGTAGTGTGTATAAGAAAATTTGCATGATGCTAGTGTGCGTGAAAAATTGTATATGCCAGCAGCTTAACTATTACCCGATTAACGGGAAAATTTATTTTATACTATGACTTAGTAGTTAAGATCATAGTTATGAATGTATTCCTTTAATTAAAAATGAATGAATTACTTAAAAATGAATAGTTTATTAATAACGAATGTATCAATATATTTGTGTATATTATGTATAGGTTTTTATTCGGAATAAATGACATAGAAATGATAAGGCCTCCTTTTTATCAGTTAATTTTTTTTATTTACCTGTCTAACTAATATTCACAAATTATTTAAAAAAATAGTATATACACTCAGCGTCACAAAAATCGCACCTCACTGAGTTTGCGCGAAAAATGGCTAGAAACGAATTATATTTACATAAATATTGGTATGCTTGAAATGGGTATTTGAATAGCTTTACATTATTAATAAAAAATCATGAAATCATTAAAACATTTATCATTATAGAGCGTCAAAAATAAACACTGTCAAATGCTCGTTAGTAAGGACGCTAGTTACACCACCTAAAAAGGGTATAAAAGGGTCGATCTGGATGAAATATGGGTCAGTCGTAATTTAGACTTTGCAGTGAACACACGTGAAAAAGTAACCCAAGTAAGAACAAGTAAAGATGGACACCAGCTGCGAAGAAGCCGCTCAAGTGATTGCCCTATTGCAGTCGGGGATGCGGCAGTGTGACGTTGCTCGACAGTTGAACCTGTCCCGTTTTTCAGTTCGCCGGGTGTTCCAACGTTTTCATCAGACTGGTGGTTATGTTAGAAAACCGGGATCTGGAAGAAAACGGTGCACATCAGAAAGAGATGACCGTTTCATCTTTACGAAACCGTTTTACAAATGCTGTTGAGTTGCAACAACATCTTCGATCAACTCGGAGAACATCTGTGAGTGTTTCTACGATAAGAAGAAGGTTACACGAAAAGAGTTTAACAGCCCATAGACCTGCTAAAGGTCCAAAAGTTACTACACAGCATCGCAGAGATTGCCTAGAGTTTGCTCGCAATCATTGCGAGTGGACTCTAGAACAGTGGCGGACCGTACTCTTCTCTGATGAGACGAGGGTCTGTCTCTTCTGCAATAACAGACGCAGAAGGGTCTACAGAAGACAGGGGGAGAGGTTCACACAACCCTGCTTCGAAGAATCCGTCGAATACGGGGGTGGCTCGTGTATGTTTTGGGGCGGCGTTTCCGTCGACGGGAAAACGGAATTTGTGTGCGTTTCCCGGACTCGGGGTGGCCGTGGGCAAGGGTCATTAAATGCTGGTCGGTACATTACTGAAATCCTGGAGGAACATGTGGTCCCGTATGCTGGTTATGTCGGTGATGGATTTAAGGCCGGCAACGCATCTGCGATTCCCCTGGTGTTGCAGTTGTTCATGGGCGGCGGTAGTCACTTACCATCAGGTGAGCCGCATGCTCGTTTGCCATCTCTCCTATAAAAAAAAAATGTTAATGCATGATATATAATACTCGTTGCCACACCGCGGCTATTGTACGGGATTATTTACACGAGGTCGATATCCCTGTTACGCATTGGCCAGCACGAAGTCCAGACCTTAACCCAATAGAACATCTCTGGGATGACCTAAAACGGCGCGTGCGAGCTCGAGATCCAGCTCCAACCACTCTTCAAGAGCTCCAAGATGCGGTACTTGAAGAGTGGGAACGAACAAGAGGCTGTTGCGACCCTTGTAAGGTCCATGAAAGATCGCATGGAAGCCGTTATCAAGGCAAGGGGGGGTAACACTAGGTTTTAAGAACTTTTTTTTGTATTTATTTAGTTTTTTTTAAAATTATTAATTTGCAAATTTGTACATACCCTGTCTTTTTCTTCAATTTCTCTTTCGTCTCGTTATAAAAGTAAAATTCAATTAAAATTCCTGAAAGCTAATGAAATTACCTTTCGAATGATATCCTCAAACCACAACATTGCCATTGGCCTGTTCTGTTAAAATAGTATTTAAATTATTTATATATATATATATATTTTATAATATATATATATATATATATGTGTGTGTGTGTGTGTGTGTGTGTGTGTATGGTGTACTCTAAATAGTGCTTTCTATTCTACGCGTCAATATGAACAACTTTTACTATAGATCTATCTTCCAAATCGCAAGAAAAATCAGGTCTTCCATACATTTTGAGCAAGTTTGTACGAAATTTTGTATGGAATAACTGACTTTGAAATATTTTTTATAGGATCAGGGTGACAAACGAGCACTCAGTCCACCTGATGGTAAGTGGTTGCTGTGGCCCATATACATATACATCTATCCTCAGTTAAAAATCAAAATGCAGATGCGTTGCAACCCCTGAGGACTAAGATGGAATGCCTCGTTTCCAGTAAAAAGGGTCTCCGGTTTAGAGACACTCACCATAGGAAACACAGCAGCGTTAAGCTCCTATTTTACACTGGTATTCTGTGAGAGCGTGGTCCTTCCCCGGTCGAGCTGACCCATTCGTGCTACAACTATACCAGTAATATAGCTGCAGTATGGGTCTATCATGTATAAATTGAAAATTTTGAAGATGATCCCATAATAAAAAATATTCATGTTGACGGTCTTGTCGTAGACTTCCACAAATTAATCTAGAAAACTTACGATGATAAATAACCTATACCAAACATAAATGACGTGCTAAATAAGCTAGGGAACTGCCAGTATTTTACCACTTTGAACCTTGCTAGTGGGTTTTATTAGGTGGAAATGGATCCAATTGATATACCAAAAACCGCTTTTAACGTAGAAAATGGTCACTACGAGTTTTTTCGCATGGCGATGGGCTTAAATAATCCACCATCAACGTTCCAACGTGTAATGGACAACGTGCTTAAAGATCTGCGAAATACCAGTGTCTGGTCTATTTGAACGACATAATTGTATTCAGCACGTCTCTGCAAGAACACATGATCAATGTAGAAAAGTTTTTCAAATACTTCGAGAGTCGAACTTTTAAATCCAGTTAGACGAGTCGGAGTTCCTTAAACCAGAAACTACTTACCTCAGGCACATGATCAGTAAGGATGTTATAAAACCGAATCTTGATAAAATTTCTGCCAATCAGAAATACCCACTTCCTAGAACGCCTAAGGATATAAAGCAGTTTCTCGGCTCAGATAGGTTACTACCGAAAATTTTTTCCAGACATTACACGTATAACAAAATCTTTAACACATACCGTGTTAAAGATTAAAGAAAAGTAGAAAAATTGTAGCAAATTCAGAATATATTGCTTGCTTTGAAAATTGTAAACTATCAGTAACTACTGATCGAATTTAACAGTACGCGGATTTTTTGAAAGATTTCTTGCTTACAACGGATGGATCTAATTTAGCAATAGGTTCTATATTGTCGCAAGGACCCATAGGCGCGGACAAACCAGTGTGCTATGCTTCTCGTACTCTAAACGAGAGCAAGAACAATTACAATACTATCGAAAAAGAACTCCTCGCTATAGTCTGGGCAACTAAATATTTTAGACCTTATTTATTCGGTAGAAATTCAAAATTGTGACAGATCATTAGCCACTCCAGTGGATTGTGAATCTTAAAGAACCCAACTCGCGTTTAATTCGTAGGAAGCTCAAACTTTCGGAGTACGATTTCACTGTGACTTATAAAAAGGGCAGTTGTGATTCTAACGCCGTTGCCCTGTCTTGCATCGAAATTCACAATGAGAAGACTAGTTTGATGATTGCAAATCCATCTGAGCATCCACCTTCAGTAGAGAACTCATCTACTGCCTCAGCGCACACAAGCATAGAGAATCCAATTTGAGAAGTTCCAATCGTTGTGGAACCATTAAATAAAAATCACAGATAGTTATGTATAACGGTTGATGGCGACATTAAGAAGCGTACGACGGCCTCTAAGCCCTTTGATACTCACACAAGAACGCCAAACTTAGAAGCTGATGTCATAGACGTAATTAAAAAGTACATAAATCTAAAGATTAAATCTGCGTTGCTCATAAATCCTCCTTTGGCTACGACCTATTATCCAAGAAAAATTTTACAGCTCTTCCATGAATCTAGTACTAGCTAAGTTCGAAGTAGAGAACGAGTAGTAGAGTGAAGGAGTATCTTAGACAAAAAGAGATATTAAAACCTTATCACGAGGGTAAAACTAACCACCGGGGCATAAATGAATGTCATTTCGCTTTAAGTCGTCGTTATTACCGGCCAAAAATGAAGGATGACATTACAAAATATATTCATAACTGCGGTCAAGCGAAATACGATAGAAACTCCATTAGGCAACAATCTAATTAGTTCCCCCGGCAACAAAGCCTCTTGAAATCATATTAAATATTTTACGACTTGAATTCTAAGTACCTAGGTCTACTTACAATTCAAGGCATAAAATATTTAACAATTGCTGATGTAGTTTCTAAGTATGCGTAAGCATTCTTAGAAACTACATCAACAATTGTTAAATCACACCTACACCATATTAGCGACGGAACTGCAATCAGCATTTTACATGCTTTACTCAAATTTTCCACAAATCACGGACTTCCCTTGACTATAACTTCAGATAACAATACAGAATTTACAAACCAATTATTTAACGAATTTATTAAATTACATAATACATCATCACCGGATATTGCTACACAGCCCTAATGATAACGGCATTGTAGAAAGGTTCCACTCCAAACTACTGGAACATCTTCGTAGTTTTAAATTAAGCCACAACAATCATGATATAATTAATCTTATCCCCTACGGAATTCTAGCGTACAATAGTTCCATCCATAACTTTACGAAATGCAGACCGTATGGCGCTATAACCGGTAACTAAATATTTAATGCAACAATACGTCGTGTTGTGTTATGATGAGAAGCCATCCACAACAAAGTTATGTTGACAAAAACGCAAAAGATGCAGTACCTCAAGGGCAAATTTAAAAGCGAGGCGGAGGTGCACAAAGATGGTGTGCACGTGGCGCAAGTCAAGGAGCCGCCACTGGCACCTGATTCCAGGGAAATCAGAAAGTGAGCCACATGGCTCACCTGATGGTAAGTGACTACCGCTATGTTACTAAGAACCCCGACACATAACAGCCCGTAACGCTTGATATCGCATTGATATTGAGGCTCATCTGGAGGAAACGGCAAACGAAATTATTGAATTTTTTCACCATCTGGATGCTTGGTGGTCCACGACTGTGCGTTTTACTAGGAGTTTTCTTCCTCGTACAAATTCTCTGTGGAATTGTTTAGTACCGGCGATTTTTCCGGACTGATACGACTTAGGAGCCTTCAAGAAATACGGGAAACGCTCAAAGGAAAATTGGTACAAGACATTAGTCGCGAGGTAAAAAAAACTTTTCGTGAGGAGATCGGGAATCTTGAGAGCTCACTTGATTTTCTAAGTGAACAACTTTCCACTATGGAGCAATCTATAAAAAAAGGACACTAGGATTAAAGAACTTGAAAATAAGAATTATGACTTAGTGAACAAAAACAAGAATTTAGAACTGAGGGTATCTGCTTTAGAACAGGGGCTTAGAGACTTTGAACAAAAAACTCTCTCTAACTCGTTGGAAATTGCGGGGTTACCAGTGGAAATGCCCAGTGAGTTAAATACAATAATTGGAACTGTTGCCGCTAAATTGGACGTTGATAAGAAGGATGTGCAGTCAGCTCAACGGTTGCAAGGATCAACGGACAAACCGGGATCAGTTCTTGTGGAGCTGAAGTCTAAAGTCTTGCAGCAACAGTGGATAGATGCTGGCAAGGACAAGTGTCTTACCGCAGGGATGATAGTGCCGAACGTTCTAAAGGACAAGGCTGATGAACGTATCTTTATAAGAGAAGCCCTAACAAAGTACCAGAAAACACTTCTATTTAATGCTAAGTCACAGCTATTAAATAAGTCGTGTAAGTATGTTTGGTGTAAAAATGGAAAGGTATGTGCCCGAAAAACTGACAACAGTAAAATTAATTATATTCGCAGTATGCATGATATAAATCAAATTGTAAAACAAAGTTCATCTCTTTCTGATAAACAACCCGGGACATCCTCATCCACAGTATTGTAAAGTTCTCATTTATACCTATATTTATTCAAAAGTCAATAAATTCAAATAAGATGGATACACAAATAAATGAAATTCTTAATTGTAAAATTCCTAATCTTCAACAGTTGCCTCCTAAATTTTTATGAAATTTTCATGTATTCATTTTAATATTAGGTCACTTATAAAAAACTTTACTAAACTGCAACAACTAATCCACAACTGTAGCTATCCACTAGATGTAATAGTTATAACGGAGGCTGGTATCTCGAACAATATTGTTAATTTATACACATTACCGGGCTTTAGTTTGCATGCACAATTACGTGAAAATAAGAAGGGAGGCGGAATTATAATTTACGTACGAAACCATCTAAAATTTACTACAATTCAACAGCGCCAGGATATGGTCAAAGGCGTTAGGATCCGGCTCGAAGGACCAAAATGTAGGGGGAGGATTGTGAATTGTGACCCTCTACCTATAATTGATGTGTAGGATATCGATGTGGATGGTATCTGCGTTACGGGTGATCTTTGGGGCTGTACTAAACATGTTGACATACTTTAGACTTCCCGGAGCATCGGTGCTTCACATCAACGATATCATGTTCTTTTACGTGGGTTTTTATTAAACTTTCATCCGAAGATGCAAAAAACCCCACGTAAAATAAGATAAAATTAAACGTGATAAAATCCGTAACATAGTTTTATTCCATGTGTTAGTATATTATATCATTATAGAACTCCCTTTATAAAATTTTGAAGTCTACTCGAACGAAAAAAAATTATCTGCATGTATTTTATGATCCCAATCAATATTAAATAGGACCTATGAATAAAATATCTCAAATAAACATTATACTGTAAAATGATAGGAGGCCGTGAAAATCATCATTATTTTGTTAAAACTAAATTTTACTTTAATTAGGAATGAGTGTAAAGAGTAAAACGTAAATAATAATAATAAATTTTGATTCCAAGACAATTTACCTTTCTTATGGATACATCACGCCCGTTATAATAGTAGGTGTTTCTAGAAATATATATTCACGTGTTTCTGTAGCACATTATAGATATGCCAAATACCAATCATCTACGTCTAATAATGGTTTTAGAATTAAAAAAAAATTTGACAGACATAGAGACACACACACGGAGGTGACTCTAAAAGTGATCGAATTTTGTTAAATTTGGCATGGAACAGCATTTAATGATGTTCCTAAATTCAAGCTCATGCGAGCGAAGCCGCGTATAAAAAGCTAGTAATAAATAAAATTGTTTGGCAGGTTCCACATATCAAAGTATCAGATCATGAAAGAATCAATCTATTAAAACATTTAGAGAAAGATAGAGCTATTCCATTAGCGTTCTGTTCCTGGGACATGTGAGTTTCCATTGCTAATTAAAACACGTAAACATACTTGGGCTATAAAAACTTCATCGCAAATAGAGAAACCACGATTTGTTGTCATCGTGTTACAAACCAACCGCAAGCATAACGTGGCGTTATGAATGGCAGAGTTTGACCATTGTCACGTACGTGATGTAAGTCTCTTTAAATTCATCATGTTATTCTTATAAGGAACAGAATTTCAGTTTTTCTGAAGATAAGTTTTCTTTATTATACGAACAGTATGCGAGATTTCAACAGTCGTATCACGGAGGTTGGTCCGAGCCGTTGATGGGTTTAAAGGAATTCAGAGACGTAGTGCCATTATTTTTAATTGACTGTTCAAGACAGCACAAAGCTTTAAAATGTTCGATTGACGTGAGAGTTGAAATCGAAACAGACCGACAAATACCAGATGAGACAGCTGCTTATTGTTTGATTTTAAACGATTGTATATTCGAGTACAAACCACTGAGTATACTGAGTAAATTTATAGTAAAAGAATTTTCCATAGCCACTCTGGAGTACACTAAAATATTCCAAATTAAGCCTCCTTATCCGTTCACTTCGCTATCTCTTGAAGAAAAAAATACAAATTTGCTGGATTGAAAAGCACAGAGGGTATCGTTGGAGTGACAGCTTTGTTGATTATAGAGAGTTTCACAGATTTGTTAAGACATATTTGAAAGTTAAAAAGATTTTTTTAAAAGGATGTGAAAAAGTAAAATGGGTACAAGATCTTTGTGATGAAAATAATACTATCATAGATGTCGGATCGTCTATAAAATACCGGTTGGATCTAGGTGGAGTTGAGAGTATATCGAGAAACGCCCACTTGTTTGTGCAGTATAAAGTTCACTGTAGGCGCGTGTGGCAGGAATTCCGCTTAAGTCATTCTACGAGAGTAGTCATTCTACTAGTGCTAAGATAGTGTCGTGGTTCTGTTCGTTGTTGTAATTCTTCTAGTGCAGGCAAGGAGGATTAGTGTTGCTGAGAGGCTACCATGTGTTACACTGAGATAAGAAGTGTTGCTTTTGGTTTGCATACTTTGGTGTTATCATGTAATTACGTACCTCACGTTACACTGGTGTGTGATTGTGACGGAGACGTGTTACGGTGTGTACTTTCACTATACTGAATGTATAGTGCGTTACGTTGTCTTATTACTGATAATGATTAAATTGCGTAAGCAAGAGAGCAAGTTGAACATCCGCTCTCACACTTTTATTATTTTTAACAATTAACGCTATGCTGATGTATTTCCGAGACCACAAGTGGAATCTTCTATTGAATTTCCGACACCAGAAGTGGGATGAAGTCCCTGTTATCCTCCGCACATAATCTTTGAATAGTGTGAGGGTTATAACGTTGGTGAAAGACTATGACGCGCCTCGGGTTTTGTTTTTATGTTCAATGTCTTACATCTACTTTTTTGTCGTATTTACGATATTAACAAATCATTAAAGTGTAGAGTGAAAGTTTGAAAGTGAAATGTTTGAATCTAAAACTTAAATCCTTTTGCTTAATTCTATTACGTTCGTGAAAGATATAATGTCATTCGAATTGATTCCTTTGTTTTTATGTCTAATGTTGTAATTAAATTTGCTGTCCTATTTACACCAAATTGTAAAGTCATAGATTAATGATAAGTCATCACGCGCTCTAACTAGATACCGCGCTCCATGCAAGTAACAGCTCCATGAATGCGGCATCTTAATATTGTAGTGTGTATAAGAAAATTTGCATGATGCTAGTGTGCGTGAAAAATTGTATATGCCAGCAGCTTAACTATTACCCGATTAACGGGAAAATTTATTTTATACTATGACTTAGTAGTTAAGATCATAGTTATGAATGTATTCCTTTAATTAAAAATGAATGAATTACTTAAAAATGAATAGTTTATTAATAACGAATGTATCAATATATTTGTGTATATTATGTATAGGTTTTTATTCGGAATAAATGACATAGAAATGATAAGGCCTCCTTTTTATCAGTTAATTTTTTTTATTTACCTGTCTAACTAATATTCACAAATTATTTAAAAAAATAGTATATACACTCAGCGTCACAAAAATCGCACCTCACTGAGTTTGCGCGAAAAATGGCTAGAAACGAATTATATTTACATAAATATTGGTATGCTTGAAATGGGTATTTGAATAGCTTTACATTATTAATAAAAAATCATGAAATCATTAAAACATTTATCATTATAGAGCGTCAAAAATAAACACTGTCAAATGCTCGTTAGTAAGGACGCTAGTTTTACCACCTAAAAAGGGTATAAAAGGGTCGATCTGGATGAAATATGGGTCAGTCGTAATTTAGACTTTGCAGTGAACACACGTGAAAAAGTAACCCAAGTAAGAACAAGTAAAGATGGACACCAGCTGCGAAGAAGCCGCTCAAGTGATTGCCCTATTGCAGTCGGGGATGCGGCAGTGTGACGTTGCTCGACAGTTGAACCTGTCCCGTTTTTCAGTTCGCCGGGTGTTCCAACGTTTTCATCAGACTGGTGGTTATGTTAGAAAACCGGGATCTGGAAGAAAACGGTGCACATCAGAAAGAGATGACCGTTTCATCTTTACGAAACCGTTTTACAAATGCTGTTGAGTTGCAACAACATCTTCGATCAACTCGGAGAACATCTGTGAGTGTTTCTACGATAAGAAGAAGGTTACACGAAAAGAGTTTAACAGCCCATAGACCTGCTAAAGGTCCAAAAGTTACTACACAGCATCGCAGAGATTGCCTAGAGTTTGCTCGCAATCATTGCGAGTGGACTCTAGAACAGTGGCGGACCGTACTCTTCTCTGATGAGACGAGGGTCTGTCTCTTCTGCAATAACAGACGCAGAAGGGTCTACAGAAGACAGGGGGAGAGGTTCACACAACCCTGCTTCGAAGAATCCGTCGAATACGGGGGTGGCTCGTGTATGTTTTGGGGCGGCGTTTCCGTCGACGGGAAAACGGAATTTGTGTGCGTTTCCCGGACTCGGGGTGGCCGTGGGCAAGGGTCATTAAATGCTGGTCGGTACATTACTGAAATCCTGGAGGAACATGTGGTCCCGTATGCTGGTTATGTCGGTGATGGATTTAAGGCCGGCAACGCATCTGCGATTCCCCTGGTGTTGCAGTTGTTCATGGGCGGCGGTAGTCACTTACCATCAGGTGAGCCGCATGCTCGTTTGCCCCCTCTCCTATAAAAAAAAAATGTTAATGCATGATATATAATACTCGTTGCCACACCGCGGCTATTGTACGGGATTATTTACACGAGGTCGATATCCCTGTTATGCATTGGCCAGCACGAAGTCCAGACCTTAACCCAATAGAACATCTCTGGGATGACCTAAAACGGCGCGTGCGAGCTCGAGATCCAGCTCCAACCACTCTTCAAGAGCTCCAAGATGCGGTACTTGAAGAGTGGGAACGAACAAGAGGCTGTTGCGACCCTTGTAAGGTCCATGAAAGATCGCATGGAAGCCGTTATCAAGACAAGGGGGGGTAACACTAGGTTTTAAGAACTTTTTTTGTATTTATTTAGTTTTTTTTTAAATTATTAATTTGCAAATTTGTACATACCCTGTCTTTTTCTTCAATTTCTCTTTCGTCTCGTTATAAAAGTAAAATTCAATTAAAATTCCTGAAATCTAATGAAATTACCTTTCGAATGATATCCTCAAACCACAACATTGCCATTGGCCTGTTCTGTTAAAATAGTATTTAAATTATTTATATATATATATATATTTTATAATATATATATATGTGTGTGTGTGTGTGTGTGTGTGTGTGTGTATGGTGTACTCTAAATAGTGCTTTCTATTCTACGCGTCAATATGAACAACTTTTACTATAGATCTATCTTCCAAATCGCAAGAAAAATCAGGTCTTCCATACATTTTGAGCAAGTTTGTACGAAATTTTGTATGGAATAACTGACTTTGAAATATTTTTTATAGGATCAGGGTGACAAACGAGCACTCAGTCCACCTGATGGTAAGTGGTTGCTGTGGCCCATAGACATATACATCTATCCTCAGTTAAAAATCAAAATGCAGATGCGTTGCAACCCCTGAGGACTAAGATGGAATGCCTCGTTTCCAGTAAAAAGGGTCTCCGGTTTAGAGACACTCACCATAGGAAATACAGCAGCGTTAAGCTCCTATTTTACACTGGTATTCTGTGAGAGCGTGGTCCTTCCCCGGTCGAGCTGACCCATTCGTGCTACAACTATACCAGTAATATAGCTGCAGTATGGGTCTATCATGTATAAATTGAAAATTTTGAAGATGATCCCATAATAAAAAATATTCATGTTGACGGGCAGAATCATTCCCCAAGTTATTAAGTACTATTTTGTTGCACCTTTAGTTAGTATTTAAGACCGGGGAAAAAGTTTCTTCGTATATTGTATACAAATTCAAGACGTTTTTGTTTTAAAGTTTTATTATATTTAATTATAATATAATATATATGGGTCCATTCTGTTCGATAATTTGTTACCATCTTGTAGGTAGCGGTTTAAGTACTCAAGCAAATACTGGATTTTTAGGAATGTTAGATTTATTATTAGATAGAATAGATTATGCTAATCTTGTGATCTGGCATTATCATGATGAAAGACCACTCCTTTTCTGATTATCAAATCCAGCCGTTTTTTTTATATTTCTTGCTCGTCTCATTATTCATTCGTAGTAGAGATCCGAATCGATGGTTTTATCTGGCGGTAAAAGCTCATGATAAACTTTCAATACCACCACACACAGCATCAGTTTATTGCGTGTTAATCCAGGTTTCGCTTTAGTCTGTAAACAAAACACATATCAATACAGAAAAAAATGAGTCATAAAATAAAAAATAAAACAAATAAAATATTAAAGGATCCAAAAAAATCACGTTTCTTGAATGAAGTTTTGCAGCAATATAAATACATATTCTGTGAAAATTCTACATATTACGGTTCATAAGATACAGCCTACTGACAGACAGACGGAACGATAGTGGAGACTTGGGTCCCGTTGATACTCTTTGGGTACGGAACCCCAATAAACGGCAATTATGTTATTTGAGCAATACTAGAGAAATAAACATTAAATAATATATATAATATATTATAAAATATAGTAACAATAAATTCACAGATAAAAATCTCAGCCACGGGGAACTTTATTTTTGCATTCGCGGCAACACTGAATCATTGATATTTTGTGAGTTATTTATGGCTCGTGTTATTTTATGTTAATATTTCGAAATTATATGATACTTAATGATAGTATGTGATTCCAGTGTCTTTCTTATTTCTTGTAATATTATTTTTACACAGTTTCAATACGTAAACTGGTATTTTACTTCGGATTATGATCAAAATTTAATAAAACATTCGGTAGGTTCACCTCACACGTTGCCTGCAACACGACTGGCTCGGGTACGCCGATTTCGGCGTAGTATTTGTTGCCGCATTTTACATGAGCGCCGGCGGTATCTAGTCAGAGCGCGCAATGAGTTATCATTAATCTATGTGTAAAGTACAAGCTTAAAGTTAAATGTTTCGAGCAATAAGTAAAATCTCTTTATTTTATTTATATTAGATGTACTTTGCAAGTACTTTTGTTATTCCTTAATGCACCCAAATATTTTAACAAATGTTGAAAGAAATATTGAAGGTACCTAGATGAGTTATAATTTTGCATTCAGTTTAAATTTAAACTGCTCGAGGTATGTTCTAATTTGATAGTTTATGCGAAATATTATTTACATGTGTTTCATTCTAAAGTTAGAAATGTTTAAACGATGTACCGAAAAAAATGTTGAACTTTAACGTGCTATGGATTAAAAACACTAAGTAGTATTTTTGTATTCAAATGTGTTGATAAGTATTACATTTTCGTCCGAGTGTTATGTTGTCGACAAAATTGGGATTTGATGTTGAGGATTTAGTAGAAGGCGTGGTGCTTTGGCGCTCGCTCTTGAATGAAAGTATGCTGTCCACGTATTATGCCGCGGACACTTTATTTGACGCATTATTTGATACATGGAAAAAGTAAATTTATCCTAATTTTTTTTTAAAATATTTTGTAAGAAGCAATTAAACACTTTTTAATTGCTTGCGAAAAATGCCAGAAAATCAAAGCATAACTGATGAAATTGAAGTAGAGCAAATTAGTTCTGACATTGAAAAGAGTATTTAAGTTTACATGAGGATCGGATCGTACCAGAGATTGTCGTGTAGCCGCAGCTCAGTATATGGTGCCCTTGAAAGGCGAATCGTGTCCCAAGAGTAGTGCTGCATATTTTTTAATAAAAAAAAGTTTCTACTGAATCTTTTTAATATGTTTTCTTTTATGTGTTACAGAAACTTTGTCTCCGACCTTTTACGGTTCAGTTATTATCACATACGTACGTAAAAGTAGTAGGTAACTACAAGTAACACCAAAAAGATGAAGTATGAAATGTGACGTAGAACAACTACATCTATTATATTCTTCACATATCCTCTCTGCAACTTAATCTATTCTCGTATCAAAAGAATAACCACAACGGAGATTATCACGACAGCATTAAGACTCTTCAGATGACGTATTTAAGGTGTTTGCGCCATTTTTTATACTGTTCGAGCGAGGGAATTTAGAGTTAAAGCCTAAATTCTTTGTATCTTCTTTTCAACCGACTTTAAAAACTAGGAGGTTTACAATTTGTCGGAATCATTTTTTTTTATGTATGTTCACCGATTACTCGAAGACGCCTGAAGCGATTTGAAAAATTATTATTTTTTGTTTCAAAGGGTATACTTTCCATAAGGTCTCGTTTAAATTTTATTGAAATCAGTTGAGCGGTTTAAAAAAAATCAACAATAAAAGAAATTTATATTGAAGTCCATTGTACATTTTTTTTTATTTTATCACTTGTATTTTCTACTCTCATTTTTTTTCAGATATCAAGAGCTAAGTAAATAATAAGTAATTAAACGTATAAAAAATAATTTTCAACTTGCACTTTTCCAGTAGGTATCGTAAGAGGCGACAGAGGAAAGCAAACCAAGAGATTGGCAGCAGCATCTTCCTCTTAATAGTTAAATAATATTAAAAAACTGATGTTGCAAACCCGCTTGTCTAGCGAACTGTAGCAAATATCCCCCCTATGAAGCAATCTATAGATAAGGACTATGACTTTTGATTGCTTGTAATGTATAAATATTTTCACTCTTTCTAATTCTTGAATTCTGTATAGACAATTTATTTATAAAGTATATAAAATAATATTTACTTATTAACAACAAAGGACTCACTAGACCATGTCGTAAAGGAGAAAGTCGATCTTTTCGGTTCTCTTTTTAAATCCACTTTGCTCTCGATGACGGGAGTACACACCACCGACCATCCGTCGGTTTGATTGATCCATGCTGGATGTGTGGTTTACACAGCGCTCAGTGAATAAAGCACGAGAACGTCAAGTGGGCTTGATGGAGGCCCTCCTAAAATCGGTGATCCGGAGTTAGCACAGGTTCTAACACATTTTTCCGGTATTTAGTCCCTAGGCGTAATTCTGAACTTTTGGAAGGTAGCTTTAGTGCACCCGATCCCTAAAAAGGCGACCGTTCAGACCCGTCCAATTACAAGCTTATCACCACCACCTCCTTCTTCTCCAATATAATGGAATCCATTATAAACTGTGATCACCAGCTGACTCATAGATGAGCGGAAGCAGTAGACGCCAAGAAAGAGGCATTGGTCGTTACTTTGGATATAGCGAAGGCCTTCGATGGGCTTTGGCACAAAGCGCTTCTTTAGAAGCATTCATTCTATGGGTTTCCCGAGAAATTGTACTATTGGATCATGAATTTTCGTCAGATTGGAACAGTAAGGTCGTAGACGGTGCATACTCTGATTACGAGCCTATTAATGCTAGTATTCCACAAGGCTGCGTGCTTACACCTACGCTATTTCTTCTGTATATCAATTATATGTTGCTTGTTACAGGTTGTAATGCTAGTAATGTTGTTTCCATCGGTCATGTTAATATTTCTAGGGAACACGTCATCGAGTATCGCAACAAGCTTGTGTCTGAAGTCGAGTCTTTAATAAACAAAATCTCGGATTGAGGACGACTCTAGTCCAGTTTAAACTTCAGAAGATTCAGGTTACTCAATCTATTATTTTTCATACGTACCCGATCCAATTTCAAAGCACTCCCCATGCTGCCTCAGTCAGAACCGGAACCCTCGGCATCGACATATCGAATGACGTACAGTTCCGCGGTCACTTGGAAGGCAAGCCTAAATTGACCTCTAAAAAGCTTGGCGTGCTCAGCAGAGCGGGAGAGTATTTTATACTAGTATACTAGTACACCGTTTGCATCTTTACAAAGCACCAAGTTCGCTTTAACATGAAGTACTGTTTTCTGAGACGTACTGTTTCATCTCTGGACCCCCGGGGTGCCCCGGTCCAGATATGTTGTCCTCTCTGTTGAGTGAAGAAGAAATGGCATATGTTGAGCTTAACCACCTCATTGTTGTCAGTGTTTACAGATCCCCATAGTTGAAGTTATTATACCTTTGTAAAACGATTTTTAATACAAATAAATTACTCCATAAAAACCAATTTGGTTTTAGAAGGGGTCGCTTATGAAATATATATTTAATGCCTGAGAGAATTTATTTTGCTATTATATTATTTATTAGCTTTCGATTGAGTTCATCGTAAGACATTAATTAGGATTAATTACAACATAATGATGTCAAAAATATTGCGTTTAGACTTATTATTTCATATTTAAGTAACAGAACTCAAAAAGTTGTTATCAATTGTAAAGGTTCCTCCGGATCCGTAGTATCAACGGGCGATCCACAAGGCTCGATTCTTGGCTCATTCCTGTTTTAAATCTATATTAATGACTTAGCTTATCTTGTAAGCACCAATTACGATATAGTATTATTTGCTGATTCCTCTTTAATTTTCAAACTCAAACGGCAGTTTGTTTGTACCTTGTAACTGATAAAAACATAACGCTCATCAATAAACAAATGACTAATATTTTGAAAACAGAATTCCATATCTAAAAAAAGTAATTTGAAATTACAATTCTTAACCATACAAAAATTATTTTGTATGGTATTTGAAATGCCCAGTACTGCAGAATGGCAACTTCATAGGTAAATTCTGGTAAATACTTATTATTATAGTTTTTTAATAATTAATATTATTCAACGTTATGTAATTCTAAATAAAATTTTGTTATATGTACACTAATGTATTTTTCTTACACTTATAATAATATAAAGAGGAAAGCTTTGATTGTTTATTTGTTTGTTTATTTGAATTGAATAGGCTCCGAAACTACTGGACCGATTTGAAAAATTCTTTCACCATTAGAATTCTACATTATCCCTGATGAACAAAGGCGATAAAATATTTTCAAAAAAGTTAGGAATCCGCATGAAAACTTCGCTAATGTAACCCAAGGTGTGAAAAAATACCAAAAAGAATCCTTATTTCGCGTACGCTGCGGAAACTATTGACAATAGAGCAAAGTGATTTGTTACAATTTTATACAGGACATCAATATCTACAAAAAAGACCGTGATACCATGTATCTAACTATTACAATTATGTCACAATAACTACTATTCTATGTTAAAGTATGCAATAGTAATGCCGGTACAAGCTAGGCCACATTATTCGTACCTAGGTATTAGTCCTTATATCCAAATAGATCAGTTCGTATTCAAGGCTATATCAGTACCTGCACCATGCATAACCACCAACTACGTTAACCATGTAATTTAAGCAACATTTTTCACTTTTTAATTCAGCAACCGTCCGTAGTGATGTCTCTTTCGAAGTTCGCATGTCGCGAGGCGCAGATGCCGTGATAAACGCGGGTGAAATCGCGGGGTACAGCTAGTTTTAAATAAATGTTATTCCTTTTTAGCTGTAAGCCGCGATTACGTTGTTACAAAATTAGTAATTTTATTTACATAAATGTTTCTAATTTAAGTTTATTTTTATTTTTTGTAAAAGAACGGTATGAAGCCCAATTAGTTAGTTATTTTAAAGTTTTATCTATTACGGTGCGTACATATTAAATAACATAACAATTTTCAGTAATGTGGAGACTGAATATTATAAAATGTGTTATATAACGTGACACAAATTTTATATAACTCGAGAGTATTTTTCTCTAGTATGTAAACTATGTTTGTTTGGGACGAACCCTGAGTTGTATATCTACGTTTTTTTTGTTATTTAAAAGTACAAGAGTTGCTGCCGCAGCTAGCAAAACGTCTTCTCATGTTGACATTGTAAAAAGCACTGCAGAATAACAAACGACAATGTCATATAATATTGTATTATTGCATTGTTATTCTAATGTGTACAGTATTGTTATATGTTTCAATGTTGAAAACAATGTAACATAATGTGGACGTGTTATAAAACAAAAGTTACACAACATGTTACTTAATCTGTACGCACCCTTACTTTACACCCTTACGCAATGGACGTTAAGAAAAGAAATTTCACTGGCAATTTTTATCACCACGGATTAAAAATTTAATTTATTTTGGACTAAAACTTATTTCTTACAAATATAAAGCTTTTTTATAGGAGAGGGGGCAAACGAGCATGCGGCTCACCTGATGGTAAGTGACTACCACCGCCCATGAACAACTGCAACACCAGGGGAACCGCAGATGCGTTGCCGGCCTTTTAAAAAGGAGTACGTTCTTTTCTTGAAGGTCACTAAGTCGTATCAGTCCGGAAAAATCGCTGGTGCTAATCGATTCCACAAGGAAATTGTGCGAGGGAGAAAACTTCTTCTAAATTGCACAGTGGTGGACCGCCAATCATCCAGATGATATGGTATCGCGAGTTTGGTCACGATGTGCGATGGTGAAATTAAGCGGCTGGAATTAATCCGAACAATTCCTTAGAGCACTCCCCGTGGTAGATGCGATAAAATACGCAAAGAGATGCAACATCTCTACGCAGTGCCAGTGAGTCAAGCCGATCGGAAAGAAATCGGTCGTCGACGATTCGAACCGCTCTGCGCTGGATGCGTTCAAGTGGAAGGAGCTGGCAATGGGGAGCCCCTGCCCAGAGATGGGAACAACCCTCCACCTCCCATGGCCCCACCGACCCTCACGTCATACGGGCCGAATCTCGGGAGATGCGCGCGGTACTTGCACGTGGCTCTTTTCCCGCGCGCACTTTCTTGACTCCCTACAAATATTTCATCTATTCCTTGTCCCAATTTTACGTCACTCTCCCCCTTCTGGGGCTGACGGCACTATAACGCCTACGACATCGGGCTCTCCTACCAGGATTCTCTCCTGCACCATTCCACGATCGCGACATCCATGCGCAAAACTCGCGCAGCAGCCCGCATTTCACCCCAGTGGCGTTGAGTCCGATAATATTGCTGAGGTGACTCAGCAAGATAAACGCCAGCCTACAGATGACTGCCCACCTGGACGATCCCCGCAACCTGGGAGTACTGTTCTTGTACAAGAACAATGTCCAGGTGCAGTTCACGCGCCATGTTAGGCAACTCAGCCGTGGCAAGCTCTCCCGACCCAGGTTATTTGTCCTAGTCGTCCCTTACAGGTAGTATTGAGTGCTGGCCACAGAGCGTTGCTCTGCATACAGCCTTGCCGGGCAGTTCCTTGCCATGGCCACGTGCGAGCCAGAGTCAGATCTACCAAATCGCTTGCACGTAGCGCACTTCTCCTCCGTGGACTTGCAAGCGCCGCGCTCATGCCCTTTCTCTCCACATTTTCCACATACGACCTCCTTCGATCGGCAGTACTTCCCAGGATACCCATACCCATGTTGACACTTCTGGCAGCCACGTAATCACACGGCTCTACCACGTCTCAGCCGACGTATAGCCGGTTGTACCCGATCAGGATATCTCTCAAGGCAGCTGAACATTGAAGGATCACGGTTGTCCGCCTGCTTCCTCTCCAGGACTTCTTGAAAGCGATCCTGCAGTTTTCTTTCAAGTTTGCTTCGGTCCACCCACAAGCAGCAAGGTTCTGCTCGTAGAGGCCACTAATGACATCCTCGTTCTTGGGGTCCTCCTCAAAACCTCTGAGAGCCACCAGGGGTAAACGTTGCCTGGGCTCAGTCACCCTCAATGATGGAGGGACAGCAGTCTTCAGCTTTTCTGCTGCTTCCTGGTGATAAATAAAAAGCGTGCGTCGAGTACAGGCATTTATTTGAACTGACGACGGAAATACAATGCGCGCTTACCGGCTAAAACTACCCACCACATTTTATAATATCCACCCTTATTTTGTAGTATACATAAATGACTAAGAACATAAGTTATACTTAAACATAATTATTTTATATTGTTACAAATATTCTACTTAAGAAAATAATATCAACGAACCTTCTACTCAAATAAATATTACATACAATTTTTCTCTTTCAATTTTTTAATTGTCACTAGTAACAATCATCTATACCATATCGTCTGACTGGTTTACATACACGGCGAACACCACGCGATTCATTAGTGACATTGTTGTTCGAGCCATGATTATCTATTTCTTGCACATTGGGCACGTTAGACGTTGGCGAAGTTGCCATTAATACAGTGTCAGTGTCGTCGGTTGGGTTTGGCGATGCGCCCTCCGGTACGGCCGCGCTTGGCCTGTTAACTGGCGCGTCGGACTGTTTGTTGTTGTTTACTTGAAACATTAGCGAAGGGCGGAATCGTTTTACAGGTGATTCGCGTATTGTGTGACTGTTACGATTGTTATTATTATTACGTGTTGAGTTTACTATTTTGGTTACATCGTTTGACACTCTTCGCTTTAGTTGGTCGATATGTCTGTGTTCCTCGGTTCCAGTGATAGATCTGACTTTGTAATCCGTACTACCTGTCCTCTCTATTATTGTCCCTGCCGTCCACTTATCAACGCCGCGATAGTCTCTAAACCAGACCTTCTCCCCTGCTGCAAATTGTCTAATCGCTCCCTCAGCTGATGTTTCTGCTCGCTTCTGCCGAGCTTTTACTAATTCTTTCTGATCAGGTTTCAAACAATCTAAACGCATGCGTAAATTACGCCCTATGCATATTTTTGCAGGACTCACCGGTTGTGTAGTGTAGTGTATTTCTATAAGCTAATAGGAATCTACATAAAGACGTGTGTATATCTGTTCTACACTTAATTGCTTTTTTAATATTACGTTTACACATTTTAACGGCATTTTCCGCCGCCCCATTCGAAGCCGGGTGATATGGGGCTGAAAAAATTTATTCAATTCCATTGGAACTTAAAAATTGTCTGAACTCGTTACTGAAAAATGGAGGACCGTTATCACTAACCACTTGTTTCGGTAAACCGAATCTCGCCCACATTTCTCGCAACTCTTTTATAACAGCTTTCGCTGTAGTGCTATTCATTTTAATTGCCTCTATCCACTTTGACTGAGCATCAACTACAATAAGGAAAGTTTGTCCCGCTATCGGACCCAAAAAATCTATGTGTATCCTGGTCCATGGGCGATCTGGCCATGGCCATGAGCGCGGTGCGTGCACCGGAGGGGCGTCAGCTACCGCTGCGCACACGGTGCAGACACGGCACGCTGCTTCTACAACCTCGTCTATGCCTGGCCACTACACATAGCTCCGAGCCAGCGCCTTCGTTCTTACTACCCCCATATGCCCCTCATGAAGCTCCTTAATAACTTTATCCCTGCAAGAGTCTGGAATAATGACCCTATGTCCCCACATTACACAACCTAGTTCCATGCACAACTCATTTTTTCTGTTAATATATGGTTTTAATTCTCTCATTTCGACGTCGTTCGGCCAAACGTCATTAATATATCTGACTACTCTGCTTAATATAATATCCGACGCCGTTTCTTTTTTTAATTTATGTGATTCCAATAGTAACGCTTCTGAAGCAAAATGTAAATATGTTTGTTCTGGGGTGTCTAATTCTTCCTTAGAAGCCCCTTCCTTATGCTCACTAATCAACCTAGACAAAACATCTGCTGTATTTTTGTCCGTGCGAATGTATTCTATATTAAAATCATAAGCGGATAACTTAATTGACCAGCGTTGTAGTCGACTAGCCGCCGTGTTGGGCATACCCGCCTGCGGTCCAAAAATTGTGACTAACGGTTTATGATCCGTACGTAAAGTGAACTTTCTACCAAATAAATATTGATGGAATTTGTCCATTGCAAATACTATCACGAGGGCTTCTTTATGAATCTAACTATAGTGTTGTTCAGCGGAGGTGAGCGCGCGCGACGCATACGCCACCACCCGCTCGCCACCGCCGTCTAGTCGCCCCCAGTCTGAGACTTTGTTCACCAAAGTCTCGACTTCAGACACAAGTTTGTTCCGGTACTCGGCGACGTTTTCCCGAGAAATATTCTGCATAGCAATGAATGTTACTGCCCCAGTCTGGTTTGTTATTTATAATATTGCCGAGTTTTACTAGGTGCTAGGGCTCCTTTTCTGCCTAGAAGTTAGTATGGTACTCTCAAATATCTCTGCCGCAAAATAACAAAGTGTGCACTGCTGAGTTCCGGTATGAAAGATATAGAATTCCAGTATAATTATAGGCTGTAAAGCATTCCATCTTAGTATACAGAGATGACACGGCACAGGACATCCTTCTTTGTTTGAAGTTGGCTGCATGTGTCCATGCACTGTAGTAGCCACGTACTGTCGGGTAGACTGTAAAATCAGTTGTCACTTCAACAACACAAAAATAATACAAACACTCACGTCTGTCATCCAGAGGTGTAGACACTACGGACTTCCATTTGGCGCGATCCTGACACACCTCTTTCGCCTCCTTTAAATCAATATATCTACGCATACACGACCGTCCTTTAAGGGTACTCCTAATCTGGCCCATTTTCAATATATCGCCAATTTGGTCGATAAACCTTCGTCTAGGGCGTCTCTTCCCGACTCTACCGTTCACTTTTGCAATATAAATTTGCTTTGTCACTCTTGCCTCGTTCATTTTTTCTACATGACCAAACCACCGAAGCATTCCTTTTTTAATCTTGGTCACAACGTCAACCACACTTTTCTTTTATCACACTATTTCTCATCCTGACATTCAGATTCAGCCATATCATACTCTTTAATGGCCGCATTTCTACAACATTTATTCTACTTTCATGCTTCTTCTGCCAGCCCCAACTTTTACTACCATACATTAAAGTAGGGACTAACACAGCATTATGAATTGCCGTGCCTTTTTGACACATTCTGACTCTTCATAATAGTGTGTATAGCCACATTCACTCTATTTCCTGCGTTCACTCGTCGTTCTATATCCTTATCTTATCTTCCATTTCTGCTAAATAAACATCCCAAATACAGAAACTCATGCACTTGTTCAATCAACTCCCCTTTCCATTCTTATTTCACATAACGTTTTACTTTCTTCTCCTTCAAAAACAATCACTTTCGTCTTACTTGCGATCACTTTCATACCCCTTTCTTTTAATGACCAGTTCATTAAAGTAACCATCATTTGCAACTCGGCCGCCGACGATGCAAATATGACTTGATCATCGGCGTGCAAAAGGTATTTGACGATTAACTCACCCATTCTCAACCCACATTCTTCAACTTTCAAAGTTTGCAAACAACTGTCCATAAATAGGTTAAACAGCCACGGTGAAGCTACACAGCCCTGTCTGATACCTTTTTGAATGTCAAACCAGTGCGAGTAGACCCCTTTGATCCTAATACAAGCACTAGAATCCCCATTAAAAAACCCTAATGCCTGTATCAAAACAGCTCTCTACTCAAATGAGTTCAGTCTTTGCCATAAAACATTCCTGTTCACTCTGTCATAAGCCTTTTCCAAGTTCATGAATGCACAAAAAACTTTCTAGTTTTTGGCCAAAAACTTCTCCGCAATCATGCTCATGGAAAAGGCTTGATCCGTATACCCCATCCTCTTTCTAAATCTAGCTAGCACATCCAAAATTTTTCCATCAGTTTCTTCCATAACTCTTTCAATTAACACCTTAGCATGCACTTTATTCACAATGCTAAGCAAGCTGATACCACTGTAGTTTTAACAGTCCTGATGTGACCCCTTTTCCTTATATATTGGGATTATAACGCTTTTGTACCAGTATTCCGGTAGCCGCTTCAGTTTCCAACATAAATTAAACAAGGTATACAGCAGGCCTGCCACCACACCCTCTCCAGCCCTTAGCATTTCGAGTGATACTCTATCATATCCGGCTGCCTTACCTGCTTTCATGCTTTTCATTGCTTTCATTATTTCATCTACACTTATATCCCTACCTCTTCTTTCGGAATTTCTATTTCACTTAATTCAGACGACTCTTCACTCATAAACATGCTTTCAAAGTATTCCTTCCATCTCTTTAAATTCAAAACTTCATCATTCAGCATGCAGCCATTCTCGTCTCGTATAGCATGCATTCTATACATTGCCACTTTAGTTTTATCAAAAAAAGTTTCATCAAACTCCATTCAGTAGTTTCTGTGTGATAAAGCTACATTCATATAAACATTCAAACAAACTTTTATATGTATAATATTAGTAGAATGGTGTGATTGATTACAGTAACAAGTAAGAGCAAATAAATTTGTCATAACCTTTGTCAAAACTTGACAAGACATGCAGGAAGTTGATGGATGCAGGTCGCTCAGGACCGTGCTTTGTTGCATTTTTTGGAGTTTTTGCGCGCACGACTAGTATATTAATTTATTTATTGGTTAGTTATTAATCAAAATAAAATATTTTATTAGTTATAACAAAACAATAAAAGAGTAAATAGTCACGATGAAAAGGCTATTTAACTTAATACAATTTGATAATATGGGTATAAGTAATCGCCATTAAAAGAAACAGCTCTATTTTTGAAGTTCAATCGCAGGAAAACCACAAAATGTACCCTTTATTTATTGAATATACAATTAAAACGTTAGTTGTTATAACAATAATTGTGTATTTTTCATCTACAGTAATGAGCGGTAATTTCTTTTTGTATTATTTTTCTTTGTAAAAAGAAATTAAGATACCTTTTTATTTTCTTAATAATCTTAATCTATTTTTTCTTTGGACTTGTGCGATTTATAGTTTTGCCAGTGTCCGTGAACTGAAAATTATCCCTTACAATAGTTTGTTCAGAAAATTCCTTACAGTATGATGATATCATATCGCTAAGTTTTTGAGAGAATTTGACCGCATCTTCATATAGTTTGCCAAGTTATGGTCGATGCCAAAACTCCAATTTAAATATTATTTCGATTATTTTTAATGACTTTAAAAGTCTACCAACATTGTTGTAGGTAAAAGTTAACTACACTAAACGGTATCATGAAAGTAGCGTTGCGAAGTGGTGCTAAACTAAGATTGAAAAATACTGTCCCAAGTCGTGTTGTGGGGGCGTAAGAGAATCCATAACCCAAATTTGTCCCGTAGGTGTCGTAAGAGGCGACTATCGAAAAAGCCAGAAAGATCTCATTACTATTGATAGATCGCGTTGTTCACATTTTCTATAAGTCAAAGGTGTAATACACATACCAGGGACATGGCGTAGAGGATGCATAGGTGGAGACGTCTGGTGCTCAATTTGCCTTCCAAGCGAGGCGATAAGGTATATTCCTCCCTACAACGGGATAGGCCCAATGTCCAACTGTAGGTTTTTACGAGTCAATGAAAATGAAAAATAAGAAGTTCACTAATTCCGTTCTACACGTTTTGATTTTCATCGTCCATTGTTGAAAATAGGACCCTTCCATGAAAGGACTATTTGCTGCAATAGCTTTCGCTCAGTAGACATATTTCACCTTTACCACCATATTTGACATATTTCAGATTAAGTAACATGTTGTATAACTTGTTTTATAACACGTCCACATTATGTAACATTATTTTTCAAAATTGCACCATATAACAATACTGTACACATTAGAATAACAATGCAATATAAAAATGTTATATGACATTGTCGTATGCCATTGTCATTTGTCGTACTGCCGTTCTAGTTGTATAATACGTGGTAGAGCCATGCTGCAGCTATATTATGGTTGTAGCACGAATGGGTCGGCTCGACAGGGGAAGGACCAAGCTCTCACAGAAAACCAGCGTAAAATAGCAGCTTAACGCTGCTGTGTTTCGTATGGTAAGTGTAGAGAACCGGAGACCCTTTTTACTGGCAAAGAGGCATTCCATCTTAGTCCTCACGGGCGACAACGCATCTGCATCTTGAGTCTTTATTGAGGATAGATGTAGATGTCTATGGGTCACAGTAACCACTTACCATCAGGTGGACTGTGTGCTCGTTTGTCACCCGATCCTATAAAAAAAATTGTGTCACGTTATATAGCTCGTTTTATAACATTCAGCGTCCACTTTATGAAACATGTTATATAACAATATGTTATGTTATATAATGTGTACGCACCGTAACACTGCTCGATTATAAATCTATACATATAATAAAATGTAAATAGCAGATGTCTGTATATTTTATATTTTTGTAATAAATGTGATTGAGAGGTACTAAAAATAAGTAATTAAATACATTTCTACTATTTTTAGATTTTTCTGTCTGTCTGTATGTCTGTTTATTTGTTAACGTATCACGTATAAAGTACTAATTTATATCATAAGAATCGTTAAGGAAATTATTAAGTGTATCTTCGGGTTACATTTAGTCTTTATTTCATTAAAATCAGTTCATTCCATCAAAAGTTATGACAAATATTCTGAAGTATGGGTACTAAGTATAGGTACGAATTTGTTCAATAGCGGCGTTTGATGAGTCATCAAGTACATTTTAAATTAATATCATATTATAAATCATAATTAAATGATGTAAAATAATGTTATAATTATATCTAAAAATTTTATACGTGGTAGAGCCATGCTGCAGCTCGGCTCGAGTCGGCTCGACCAGGGAAGGACCACGCTCTCACAGAATACCAGCGTAAAATAGCAGCTTAATCCTGCTGTGTTTCGTATGGTAAGTGTAGAGAACCGGAGACCCTTTTTACTGGAAAAGAGGCATTCCATCTTAGTCCTCACGGGTGACAACGCATCTGCATTTTGATTCGTAAACGAGGATAAATGTAGGTGTCTATGGGCCACAGCAACTACTTACCATCAGGTGGACTGTGTGCTCGTTTGTCACCCTATCATAAAAAAGATTTAAAAGGCAGTAAACAAAAGTATTACATAAAGAACGTAATAAATATACACAAAAATATATTCACCTTATTATCTAAATCTATAGTACACTATTTAACCAATTTCATCAATAGATGGGGTGTTGCACAAATGTGATACAAAAAGGCAGGTTAAGATTTTTCCTGTAGATGAGTTTCATATTTGCTTCTAATCTTTATATTACACGCTGCCCTACTACGTGTTGACAATCTCATCTATTTATTACCACCAAGTACTCTATGTGGTAAACCAAATTTTAAAAGAGCTCTTAACAATTTCGTTGGTTTCGGCGAGGATCAACCTTTCTTTTATGCTTACTATGCAGGCACTTATAAGTTCTTTTATGTTTTATATTGTATCAATCGCGTCAATTAATCTCTTATTTTTGAATTAATGTTAACAGCGCCATCTCTCAATCAGTATATTAATTTGTGACTAAAATCATTATGGGGACAGAAAATCATTAAATAAGTACATTTTTATAATTACTAGAATTGTACTGTCTGACGGTCTGTCTGTTTGTTTATGAACGCATGACGTTTTGAGTAAACATCTTTTTTTGTATGAAATCCTTTAGAAAATCTTTGTTTTATTAAAATTGGTTAATTCTATCGAAAGTTATGATTATTATTTTGAAATTTAAGTTCGAATTTGTTTAATGGTGACATAAAATCTCAGAAATAGTAATAAAAAGATTCTTGTGTAAAAAATGTTTTCCTTAAATTAAAAAAGGATGTTTTCTCACAAAGAACGTAATAGATGGCGTTATACACATTAGAACCTTTTCTAAATTGCGGTGTTAAAATTTTTCGCCAGTGAATCGTATTGAGACTCACTGAAGAAATTTGTGTCCATGAGCCCGATGAAACCATAAAAGCCGTGTAGGCTAACATGAAAAACATCATCAGAAACAAAAACCAGAAAAAATATACGTACGCCAAAGTTATGCAACAAAACTCGACTCGACTAAAAGTAGCAAAATCGCAATAAAATGTCGTGATATTGTTTTACACCCAGAATCTATCTAATACCAAATAACTTTCCTTTCAGTTTTAAGATAGGGATGATCGATTTTGGAGAGATTGTGTGTTATGCGACGATCGTAAATAAAACGCAAAGTCAAACTTTACGCGTTGCAGGAGTGGACCTCAGTACTGATTGTTTTGCACATGGCCAACTATGTTGCTTTTTCCCACGTTAGTAGTCCCTGTAACCTTTTTCTGTATGCCCCGGATAAGTCTACTTCTAACGTCGTTTACACAGAAGCTCTATCAGAAATGACTTAGAACTTTGAGCATATCGATTTATTTTGTTACCACTTATTCATACAGTAATGATATAAATCGTTTAATATTCTCTTACCCTAAACGTCAAATTCTTTAAGTAAAACCTATATTACGCGAGCTACGCCGCGAGCGCAGCTAGTAATTTTATACGATTTTTGTTAACATAACAATATTTTTCTTTCCCAGCCGTTGTTCGTGATGGTAAGTACACATTATTTTTGCATAGAAACAAGGTTAAAGGCACTGTTAATTAAAAAGTCAAACTATTTCTCCATAAATCAAAATACCTGAAATAGGAGTGGGCGATACAACTTATATATAGATTACAATATCTTTACGGGTTATTTTACGAAGTGCATCCATAACTGTCATTATTGTGGCGTATTTAAAAATTTAAATAAATTTACAACTAAATTACGCGAGTAGTCACAATAACTAATATTGGTACCTCAAAAGAGAACCCGTTTTTCTCAAAAATCAGTTAAAATAATGCAATACCCTGCATTGTGTATTTAAAAGATAAAAAGCACAGAATGTTAAAATGAATAAATATTTCGTTAGAAATTTTGGTAATAAATAAAATTTAGTATTTTGGCAAAATATATGAAAATAATAAAAAAAATTATTTGATTCAGTCCTGAACGTAAAGGACCTGGTGAAAATACTGAACCTAAAGGACCTGGTGGCAATAGAGAGGCTGGCGATAAAAAAGGATCTGGAGGAAACAAAGGACCTGGTGAAAATCATGAATCTGATTGACCCAAAGGCAATAAGGGGTCTGTCAGGAACAAAGGGCCTAAAGGAAACAAAGAATCTGGAGGAAACAAAGGACCTGGTGAAAATCCTGAACATAAAGTACCCAAAAGTAATAAGAGGTCTGTGGGCAATAAAGAACCTAAAAGAAGCAAAGGATCTGGTGAAAATCCTGAACCTAAAGGACCTGGTGGCAATAAAGGGTCTAGCGGCAACAAATGATCCGGAGGAAATAAAAGACCTGGTGAAAATCCTGAGTCTAAATGATCCAAAGGCAATAAGGGGCCTGTCGGCAACAAAGGGCCAGGAGGAAGCAAAGTACCAGAATGTAACAAAAGACCTGGTGGCAATAAAAGGTCTGACGGCAAAGTATTTGGAGGAAATAATGAGAATACCTCTGATCAATTACCAGGCACAGGAAGTGGTTGTCCTGTAAAAGTTTATCGCCCAGGGAGAATATATCGAAGCTATAGGACTCGTAACGCTATTCCAGTATTTAAGCACATCGGGAGCCAAATATCTTATGGAAGAGGTGAAGTAACATAATATTTAATTTTATTATATTTTGTTTATATTTTTCGTTTTTCATTGCACATTCCAAGAGTACACACTAACGCGTAAGATAAAGTAGCAAACGGATTCTTGGGATTTGAATGCAGAACCTGTGATAGTCGACTCACCACGTCCATGTATAATATTTACGGATGCATCCGTCCACGTGCCCGTAAATATTATATTACTATTTTATGTTAGCGTACTCTCTCTGCGCTAAAATCGATACCGCGTCAATAAATTGAATAGTTTACAGAGGAGCTGGCACTGGAGAGCCCCAACCCAGAGATGAGAACGGTAATCTTTAAAAGGCCGAACTAGCGCTATGTATAATTAAATTGAAATAACAGCCTACCCACAAATGCTATGCTTCCGGGCACACGTGCCCTTTGGTGTCTTTCATTCGTGACAGTCTTTGCGCACCAGGATAGATTCTGCGCTGCCTTAGTGCTTGTTGTTAGACTGGCACGGAATAAATCAGTATCATCAGTATCACTTTTTTATTGTTAATGTTATTATTTTTGCCATTTTTTTTTTACTTTTATTATTTTTTGGAAGTAGTTTAAGTTATCCCTGGAGTATTTTAAATTTGTATAAAGACTTGTAATTAGCAATTCTTATCACCATTTTGTAACTTTACGAAGATATTAGTCTGTAAGCCTTCTTAAAATGAATAAATGAAATGAAATGAAATCATATTACTAGCTTGCCCGCTTAAGCTTAGGCTTGACAACCACCTGCGTTTCGAAGCACATGTCACAAAAAGTGTACGAAACTGTTTTTATAGATTAAAAATCTTATACAAAATCAGACCATTCTTAACAGAGCAAATGAGGATAAGACTATGCGAGTCTTTGATTTTATCCAAATTAAATTACTGCGACGTGGTATTTGGACTTTGGCTACTAAGCAGGACTCAGAAGCTCATACAGCGTGTACAGAATGCATATGCAAGTTTCTGCTTCCACATACCTGTTTACTGCCCTCCTTCAACTTATTATTTTTCCCATATTGAATCTATGATCCACTCCATCAGCACAATTAACAAACATATTATATTAATGGGTGACTTCAACACTTACTAAAGGATTCCCCTCAGAGTCGCAAACTCAAAGTTATCATGGACTGAGCAGATCTCTATATTTTTCTATCTGGTCCAACTCATCACAACGTGGACGCCGAAGATTCATGGCTAGACATCATTTGCACTAGTTCAGTGGGTCATGTTATATATCATGATCAACTGGCTGTTCCGGCATATTCTCGACACGATCTTCTGGTCATGTCGTATAAATTAAAACCCCCCAAGCCAAGACCAATAATTGTGTATTTACGCAATTTTAATAAAATTGACACCATTCAACTAGACCGCAATGCTAAGAATATATATAGAATGGGGCCCATTGCTGGAAGCAAATATTATTGACGACAAAATTGATCATTTAAACACCCAAATTATCGACTTATTTGATAGGTATAGGCATCGCACCAGTTCGAGCAGTCAGGTTACGCCGACCTCCTGCATCGTGGATAACGGATGAAGTGCATAGAACAATGGTAAGAAGAGATCGAGCTTTTCACATTTTTAAAAAGAATCGTAATAGTCTCACCTTTCAACACTATAAGCGAACACATAACCGCTGTAATCAGGTGGTAAAAACTGCCAAACGCCGCTACATCCACAATAGTATTTTAAACTCCTCTTCTGCAAACATATGGAAGTTCCTTAATTCTCTGAGATTTGGAAAATCACATTTCGATTCTCTAATTCTAAATATTTCACTCAATGACTTGAACATACACTTCTCTTCTGCTTCGCGTCTGCACTATTCAACTAATGTTACGACTCTCCAGGAACTTAATTCGATGTCATTGCTATCGAGTAATTCTTTCAATTTCAGTTCAGTGACTGATGAGGATACCAGAAAAGCCATACTTTCAATAAAATCTTCCGCAACCGTCTACGATGAGGTGAGTAGATCTATGATACTTCTCATACTACATTATTACCACAGTTCTCACTCACATCATCAATTTCTCACTTTCTACTGGTGTTTTCCTCAAGTTATGGCTAAAATCTTTTGTCTTGCCCCTTCCAAAAGTACCAAATCCATCGCTACCTTCCCATTTTAGATCTATTTCTATACTGCCGTTTCTTTCAAAAGCACTTGAATCATTGGTACAAAAACAAGTCACCTTTTTCATTTCAAAATGCAATTACCTTAGTACATATTAGTATGGCTTCCGCCCGGGACACATTACAACCACAGCATTACTTCAAGTTACAGAAGAATTTAGAGGTGGAATGGAGAGGTCATATTTGATTGTTCTTGTCCTTGTTGACTTTTCAAACGCATTCAATTGTGTCCATCATGACTTACTCCTTGAATTACTTTCACGACTATATTTCTCTTCATCAGCACTGAACTGGTTTTCCTTTTATCTTCGCGGTCGCCAGCAGGCTGTTCGGTCAGGTCAGGATTTTTCTGACTGGTGCGATCTGTCTCTAGGTGTACCGCAAGGCGGTATTCTTTCTCCTCTCTTGTTTTCGGTGTTTATCAATCTTCTAACTACCAACCTTCAATGTTCTTAGCACCTCTAAGCTGACGATCTCCAGTTATACGCACAAGCGTCCTTGGCTGAAAGTGACACTGCTATCGCAGCTACTATTCGTGATTTACAACGTATATCACACTGGTCACAGTGCTTTGGTATAACGGTAAATCCCCGTAAATGCCAGGCTATCGTCATTGGTAGTCGTTGATTGGTGTTACAACTTAACATATCTGAACTACCATCGATTCATTATGAAAACTGCTTAATACCCTTCAGAACTAGTGTCAAGGATTTGGGTTTAATTATCGACCCATCTCTTAGTTGTATATCACAGGTGTCTGAGGTTTGTCGTAAAGTCACAGGCACACTTCATTCTTTCTATCGCCTTAAGTTCTTTCTGCCTCCTTCAACTAAAAGTCTTCTCGTCCAATCTCTTATTCTTCCGTTATTTGACTATACCGATGTTTGCCTAGCTAATATTTCTCAGGAGCTGCTAAACAGGTTGGACATGTTACTTAACAACTGTAGACGATTCATCTTTGGCCTGCGCAAATATGATCACGTTTCAGAATTTCGCTCTCAGTAAATGTGGCTGACTATACGCCAGCGCAGAGATTTCCTAATCCTGTTTAACCTGTTTTCAGTTCTTAATGATTCTTCCTCACCCCTTTATCTAAAAGAAAGATTTCAAATCCGTAATGACACTCATTCTCTCAATATCCGTTCTTCACACAGTTTATTCCAGTCTACTCCTCTCCACAATTCTGGGTTTATGTCAAATTCCTTCATACCTACTTCCATCTCTCTCTAGAACAAATTTCCTGTTGACCTATGAACAATACCAGTCAAAAATGTTTTAAAAGAATATTATACGAGCATATCCGTAGCCTATACAATACAATACAATACAATAACTTTATTTCAGGCAAAAAGGACTTAAAATTTAAGAACATTGGCCCATAGCAATATATACCTTAACCTAAAAATATATATAAAATATAGACATAACTTAACACTATTTAGGGAACTTTTTTCTTTGGCGCGTCCCTGTATCGGCGAAACACTACCCCAGAGCAACATCCGCAAACGTCTTCCCTTGTTTTGAGGTTGGCTTCGGCGGAGGAGTACCAATGGGTTCAGTCAAGGGTTGAGGTGGTGATGCAATGACGACCGAGGTCGCCCTAGTTTCTCGGTCATCAACCCGCTGACAGACGGTATCGCGTGACGGAGTCGCAATTATCGGTGAAATATGACTACTGTTACGGTTACCGCATGTCGTATTCACATTCTGCGACGGCGGTGAATTTGCAGATGTTGCAATTATGTTGCGCAACATATTGACTTCGTTCCTCAGCTCTGTTGCAGCTCGTTCTGATTCCTCAAATTTGGAACGGATGTCTGTAATATCGGCTCTCAACGTGGTGATGTCTTTCAACAATCTGGTGACGTCTACGTGATCGAACGTCACGAGAGGCAGCTTGTTGAGATCACGCGCGACGAAAGTTGGGATGTCATCAGGGTCGATCTCATTGAACAGCCTGAAGATGTCTTGCAGGTCTTTCTTACCGCGTCCATCCCTGTGACGTGTGATAAGACGGATTTGGGTCACGGCTGAATCTGCTAACACCTTCTTCGCTTGGATGATCTCGTCCTCGGTGAAGCTTGTCATCAGTATCTGCTCCAGAGACACCTGGTCCATGACGTCCAATTTTTGTTGAACAAAGGCCAGCAACTCGTGGATTACGACGGTTTCGGAACGTTTAGGTTGACACGCCATTTCGAGTTATTTTCGCGCAGTAGGTATGCTTACGCTACAAAAATACTGTAAGTTCGGCATTAGAGCCGACACGTCATTATGAAGCGACCGCACTAACCGGTAGTAAAATTGCGACTGACTATAAAGTTAAGTCTAATTACTTTATATATACACTTATTGCGATAAATATGTATAATGAGATATATGTGTGCAGTTATTTAGATATTGGTATCAATTGTATATAAATATACATATATACAATTTATACATGTGTATATATATATATATATATATATGTTCATATATGTATATATATATCTATATATAAAAAAAATACGTGTCACATTGTTTGGTCCAGCTTGAGAGATAGAATAGTTTCAATCCCGATAAGTGAGCGAGCCTCAATTTTTTTTTGTGAATTTATGATTTTTTTAGGACACATGGTTGTCGGAAAGGGCAGAACAGCGTTTGCCTGGTCAGCTAGTATATATATACAGGGTATTTTTGGAACGCTTCCGAAAACTAAGACAGGCGACAGCACCAAGTATACCTTTGATCATGGGTGACACATAAATTCGATCCTGATGAAAAAAAATCATCTTTTTTACAACGTTTTATTAGCTTTATTCACGCGCTATCATGTTAGTACAGCTAAATGAAACGATAATTTCATAAAAAAATCATGAAAATACTGAAACATAAAACCAGCAGTGGAATTACTGAATTGATATCAGCTGACTTAAGGTCAATGTACGCGCGAACGCAAATTCGCGCGGCCCGCAACTAGCGGGCCATACCACATTACCTAATAATTTACAACACTTGTCTAAATACCTAACTTATCTACTTAACCTACTATTTTGCCACAGTACTTGTCTCCACGTAGCCACTTTAATACGAATTTACAGGTTAAATAACCCAAATAACTGGTTCGATTCCCCGCTAATGAAAAAATACTTAAATTAATGAAATGTAACCAAGATTGGAGTCATGCGTTTTTATTCATCGTGTAGGTATGTTTATTATTCTCATGTATTCAGTTATGTACCTATTCAGATTAGTCCAGTACTAAGTTATTTAAAAAAATACTTATGAAACAGCTTACCGCTCTAAATCCTCCATGGTCTTATGAGATGCGGCTCAAATTGTGCTCCATTCATTTCAAGGCAGATTTGGGCTCGGTGTTGCATCTCCTCATGCAGGCGGGGCATCATCGTGTAGTCTTCGACACAGTCCGTATGTAGTTTGTGGAAAACATCCACGATCCTTTTGTAGTTTCGTCAGCACTATCACACTCACGATTAAAAACCCTTTCTTTCACATACCCCCACAGAAAGAAGTCTAACGGGGTCAGATCTGGCGAGCGAGGTGGCCAACCGAGTGGTCCTAGTCCGCCAAATCCAGCGATCATCAAATAATTCGGTGAGGCGCTCACAGACGAACCTCACGACATGTGGAGGTGCACCATCATGCTGGAACCATGGTCGGCGATATTCAGCCAACGATAGGTCGTCTAAAATGTCACCCAACTGTTCACTTATAAAGTTTAGGTATCGCTGTCCGTTCAGTCGCTGTGGCAGAAACACTGGTCCCAGTATGCGATCCTTAATACCTGCCCATACGTTAACCGACCATCGGGTTTGGTGCCCGGTTTGTCGAACAGCATGCGGGTTAACCTCTGAATACACGTGTGTATTTCTTCGGTTCCACAGGCCGTTTCTGGTAAATGTCGACTCATCCGTCCAGATAATGTGCTCCATGGCCAAGGCACACGTTGTTGCTAGTTTAATAACCAACGGCAGAAAACTCGTCGGCGGTCGTGATCGCCGGGAACTAAAGCTTGCACTTTGTGCAATTTGTATCGGCACATCCGGTTACGCTTCAACACTTTGTGCACTGCAAAGTATGACACACTTGTTCCATCCCGACGTCTTAACAATTTATTTAGCGATACTTCGTGTACCTAGGTTCGGATACCTAGCATGTTGAGCACTATAAACGTACGCGTTAGGCATTATTAAAACAAAAAAGAATCCAAAAACGTAACAACAACAATAATATCAACACGTAATCACAAGTAAATTTATTAAACAAAACGATTGAACTGTCGCTCGCGCACGCGTGTACAAAATCAACACGGAACTGTCTCAAAAACTAAAACGAACGAACCCCGCCAAGGCTGAAACCTACTGCGTCACAAGCGTGAGGCGACAGGGTTAGGCATTCTGCCGTCATAATAAAGAAGGACGCAACTAACAAAAACGTAAAATCGAAATAAAAAATAAATAGATGAATTTTTTTTGAAAGGACGCTAATAGTAATTTACTACTTTTTTTATTATTAGTAAATATTAGAAAAGCATTGGTAGTGAGACACATAAAATAACAACCCGCAACTCTTGAGTTATGATTTTAAAGGGGATATCATACCAGACTTACTACGATAATAATTAAAAATTAAAAATTTTTACAACCGACTTCAAAATAAATTATTAAGGATAACTCAAAACTATTGGTCTGATCTCGATCAAATTTATATGGGACGATATGTGAAACACCAGCTCTTAATAATAAGATATAAGCTCTTAATAATAAGATATAGAATAATAAGACAAGAATAATCGAAATTTAAGTAATCGATGCAAATATTGTTAAAGATGACGTAGCAACTGGTTAAATAAGTCTTTTCTTTTATGTCGAATTTGTATTGTGGAGTGTAGAGAGAAGAAGAACCATCTCTTTACTATGAAAAGTGTCCCTAAAAACGTGTCGAATAAGGGTGGCGCTGCAGTAGTATAGGATAAATTAAAAAAAGCGCCAAAAGTAATTAGAGTAAAATGGAGAAATAAACAAGGACCGATTAATCCGCTTGGTTTTGTACTACGTAAATAATTGAGATTTTGTGTACTGGCATTTTACTAACTACTCTAGTCATGAAATTTTTTAAATATTTGAATTCAGCTGACTTCACTCCGTCCATAACAGCTATCTTCATATCGTAGTTTTTCAAACCCCAGCGCTATTGTGGTAGGTTTTGGAACCTCTATTTTCAGTAAATAGTAGGACACTTTTTCAACTTTCGCCCCTTATAAGATGGTTCTCCTTGTACTCTACACTCTATAATTTGTATAAGTCTTTTCTACTAAAAAAAATGTCATCTGTGATCAACAGTTACGTCTAAAATTCTTACGATATTTTCTAAAATATTGATATTTTTGAATATTAAAAAATTTAGTAGATGCGCCTTTTTATCATGAGTCGAATGGTATATTTAACTCTTTTATTCAAAAATTGTTAGATGCGCCCTTTTTTCTTATGACGGCAGCATTGTTTCGCACCGAGCTAGATACAGGTCGACAGTGTAGTTACAGTCGCGTTCTAAAGTACTACATGGTATTGGGATATTGTTTTATAATATTATAGTAATTAATTGTTTTATTGTAGAATCATAATAGGTGCTTTACTAGCTACTTAGAACTTTGGAAAAGGTTGGAATTAAAAATAGATAATGTTTACTTGAGCATTATTTGTTATTTCTATCGTAAAATATAAAGTAGTTTGTAACAAGAAAACTTAAGCTAAGGGTGACACGCCGTCCATTATGTCGTCTTGGGTCACATGGAAGCCAGATGTTGATGGTGTGTTGGTGTTACTGGATGCTACTTCATCATCACTTTCATCTTCGCTTGAGCTTCCGTCATCAGGTCGATCACATGGTAAGTTTTTCGGTATTCTTCCTCAACACTTTTAACTTTATTGCACAATTTTCCCCATTCACCTTCTCCTATCATATTTACCTTTTCGTTCACTAGTTCAGTCATAAAACAATAGATATAAACAATTTTTCTTTCCTTCCTTTTTAAAACATCGTCGCGAGTCACAAAGTAAGCTGTGTATGCGACTGTATTTTTGGAGCGAACAAAGCGCGGGAACCAATAGCATGCAGGCACAGTAATACTGGCGGATTGTTCCCCCGTCGCGCCCCCTTCGTACCAATATGTGATAAATCGCTCAGTGCCCAAGTTCAAGGCCAGCGTTCCTTTTTCACCGTTCGCTCGTACATTAACCTCCATTAGTCAGGTGATATCAATTCAGTTTCCACTGCTGGTTTTATGTTTCAGTATTTTCATGATTTTTTTATGAATTTATCGTTTCATTTAGCTGTACTAACATGATGGCGCGTGAATAAAGCTAATAAAACGTTGTAAAAGTATGTTTTTTTTTTCATCAGGATCAAATTTATTTGTGACCCATGATCAAAGGTACACTTGGTGCTGTCGCCTGTCTTAGTTTTCGGGAGCGTTCCAAAAACACCCTGTATATATATGTGTGTATTAATTTCACCTTTTGTACAAATATTGGGTGCAATAAATAATAAATAAATAAATACCACCTCGTACTCATTCTAAATAATGCAGGCTTATTGAAATGTCATCGCGTCGAAAATTACACCTTGCTGCGCCATTATTTGGAATAATTGCATCACAAACTCCTCGTTACTTTTATGACAAATTAGTGTGGGTTAGCGAACAATCAAAATATCTGAAACTTATATGTACTAACGTCTTTGTTATTCCGGAACATAGGACAGTGACATTTAGAGAGTCTTTCAGGTTCACCAATGCGTACTCTATAAACTATAGGAATATTAAAAAAATGATATTAATTTTAAAACAAGACCAAAATCCCTCGTAATTTAATAATTTACTTTTTATGTGCACAATTTAAAGGGCCTCCATTTAATGCTAAAAATATTGATATATAACACTCACTGCTTTTAATTTTCTTTTTTTATCTTCACACTAATTTTTAGTTCACTCACAGTTTCGTTTCTATTGGTTGATGGTGTGGTTAAATCTCTTGTAGTCTTCAATTAAATTAAATTGTTTTGTTTATTTTATTAATATTAGACGATATACTTCATATTGTTGAGCTGTTGAGCACTTTATCATGTATACATGTACATGTAGATGTGTATGGATGTATAGATATACAACATCTAACGTAATTAACGCACATTCTCAGACACCCCAATCAGTATATTATGTTATAATCATAATACATACACTGAGTTCTTAGTTAAACATGTTTATGCATTGATTATTTATTAAATTAGTTATACTAATTACGGAAGAATGTTGTGGTCACCGTACAAATCCACGAACGCTAGGTATAGGTCTTGCTAGCCTCGCTCGCGTTCGAGACGAGTAAACGCCACTGTCGCTTGACACTTGACACAACTGTAGGTAGGTTAGTGCCGAACAAAGCCGACAATACATGATTGATTACGTTAAAGAAATACCTACCTATGAACATTAACAGACATCAGAACTCCGAGCGTCGAGTTGTTTATTTAAGTCTAGGAAACATTTGATTGCATCTTTCCATCATACTTTTCAGGCTTTGGACTTTCGACTGAATAATTTTGTTTATTGATTATGATACAATGCCAATAGGCAATATTCGTTACAAAATGTTATGAATTTGCATAGCATTTTAATTTTAATTGTAAATTATAATGAACTGCTAAAAATAAGAGGTGATAGGACAACATAATTCAAAGAATGTTTAAATTATGTGAATCAAGATTACAATAATTTTAAGAATCAAATATTTCACTTACTGATAGCCTACCTCTCATGCAACATTGTATTTTATTACACTTTCAAAATGTCCACCACCTTGTTCAATACATTTTCATGACCGTTTTCTTAAATTATATTTTAATTTAGAAAGGAATTCAGTGTCGTTTTTCACTATTATAAAATCGTTTACTTTCCTATTTTTAGGTCCTCGTCACTTGTTGTCTCACTAAAATAAACTAATGATTTAATATGTCCCCGTAAAAAAGTCAAGAGGCGTCAAATCAGCTGATCTGGGATGTCAATGTCCGCCGCGACTTTTCCAAGGCACTTCAAACTCTGTATTTGTAAAGACTTTAACATGCTTGAAATATGGTTCAATTTTCTTTATTTTGTATTAAATGACGGAATTTGTATTAATACAAATAAAACTGCACTTTTAAAAGTCTTATTGCCCTGAGTTACGGTCCATTTCAGTTTGTTTTGACTGTACAGGTTTAGTGTGACTGTAATTTACGTAGTTTTATTTATTTTTGGGATAAAAAATTAACTATATTAAAAATGATAGAAATCGATTCAGTAAACGATTCTTCACAAAGTACTATCAGGATGTGCGTTAATTATGTTACGTGTTGTATATGGGTATATACTTAAGAGTATGTTTATTTTTACTTAAAAATGTATTATTTCCAAATAGTAACTTTTATTATGCTTATTCTTTCCCTACTCACTTCTCTGAATGTTTTTCGTTAAGTTTTAGCTTTAGGTAATGTATTACTGTCTGTGAAGCCCATATTATGTATGTATAATCAGCACTGCTATCATTTAGTTCAGCAGCTGTTAGCTGGAATAGGTACCTTATTTGAATTTACACAAATCCTGTTTTTCATTTCTCGTGTTATTTAATTTTTTTCTGATGTCAAATAAAGTTTTCTTTCTTTCTTTCTTACTTTCTATGATCTTTCTTACTCTCGAAGGTCAACCGCTTATCTGTTTTGCGAGCTAAAATGTATTTTTTTTAATTTCACATCACTAGTGACCGCTTTGTTTCATGACTCATTTTGAGGAATTGTTATTTTTTGAGTTATAACTTGTGCTAATTGTTACAACACTTGGCAGCGATAAAGGACTATGATATATATTTTATTACTATTTTAATACATTTTTATTTAAAGTGGTTTGATAATAACAATAAATGAGCAAACTCGCCATAATTTGTTTTATTTTACTTCTGTTGTTCACTTTTAGATATTCAGAAATTTTCCTATTTCTTTATCATCCCGTAAAAGTCCACTGCTCATTCAATACACAAACATATGTTTGACGATTATTCATAGCCAAAGAAAACCAACGTAAGTATTGTTAAGTCGAATGCCTTTTATGGGAGTATACTAAATATTTAAAAACATTGCTGTGTTATGAATAATATTAATGAAAAAAAAATTGTGTGTTTTACTTAGTTCAAACTAGGTAAAACACAAAATCTGTTCTACAATTCCTTTCCATAATTGCGTGCACAACACTGATATCACCAAGCCCAAAACCCACAGCACTACACCTGGAAATACACACCAGCTTTAATAATACGACAAATGCTTCACCTCTATACAAGACATCATCAGTAGATAAAGTCTTTATAATAAGCGGTTAGCCATCGCAGGCTCCATTGCAACTGTTTTCCGTGTATGTTATTTTTTGACTGTCTCTGTGTCTCTCACACTGCATCCTATTCTATTTTTATATTTTTTATTTCAATAAACTATACAAACAATTCAAACACAGCCTTAATTTAAAATAATCTACCTGAATAAGGATAAAAAGGTTCTCGAGTGGCAGCACGGTGCAAATAAAGAGGAGGTGTTGTAATTAGATTTCACTATGTAACAACGCGTGACAATTTCCGGGGTGAGGGGTGTTAAGCCCCGCCCACTTAAATATTTTGCATCTACTAATAAATAGTAAAACCACTTGCATCGCTCCATATCGATGTTGCAATGTAGTTTAGCTCCCTTGACGATAGATTGCGGCCTGTTCACGAAATGATCATAAAAGATATAGAATAATATTTTGGCGATTAAAAATTCTTTAGAACTGAATGCAAAACAAATTTCAACACCTTCGTATCATTATTTTACCAAAACTGAGCTCTACGTACCTTCACATTTTTAGTTAAAAATGTTGCCATCTAGTGTCGAATATATTCAATTATATTTGATAGCCGACACAAAGATTTTTCTAGAACTATTGTAATAAATTAGGTATAAAATTACTTACAAATGAAATGTCATGCCATCCATAGCATCAGAGCGTCTATCTGAGTAGTTTTAACATGATAAAACACAACACTTCATCCTTTTCTTCTTAATACTACACTAAAATACACCGATTTGCGATTGCGACGCTGACAGTATGCTAACTAAAGCCACGCCCACTGTGATGACGTCAGGACTTAGTTAGAATCACAGTGCACAGTTGCTTAGGCTCCTCTTTGTATTTGCTCCGCTCGTACCAGTAGTGGAAGTTTAGGGCGACCCTCCACTAGATGGAGTGACGACCTGGTAAGACATACAGGAAGTCGACGTATGCAAGTGGCTCAGGACCGCGCTTTGTGGCATACCTTGGGGGACGTCTGTGTTCAGTAGTGGACTTGTGAAGAGCTGTAATGATGATGATGATGATGAACTAAGATAACCCTGTATCTCAAGAGTATGCGCTAATAGATGCACTAACAAATATTTTCGGTTTCTTAGATAAAATTAATAACATACCAACTAATTCGGGCTAATTTCGGTATAATAATATTTTATCATTAATTAAAAAATCAGCAGCTTTTCCGTATCATCGTATGACAAATTTCGTAACCATATTCGAATTACATTTTTACAATCTGCAATTTTTTAATGGATACATGTACAAAATTACATTGACTTCATTATACAGAAAAGATCCAAGGAATGTAAAAAAATCTATGCATGAAAGAATGCCTTATTCTTATGTCAGTTTCACTTACTTTATCTTTGCATCTTTTATCAGTGACCTCTCTTCTGTAAGGCAATTTTAAGTGCAGTTTTAGTAACGTACTTATAACGAATAACTGGAGCACAGAGAGGGTTTATATTATATATGAGATGAGACGGGAATAACATAGGGCGGAATGTTGCGACTTTTAATACAGCTCTATAAGCGGGTTCCAGTGGTAGCATTTTAGTTTTAGCTGCTCGTCCCCATAAGGTCATTTAATATCTTTCGCATCCTATCCTATCGCATAAGCTTTACATCAGACTAGATTTGTAATATAATAATATTATAATATAAAAACAAGTTGTGTCCCTGTTTGCACACTATATTATGTCGTGTACAGTTGATAGCTTCTGATATTTTTTGCGTAATTTCACCCTAGTTAAAATCATAGAGGAGGTCGAGAAACCCAATATTTTACTCAATGCTTTGTTTTCATGCATCTTCATTTGGCACAGTAATCAAAATAACATTCAAGAAGTGATGAAGATTTGATTTTCCGTTTTAAACCAACGATCATTTTTAGTGATGGTGTTCTATGAACGGACTTTATACATAGATAGAACTGAGTGGCGCCTTTACAAAATATAGACTGTTCAGTTTTGATATTTAGCCTTCTGTTTGTGGTTTAGTTGTTTATCATCTGTACTGCATTGATGTCACGACTAAAGTTATACTAGACGAAAAACGCAAATTTCAATTGTTCCACGGCCGCGATGACGATAAATCGTTTACGCATACGGAAACATGATGTATTTTAGTTGTAGATATATGTATATAGGTAAACTTATTCTTCTTGCTGGATAGAGGCTTTTTCAAGTCGCAGCAAATTCTTAATTGACCTAGTCGATAAGATGGAGTTCTAAATTTGAAGTAAATAAAAAAACCAACTGAAAAAGAACGAAAATATAAGAAATTCAAAAAGTAAATTTAAATTTATAAAAGGAAAGAAAAAATGCACACAATTTTAAAAAATTAAAAATGAAAAACAGAATCAATGTTTAAATATGCGAGTTTACTGTGTATTGCATAAAGAAATAATAAATTTGTATTATGCGTGTTAGCAGCAATTAAGTTTAATTCAGACTTAATATCAGAGTCTATGGCCTAAATCTAATTCTGATCTGTTTGCCACAGTTGCCATACTTGGAAAGCGGACAGACAACAGTTTTTCTTATTATTTTGTGATGTTACCAGGAAGATACTGCTGCCAATCTCCTGTTCCTGTTTCTCCTTGTTCCCTCTTACGAAGCACACGGGATGATATTCTCTTACGCCACCACTACGCTTCGATAATAAAAGCATACAGGTTTATTTTGTAATATACGACCAAATTTGCAAAGAAGGTTCAGAATAAGTAATACAAGTGAATAGTGAATAAAAATTAATTAAAGAAATTCTCAAACATTCTGTCTTTCCTTTCCTTTTTATCTTTTAAATTCAGAATTCGTGGCAATGCATTATTTTAATAAATTTTCTTCATAAATATCTAACGCCTAATATTTTACTACACACGCACACATTCATGAGCATCTCTCAGTCGTCAAAAACGTTGTTAATTGAATCGCACACAAAGGAGCGCGCGTATATAAATCTCATATAATTTGGGATTATTTAAAAAAAAAAAGAAAGCTTATTTACACATATTTTCAAAAACTGTAGTCTCGGTATATCATTATTTATATATTTGAACTTAAATATACGATTTGGCTCCTCTTTGAAAAATAGCCCTGTATATTTTATTTGAAATATCTAGGTCAGCCTCGTACCGGTAGGCGAAGTGTAGGGCGCCCCCCACGAGATCCTGCATGTCTTACCACGAGACGACCTGGTAAGACATGCAGGAAGTCGATGGATGCAGGTGGCTCAGGACCGTGCTTTGTGGCATTCCTTGGGGGAGGCCTATGTTCAGTAGCGGACTTATGAAAGGCTGTAATGATGAATGATGATCTAGGTCTCTTTGTTTCCAAAGATATCTAGACACAAGGCAGTCTGTAGGCCAAGTTCGTGAAAGAAAAAGGCCACACACCGTACGCACATAAACCTTTATAACTACTTTTGATCCTCTCATAATTCAAAATCTTTTCTACCTACGTAAGTGCAATTTTGCCAAATCTTTCAATATCTCAAATAAGGATGTGAATATAATTTTAGTGACCTCAATAGTGTTTCCCAACGGATAGGTCTTAAGATGAACATGGACAAAATAAAGATCATGTTTAATATCCATGTCACACCTATGGCGCTAATTGTTGGGAGCACTAAGCTCGAAGTTGTTGACGAGTATATTTACCTAAGATTGTACAACCAGTGTGTATCGTCAGTTATAACTTATGAATATCATACATGGTCCTTCACTACTTGCCGAATGAGGACGCTCAAGGTCGCTCAGCGAGCTATAGAGAGGGCTACGCTCGGGGTTTCTCCGCGTGATAAAGTTAGAAATGAGGATATCCGCATTATAACTAAAGTGACCGATTAGATGGAGTGACGACCTGGTAAGACATGCAGGAAGGCGATGGATGCAGGTGGCACAGGACCGTGCTTTGTGACATTCGTTGGGGGAGGCCTATGTTCAACAGTGGACTTGTGAAGGGCTGTAATGATTATGATGATGATGAGGATGAAATGAATTATTCTTTCATTTATATAAAAATAATTGTGGCAAAAAATTATGCAACTTCTCTATTACGAGTATTTTGGGCTATTATTTTATGTACATGTAACCTACGTAATTTCTGCATTAATGAAATTCCAGAATATACTTTTTTTTTATGCTTTATCTTGCTGCCTCGTACCAATTCGTATTAAATAAATAATACAATATGTATGAAACTGAAATATAGAAAGTGTTAGTGCAAATATTTATAAGTGATAAAAACCCTATAAATATTAAAATAATTTCAACATTAATGACCACTTATATGTTTTTAATCTGTTAATATGATAAATGACGAAAATCACGTAAACACTATTTTCATTATCATTATAATACATTTCTATTGAAAGTTATTGTCACGATTAGTAATATTCCTGTTTATGTTTTTAACAGCGTGCATACACAAACCAATGCGATTGAAAGTTAATAACACATCATTACCTAAAATATTATCAGTTCAGCAATCAAAAATAATGGAAAAAATAATAATGATATCAGTATTATCTTTGCTTTTAGCAATGAACAACATTTTTAATTGGTATGTTCGATTAAATATTATGTGCGCCTTTTCGGTCTAAATTTCTGTGATATTCTGCTTTCTCTCAATCTTTAGCTAAATCCACATTTACAAAAAAATAATTATATGCTTTTGACGTATGCTATTTGGCTTCATTGTGTTGTGGAAATGTATTAGCATCGATTATAAGCTGAAGACTTTAATAAAAAAAAACTTGACGCAATGAGGGCATACACGACTTTTTCTGACACCAGGGCTGTACCACTTAAAAATGAGGAGTAATATTTGACATAGTAGTTATAAGTTTCATATTTTTTTATAGAATCAGGGTGACAAACGAGCACACAGTTCAATTTGATGGTAAGTGGATGCTGTGGCCCATAGACATCTACATTTATCCTCAATTAAGAATCAAAATGCAGATGCGTTCTCATTCCTTAGGGGTGACCCCTAAGGATTGAGATGGAATGTCTCGTTTCCAGTAAAAAGGGTATCCGGTTATCTACACTCACCAAATGAAATACAGCAGCATTGAGCTGCTATTTTACGCTGGTATTCTGTGAGAGTGTAGTGTCGAGCTAACTCATTCGTGCTGCAACCACAAGCGGGGAAGTTAATTTGTTCGAAAAATTATAAGGGTTTATGTTTCTTTTTGTTCTATTATTTATATTTTACATTAATTAGATTGAAAATAAATAAACCAAACCTCAGATACTCATAAAATTGAGAAACTGAAAAAAATAATAAAAAAATTGCAAAAAATTATAGAGCAAACCATTTCGGCATTGTTTTGAATATTAATATAATACTCTAGAAACTCATAAACTTTTATTTAAAACTAACTTCTCGATTAAATCACATTGAGTAACAAAAACTTCACCTCAGTGTCAACTAGCGACATCTGGTGAGCGCAAGATTATTAGCACTTATTACGGAGTAATTATTACCGGTAATCAATTCCCATCTTAGTTACGTAATCGCACTGGTGACGTCACTTCACGTCGTCATTAGACCGGAACTGACTTAAAATTCGTCATCATTTTATCCAAGAACCGTAAAAATGTCATTCGTTCATAATTGTACGAATGACCTAGAACTGTACCACAGTAAATATATAGTAGGAACAGTACGGAAACTTCCTACAAACGCTCGAAACGGCACACTCACACAAACATGCGCAACGACGAGACTTCTAAGCGTTCGTCGCGGTGCTCTCAGTAGCGAGTGTCGCCTCAAGACTAAAAATGCCACGAACGTATTGCGTAGTATACGAATGTTTGAACTCGGCTTCATCAAAACCGGAGCTATCTTATTTTAAGCTTCCTGCTGATTTTGAAAGGTAAGAATGATTTTTATTGTCATTGTTATAATCGTTATCGAATTATAAGTCCGATTATAAGATCGATCATAATGAATTCGTGAACTTATTTGTACATCCAGAATGCGGCGGCTTTGAGGCTATTTAAAGCTGATAGTGTAATAGTGGTAACAAAAAGTAAATCCAAGATGGCGGCTGCAATACGTATCATTTTTTTCGTCATGGGTGCCATTTTCATGGGTTTCAAGGGTGTTGAAGCCGATAGTGCTGTCGAAATATAAATCCAAGATGGCGGCTGCAATAGGTATCAATTTTTTCGTCATGGGTGTCATTTTCATAGTTTTTGAGTATGTTGAAGCCGATAGTGCTGGTTGAAATGTAAATTCAAGATGGCGGCTGCAATAGGTATCAATTTTTTCGTCATGGCTGCATTGATCACTAATAAAAAACGTTGCTGTCATTTTCATGGTTTTGGAGGGTTTTGAAGCCGATAGTGCTGTTGAAATGTAAATCCAAGATGACGGCTGCAATAGGTATTAATTTTTTCGTCATGGGTGTCATTTTCATGGTTTTCGAGTATGTAGAAGCCGATAGTGCTGTTAAAATGTAAATCCAAGATGGCGGCTGCAATAGGTATCAATTTTTTCGTCATGGGTGTCATTTTCATGGTTTTTGAGGGTGTTGAAACCGATTTTTCGTTGTTGCTTTAAAAAAGAACACATAAACTGCAAATTAGCTGATCTAATTTACAAAAAAATAAACAAAATTGGTTTCATAGTACCCGTTCCTTGTTTCCCAATAGTTTATTTAAAAAAAAAACCTGTTCATTAGAATGATATTTTTTTACACAGTTAAATTCAATAATAAAGAATTCCGAACTTGCCGTAACAGACGAAAATATTTTTCTGTAAATAATTTATAATAATCTATACAAATAAATAAAATTGAAGTGTCTGTTTGTAATGTCAAAATAACAGCTTTTTACTAAATGCAAATGAAAGTAAATACGGTACTACAGACAGAAAATTTTTTTTATTTAGTTATAAATAACAATTTTTAAAATGTTTGTCTGTCTGTCCGTCTGTTTGTTCCGGCTAATCTCCGAAACGGCTAGATCGATTTTGACGGCACTTTCACTGGCAGATAGCTGATGTCATAAGGAGTAACTTAGACTACTTTTATTTTAGAAAATGAATAAGGGTTCCGCGCTAAAAAATAAAAACCCTAACACGCGAGCGAAGTCGCAGGCAACAACTAGTGAAGAATAAAGTTACGTTTTCGTCCAACTGCGGCTCGCGTACGTTCCCACCGAAACTTGTAAAAGGTTAATTCATAATGACAAAGTTAAAGTTCTACAATTGTTGTGTGTTAATATTAAATTGTTTTCCGTGTTTAAACTATCGTTTTTTGCTGAGATTACCTATTTAAATTGTATTTGTAAGCTAGTTATTTAAATTCGATTGATTGATCACTACAGAACAAAAATATAAAAAAAGCAATATCAAACATTAAAAGTTACTACCCTATTGCTTCAATGGAACGTAGGTAATTATATCCTCAACTAGGGTTAGTTTCCTTACTGTTCATATTTATACTGAGACTGTACAAATGAAATTAAAATTTCATTTTAAGGTTCTAAGAAATTTTTTTGTAAGGATAATATTTATATACTAAATTTTAAACTAAATAATATAACAATAGGTAAAAAGTTTCTTCGTATTTTGTTTCTATAAAATTGAAGAAAAATCTCTTTGGTTGTACTGTTTGTATCTGGCTGGTTATAATATCAATACATATAGGGCATTCATACGAATGAAAACTAAAAAGCAAAAAACACTTTCCCGCCATTTTTTAATTGTTTTCTGTCCAACAAATTGATTGAATCTAACGAACACATCCGATACATTCTGAAATATTATTACAAAAAAGAGAAAAATGCGACTCAAGCCACCACCACGTTTATGGACCTCAGAAGTAAGAGTAGCACAAAGTTGGTTCAAGCGTTTTCAGTCCGGGAATTTCGCTTTGGTCGCCCTCATAAGGATAAAGTCGATGCCATTTTTGAAAAAGTGGATTAAATCGGCATATTAGTAGTAGTAGAATTGAGGATTGACTACAAAACAGTTTTGACCCATTTGAAAAAGTCTGGCTTTACGTAAAAGCTCGATATTTGGGTACCACACAAGCTCACTGAAAGAAGTCTAATGAATCGTGTACTCATTTGCGTATCTCTATTGAAACGTAAATAAACCGAACCATTTTTGAAAAGATTGATCACTGGTGATGAAAAGTCGATCACCTACAACAAGAACGTGCGTAAAAGATCATGGTCAAAGAATAGTCAAGCTATACAAACTGTAGCGAAACACGGATTAACACGCAATAAGGTGATGCTGTGTGTACGGTGGGATGGAAAAGGCATCGTTTATTATGAATTAAATCTCGATTCGGATTCGCTTGAGCAAGAAATTGAGGAAATTTACCGGAAATGATCAACAGATAAGGAGTGGTCTTTCATTATGATAAAGCTAGACCATATACATTTTAGCCACTCAGAAAAAATTGAGAGAGCTTTGTTGGGAACTGCCAATGCGTCCACCATATACTCCTGACCTTACACTCTCAGATTTTCGCCTGTTTCGATCTCTTCGTAATTCTTTGAGCTTTGTTAGTTTAACATCAAGAGACGTCTGTCAAAACTACTTGTCGCAATTTTTTGATCAAACATCCCAAAACTTCTACAGCAACGAGATTATGTCACTACCTACAAGATGGCAACAAGTTATCGAAAAAAATGGCACATATATATTATAATTAAATGTAACTTTACGTGGTAGAGCCATGCTGCAGCTATAAAAGTAGTATAGTTGTAGCACGAATGGTTCGGTTCGACCGGGGAAGGACCACGCTCTCACAGAATACCAACGTAAAATAGCAGCTTAATGCTGCTGTTTCATATGGTGTAGACAACCGGAGACCCTTTTTACTGGAAACGAGGCATTCCATCTTAGTCCTTACGGGCGACAACTCATCTGCATTTTGATTCGTAACCGAAGATAGATGTAGATGTATATGGGCCGCAGCAACCACTTACCATCAGGTGGACTGTGTGCTCCTTTGTCGCCCTTATCCTATAAAAAAATATTTTAAAAAATATGTTTAATTTGTATATAAAATACGAAAAAACTTTTTCCCTGACCTTTTACATACATTTATTTTGCCGGGGAATAAAAAAGAGTTGCTGAGATGCTTAATATATCAGTTATCAATACATTTATTGGCATTCTACTCATAGTTTGCTTAAAATGTAAGTGATTTAATATTAATATATATATTGTAGTTTACAGGAAAAAAATTCTTCATTTAATACAAAAAAATCTAGTATATTAATTTAATTATCCTTAATCGCTTAATAGAGAAACTAAGCTAGAATTTAATTACGTACTTTCTTTTCATATTTTAGTACCCTTCCTACCTACAGGTAAGTATTTTTTGCACAACTTGAAGCTTCGGTGCGTTTCGCACAGCGGTTATTTATAAAAAAAGGGTATAAGAAACATTCTACACAAAACCGAATATAACTTTTATTCAACCTTATGCAAACCATTTGCCTAAAAACCATTTGTAAGCCGGATAATAAAAAACTTTTTTTTCAGAGTATTAACATCCCCGTTAATGTTGTAAGTATTATTTTCTACTATATTTTTCTAGAAGTAACGAGAGGGACAAGACTTAACCTCCACCTTTTTTCCAGGCAGTTAGGTTCTTAAATGAGTATCAATAATTATACAATACTAATATTAAAAACTCGCTGTCCGCGGTGAAACAAAATTGGGAAACAGGACGCTGACTGTTACCCTCTCTGTCGCACTTAGTGGCTTTACGGCAGGCCTTTTTTTATACGTGGGGAAACCCTCATGGATACCGGCCCGTCACGGAGGCGACAGACAGGTTATGCCGGACTCATGCCGGCTAAAACTTCTTCTCTTCGCCCTTAGTCGGGGCTACGGGATCGCTCTCGCACACTACCGCAGCCCCGACGGCGATAGTCCTTACAGGTTCCATCTCGATGACGGAGTGGAGCTGGAGTTCTCCACTCCTTCTTAATTTAGAGGTGAACGGGAAACATACCGTGCGCGCCATCTCGAGGCATTAATAGACGACGAACAGTCCCTGTGTCCGTCACCTAAGCATCAATTATGGTGCATGTAGGAGAGCTTGATATGCTCTCCTCCGGCGCCTAACTCTCCGGCTGACGGTTGGGTTATCTGCCGTACTTTCTATCTCCCTCTCCGCAACCGACTTCCGCAACATCACTTGTTCGCAGAAGGTTACGCTGGCACTCCACGTGCTTTCGCATCCAACCTATAGCTTTAATTAAAGCTGGGAGCGAAAGGTCGTCCCCCACTACATTCACGAGGTCACGGCGCAACTCAGCCGACGCTGGACAGTCCTCAAGGATATGCTGCGCCGTGTCCTCGCCGCTACCACATTGATGACACTCAGTTGTCTCTCTTCTGGCTTAAGGCACAGATACTTACCAAAGCACCCATGCTCGGAAAACACCTGTACCAGCCGGAAGGTCAGTAACCCGTGCCGCCTGTTCAACCAGCCTGGCAAGACCGGACGAACAGCCTCGACAGTCTTGCTTGTTGCCTTCGGGTGAGCTAGACGCTCTTTACACTTTTTGAGCATAAGTTGCCGAGCGTGAAGCTTCTGCGATTGCCACTCTCTGAGAGAAGGACGATACCCTCGATGTCGAAGTGCCGAGCGCCAATCATACCTTTACAGCATGCCTGCCTTATTTCCATTTTATTGCAACTCAGGCAGCGAGTCTTTAACATTAGTATAGTCGATATTTTTTTTATAAAAGTGTAGTGACAAGTGTCAACAAACAGTCTACCTGATGCTAAGGTGCTACTGCAGCCTATATACATGCAAATATAAAGGCTACAGATGTGTTGTCACCTCTGAGAAATAAGATAGATTGCTTCTATTTTGTGGCATTTTTTGTAACAAGATACTCGTATAAGGAGCAGATTCATGTCAGATATATTTTTGTCTGCGAATTTAATGCTTAACTAGTAACACTAAGAATCGAAATCGTGGAGATATTTATATGCTCTAGAGACTGCAGACGCCGTCATTTCTAAATTATTTAATCATATGATTCATGTCTCATATGATTAAAGAATTTGAAAATGACGGCGTTATTTTTATTCGCAAACGTGAAAAACACGAAAATCCATTATTTTCAGAATTTATAACAAATATTTAAGTCGCATAAATGCATAAAAATTTTAATTACTTCATTTTTATATAATTCTGCAAACTGCTTCCGGAAATACTGCAAGACCATAATATGTTAAATCTCAATTTTTCCTTCTTCTCTTTTATCTGAAACACAGATATTTCTCTTTAAATTTTTCTGACAAAATATACCAACCCCCTACTGAATGCAGGACAAATTGGTCTTATCGTTCTTATCACTCTTATATTTTAATTCTTTTTATCTAACTAAGTAACTAAAAGGGCTAGGCACTGACATATTTGGAGCCACTATTGAACCCCCTATATCTCAAAAACTATTAAATCTACATACTTTTAATATTTCGAACCCTTGAGATATTGAGATTATCATAATATATCATATAAGACTCGTCGAATGACTTATTTAAAATTTTTGTGCCATTTTTAGTTAAACCCTAACTTCTTTGTATCTTATTGTATTTTCTACCCTCGTTTATTTTCAGATATGCAAGACCTAAGTGAGTAACAGGTAATACAAATCAAAGACTTCATGTTCAACTTACACTTTTCCTATTCCTCTCCCACCCGATATCATTCAGTGGGTGTCGTAAGAGGCGACGAAGAGAAACTGAACCATCAGATTGGTAGCAACATCTTTCTGATATCAGCTAAATTGCTTCCGGGGCAACTATGGCAAATATCCTTTCTATACGGCTACAGATACAGACTCAACAGTGGGATTTTGATAGGTTATAATTGTAATTATTACACTTTTCCTGATTCATTAATTCAGTATAGATAATATATTTATGAAAGACATACAAATTTATATTCATTCTTTAAAAAATATTAATACACTTTAAAATGCTTTGTTATTATTTTTTCAGGTTTCGACACCAGTAGTCTACACAGCAATTTAATAGTACCTATATATAACGATAATAAACATTATTAAAAAAGATATAAACACAATTGTTTTATTATCTATCATTTGTTTCACATATTTTGATGATGATGATGATGAGGGGTGTGTGTCAACCCAATAACAAGTTTATGACTCTGTGTAATGCTGCAACGTAACCTACAGCGCTAATAATTATGCCATCACTATAGCGATCACTCCACCGCTGGATTTAACTTCCCGTTCTCGAAGGGAAAATTTCCTAGTTATGAATATCCGGACCTTGCAAGTCCAGATATTTATAACATTATCACACTGTACTCGTAAAATAGCCCTTGCAATCTCTGATAAGTTGCAAACAGTATATTCTTCACTTCCTGAAAATTAGGGTATTCGATGCCATCTAGATTTATCAGATATGAAACAGAAACTAAGTAAAATCATACACCACATGTAGCAGAAAGTAGGAATGTGCAGAACAAAGTCTTCTGTTCTCATCAGTCCGTGATAGTCCACTGTCGGACATCGGATTTGCTATTAAAATACTTTTGTAATGTCAATATAGAAATAAATCAATATAATATACTATATTAACATATAGCATTATCAGTATAACATCGTAATCGGATGAATAGTTTAGGAGAACGTACGTACAAGAAGCGAATATACAAATTAATATAAATTTTGTAAGAGTCCCGTAACTCAAAACAAATAATTATAATTTTTAACAAATGGTAAAAACCGACTTTAAATTGCTGAAAAAGAAGTTAATTGTTTGCTTTGCTACCCTTCGGGGTGAAATTTTTCTCCAACTTTATATATGTCTTTTTTGAAGTCGGTTAAAAACGGTACCCATATAGTTTCCAAAAAGGCCGTGGCAGGCGGTTATTAGATAGATATTAATTTGCGGTCTTTCCAATTTAAACTTTTCACGATACTTAAAGGTTAAAAAAATTATAAAAATTAATAATTTTCATTCAATATTGATTACAAGTAATTCTTATTGAAAGTAATTTCTTACTTTACCACTGCTTCGAAATAAGACCTCTGGCCTGGGAAGAACCAGCAAGAAACACAGCGGATCTTTTTTTTTAAATAAAATGTACAATAAAAATGATTACAAACTATTTACAAAATTTATTTTAGAAACAGATTTTTTTTATAGTATAGGGTGACAAACGGGCACACAGTCCACCTGATGGTAAGTGGTTGCTGTGGCCCATAGACATCTACATCTATCCTCGTTTGGGAATCAAAATGCAGATACGTTGTCACCCGTGAGGACTAAGATGGAATGCCTCTTTTCCAGTAAAATGGGTCTCCGGTTCTCTACACTCGCCATAAAAAACACAGCAGTGTAAGATGCTATTTTACGCTAGTATTCTGTGAGAGCATGGTCCTTCCCCAGTCGAGCCGATCCATTCGTGCTACAACTATACTACTAATATAGCTGCTTTATTACTACTAATATTGCCGTTTAACAATTATTTATCTTTCTGAAAATGTGCTTTTTATATCATTTATATGTATAATATGATTGCTAGGTACGATTTCATGCGACAAAACGTAATCTTAATTTTTAGGCCCTAGCAGAACATATATGCGCGGTTCGCGCTTAAGGCATGCAAAATCGAAAAAACGTTATATTTAGTATAAGTTGTAATTATAGCAGTTGGAGCATAGACAATGATGTAAATCGATATATGAGAGAACCTTTTTTTCACTACAAAAATAAGTTTTTTCTACAATTAATCTTACCTTTTCGTAACAGTCGTAAGTAGTTTCGGGGACTTGCCTAAAATTCTTACCTATAACACGGAAGGAGAGGATACAAAACTATCTGTTAAGCGATGACCCACTATGGGAACCGTAGGCGCATATCAACACCTGCTAGGAGAGCTTCGCCGTGTTTACGACAACCTATAAAACACTACCTAGAAAAATATCACTCTGGAAACTTTTATTTAATGAAGATTCGATGTGAAACAAAAAGAGAAGTAGGTATTATACAATTAAGTATAGCGTATCTACGTGATTTTGATATACTAACATCAACATGATCCAACATTAATATTTTATTTCACTAAATTCTCTTAATTATCAAGTACTCAAAATTATTTTATTTGACGGTTCTGTGGCGCAGAGACTTTGCAATGAGTTGTCGCACTGGGGATCGCGGGTGCGAATCCCGCACGGAACAAGAGTATTTGTATGGTCTGCAAATAATTGTTCCGGGTCTGGATGTTTGTCCTCGTGCAATATATGTTTGTAAACTGCCTCCACGATACAGTAAAAAATCCTTGTGTGGGGGTCTTAACGGTCTTAAAAAAAAATAAAAACAATTATTCTTTAGTCGTTTTTACCAGTAGCTCTGCTTCCGTTTATTTGAAAGCCGACATTTTTTACTACCGAAATTATTTTAAATAAAAATTGTAGCACACACTACTGCAATCACTTATGTAGACAATATTATTGGATTTGTTTAACTCAGCGAAAACGTACAAATTTTGGGCCATAGAAACACGTGAGCAACCAACAATACAGAGAGTTGATGATGGAAAAAACATGCCGTACCCAATTCTAATCCCGCTGCATTCAATGTTTAATCCTGGGATTAATTAATTGTCTACTTTTAATAGGAAATTTAATCGTTGAGAATTAAACGGTAGATTTTTCTGTATAATAGGAATGCGTAGTATGAGCAAATTTTGGGCTTTTATGCAATAGTAGATCCATTGCATAAAAGCCTAAACTAGTAGATCCATTACATAAAAGCCCAAAATTTGCTCAAATTGCGGTACAGTTTTTATAGCTATATCTACTAATGTTGTTTCACGCGGCTGGAACACGCACCAATGTTCGAACTCTTAGAGCGCATAATCGATACGCGGCTTTACAGTGACAAGTTATAGCAAATAAATAAATCTTTCATAAACGTGGATTGTGAGCATTGTTCGTATAGTAAAATTTTTATTTGTTATTTATCATTATTAGTAAAATAAAATATTTTATTTCTTAATTATTACAAAACAATAAAAGAGAAAATAGTCACGATGAAAAGGCTATTTAACTTAATACAATTTGATAATATGGGTATAAGGTAATCGCCATAGAAAGAAACAGCTCTAGTTTTGAAGTTCAATCACAGGAAAACCAGAAAATGTACCCTTTATTTATTGAATATACAACTAAAATGTTACTTGTTGTAACAATAATTGTGTATTTTTCATCTACAGTAATGAGCGGTAAAGTATTTTTATTATTTTTCATTTAAAAAAATTTAATTTATCTTTTTTTTCTTAATAATCTTCATTTTTTTCTTTAGACTTGTGCGATTTATAGTTTTGCCAGTGTTCACGAATTGAAAATTATTCCTTACAATAGTTTGTACACAAAATTCTTTACAGTATGTTGATGTCATATCGCTAAGTTTTTGAGAGAATTTGACAACACCTTTACATAGTCTGCTAAGTTGAGGTCTTTCTTTAGATTATTTTTAATTCTTTCTGAGCGTGGGTGCTTAGGCTGCCTTGCGTATTCTGGGAGGGGGGGGGGGGGGGCAAAATCCAGCTCTATACTAACACTGCAAGGGGCAAACTGAGCGACAAAACCATGGTGACCCTTGCCACGCTATCCGTGGACTTCTGCAACATCAGGGGACTTCTATTGAACCTTAACACCGTCCACTACCATCTAGGGATGGCGAAGCACACCTTGCCCTTTTTGAACCAGACGCAGGTGTCCTCTCCGGCTGATTCTTCGTACCTGTCCTACCCGGGGTACAAATTAGAGCACTTCTTTGTGGCCCGGGCTGGAGTTTGCGTATACGTCAGAGACGATATCTGTTCTCGACGCCTCGGCAGTCTTGAAGGTAGGGACCTTTCCATCCTTTGGCTGCGCTTAGACAGCGACGACCATCCCCGCATCTACGGGTGCCTGTATAGGTCCCATAACAGTAATGTCGACTCAAACCGACTCATCGACCACGTCCAAATTGCTACAGATTTCTTGTTACAACCGATCCCATCCGTAGAGATTGTGATACTTGGCGATTTTAACGCACACCACGCTGAGCCATTCAGCGTGGTGGGCGGTTCACGTTTAACCGATCATGCGGGGAAATCTGTTTATGACTTTGCCTTGGCATATGGTCTACACAACTGGTTACTTCGCCTACGCGGATTCCAGATGTAGAGTATCATACATCTTCCCTGTTGGACCTTCTGCTAACCTCTCATCCGGACGGATATCAGGTTTCCGTCGATGCCCCTCTCGGCTCTTCGGACCATTGTCTGATCTGAAATGTGGTGCCACTCACGCTCTCCTCGCGGTTGCTTTCTGAAGGTTGCCACCGTGTTTGGCGTTACAGGTTGGCGGATTGGGACGGAATGTGGTCTTTCTTTGCATCATACCTATGGGAGTGGGTTTGCTTCTCGCCGGATGATCCTAGCGCTGTTGCTGACTCTGTCACCGATGTGGTGCTATAGAAAATGGAATTATTTATTCCATCATCCGGGGTACCTATCGGTGGCAGATCTCAGCCTTGGTTTGGTCGCTCCTGTAAGACTGCATTACGCAGTAAGCAGGAATGTTATTAGGCCTGGGCTGAGGCTTCGGTGGTACGGGATATAAGTACCAGCATGCTGAAAAAGAAGTATAACTTCGCCTATAGGTCCTTCAAAAGAGTTATTGCCAAGGCAAAGTCAAAGCACATAGGCAGAATTGACGAGAAATTATTTCGCCTTCCTTTGGGAACCCGCGCATTCTGGTCTCTCGCCAAGGGAATTTCTGTAAGCCATCACTATCATCTCTGCACAGGGAGAATGACTCACTGCCAATGAATGATTACAAGCCAATTAACGCTGGTGTTCCACAGGGCTGCGTGCTATCAGCAATGTTGTTTCTTCTATATGTCAATGATATGTTGCATACCGGTAACATACATACAGGTGACAGCACTGGTGATGCTCTATACACCAGCCGTGCCAGTATTTCTCGAGAAAACGTCGCCGAGTACTGGAACAAAGTTGTGACTGAAGTCGAGACTTTGTTGAACAAAATCTCGTAAATCTAGTATTCTCGACGCAATCTGGTAAAGTTCAATCCCCAGAAGACAGAAGTTTGCGCGATTACCGCTAAAAATAACCCCTTTGTCGAATCTCCTGAGGTTCAAGGCACTCCCATTGTCGCCTCAGCCAGTATCGGAATCCTCGTCGTCGACATATCGAGTAACGTGCAGTTTCGTGGTCACTTGGAAGAGAAGGCCAAATTGGCCTCTAAAAGCTTGGCGTGCGTAATTCTATAAAAAAATTGTTGTTAATAACTTGCATCTAATTGGCAATAATACAAAATGTTTGAAATTCATGACACCAAATGTCAAACAATTAAATACTAATGTAATTTTAAATAGGGAAGTATTGAGTCTTGTCGATACCACTATTTTTCTTGGAAAAACACTAGACGTGAAGCTTCAATGGAGCCCCCATATATCAAAATTAGCTATTAGATTTAGTTCTGTAGCATATGCTGTAAAAAAGATTAGAAATCTTACCAGTGTGGAAACAGCTAGACTTGTTTACTTTAACTATTTCCATAGGATAATGCCACTGAAATTATATTTGTTTTACAGAAGAAAGCCCTAAGAATAATCTATAATTTAAAACCTAAAAAGTCGCTCCGACAAAAATATAAAGAAATTAATATATTAACTTTGGCCTCTCAATATAAAAACATTATGTACGTATACAAAAATATAAGTAGTTATACACAAATATCTCTCTACTAGCTTGTGTCTGTTCCTAGTACGAGTATTCTGTAAATACTAGGAACAGACGCAAGCTAGTAGTACCAGTTAATCGACTTCACCGAGTCAGTAATTCATTCTTGGGGCGATGTATACGCTTATACAACAAAATCCCAGAAAATATACAAAACTTGAGTTGCTCAAAGTTCAAAAACTTTATTAAACAAAGGTTGTATAAAAAGGATTATTATAATATTAAGAAATTTATGGATGATAATAACCCCTTCTAATAAAATTTTATTGAGTTTAGCTGAGTCCATAAGCCATTTATTATTCACTATTTGATTATTACAATGTAAAAATCTTGTGATTCACATAATTTAATACTTGACCTAAAATTCATGTACACGTGTTTGCCACGCTATAAAAACGGCCGCCCAGAGCGTGCTAAGTCAGTCTGGTCTGGCTCGAGCAGCCAAACAATAAAGACTTCTCTAAATACCTTGTTACGTTGTCAGTCGAATAATTTAAAATTAAAAATTTTGTACAGCCGACTTCAATATAAGTTATTAAGAATAACTCAAAAACTATTGGTCTGACCTTGATCAAATTGGACCACACGAGAATTATTAGCTTTCATATAAAAAAAGAATCATCGAAATCGGTCCGGCCGGTAAAAAGTTTTTTTTTTTTTAATCTTTATTTTTTTTAGCTTAATCAAAATGCGATTATGTCGCTCTATTTGACATCATTTAGAACTAAATAACATTCAATTTAACAAGCAAACAAAAATGAAAACAAGTACTTGACTGATCTGAGGAAAATATTATGTTATATAATTTAGCCAATAATTTTGTTTCATTGGAATGAGGATTGGATAAAATAATGTTACAATCAGCGAATTCCTTTAAAATATTTTTACACTTAGCTATTCGAAAGGCAGCATTGCGGGCACACTCCATCAAGACATGCATTAAGTCCTCGGGAACACCGCATTGTTCACAGTTCGGTGACGGGACTTTATTCATAAGAAAAGCAAACTTCTTGGATGGAATGTGTCCAGAACGCAGCCTCATAATCACTACTGCGTCCTTTTTTGTTGATATGTGACTATCAATCCATGGAATTCTGAGAGGATGTGGCTGAACCGTTTTATACCAGATACCTTTTTCTTTAGAGCGTAAATCAAAATATTCCTTCCATAATTTGTAGCATTGTTGTTTGATTAACCAAATGCAATCTGTATAATAAGGGAGTACATTATATTCGATTCCATCAGTAATAGCTTGTCTAGCCAAGACGTCTACCCTTTCATTATATTCAACGCCACAGTGTGACGGAATCCACTGTAACTTTATAGATTTAGAATTGGAGTGCAGATTTAAAATACAGTCCAGGACTGAGTAGGCTATCGGAGTGCCTCGTAGGCGCGAGGTGCACCGAGCCAAGTGTTGGAGTGCGCTTTTGGAGTCTGTGAATATCACTATATTGTCTTGTGGTAACGATATTGCGTAAGACAAAGCCTCACAGATTGCTCTAAGTTCCGCCTCCATAATGCATATTATGTCACTGTCTATTTTTAGTTGTAGACTAATGTTTCATTGTGGGTCATAAAATGCTGAACCAATTCCAGTCCCATCCTTAGATCCATCAGTAAACAGTTTATAATAATTTTTATATCGCTGGTTGATAAAATCCAAGCATAATAACTTTAAATTAAAATTGCTGTAGCTTCGCTTTTTTTTGACAAGATTCGGGATATTACAATGAATTACATCATCCAAATCTATGTTGGTAACCCAGGTATTCATAGAAAACATTTCTAATTGTCGGCTGGAATAAATATAAACATTAGAAAGACAATCAAACATAGTTAATAATAGTGGCTTCTTTTTATTCCGCCAATATCTGTTGTCCTTATATGTCAATAATTCTCGTAATATTTTAATTGTAATATTGTTTTCTCGTGACCTAGCCTTTAATATAAATTTACCTCCTAAATACGTTCTCCGCACGTGCAATGGAGGGAGACCAAGTTCGCTCTCCATTGCATGTATAGGAGTTGTTTTAATAAAACCTCCCATTACTCTTAGCGCTTGATTTTGCACTTTATCTAGCTTACTTACATACTTTTGACAGCTGTTGTCGTATAAAAAACTTCCGTAATAAAGTCTACTCCTTATAATAGCAAAATATAACCTTTTCAAATGTTTAGGGTGTATTCCCCACCCTGTCCCAGCAAGAACTTTAAAAATATTTAAGTATCTAGAAGTTTTATCAAGTAACTCAGTAATGTGTTTATTCCATTTTAAAGAGCGGTCCAACCACATACCCAAATACTTTACAGCACTGACTACCTCTATTACATTATTATTAATATTTAGCGATATCTGTTGTCTATTGATGCCTTTCTTGAAGACACATACCTTTGTTTTGGTTGTTGAAATGTCCAAACCCAGATCAATAAGCATGTTGCTTATTTTATTCAATGCTATTTGCAGTTCTTCGGATGCATCGTTGACATTTTTACTTGTTAAATATAAAGCGTAATCATCAGCATATTGAGAAATTATAACATTAGGAACTTGTTTACAAATATGAAGAGTAGCAATACTAAATAATATAGGTGAGAGAGAATCTCCTTGGGCCAGGCCACGACCTGTAGATCTACAAATTATTTTTTTTTCAACTTTTATGCTTAGCTGTCTTTCTTTTAAAAATGTCCATAAGTATTTGCAGATTTTTGCACCAGCGCCTAAGCGATCTAAATTTAAAAATAAGGATCTTATATCCATGTTGTTATAAGCATTTTCAATGTCAATGAAGCATCCTACCGTTAATTGATCTTTCGAAAACCCCAGCTGAATTCTAGAAACTAAATTGCTAAGGTTATCAAGACAAGACTTAGTTTTTCTAAACCCGGTGGTATCTTCATGAAAGAGGCTTCTTTTCTCAACTAACCACTCCAATCTATTCTTCAACATAGAGTGTAATATTTTGCATAAACAAGACATGAGAGAGATTGGTCTTAAAGCTGTTATTGAAGATGGATCACGACCTGATTTAGGTATTGGTATTACAAGAATTTCACGCCATTGCGAGGGGACAAAACTGAGAGTGTAAAATAAATTGTAAAGATTAAGTAAAATATTTGTAGCGTCATCCGGTAAATATTTAATCATTGAGTACGATATATTGTCGCCTCCGGGTGAAATATCTTTTGCTTTAACGCATCTTTTTAGTTTACATAATGAAAATGGAGCCTCAAGTTTTATATTATAAGACGAAAAAATGGGGTACTTTGGACAGACAAAATCTGGTGTTAAATTATGTAAAAGCTTATTAGCCGTTACTTCGTCAATAAAAGTATTAGATGGTCTATAACCCTTTAACCACTTCATCTTGCGCCACATTTCTGTTACAGAAGTAGCCACATCAATTGAAGAACAAAAATTGGAGAATGATTTATTTTTAGCTTGTCGTAGTAATAATTGTGAAATTCTGATTTTATCTTTCAATTTGTTCAAATTACCAGGGGTGAGATTCTTTCGAAACAAAGTAAGTGCTAGCCGTCTTTCTGCAACAGCTTTCGATAGCTTAGGATTCCAATAGTGTTTGGGAGTAAAATGTTGAGAAGGGTCTTGGCTAAATCTATACAAAGGAATGTGAACATCAGCGGCTTCGTTAATTATGCTAAGGAACAAATCGTAACTTGTTTGCGGGTCATCAACAAGCAGGTTATATTTTGAGAGATATACGATAACCATCCCAGTTAGCATTTTTATAGTTTCTCCTCTGAATAAATGGCGAGTTATTGTTACTATAAGAAATATAAATCTTAATAATTAAGTGGTCACTACCTAATGTCTCATTAGTTACCTTCCAGTTCAAGTGCAAGGCTATGTCCGAAGATACAATAGAAATATCAGGGGAAGACTCCTGCAAATTCCCGTTGACAAATTTAACGCGCGTAGCTCGACTATCATTCAATGAAACAAAATTATTTTCTAACAAAAAATCATAAATATTGCTACCTCTCAAATCAGTCTTACAAGACCAGCTGGAATGGTGGCCGTTAAAGTCACCAAGTACAAGTGTTTTACTCATCTTAAACGAAAATATTTCATCCCAGTCACTTTGAGAAGTTCGTATAGCTGGTGGGCAGTAGATAGAAAATATGTAATCAATATATTTACAGTTGAAAACTTTTACACAAATTACTTCAATACTAGGATTTGAAAAATGAACAGGAATTAATTGCGCCTTAACGGATTTGTGGGCTATAATAGCGACACCCCCATACGAGTCTTCTCGATCGTGACGGAAAACATTATAACCACTTATTCTAAAAGTAACCTCACTATTTAACCATGTTTCGCATATAGCAGCTATATGAATTTTTTCACTATTTAATAACTGATCAAATTCTACATATTTAGGCTTAACACTTTGTGAATTCCACTGCAGAAAGTTTATTTGGGAGCTTATACCTATAACTTACCGAGTATATTTTTAAAAGGAAGGTCCCAGATGTATTCCCCCACTATCGATACCAACCATTCAATGCATAGGGACACTCCTTGAATTATTCTACTCTTTAAATCTTCTTGTGAGTTAGAAATTAATGCATATAATTTTGCAAGCAATTGCTTCAAATTTAAACTAGATCTGCATTTCTCTTTTCTCTCATTTCTCAACCGAATTTCATTTTCTGACTCATCGACTAAATTACTATTCATTGTTTCTGGTTACGAAGATACATCCTAGTTATACACTTCATTTTGACTTTGTTTCTTTTTCTTAATCTTTTTCTTCTTGGGTCTCTGTTCTAATGATTGAGAAACATTCGTTGAGCCCGGTTGCTTAGGTTGTGATTGTCGAATGATACTATGACATCGCGGCGCTCGGGTTACGCTTGCATAGGAAATAACGTTTATGTCTTGTGACTGCTCGGGTACGTGTTCAGATACAGACTCGGAAAACCCACTAAGGCGTGCCGGTGAAGTTAAATTAAATTGTTCTGCGCGCAGTGTAGGGACGGGTTCTGGTGGAACATATACTTGCAACGCCTTCCTATAAGAGCAGTTAAACTCTGCCATCAATTCACGAATTCGTTTCTCTTTTTTAAACGCAGGACACGATCTATCCAGGCATAAATGGTTTCCTGTACAATTCACACATTTATATGAGGTAGTCTCACAGTTAGCGTGACCCTTGCCACACTTAGGGCATACAACCTTTTTGCTTGGACAAACACGCAGGGAGTGCCCAAATCGCCAGCACCTGGAACACTGGGTAACTGGGAACACGTACGGGTCGACATTTATCTTCATGCCGTAGATGTAGACACACGTTGGTAGTGAGGGACCCTTGAACCCCACACGTATTGACTCACTTTCTTCCCAGCCGTTACCGTCCTTATTCCTGCGTTTTAAACCTTTTACCGCTATCAGTTCACAATTGCTTGAAATAACTTCTAACATGTCTTTTTCACTCATGTCCAATTCTACATTCTTAATAACGCCGTAAGATATAACAGCTTCGAGGGGTTTTTGACATCTCCAACCTAAATCTTGCAAAGGTTTGCAATTTATCAACTCCTCAGCACTTTCTGCATTTTCAAACTGTATGAACACTTTATAGGGGTTTATATATTTTATCCGACTAACACTAGTAATGTTATTTGACCTGAATAATTTAGCAAGCGCGAATTGCTTCGGTAGCTTTTCGGAATTATTAATGCACACATCAACCTTCTGTCCCACTCTCTTTCCATTTCTTCCTACCGTTATCCACTCTTCTTCCTCATCCTCCTCCCGCGGCCTCTTATTACGACTAACTCTAGAACTAGAGTCCTCAAGCATTTCTTCCTCCCGTTGTGTAGTATTCTTCTCCATTAAACAATCTTCGACTCCTCAACATTACTTAGAATATTATTAAGCTCATTATCTTCTTGAATTATATCTTCCTCCATGTTAAATAAGGTACACTATCGTATGCACCTATTCACCATTGCACGATGTAGGTATGTGCAGTAAAAAGTTATGAGGTAATACACACATAAAAAAAAACATACGCGTCGAATAGAGTACCGTCTCCTTTTTGGAAGTCGGCAGAAAAGCGAGGCTTTCAGTATAGTTGTGGTGTTTTCTTTGGAAGACTGAAGATGAGTGATAACCACGAAGATAACATTAGTTGTTTTTAAAAAGTGTGACGTCAGCACAGCTGACGTCACACTTTTTAAAAACACCAAGGACCTCGGTCTTCCGTCATGTAACATACATGATTGTAAGGTTTTATTTAAAAAAAAAAGAGTCCCGCTGGGTTTCTTACTGGTTCTTCCCAGGACAGAGGTTTTTTAGAACCAGTGGCAATTAAACAAAAGAGTGACTCTCAATAAGTATTATTTAATATAAACTATATTGAATAAAAAGTTTCTGTTCCTGTTTCTGTTCCATTTAAAAGAGTCTCCGGTTATGTAGACTCACCATATGAAACACAGCAGCGTTAAGCTGCTATTTTAGCTGGTATTCTGTGAGAGCGTGATTCTGCCCAGGTCGAGCCGTCCCATTCGTGCTACAGCTATACTACTAATATATGTAGCTGCAGCATTGCTCTACGACGTATCGTTCTACACGCTGCTCGAATATAAATAGTAGTATTTTTGTTAACATAACAATATTTTTCATTTTCAGCTGTTAATCTTGATGGTAAGTACATATGTTTGTATTAAGGTTAATGGCATTAGTGTTAATTACAAAGTCAAACAAAAATAGAATATCATCAAAATTAATGTTAACGTTCATATTGTTCTTATTTAGGGTTTTATGAATATATACACTGTAACGTATAAAATATTTACGGTTTCACTTATAGTGGTTGATTAGCACTTATATACTTAAATTAAGTGTTAGTTATCTCTGTACTGTCTCTTTCAATTGTCATGTAGTGAAAAGAGAGTGAGCAACTCTAAGCAACACTAAATTTGACGTATATTTAGTGAGTACGGCCGTCATAGTTTTAGCTCTTCCAGAAACCCAATACACGATATGTTACATATATGTCACAATACACAATATGTTACATATACATAATTATCGTTGTAATTAAGAGGATCTCATTAACATTAGAAGTGAAAATTTTGTAAATGTAATGTTGAAATCTCATGCTTATGAAATTTCAGTAATAAATAAAAAGTACTATTTTGGCAAAGTGCACGAAAATGTTTGATTCAGTTTCCATAAGAGGCCGCTAACGTGGTTTTTAGGTTTTTAATATAACTTCAGTCTAGTAACCTTTCAGATTACTATTTTTGAATAGACACAAAGTCTACGTCAACATTTTTTTTAAATTGATAGTATTAATACGTGTTGTATCCGATATTAGTTAGCAAAGTCTCAACATTGATGTTTTTAAGCTATTATAGGCTAGTGCGTGACTACTGACTTGTTAAGGTTTGTGTTAATTAAATTAAAGTCATCTGTAAGCCTCTTAACACGTCTTTCCATTCAGGCAAACATGTTAGGCGACATCTTGCAACTCCAGTTCATATTATACGACAGCTGTACTTGCACGAACGGACTAGTGTTTAAGATTACGTCTGTGGAGTAAATAGCTGTCCCGGCGTGAAGTACTTTTTTACTACGAAATGGAACATTTTCGTAATTATGGTTTTAGTTATTTTTACAGTAACATGTAGTTTTATTAATTTCAGGTGCTAACGTGGAATAAGTTATGGTAAGTGTATATCAAAACAACACTAAATTGCAATTTATTATAAAAATGCAATTTTATTAAATTATTTTACTTAAAACGTATAGGTATGATTAATAAATTTGAGTTGTTTTTTAACTATTGCAAACAACAAGTTGCTGAATATTTAATGATCGAATAAAGTGATGTGCCTTAAGACAGGTATACATAGGTTTAGCAGTTAAAAGTCGCAGAATGCTGATGATGATGATGATGATAATGAACATAATAATATTATGTATAATAATAATTTCTTAAATAAATTTTGAACATACACTTTTTGTAAAATGGCTTTTTTGAGAAACTAAAAAAGTAATAATAATAATAATACTTAATACATATTTACATCCAATAGTCCACTGCTGAACATAGGCCTCCCTCATAATTGACTCATATTTGGATATGGATTTTATCATACTTGCCACGCTTGGCAGGCGGGTTGGCAACCGTAGTTTTTTTTATTAATTTGTGTTGTTATTAGGAAGATGCTGCTGCCTATCTCCTGTTTCAGTTTCCCTCTGTAGCCTCTTACGACACCCACCCGTAGTTCATTCTTACACCGCCACTACACGGGATAAAAATTCAAAATATTTGTTTTATAATTCGTTTTATAATTTATTATAATGTATATTTTAATATGCACTACATTGAAGACTAGTGTATCGATATTGGCTGAAATTTATAATCCGATAGTAATGAAGTGAACTAAGTGCAGTTTAAGAAAGTAGCATAATCTGTTAACCATAATGCTGTGTGGGCGCGGCGCAAGAGAATTCATCATGCCAATTCTTCTTCTGCGTGTTGTAAGGAGCTACTTTTGGAAATGCAAGGAAAATCTCATGGCTGTCAATAGGCAGGGTTGTAATCATTTCTTATATTAGATGTAAAATTCCCAGACCAATAACGGGGTATGGAATGGCATTCCCCAATCTGTGTCAAATGGCAATTATTGCAACTTCTCCCTACAACGCGGGCTGAATTAAATCCCGCAGAGGACTTTAAAAATGTGGAATATTAAAAATAATACTATAGTCACATGAGTAAGGAAACTGTAGAGAGGCAAAGCTTCTAAATAGCTGTCAAATTGTTTACCTATTTTGGTAGTGTTGGCACAGGAGGATAAAACTAAATAAATAAAACGTTTATCAGCTTTTACTTATATACATATTCTAAATGTTTTACTTTTATAATTATTGTTTTTTAAAAATTGTGGCTTTTAATTAAATGGTAAATTCTAAATTTATTGTAATGTTTTTTTTAGTTGTTTATTGCAAAGCACTCGCATTTCATAGCAAATATAAAATCTTGCACACGTTTTAATATTTCACTAGCAATATTTACAATTTTTCTTTTGACGTCAATATAATCGCGAAATTTTTGGTCAAGCAATTCAATTTAATTTAAACGCGATAAAATTGTCAAGATGTATTATTAAAAAGCGATTAAAAAAAATCTTTATTAAAACCCTTGTAATGGCTGAAAAACATAATATTTTCCCATATTTATAGGTTTTTCAAATCTATTAAAGTACAATTTTATTTTCTCACAATTGTTGTGTTCGAGACAACATTTTCTATACAATATCCAGGCACAAAGACTAAACCATTTTTTCTGGTAAATCAAATAGATAATCATTTGTTCTCCTACTCGTACTGTTAACGCAGCGGTAGTTACATTGTCAAGTTGCGGCGATGTTGAATTAAAATACGACAATCTTCTGGTTTCATATGTAACATATCGAAATCGTATTCACAATTTGTATTTTGAGGTTTCCCTAAGATATTGCTTATAAACATCATTTTGAAGGCAATACAACTAGACGACACGTTGGTTCCTGGCAGTTACCACTCGTCTGTCTAACTTTTCCAATCAAATTTTCGAGACAATCTTGATTGAGACGTTTCGTATATATAAATTAATTTAATTTATTCTGATTTTAATTCTTTATGAAGTTATATTAAAGATTTTATAAACACTTGAAATCCGCGAATGAAATTCATGCTATTTGTAGCTTAAATTGTATTCGAATTTTATATTTATATATTTAATATATTCTAAGATTGAAATCTACGTAAACCATATTTACACTTATTTATATTTAATTTGACACAAATAATTCTTTAAAAAACAAAATTTGGCACCGATTATTCTTTACATAACCCTGAGTTTGAGCACGGGCCGAGCCGGTTTAAAGCAGTTTCTCTCTGTACGTGACGAGCCGCCTGTGCTCACGCACACACGCGCGTCAAGCTTGTAGTAGTGTAACTATCATAGCGCGGTTGTATGAAGCTTTGCCTCTGTACGGTACGGTTTCTTTACTCATGTGTTATAGTCAACCGACTAAACTGAGTATAAGTATACCTACTTTCAATAAATTAACAGATGTTATCTGTTACGTATATCATGACCAATTGTGACTGACTTTGTCAAACATAATACACTGCTTGTCACTGTACTATTATAAAAAAGTGGTGTTGCTATTTCTCAATTTCATCCACGAACCAAATTCTTAATATAAATACTATAATATTTTAATTGCTTCATTTATTCTTTCAGAAAAACGTGTACCAGTAGAAATGTGTACATTTTTTGTTAATGGAATCATATTTATAAATAAATAACTTTTATTGCATGAAAATTGTTTTATTAAATATTCTTTATTGATTGACTGGACAGCGCTATCGCTGCCGCTGGCAATTGCTTAAATGTCATTCACGTCAACAGGCTTTTTTAATTCACTGCTTGCCAATTTTGTTTTAAAAATAACATTTTAATTAAACAAAATATTAATAGGCCTTTGATATTATCGGCATTATTACAAAAGATAGATTATAATTAGTCTCAGGTTTAACCTAAAATCTGTGTCAAGAAAGAAGTCCCACGGAATTATGCGAACTAATCAAATTTCGCCAAGACTATGACGCCTCGGCGAAGCGACTTGTTAAATTGGAAGAATTCATCGTTAACCTTTGTTTAAATCCGAGTATATCATTAAACATTTTATGTAATACAAAGGTATAAGTTTTGATAAAATTTTAACATAGTAATATAGCATTTAAAGTTAAAGACATCAGAATTTCTTGCCGGTACTTTTCTGAGAACGTCACGTAAGAGATTTTTTTGCGAGCGACTTTGACCTTAAATGATGCAGCAACTGCTATGCATAGAAGACTTGTCGAAACTCACATTTAATAATTGAATTGTGATTTTTGAGCCTCGCTAACATAATATTGTGAATTTTTAGTAAACTCAGGTGTTACTTTACGAAAACTCATTATTTAACAGTGGTAGAGCCACGCGGCGGCTTTTGCTGTCGCACGGATGGGCCGGCTCGAACCGGGGTGGTACCACGACCTCACAGAATACCAACGTGAAGTAGAGGTTTACCTCTGCGTTTCGCTTGGTGAGTGCAGGTGGCCGGAGGCCCTTTTTACTGGAAATGAGGCATTCCATCTTAGTCCTCACGGGTGACAACGCATCTGCATTTTGATTCGCAAGTGAGGATGGATGTGGATGTCTATGGGCCGCAGCAGCCACTTACCATCAGGTGGACTGTGTGCTCGTTTGTCACCCTTATCTTATATAAAAAAAAATTATAGATATGGAAGTTAAGATCCGCAAAAATAGAATGGTGTATATTACCTACCATCACTAAGCTCCTATGCCTTCCTAAAATAATGATTGGAGAAACATCACTTGAAGTATTCGCAATCAGAGAATGTTTCTTCTCTTCCGGGGTTTGCGATATTGAAGAAGAACTAAAATCAACTATGGACCATTTCTAGAGTTCTAACTGAATCTAAGAAGGTTCACGAAACCAAAGTGGGTAATCTATAATTTGCACCGGAGTAAGTCCACGTGACAAACAGTCGGCAAGATTTTCTACACCGGGCACATAATAGAAATTTTGCGATATCAACTCGCTCTGTATCTTGGCTGCCCGATTCGTGACAAAAGTGTCCCAGCGATGGGGCAAAAATGAACCCAATATAAAGCGACTGTTGAGTCCGAAAAGGCGAATATCTTATCGATATTGATGCGGTTATTGCATACATTAACAATAGTTATAATAAGCTTGGCAAGAACCAAAATTGCGGAAAGCTCAAGGCGTGTGAGAGACACAACCTTACGAGGGGAAACTTTCTATTTAGCGCTCATAAGGCTGACCAACCTCTCATCAGCGTTCCGGACGTGGAAATATACAACGCCCCTGTAAGCTTTCTCGCTTGCGTCTGCGAAACTAACTACAGTGACGACGCTACCTTTAGTGACGTTTACATGACGTGGTATTTTCATCGTTCATCATTACAGCCCTTCACAAGTCCACTGCTGAACATAGGCCTCCCCCAAAGAATGCCACAAAGCACGGTCCCGAGCCACCTGCATCCATCGACTTCCTGCAAATCTTACCAGGTCGTCACTCCATCTAGTGGGGGGACGCCCTACACTTCGCCTGCCGGTACGAGGCTGCCACTCGAGAACCTTTCTTCCCCATCGGTTGTCCGTTCTTCGAGCTATATGGCCGGCCCATTGCCACTTCAGCTTACTAATCCGTTGGGCTATGTCGGTCACTCTGGTTCTACTGCGGATATCCTCATTTCTGAGTTTATCACGCAGAGAAACTCCGAGCATAGCCCTCTCCATAGCTCGCTGAGCGACCTTGAGCTTCCTCATCCGGCCAGCAGTGAAGGACCACGTCTCAGTTCCGTATGTCATCACTGGCAACACGCACTGGGTGTACAGTCTCGTTTTCAAGTTTTGAGGTATACCTGACGAGAAGATGTGCCGTAATTTCCCGAACGCTGCCCAACCGAGTTGAATCCGTCGATTGACCTCTCGGTCGAAGTTGGACTTACCTAGTCGGACTATTTGTCCCAGGTAAACATACTCGTCAACAACTTCGAGCTTAGTGTTCCCAACAACTACCGGCATAGGTGTGACATGGACATTAAACATGATCTTTGTTTTGTCCATGTTCATCTTAAGACCTATCCGTTGGGAAACACTATTGAGGTCATTGAGCATAGTGCTTAGGTCCTCCAGCGATTCTGCCATAAGGACTATATCGTCGGCAAATCGAAGGTGAGTGATGTACTCGCCATTGATGTTGATACCGTATCCTTTCCAGTCCAGAAGCTTGAAAACATCTTCCAATGCAGCGGTGAAGAGTTTCGGGGATATGACGTCACCCTGTCTTACACCTCTTTGCAATTGGATAGGTTTCGTACTCTGGTTCTGTACTCGGATAGCCATCGTAGCCCTACTGTACAAGCACTTCAACACTTCGATATACCGACAGTCAACTTGGCATCGCTGAAGGGACTGCAGCACCGCCCAAATTTCGACGGAATCAAAGGCTTTCTCATAGTCCACATACGCCAGACATAGTGGCAAATTGTACTCCTCGGACTTCTGTACAATTTGCCGAAGGGTATGTATGTGGTCTATGGTGCTAAAGCCTTTTCGGAAACCGGCTTGTTCGGGAGGCTGGAAGTCGTCAAGTCTGCGCGCGAGACGATTCGTAATGACTCTCGAAAACAGCACGTAGACGCGGCTCAGAAGGGAAATCGGTCTGTAGTTCTTCAAGAGAGCGTTGTCGCCTTTCTTGAAGAACAAGACCACCGCACTTCTGCTCCACGCCTCCGGTGTAATGCCACCATGGAGGACGGAATTAAAGAGCTTCTGAAGGACTTCAAGTACCGGTTTTCCACCCGCTTTCAAAAGCTCCGCTGTAATTCCATCCTGGCCTGGGGCCTTGCCGTTTTTAAGGTGCTGGAGAGCCATTCTAATCTCGCTCAGACTGACGTCCGGGATATCATCGGAATAATGTCGGATAAGACTCGCTCTTGGATCGTTACTCACACTTGCGTGTGGCTCCAACGATGACGTGTACAGCTGCCCATAGAACCTCTCAATCTCACTCAAAACCTCAGGTGCCCCGGAAACGATGCTGCCACATTCGGTCTTCAGCTTTGACAGTTGGCTCTTTCTGGCAGACAGATCTCTGGCAAAGACTTTGGAGCCTTGGTTCCGCTCGATCTCTTCTTCAATACGAGCTGTATTGAAGTTGCGTAAGTCCCGCCGCATGCATTTGGAGATCTGTCTGTTCAGTTGCCTGTATGCTGTCAAATCTTGAACGTGGTATTTTAATTTGACTTAATAAAGGGAGTTCTTCCCTAAAGCGTAGCCATGAGCGAACAACTTCATCCGGTAGTGTGTCATCCCAAGCACATTTACACAACCAAAGTTGTTTAATTAAAAGTTTAGCATACAATACCGCAGGCGCTACAAATCCCATAAGGTCCCATAATCTAGCAACACATGATAGTATCGTGCGCTTTGTGCAGGTCTCAGCGGGCTTTTCAACTTTAAGACTAAATACATCTAGTTCAGGCGACCAACACAAACCGAGGACCTTGTGCGAATCAGAATCGTCAAATTGCTTTACGGCCGAAAGACGATGTTACGGTGGGACTGTATCCAAAACAATACGCGAGTTACTTGTCCAGGTGATGAGGTCAAATTGTCCTGCTTTTATAAGTGTTATAACTTCGGTGGTGGTTCCTCTTCATTGTCAACTGAGTACACGAAATCGTCCATATAGAGACCACTCTCAATTGCTTCCCTAGCTTTAGGATAAGAGCAGCGTTGATCAGCTGCGAGCTGCTTCACAGCCCGCAGTGCTTGACTTTAAGCCAAAGCAAACGCGGTAAAATTCAAAAACCTTTAGCGGCTCCTTTGGTTTAAAGCGATACAAAATTCGCTAGAACCGACGATCATATTCACGAATTCCAATGCAAAGAAACATTTGGCGGATATCAGCGGATAGTACAATACGAAACAAACGAAAGCTTATAAATATGTTAAATAGGTTGCCCTGTAGATTCTGCCCACTATAAAGAATGTCGTTAAGGGAAACGCAGGTGCTAGTTTTGGCACTAGCAAGTACTACACGTAACTTAGATGTAAGTTTGTCTTCCCTAATGACACCATGGTGAGGTATAAAATATGATGGCATCCCTATGGCAGAGTCATCCATGCCCGTTAGCGCAGGCGATATATTGCCCTTTCTTAGGTATTCGTTAGTGACATCGTCATAAGCTTCCTTTAATTTGGGCGAAGCAAGCATCTTGCGCTCCAAACAATAGAAACATTTCTCTGCCATCTGACGCGAATCATCCAAAGACAAAATGTCCCCTTTAAAGGGCAGAGCTACGACATATTGACCATCGTCGTGCAAACATAAATTTCCTCACATAATCTATCATCAGGGCTAAGTATGTGCGGAACATTTACTGCCTCAATTTCCCAAAATTTGCGAACTAATAATTCGAAAGGTTCGACGGCGATGCAACAATAAGAAACTGCCGAGATATTATCAACGGCAGGAACAGAACCATTGATAACATAACCTAAAACAGTTTCCAATGCGCAAGGTGCGATACTCGAGGGGTTACGCTTAACCTTGTTATATAACAAGAGGTGAGAGAAAATAGATGCCCCCAATGAGCACATCAATGTCTCCAGGGAGGGAGTAAGTATCATCCGCTAAAGCCAAATTATTAAAATTTGTCATTACGGAAGTATTAACCGAAATAGTGGGTAGACGCTCGGTCACTTTATCTACGACCAATGAACTTATGCTTATGTTAACACTGCGATCGAAGCGCGAATAAAATCTAAAATTTACCGAACCTTGTACCGTTTTATTGAAGCCTCCAATTCCCTTCACTACGGGACATGAAGGTGTCTTATTTGCAATTAATCCTAGACGTTGACAACACTGATGCGTTATAGAATTGCTTTTAGACGCGCTATCATAACACACGAACACTAAGTTCATGTCCATACGAATCTATAACTATAACGCGTGCGGTGCCAAAATCACAGTAGCAGGAGCGTGAGTAATTTCTTTATTACTTGACAGCAAGCACAAAGCAACGTCGTCAAGGCGCGCGTGCTGCGATGCCAAATGCGAGGTGCCTAATGCTCCTGTTTGGTTCTTGTGGGTACGGTTCGACTCTATATGGGGCGGGGCGTCCGTGTCGGTCACAATGGGCGAAGAGTTACTCACAGATTTGTTCGACCTGGATCCTTGATAATTTTCATGTATCTTCATCATAGATATATTCATCACACTATGCTACATTTAAAATGTAGCATAGTGTGATGCCTACTGCGACACTTATGACACACTGAGTTAGAATTACAATTAGACACAAGATGTTGTTACTCAAGCAATTTAAGCATAAATTATTAGCCTATACTATGAAATATCATAGCGTTCGCTGGGTGAGCGCTTGTGAAAAATTGCACAGTTATATAAATGACCATGTTGAGTTTTACATAAACAACATGCGTTGTGTGAAAATGCAGGTGCGGTGTTTACATATGTTAGCGATTTTGTTGGCCTCGACAGCGCATCTATTCGACGGTCGACGCATTTTTTAACTTCTTGTTTTGCATTAGATGAGCGTTGCAATATTTTAATTTGGTTTCGCACAAAAGATGCCAAGACGTTGAATGATAGTATGTAAGAGTCACGATTTTCCATTTCGAACGAGCTTAATGTGTCCGGGTCCAGCTTTTTTAATGCTATATGCAAAAATACAAAATCTATAAGATCATTAAATTTAAGATTTTTGAGAGCGGCTACCGATGTTGCAAATTTATCTAAAAATAGTTTGAGATTATGAACAGTTGCGGACGACATAGCTTTAAGATCAAATATTTGATCCAAATATGAAGAAGCCAACATTCGTTTATCTTCGTATTTATTTTTTAGTGATTCGATAATTAACAAATAATTATCAGCTCGCGGGGTGATACCAGCACACACAGATTGCGCCTTACCACTTAGCTTGCTAAGCAAATAATATAATTTTCAGAATCCGATAAGGAGGAATTATTATGTATAGTATTCTGAAAGATAGCGAAAATAACGGCCTTGTTTAATTATCACCATTGAATATTGGGATATCGAAGGTAGAAATCTAGGCGCATCATATGAGCGTACTTGAACTGCAGGCTTCACGTTACGCTGAGATACAGGTTGGAGCCGCCTGCCAGCTTGCTTCACGCGACATAATATCTTCAAACGACGAAAGCGATTGGTAATTTACTACATAATCGGGATCAATTTGCAATTCAAAATTATTAATTTTATCTAACACACTTTCAAAATCTGAACGCAAAGAATCTATAGTTTCTATTTCACACAAAAATGTTTCCTTAACGGATTGGAAATGAATTTTTTTTTCATGATCACAAATATTTCGCATACGAGAAAACAACATCTCTTTTAGCGTAAAGAGCCTTAAGTCGCATTTTGTTCGCATTCACTTCCATTTTACAGTACAATGACTAATATGAAACTAATTAAGAACAAAGGGGTGGAGAACGGAAAAATACTGCGTATTTACTATGTACGAGTAGATAACTTTTAGCAGGTGGTAAGAATCTATTCCAAAAGAACAAAAAATCAGGTAATATTTCAGAAGTAAAGCGTTACTGACCCACGAAATAATAATGTTAATTACCGTTCCACGAAATAATAAAATTTATATAGGTACGCAAATAAACTTCCTATGCAGGTATGTACTAAAAGATAAGAGAAATTTTAATAAAAGTCGCGATCGCTAGCACATTGTTGCTAAGCGGAGCAATAACAAATATCCAACCGACCAAAACGATTTATACGTGAACAAGTAGAATAATTCTGAGGGACGAATTTTCACTACGAAGGAGGAGGGTGGTTATTTATAGTATGAGATAATTACAATCAAATGAAATATTTATGTGAATTATTAAAGTAGAGTAAATTATAGTAGTAGTAGTAAATTATTAATCGTTTAAAATTAAACGGTTGATTTTTCTGTTTGGAATGCGTAGTGTGAGCAAATTTTGGGCTTTAATGCAATAATAGATCCATTGCATAAAAGCCCTGAATTTGCTCAATATGCGATACAGATTTTATAGCTCTATCTACTAATGTTAACGCAGCGCAAGGCAAGATTATTTCCATTTAATTGAACACTTTACTTTTGAAGAGAAAATCTAACCAAATCTTCAAATTTAGGCCGCACAGAGTGGTATAGCGGGAAAGCCATTCCGGAAGTGAACCTTGTGAAAATACACGAACGATGAAAACAACGTTTTACGTTTTACGTGGTAGAGCCATGCTACAGCTATATTAGTAGTAAAGTTATAGCACGAATGGGTCGGCTCGATCGGGTAAGGACCACGCTCTCACAGAATACCAGCATAAAATGGTAGCTTGACACAGCTGTGTTACGTATGATGAGTGTAGAGAACCGGAGACCCTTTTTACTGGAAAAGAGGCATTCCATCTTAGTCCTCACGGGTGACAACGCATCTTGATTCGCAAACGAGGATAAATGTAGATGTCTATGGGCCGCAGCAACCACTTACCATCATGTGGACTGTGTGCTCGTTTGTTACCTTATCCTATAAAAAAACTATCTCAACTGGCGCGCGTGCTAATACTTAACTACATACATACTTTGAAATTCGTTAAAAAAACCGACATTAGATGGAACGGCCCGCTCGACGTTTGAACGTTCCAAGGCAGTATCCATTTCACGTGGCTGGAACGCACGTCGATGTTCGATCTCTTGGAGCACATAATCGATATGCGGCTTTACAGTTATAGCAAATAAATAAATCTTAGATAAACGTATGTTGTGAGCATGGTTCATATAGTAAAATTTTTATTGGTTAGTCATTATTATTAGTAAAATAAAATATTTTATTTCTTAATTATTACAAAACAATAAAAGAGTAAATAGCCACGATGAAAAGGCTATTTAACTTAATACAATTTGATAATATGGGTATAGGTAATCGCCATTTAAAGAAACACTATATACTTATGTAGTCCAATCGTAGGTAAACTACAAAATATACCCTTTATTTATTGAATATACAACTAAACAGCAAGAGCGGTAAATTCTTTTTTTATTATTCTTCATTTAAAAAATTTAAGATATCTCTTTTTTCTTAATAATCTTGACCTTTTCTTTTTTCTTTAGACTTTTTTAAAGTTTTGCTAGTGTTTACGAATTGAAAATTATTCCTTACAATAGTTTGTTCATAAAATTTTTTACAGTATGTTGATGTGATATCGCTAAATTTTTGAGAGAATTTGACAACACCTTCACATAGTCTGCTAGGTTAAAGTCAATGCAAAAACTCCTATTTAAATATTATTTAGATTATTTTTAATTGACTTTGAAAGTCTCTCAATATTTTTGAAGGTAAAAAGTTAAGTGAACTAGACGGTACTATGAGGCAGTGTTGCGAAGTAGAACTTAAACAAGGTTGAAGAAGACTGTCCCAAGCCATATGGTAGCGGTTTGTTCCGTAGTTTTCGTAAAACATTTCTTGTACTTCTGATGTGTAATACACAGACCAGGGGCGTAGCCTGGGGAGAAAGCAGGTGAAGATGTCTGAACCTCAATCTGCCTTCCAAGCGAGGCAATCAAGGCCTATCCTCGCCACAACGACCCAACGAAAAGGAAGAAGTGTACTAATTTCGTTCTTTTTTATAGGATAAGGGTGACAAACGAGCACACAGTCCGCCTGATGATAAGTGGTTGCTGCGGCCGTAGACATGTTCATATAGCATCGATTACGTATCAAAATGCAGATGCGCTGCCATCTATGAGGACTAATATGGAATGCTTTGTTTCTTTATTTTTAGAAGTGATTTGTTTAATGTCAATAATTTACTTCATAACAATCAATTCGGAATCACAAGGGGTCACCCGACAACCGATGCTGATGTTGAGCTAATTAAATATATTTTCGATGCATATGAGAATTTACAGGATGCTTTGGGTATATTCTGTGACCTATCCAAAGCCTTCAATTGTATTCACCATGAAAGATTAATCAGGAACTACAACACTACGGTGTGAGAAGTAATGCTCTTAAATTAATTGTTTCATATTTAAGTAACAGAACGCAAAAAGTTGTCATTAATAGCATGAGGTCTTCCAGGTCGATAGTACAAATGGGCGTGCCTCAAGGCTCAATTCTCGGCCCCTTTCTGTTTCTTGTAAATATTAATGACTTACCTTACATAGTAGGATATAACTATAATATAGTATTATTTATATAACATAAGCCGCCCCAAGAAATTCCACAAAGCACTGTTCAGAGCCACCTGCAACCATCGACTTCCTGCATGTCTTACCAGGTCGTCACTCCATCTAGTGGGGGGCCACCATACACTTCACCTACCGGTACGAGGCTGCCACACGAGAACCTTTCTTACACATCAGTTGTCGGTTCTTAGAGCTATGTGGCCGGACATTGCCTCTTCAGCTTACTAATCCGTTGGGCTATGTCATTTACTCTGGTTCTACTGCGAATATCCTCATTTCTAAGTTTATCACGCAGAGAAACTCCGAGCATAGCCCTCTACATAGCTCGCTGAGCGACCTTGAGCGTCCTCATGCGGCCATCAGTGAAAGAACACGCATTGGTTGTACAATCTCGGTTTCAGGTTTTGAGGTATACCTGACGAGTGACGAGTAGATTTGTCGTAGTTTCCCCGAACGCTGCCCAGCCGAGTTGAATCCGTTGATTGACCTCTCGGTCGAAGTTGGACTTACCTAGTCGGACTATTTGTCCCAGGTAAACATACTCGTCGACAACTTCGAGCTTAGTGCTCCCATGAACAGCCGGCATAGGTGTGACATGGACATTAAACATGATCTTTGTTTTGTCCATGTCCTTCTTAAGACCTATCCGTTGGGAGGAACTATTGAGGTCATTGAGCATCCTCCAGTGATTCTGCCATAAGGACTATACTGTCGGCAAATCGAAGGTGAGTGATGTACTCACCATTGATGTTGATATCGTATCCTTTCCAGTCCAGTAGCTTGAAAACGTCCTTCAATGAAGAATGGAAAATGTGAAAATGGAAATGATGAAGAGTCTCGGGGATATAACGTCAACCTGTCTTACACATTTCTGCAGTTGGATAGGTTTCGTACTCTGATTGTGTACTAGGATAGCTATTGTATCAGATCTCGATCAAATTTTATGGAACTTATCTCTGCTCTGCTCTGATCTGCCATTGCATAAAAGTCCAAAATTTATTCACACTACGCATTCCTATTATACCGAAAAATCAACCGTTTAATTTTAAACTATTAAATTTCCTATTTAAGGTAGCATTATCAATGACAATTAACTAATCCCAGGGTTAAACATTGAAAGCATCGGGATTTTAATTGGGTACGGCATGTTTTTCTATGGTCAGCTCTATCTATCGTTGCTTGCTCACGTGTTTCTAATGCCCAACATTTGAACGATTTCGCCAAGTTAAACAAATCAAATAATATTGTCTACATAAGTGTATGGCAGAAGTGTGTTTTGTAATTTTTTATTAAAATAATAATGGTTATAAAAATGTTGGCTTTCAATTAAACGGAAACAGAGCTACTGGTAAAAACTAGTGAAAAATTAAATTAAGTAGGTAAGTAATTTTGAGTTCTTGATAATGAAAATAGTGTAGTTAAATAAAATATTAATGTTGATGTTAGTATTAAAAACACAAGTTACATATTTCTTTCTCTTTTTGTTTCACGTCGAATGTTCACTAAAATAAACGTTTCCACAGTGGTAACTTTCTAGGTAGCGTTTTATAGGTTGCTTACAAAACGGCGAAGCTCTCCTAGCAGATGTTGATATGTGTCAACGGGGAACCGAAGAGTGGGTCATCGCTTAACAAATAGTTTTGTGTTCTCTCCTGCGTATTATAGGCAAGAATTGCAGGCAAGTCCCCGAACCTACTTACGACTGTTACGAAAAGGTAAGATGAATTGTAGAAAAAACTTAATTTTGTAGTGAAAAAAAGGTTCTCGATCGGTTCGATCTACATCACGGTCTATGCTCCAACTACTATAATTACAACTTATACTAAATATAACGTTGTTTCGATACTGCATGCCTTAAGCGCGAAGCGCACATGTATGTTCTGCTAGGGCCTAAAAATTAAGATTTCAACGTTTCGTCGCATGAAATCACTGTCTATGCTCCAACTGCTTTAATTACAACTTACACTAAATAATAACGTTTTTTCGATATTTTCCTTTACTTGTGCTGAGAGAACTTGCTTTAATAAATATAATAAATAGCTAAAATTGAAAAAATTGCCATATCTTTTGAATACGTTGACATAGACATAATAAAATTTAACTGTTAATTATCGTGCAAACTTTGAATTGGTAATCGGCGGTTATTAGATATCTACATATCTAATAACCGCCTGCCATGGCCCTTTTGGATAGATTACAAAGTGATACTATAAGGGTACCGTTTTTTAACCGACATCAAAAAAGAGATACATACTCGTATATAAATTTGGAGAAAAATTTCACCCCTAAGGGTAGCAAATCAAAGAAATATCTTCTTCTTTAGCAATATAAAGTCGGTTTTTACTTTGTTAAAAATTATAATTATTTCTTTAGAGGTACGGATCTCTTACAAAATTAATATTTGTTTATATGTTCGCTTCCTGTGCGATCTCCTATACTATTCATCCGATTACGATGAAACTTAGGTGAGTTTTGTGAACACGTCCGCGCATGTTTCTGACAAAAAAGAGGTGGCAACGAATGTCGGGCAAAATTTGTACTTTAGTTTTATGATGTGAGCGTGCTCACTTGTAAAATAATTTAAACTGCATATTATAATGTATTAAGACAAATAATCTTTTAAATTTTTCTTATATTGATATAATGATTTCCGTTAAAAACATGTATTATGTTATACTCCTAATGTTATATATGTTAATATAACATATTATATTGTTATATTTCTATATGGAAATTACAAAACTATTTAATAGCAAATCCACTGTCCGACAGTGGACTATCACGGATTGATGAGAACAGAAGACTTTTATTTATACTACAGATCCTTACTTTTCGCTACATGCGGTGTATGATTCTACTTAGTTTCTGTTTCAGATTTGATAGGTCTAGATGACATCGAATACCCAAATTTTCAGGAAGTGAAGAATATACTGCTTGAAACATATCAGAAATTGCAAGGTTTATTCTACGAGAACAGTGTGATAATGTTATTCATCCCGGACTAGCGACGGGGAGCAGCGTTTGGGTGCGAGACGTCTGGTGCTGCGATCGTCAGTCTGTCTGTCAAGCATGACGCTTTAGGAAATTTTCCCTTCGAGAACGGAAAGTTAAATCCAGCGGTGGAATGATGGCTAGTGACGGCATAATTATTAGCGCTGTAGGTTACGCTGCAGCATTACACAGAGTCATAAACTTGTCATTGGATTGACACACACCCCTCATCATCATCATCATCAAAATATGTGAAACAAATGAAGGATAATAAAACAATTGTGTTTACATTTTTTTAATTATGTATATTATCGTTATATATATAGGCACTATTAAATTGCTTTGTAGTGACTACTGGTGTCGAAACCTGCAAAAATAATGACAAGGCATTTTAAATTATATAATTTTTTTTAAATAAATGAATATAAATTTGTATGTCTCTCATAAATATATTATCTATACTGAATGAATGAATCAGGAAAAGTGTAACAATTATTGTTACACTTTTCCTGATTCATTCATTCAGTACACTGTTGAGTCCCCTATCGGTAGCTGTATAGAAAGGATATTTGCCATAGTATCCACGGAAGCAATTTAGCTGTTATCAGAAAGATGCTGCTACCAATCTGCTGGTTCAGTTTCTCTTTGTCGCTTCTTTCGACACCCACTGAATGATATCGGGTGCGGGTAAAAATGGCGCAAAAATCTTAAATAAGTCATTCGACGAGTCTTATATGATATATTATGATAATCTCCATTGTGGTTATTCTTTTGATACGAGAAGAGATTAAGTTGCGGAGAGGTTGTTCTACGTCACATCTCATACTTTTTTGGTGTCTTGTACGTACCTACTTCTTTTACGTACGTGTGTGATTGGAACCAGATCGTATTCTGATAAGGTTGAACTGCACTTTTGCTACGCTGTATGTTTACTGCGTTACGTTTTTTTAATGGTATTGATGATTAATTGTGTAAACAAGAGAGTTGAAGCGCAAGTTGAACATCTGTTCTTCCAGTATTATTGTTATATACATGTGGCATGTAATAATTTAAATATGTAACCAAAAGTTATTTTTTTAAAAGGTAAGGCTACTTGACTGCCTAGAAAACAGTCTGGTACATCCACTGTCTTGTTCTCGTTTGAAGGGATAGCTATTAGAATTGCAGACTGCGAAGTATTTAATCTTAGTCCTTAAAATTGGAAACGCATCTGCCTTATTCGTTTGGTGTTGATTTTAGTAGTCCCTAGCGTGCAGCAGTTGCTTACCATCAAGTGGACTGTTGCTCATTTTTCATTCCAAAAAACAGGATAACTTCAGGTTAGTGATAAGATTAAGTAATAATTTTGTCTTCTTCCGGTTCTTGATCAAAGCCAAGGTTTTTGATCAAAGACCTGATTTTACCATAAACCTGCGACATACATATCAATGGTGCCTAATGGCATGCACTTTAATGGATGGTGCTTTAAAAAAAGGTTTATATTACACTTATTTTAATCACGTTAATAGGTTTAATAATCCACAATTGTACATAACTAATTTTTCATTACGTCAATAAATAAGACGTGATAGAATATCTTATTAAGTGCCATTATTACTAAAATATAATAAATTTATCTGTAGTTAAATAACCATCATTCATCATTACAGCCCTTCACAAGTCCACTGCTGAATATAGGACTCCCCCAAGGAATGCCACAAAGCAGGGTCCTGAGCCACCTGCAACCATCAACTTCCTGCATATCTTACAAGGTCGTCACTGCATCTAGTGGGGGGACACCCTACACTTCGTCTGCCGATACGAGATCGCCACTCGAGAACCTTTTTTCCCCATCGGTTGTCGGTTCTTCGAGCTATATGGCCGGTCCATTGCCACTTCAGCTTATTAATCCGTTGGGCTATGTCGGTCACTCTGGTTCTACTGTGGATACCCTCATTTCTAAGTTTATCACGCAGAGACAATCCTAGCATAGCCCTCTCTATAGCTCGCTGAGCGACCTTGAGCTTCCTCATACGGCCAGCAGTGAAAGACCACGTCTCAGTTCCATAGGTCATCACTGGCAACACGCACTGGTTTTACGTCTCGTCTCGTTTTCAAGTTTTGAGGTATGTCTGACGAGAACATGTGCCGCAATTTACCGAACGCTGCTCAACCGAGTTGAATCCGTCGATTAACCTCTCGGTAGAAGTTGGACTTACCTAGACGAACTATTTGTCCCAGGTAACCATACTCCTCAACAACTTCGAGCTTAGTGCTCCCATGGACTACCGGCATAGGTGTGACCTGGACATTAAACATGATCTTTGTTTTGTCCATGTTCATCTTAAGACCTATCCGTTGGGAAACACTATTGAGGTCATTGAGCATAGTGCTTAGGTCCTCCAGCGAATATGCCATAAGGACACTATATCGTCGGCAAATCGAAGGTGAGTGATGTTTTCGCCATTGATGTTATTACCGTATTCTTTCCAGTCCAGTAGCTTCCGTTGAAGAAGGGTTCCGTTGCTCTATTCCAAATTACCCTACCTTCAGCTCGCTATTTTCTCTTGTGCCTAGTTTTGCCTTAAAGTCTCCCATTAACACCGTATAGTGGGTTTTGGAGGAATGCATGGCTCTAGAGATATCCTCATACATTGCCTCCACCTCGTCATTGGAGTGTGCGAGGTTGGTGCGTAAACCTGTATCACCTTCAGCGAATATCGTTTGAGTTCTGAGTATAAGGTACGCAACTTTCGTTAACACACTCCCAAACTTTACAACGTTGTTAACGAGAAACTTGTGGACGATAAATCCGAAACCTCCTTGGGACAGATGGTTGCCCTCCCGGTGATAGAACAATGTGCCGGATTTGAAGATTACCGTGTCCTCCCCCACCCCCTCTTCGGACCTCGAATAATCCTATAATATTTCAGCGCAACTTGTCTGTCTCTTCTTCCAGTCCCAGGATCTTCTCGTCAGTCCTCAGGGTGCGTGCTTTATAAGTTGCCAGGACGAGTCGTCGCAGGTGGAAACCGAACCTTTACCGGAGATTCTTAGCACCCCCTGCCTCGCCGTTACCATGGTCATCACCGTAGCCAGGAATAGCGGGGCCGCCGGGGACTGGGGGTCGTCTTTTTGTAACTTTTATCATGGGTGGTATATTGCCATAGTTGCCACGCTTGCGGCGAGCGGGTTGGCAACCGCAGTTTTTTTATTGTTGTTTTGCTGTTCAAGGTCAGAAAGATGCTGCTGTCCATCCTCTGCCTCAGTTTCCCTCTGTCGCCTCTTACGACACCCACGGGAAGATATGGGGTAGTGAGTATTCTTACCCGCCACTACACGGGTTAAATAATAGAATCATCATTTTCAAATAATTTTGTAGGCAAATGGTTTGCATAAGGTGGAATAAAAGTTATATTCGGTTTTGTGTTGAATATCTCTTAAACCCTTTTTTTTTAAATAAACGCTGTGCGAAACGCAGCGAAGGTGGAAGTAGTGTAAAAAAAACTTACCTGTAGGTAGGAAGGAAACTAAAATGCAAAAACAAAGTACGTAATTAAATTATAGTTTACTTTCTCTCTTAAGCGATTAAAGCTTAATAATTAATGTCCTAGATTTTGAAGTATTAAATAAAGAATTTTGTTCTGTAAGCAACAATATATATATATATATATATATATATATATATATATATATATATATATTAATATTAAATCACTTAAATTTTAAGCAAACTATGAGTAGAATGCCAATATGGTCGTTATTGCTGTTTTGAAATTACGAGTAAATAAGGCTTCTACTTTTATTTGAAATTATCCCAAATTTAATGTGATTTATGGGCAACAACGTTTTTGCCTACCGATCGACCCTTACGAATGTGTGCGTGCGCAGTTTAATCAGTTAAAATAATGCATTGCCAGATATTTTGAATTTAACAGATAAAAAGGACAGAATATTTGAAATTTTTTAAATTAATTTTTCTTCACCATTTGCCTAAATTACTTATTCTGAACCTTTTCTGCATAGGCCGGTTATTGCAAAACAACCCTGTATAGCTAGCTATTAGCCTATGTTCAAATTATAACACGGTTTTATTTATTAGCTTGAATTGTATGTATGAATATAATCGAATTCTATAATCAAGCCTTCACCTACTTCCGGACGTCCGTATAATTTGAGTTTTTACTGACTTGATACTAACTGGAATACGTAAATTAAATAACAGACCACCCCAATAGCGTACCAGGAGGGTAGAACGGGACGGTATTTCATACCGGCACAGCGCTTGCAACTTTACAAAGCGCTAGTTTGGCCTTTTAAAGATTACCGTTCTCATCTCTTGGTCGGGGCACCCCAGTGCCAGATCCTTTGCAAACTATACAATTTATTGACGCGGTATCGATTTTAGCGCTGAGCATACTCTCATGCTAACATAAAACAGTAATATAATATTTACGGACAAGTGAACGAATGCGTCCGTAAATATTATACGTGGACGTGGTGAGTCGACTATCACAGGTTCTGCATTCAAATCCCATGAATCCGTTTACTACTTTATCTTACGCGTTTATGTGTACTCTTGGAATGCATTTGACACTTCTTGGAAATACCTAAGAGGCCATTACTAATTAAAAGCGAAAAATATAAATAAAATATAATAAAATCAAATATTACGTTGCTTTACTTCTTCCATAAGATATTTAATTCCTACTACGCTACGTTTAAATACTAGAATAGCGCTACGAGTCCTATAGCTTCGATATATTCTCCCTGGGCGATAAACTATTTCAGGACAACCACTTCCTGTGCCTGGTGCTTGATCAGGGGTATTCCCATTATTTCCTCCAGATACTTGGTTACCGTCATACTCTTTATTGCAACCAGGTCTTTTGTTACATTCAGGTCCTTTGTTGCCGATATGCCCCTTATTGCCTTTGGGTTCTTTAGGTCCAGGATTTTCACCAGGTCCTTTTAGGTTCAGGATTTTCACCAGTTACTTTAATACCTTCAAGTCCTTTGTTTCCTTCAGGTCCTTTGTTTCCTTTAGGTCCTTTGCTTCCTTTTAGTCCTTTGTAGCCGATACACTCCGTATTGGTTTTGGGTCCTTTAAGTTCATGGTTTTAACCAGGTCCTTTGTTAACTTCAGATCCTTTTTTTTGTAGATCCTTTGTTGCCAGCATATCCCTTATTGTCGTTGGATCTTTTAGGCTTAGGATTTTCAACGGGTCTTTTATTTCCTCCAGATCCTTTGTTGCCTCCAGACTCTTTATTGCCATCAGGTCGTTTGTTAACTTTAGGTCCTTTGTTTTCTTAAGGCCTTTGTTTCTGACAGACCCCTTATTGCCTTTGGGTCAATCAGAATCAGGATTTCCACCCAGGTCTTTTGTTTCCTCCAGAATTTTTGTTGCCACCCGACCCTTTATTGCCACCAGGTCCTTTAGGTTCAGGATTTTCACCAGGTTCTTTGTTACCTTTGGGTCCTTCGCCTCTTTTAGGTCCTTTGTTGCTGACAGACCCCTTATTACCTTTGGGTCCTTTAGATTCAGGATTTTCACCAGGTCATTTGTTTCCTCCAGATCCTTTTTCCACCCGACCCTTTATTGCCCTCAGTTCCTTTAGGTTCAGTATTTTCACCAGGTCCTTTACGTTCAGGACTAAATCAAATTATTTTTTTTAATTATTTTCATATAGTTTGCCAAAATATTACATTTTATCTATTACAAAAATTTCTACCAAAATATATATTCGTTTTAACATTCTGTCCTTTTATCTTTTAAATTCAGAATGCAGGGTAATGCTATTAAAAGTAATTTTAAAAGGTCAATTTTAACTGATTTTCATTCATAAATATCTAACGCCTATTATTTTACTACGCACGCACACATTTGCACTCATACAAATTTAGGTATTTTGACGCCCTTCTCTTCCGATATGCTTACACCGCTAAGTACCTACCTATATCTGTCCAGCTAGCCGACAGCTGACAGGGACCGTGTTGAGCGTGACTGTGAAATTTTCGCGAAATGTCGCTTCGTTGCCAATGACGGAACGAAGATATTCCAAATGCGAAAACTATGAAATAATGCGGTGTTACATTTTAAGCTATGGATGTTTAAGTAGTTCGCAAAGATTATACGAAAGTAAGTCTTTACTGCGTCAAGAAATTAACGTATGTGTACCTATTAATGGAAGAGCAATGACTACTAATCAAGCTATTCAAGTGCAGTGAGCGATAATTTAAATAGTGAATATCAAGTTAGGTGGATTGCATCTGGAGGCCCTATACTATGGCCTGCCAACTCGTCGGACCTTTCACCGGTAAACTTTTATATGTGGGGTAAAGTAAAGAGTCGTGTTTACGTCAAAGAGGCATAAAGTTATGAAGACTGCCGCAATTTAATTTAAGAAAACGTTCTCGTCTATGCATGGAGAAAACGGGTTCTCTTTTGAGGTACCAATATTAGTTATTGTGACTACTCGCGTAATTTAGTTGTAAATATATTTAAATTTTTAAACACGCCACAATAATGACAGTTATGGATGCACTTCGTAAAATAACCCGTAAATAAATTGTAATCTGTATACAATTTGTAATATTGTATTTTACGTATTTTGGTTTATGGAGAAATAGTTTGACTTTGTAATTAACAAAATATGCCATTAACCTTGTTTCAATGCATAAATAATGTGTACTTACCATCACGAACGACGCCTGGGAAATAAAAATATTGTTATGTTAACAAAAATGGTATAAAATTATTTATAATCGAGCAGTTTTAAAGGTGAAATATGTTTACTGAGCGAAAGCGATTTCCACAAATAGTCCTTTTATGGAAGGGTGTTATTTTCAACAATGGACGATGAAAATCAAAACGTGTAGATCGGAATTAGTGAACTTCTTATTTTTAATTTTAATTGACTCGTAAAAACCTACAGTTGGACATTGGGCATATCCCGTTGTAGGGAGGAATAGACCTTATCGCCTCGCTTGGAATGCAAATTAAGCACCAGACGTCTCCACCTATGCTTCTTCTACGCCAGGTCCCTGGTATGTGTATTACACCTCTGACGTGTAGGGAATGTGAATACCGCGATCTATCAACAGTAATGAGATCTTTCTGGCTTTTTTGATAGCCGCCTCTTACGACACCTACGGGAAAAATTGGGGTTATGGATTCTCTTACGCCACTGCCACATGGCTTGGGACAGTATTTTTTAATCTTAGTTTAGCACCACTTCGCAACGCTACTTTCATGATACCAATTAGTGGACTTAACTTTTTACCTGCAACAATGTTGGTAGACTTTTAAAGTCAAAAATAATCTAAATAATATTTAAATAGGAGTTTTGGCATCGACCTTAACCTAGCAGGAGTTCTCAAAAACTTAGCGATATTACATCAACATATTGTAAAAAAATTGTAAACAAGCTATTGTAAGGAATAATTTTCAATTCATGGACACTGGAAAAACTATAAATCGCATAAGTCCAAAGAAAAAAATGAACAAGATTATTAAGAAAAAAAAGATATCTTAATTTCTATTTTTAAAAGAATAATAATAAAAAATGAATTTACCGCCCATTACTGCAGATGAAAAATACACAATGATTGTTACAACAAGTAACATTTTAGTTGTATATTCAATAAATAACGGGTACATTTTGTGGTTTTCCTGCGATTGAACTTCAAAACTAGAGCTGTTTCTTTCAATGTGGATTACTATATATCCATATTATCAAGTTGTATTTAGTTAAATAGCCTTTTCATCGTGACTATTTATTCTTTTATTGTTTTATAATAACTAATAAAATATTTTATTTTGACTAATATTATATTTACGGGCCACCATTAAAAAAATGTAATATACTAGTCGTGCGCGCAATTCCGGCCGCGTCGAAATTAATTTTGGTACGGTTTTTCATCATCATCATCATCATTACAGCCCTTCACAAGTCCACTACCGAACATAGGTCTACCCCAAAGAATGCAACAAAACTTAAACTTAGAAACATTTAAATAAAGTTCCAGCTAAAAAGGAATAACATTTATTTAAAAAAATTACTTTAGTGTACACATATAACAAAATTTAATTTAGAATTACATAACATTGAAAAATATAAATTATTTAAAATACTATAATAATAAGTCTTTGCGAGACTTTACCTATGAAATTGTTACTCTGCAGTACGGGGCATTTCTAATCAAAATAATTATAATATGACTGTTCGCGCCAAACACTGTCAAGAATCGACGCCAGATGTCACTCGGCTCGGCGCGATAGCGGTTTGAAGTTCGGCCGAGCGTGGCAAGAGCGCGCGGGTCGCGAGCGAAAAAGGATGAGTCGTCTGTCAGCTGTGCTTGAAACAGCACGCTGTCATTTTTGTCGGGAACTCGGAATAATTCGGCGCGGCCAGTAAATATACGGTCTACCATTGTGACGCGCATTCCTGCTGGAGAGCTTCCCAGGGACTCATTGTGTCTGACTCAGAATCTGCATAAGTGCATTCGGCAATATTAGCTAGTGCGGCCTCTGATATTCTAGAACTAACTGTTGCGACGCGAAACGCCGTGTGCGTTTTGTGCGTTAACCTTATAACCCGTGATAGTTAGTGGCTTCTGTAAGTTAGTAAATCGTACGATAGAGTTAATTGACTGTCATCGTGACGAACGAGGAAAGTGACTGTGGTCCGGCGCCGAAGCAGTCTGAAGCGGTGCAGCATCTTGCAGCAGCCTGAAACTCGGCCGCGGCTGGTCGCTCTATGCTTGACAAGGCCCCACACATTCACACCTCACTGTACACTACTCGCCATCCACTATTACACACACTCACGGCCTGCCCAAGCCTTGGTGCGAAGTTAGCTTCGGATAATGGTAAGTACTATGTCTTTCTAGCGTCCTCCCATCTGATTTATTGTAATTAGGAATTTCCACGTGGCCATATTCTGGCCCCGTCCCTCTGCTGCTCGTCGATGGGATTATTCATGGGCCCTAATCCCGTCAGCCTTCGTTGGGGCAACTAGGGGCGTGTACAATGACTAATAATTGTAATTTCAAATCATTTTTTTAGGTATGGAATTCTTTTTTCAAAATATTAGTAATTTGTGTATTTATTAGCGTTACGTTTATATCAGTTACAAACGAGTTACAAAAGCTGGGGTTGGAAGCTCTCCGTCATCTACCGTACTCTACAGACTTCTTCTTTTTCCAGAATTTGGATAACTTATTGACGGTAAAAATTCAATATCCGAGAGGCAGTACAAAATATCTTTGAAGAATTTGATAATAAGCTGATACTGCCTTGGCAAAGATAAATCGATTGCATGGTTGATTACTTTGATTAATAGAAATAAAAAATAAAGAAAAAAATGCCTAATTGATGAAATTAATAAAAGTTAATTTATTAACGAGAAAAATTTATCTAGTCTTATATTTAATAAGTTATTTTCATTCATATATTCTTTAAAATTATAATAACCCTTTTTTACAATTTTACTTTGATAAAGCTTTTAAACTTGTTTACTGACTAATTTTGAACATTTTCTGGGATTGTGTTGTAAAAGCGTATACATTCTAGTGCAACTTGTATAGATAATATTTTTACTATTTTTGTACTGTACAAAATTTCAGTTCTGGTCATAGTTGACAGTTGGTTTCACTTACATGCACAAGAAACAGAAAGTTTTTGTTTTTTTTTAAAAAAAAAGCTACCTACAATTGTTACAATTTAGCATACGAAATCTAAATGTTTAATAAAGTTGTTACGGCCTACGGCTGCTCCCATAAAGGTTCAATCCTCCGGGGCCCATCACCGGAGTTTCAACAAACAGACGTAGGTCGGGCCTCCTTAGGCCAAAGTGGAAAATCTCTAATTACAATGACAATAAGGGGGGAGCGTTCTATCCTACTGCAATTCAACAGGGAGAATATTAAACCGAGCTTACTTACCTATATCCAAGGCGACTGGTCCCTCAGGATTCGGTCAGGTCGCATCTGGTTGTATGGTGCAAGGGAAGTAAGGTGCTGTGATGTGTATCTGTGTGTGACTGAATGTGGTAGACCTTATGAGACCGTTGCCGTCGGCAGCAGCTCGGACTTCAGCACCGCTCCAAATTGTGGTAATCTTCCGCGGAGTAGTCCACAGTCACTTTCTTCGTTCGTCACGAGGACAGTCCTTAACTTTATCGTATAATTAACTAACTTAGAGAAGCCACTAACTCTCGTTTGTTATAGAGCTTAACACACAAAACGAACACAGAGTGTCCGGATCAAAGGTCACTACCGTTTCGCGTGGCAACAGTTATTTCTAGAATATCAAATGCCGCACTAGCTAATATTGTCGAATGCACTTATACAGATTCTGAGTCATACACAATGAGTCCCGGGTGAAGCTCTCAAGCAAGGAATGCGCGTTACAAATACCAGACAGTACATTTACTAGACGCGCCTAAATTATTCCGAGTTCCCGACAAAAAAAATGACAGCGTGCTGTCCCAAGCACAGCTGGCAAACGACTCCTATTTGCCCTCGCACGTTCTACGCACGACCGAACGTCAAACCGGTATCGCCGAGCCGCGCGCCCTCTGACGTCAATCCCAAAGTCAGCGTTCGGGCATAAACAAAAGTCTTATGCCAATTGCACAATTACTTACAGATAAACACCGCTAAACCATAATTAAAATCTCAATTTACATGTTATGTTAAGAAAAAAATATAAATAATTAAAACTATGTGTATGTACACAAAAAATTAACTTAATTTGAAACTGTATCTACCACGTACTTGCGAAACTTGTACGAGGAAACAAAATTTATATCAGTCCGGCTACTGACCCCATTATTAAGTTTACTTAACCTAGCTACAGGACAGTTGTTACCAAGCACAGTCCTACGAAACGGAGAGGCAAGTGGAAGAATGGGAGCTCGCGGGAGTGTTCTGGGTACCCTAAATTTAAAGTAACTTGAAGTTGGGGACAGTCTATTTAACTTCTTAAAATTTTGAAAATTAAAGTTAGGCCGATAATAGCTCTGCGTTTTTCAAGACAGTACATGTTAAAATGTTTTAGTCTGTAGGGGTAAGAGTAAGAGAATCCCCTTCATCCCATTCCAAAATAGTACGCCAGGTGCCAAAGAAATTTCTTCTGTATCCTTTCCAGCTGCAAATAATGGGAAGCATAGTGCGGTCTCCATACTACGCTACAATACTCAAGAGTGCTACGAATAAAAGCCTTATATAATTTATTTTGAGAACTGCGGAAAATTTTACCGTTTCTTATAATAAATCCTAACCTTTTCGACGCTTTCTTGACAATATGATCATAATGTGGAATAAATGTCAATTTGCGGTCAAACACTACCCCTAAGTCAGTAAACAGTATCTACTTCACATTAAATGGTATCATCTATTATATAATGCGAGCTTATAAAGTTATGATTTCGGTAAAATTTAATATGGAAACATTTATTTACATTTAGGTTCATTGAGTTTTCTTTACACCAGTGTGACAGCCTATTTAAATCAGATTGCAATAGTACTACGTCGGAATCATCAACAATTTTACTAGAAGACTTTTGGTCGTCTGCATAAAGATAAGGTTTAGAGTAGATAAAACTATCAGTTATATCGTTAATGAAGATGTTAAAAAGTATGTGCCCAAGATGTGATCCTTGCGGCACACCAGATACTATATCATAAGTATCAGAGTTAAACTCATCCAAGGCTACATAGAAGAAACGGTTACTTAAATAAGACTTAAACCAATCCCAAATCTTTCCTGTTAATCTATAGGAGTTTAATTTTCTTAGCAAAATTTGATGTGAAATTATGTCAAAAGCCTTGCTAAAATCGGTATAGATAACATAAACTTGATTTCTATTAGCAATGGCACAAGAGCTTCGACAAAAGTTATAATATTAGTTAAAGTTGATCTATTTTTCACGAAACCGTGCTGAGAGTCAGTCATAAATTGTCGGAAATAGGTTTGAATGTAAGGACAAGCGATTGATTCAAGAAGCTTGGCTAACGTTGAAAGTATCGAGATTGGCCGATAATTCGAAACTATATTAATATCACCTGATTTAAAGACTGGTACTATCTTTGCATTCTTCCATAGATCTGGAAAGGCTCTAGTAATAAATGACTTGTTTATAATTTTACATAAAGGAAAAGCTAAACTATCAGCACAATTTTTAAGAAATATTGGCGCTAATCCATCGATATCAGTGCCTTTGGTAATATCTAAAGTTTTGAGTTTCTTAACAATAACATTGAGATCAACGGTAAGACTGAAAAAGCATGAACTCTTATTGTCAATGATTCTAAGACTTTCAAATTCAAAATGGGGACCATCTTTTGGATTATCACCATAGATCCTTGAATAAGTTGCAGCAAACAATTTACAAATGCTGTGGCCATTGTTTGCTATACTAATACCATCTATAATAATCCTGCGATAGGCACTAGACCCTCCACGTTTGTTTTTTACCAAAAGTATTTTAAATTTTGCCTAATTGTTTTCTCTATGTTAACAATATAATTATTGTAACACTCTTTAGTTAATTTATCGCATGTTTGACTTAAAATTTGTACTAGTTTAATTTCGTTTAAAGGGTTACTGTATTTTTTATACTTAAGCTGAATTTTTTTTTCTTTAGTCTTGCAATCAGCACTTTATTAAACCATGGGGGGTGAACGTTTAAGGCTATTAACATTTTTAATTGGGACAAACTTTTAATGACTTCATTCATAGTATCATAAAATATTTATTTATTGCCTCGTAATCAGCCTTATAAAAATTGTACTTGAGAACACTCATAATTAGGTCATCGAGTTAAGAAAGTTGTGCTTGTTCCAATAAATGAACATTGCTTAGAGGGGTTTAGAAGTTTAGTGAAAAAGCTGCCATTTCCTCCATATAAAAATAATATTACTATTTATATTGATAATTATTTAAAATAATAAGTTTTGAATTTAATAAACTATACTTCTTAAACACTCTCTTTAAATAGCCACATATCGTTTAATGAGTGAGCGTCGGTAGGAATCCATAGGAGTAGACAAAAAATAAATGGTCTTTACAATGTCCTACAGCCAGTATTTACATTTAAGAAATATAAAATAAAATTGAAATGACTATTACACAACCCAAATTTTGAATTAAATGTTAACAATAACGTAACAAAAGCAAATCAAAATGACACAACGGCTTTTGAACAATATTATACCAATATTCCAATCTTGACTTTAAAGTCACTGAATTCCTTCCCTACTGTCGCCGATTCATTACTCAAACAAAATGTAAATGTTTGTAAAAAAGAATTTGTAATTCATAAAATAATATCGGGAGATTTTTTAAAATATTTCAAAATTATTGATGTTAAGAAAACAGCAGATCTATTGGGGATTGCCGTTAAAGCTATTACGTCCATAATAAAAGCAATCGCATCCTAACTTGCTACTATTTTCAATTCTAGTAACGAATCTGGTGTGTTTCCTGATTTAATAAAACATAGTAAAGTTATACCTTTATTTAAATGTTAGTACGTTGGACCCCACTAATTTAGACCTATTTTTGTACTCCCAGCGTTTAAAAATTTTTATAGGTCAAATGTTAAGTTTTTTAGTATAAATAAATTACTCTATAAAAATCAGTTTGGTTTACAAGGGGCCGCTCGATAACTGACGCCGGTGTAGAGCTGATTAAACATATTTTCTGTGCATGGGCGGATTCAGAGGATGCTTAGGGTATACTTTGTAATATTTTCAAGGTTATGGACTGCGTTTACCGTGAGAGATTAGTCAGGAAGCTACATTACTATGGTGTAAAAAACATAGCACTCAAACTAATTATATCATATCTCAATAATAGAATGCGAATAGTTGTTAAATGGGAGCAGTTCTTCCGGATCGGTAGTATCTATGAGTGTTCCTCAGCCACCATTCTTGGCCCTTTCTTGTTCTTAGTTTATATTAATGACTTACCTTACTTGGTTGGGAATAACCATGATATATATTTGTTTTGTTGATGATATTTGTTAGATCTTACAACATAAAAAGCAATTATTAAAATATGCTAAGTGAATAATGTTATATCAAAATAGTACACTGGTTTAACGTCTATAGTTTACTTTTAAACGGTAATAAAACGAAATTTATTAAATTCATCACATCTAATGTTGAGCAGGTGAATATCAGTATGCTTTTATATGGGGAGAAGCTGAACCTTGTTGAATTCACCGTTTTTCTCGGAAGGACAGGGCCGTTATCTAATCTAACTAGGAAACTTAACTATGCAGCATATGGTGTAAAAAAGATTAAAGGGATTACATTTGTTGAAACAGCTCGATTCGCTTATTTTAGTTATTTCCATAGCATAATATCATATGGAATCTTGCTATGGAGTAATGCGCCTGACTTTGAAACTATCTTTGTTTTGCAGTTATAAGAGCAATTTATAACCTAGGTCCGAAAGAAATAAATATATTTACTTTGGTCTCTCAATTTATTTACGAAACTTTAATGTATTTACACAAAAACAAAAATAGTTTTATTAAAAATAGTTATGTACATTCTGTAAATATTAGGAAAATTTAAATATAACACTTACTCCACTCCAAAGAGTCAGTAATTCCTTCATGGGGCAATGTGTACGCTTTTACAATAAAGTCACAGAAAATATATGCAGACCTTATCAATCAAAATGTTTAAAATATTTATTAAGCAAAAATTGTTTAGTAAGACTTATTAGACTACTAAATATTACCTGATTGATAATAAACCCTAGGAATGAGGTGATTGCTACCATGCTGTTTCTAAATGTTTTTATAACAATTTTATAAATATTATATTGTAAGTATTGCTCTAAAAAAAGTCCCGCTGGGTTTCTTGCGGACTTGCTAGACTTTTTCCCAGGACAGAGGATTTTTTCCGAACCAGTGGTAAAAGTTAATAATGACTTTCAATAAGAATTACATGTAATGAATATTGAATAAAAATGATTTTATTCTATTCTATTCATATTATACAAACTCAAAGTTTTTAATTTCATCAGTGCAAGTACTTAAACATTTTCTAATTATCAAATATCTCATATTCTCATAATCTCCATATATAATAGAAAATACTGTATACTGTATTCTATCTCATTTCTTGCAGGCTAAATCCTATTTATGTTTGTTTGTGTGTTTTCATTTCATCGAGTTTCAAATAACAACGATTCTAAAGAAGTTTTCACTTTAAAAATAAATCAGAGTTGAAATAAGGGTGGCCCAAAATCTTAATCAATTTACGTTTGATATTTAGGTCTACAACTACTCATTGATACTACTTTGACTTCATAAATGAATTGACACCAAATACCCTGTCAAACCAAAAAAAAAACTGCCGACTAAACTCTTCTCTACGCTTCTCGATCTCTTGAATTTGGTAGACGTTAGTTCATTTTGAAACAGCCAAACTGCCGTCGACTATCGCTAAGTTTCTGGATCGTATTAACAAACCTAAGATTCATCATCTGAAATTATGTGGTTAACATGCCAAGTCTAGTCTGCTTGAAATTTAGTAATCATGTAATGGTACCATTTTACGCGATTTGAGTTTCGGTGAAGTGAAGCGGTATTCAAAGCGAAACTATCCTTTTCACGCAAAAGTATTCCTGTAAAATCTCGTTAGCATTCCCCCCGATCGAATCTGCTATATGTGCTGAATTTTTTCATAGGTTATTCGACTATTCTCTTCAATTTAATTTTTCCTTGCTAGCATGTTTTCTTTCGTAACAGCTGGGCGAAAACTTCTTTCTTCATCTTTCAAATTTTGTCAACCGTCTCAGCTTTAGAAGGGCCTCTATCAATAAATATCATTCGATGTCTATGAAAAGATTTATACTGTTTTATGCGAGTTTGAAATATTTTTATACGTGGTAGAGCTATGCTACAGCTTTATTAATAGTATGGTTGTAGCTCGAATGGGTCGGCTCAACCGGGAAGGACCACGCTCTAACAGAATGCCAGCGTAAAATAGCAACTTAATGCTGCTGTATTTCGTATGGTGAGTATAGAGAACCGGAGACCCTATTTACTGGAAAAGAGGCATTCCATCTTAGTCCTCACGGGTGACGACGCATCTGCATTTTGATTCTTTATTGAAGATAAATGTATCACGGCAACCACTTACCATCAGGTGGACCGTGTGCTCGTTTGTCACCCTTATACTATTAAAAAAATCGTTAAAACTCATCGCACCAAAATGCTCACGACGCAATTTTTTCAATGAAACACGATATTTCAATTTAGCTCGTAAAAAATATGGAGGGATAGAATTGAAATAAATGTGTATTTAATTTCTAAATAATCGGAATAAATTATAACTCGGCCGTGTCTCTTACAATAAAAGATTCTATGACGAAACCTTCCTACCGGATCTGTCGTATGTAAACAATTTGACGGCTTAGGATTTGTCTTGTTTGTAAGGATTGCAATGTGTTGTAAAAATTATTGTTCCATAAATTCCACACGCAGTGATGTTTCGAAAGGAACTATATGCTTAACTGAACGTCACTGCTGATGACAACAAGGGTAGTTCTTTTGTCGACAAGATAAAGTTCAGCCATGTGCAATGTAACCATGATACGAGTAGACCACAAATCGCGCGTACAAATATGATGTAATAACATTACATCAGATTTGATATATAACAAATCCTCGCAAAAAACACCAACCAAAGATGATTAGGGAGCATATTGAAATAAAAATCTTTATTTCAAACGTGGAGATATCAAACGAGGGCTGGGAGTTACTATCTGCTTCCTATTATTGATAACATTTAATTCAAACCCAAGCACACCACTGCAAGACTTCAAGATACTATAAAATGTTTCTGCGGAACAGAAATTAACTATGACATTACGATCTAACGTTGAACACCTCAGTACGCCGTAACCATGGGTGTCGCAAATTAGTTGAAACGTCGAAAACCAATTAATTGCGATGAAATTCCTAAAAACTCTAATTTCATTCCATGTGTAGTGTTCGCGTAAATATAAGTAATAATTACTATTCTTGTTTAAATTTGTTATTGTATATATTTATGTTATTTAAAAAAAAGTTATAAAAGTAAATTTACCAATAACTTTACAAATCACGTTATAGTAATAAAATTACAACAAAACAAATAGTTTGGAGTCTAATGCCATCATAAAGAAAGTTATGGCTCACGAAATATAATTTATAAATTGTAAACAAATAATTACTGTACAGTACATATGAATTATAAAAGTTACTTCAATATCATTACTTATTTCTTATCTCACCATGAACCTGAATTTGTATTTTATTGGTATATTTTTAATATTTCTTATGTCAATAACACCGAATGATGGTATGTAACATTTTTATATTATGTTCTTATTATATATATATCTTATTCTTCTACATTTTTACAATCTATCAAATAGCGATGATGTCCTCCATAGACTACCACTAACTCGAAGATATTTGTCATAGCTGCCACATCTGGCAGGCGGGTACACCAGTATTTTATTATTTTGGACAGGAACAATCTCCTGTTTCATATCACCCACGGGATGATATTATTGGGTAGTGGATTCTCTGACGCTACCTAGATCACTCAATAAGTTTTGAGATGCTCGAAATTTAAAAATGGAACGCACCCGAGTTTGTTTCTTGTATGATATCTTTTATGTTTCTAAAAATAAAATTTATTTAAAAATAGAATTCCATAAGCCAATTGCTCAATATAAAAAAAAAACAAAGTTCTATTAATTTTCATGCAACGCTTCCCGCGCTTTTCATTTAAAACGATGGGTCTATATAGATATATTATGATTTTAAATTTGGTATAACCGAACAATTAAGTTTACAACGGTTACAATCAGCTCCATCACGCGCTACAATATTTAGGTGGTTAGCTGAATTCGAAAGGAGTAAAATTAATCTTAAATATGACCAAAGAACCGGAGCCCCGCAAACAGCAGTAACGGCAGAAAATGTATGGACTACTGAAATGTTGTTGCGAGAAGACCCACGAATCACATATACGGACAACATTGTTGAATTCACTGTTTTTCTCGGAAGTACAGTTGACGCGAAGCTTCAAGGGGGCTTTTATAGGCATTAGTTTAGAGAGCATTCATACCATCCTATATCAACATTTTGGAGTAAAGCTTTGTTGTCGATGGATCCCTCGTTTGCTCTCCGAAAGCGTAAAACAGACTCGTGTGGATTGGTGCCATGAAATGCGTCTACGTTTTGAAAACGGAGCATCTAGGCGTGTTTCAGAAATCATTACTGGTGACGAGATATGGATGTATCAATATGATCCGGAAAATAAAAGGCAATCATCGGTGTGAATCTACTCAGAAGGACAGTGACCGACAAAACTGTAAAGACCTTGCAACGTCGGCAAAAAAATGGTGCCTAGTTTTAATTTCGCGGAGCGGACATTTGTCGACGTCAGTACTGGAAAATTATAGGTCAGTCAACTCTGAATGGTATACTAGAGTTGCATTAACCAAAGCTTTTCAAGCTGTGCGGGAGAGAAGACCAAAGACCGGGCTTCGGGAATCATGCTGCATCACGATAACGCCTCTTCATATACCTCCCTTATAACAAAAGCATTTATTGAAAAATCTGGTGTTGAAACTCTAAGTTACCCACCCTACAGCCCTGACTTAGCTCCATGTGATTTCTTTTTGTTACCAAGAGTCAGAGAAAAAATAAAAGGCAAGTTTTTTTCAAGCGCCGAAGAAGCCGTGGCTGCCTACGAAGAAGCGATTTCCGACATGTCAGATCAAGACTGGCAAAAGTGCTTACAGAGTTGGTTTAGGCGAATGGTACTTTGTATTTTACTAACTTTAACTTTGTATTGAACTTTGAGCATGATGGAGAATATTTAAAAAAGATGTAAAATAAATATTAATAGTATCTAGAATACTTTTTGAATATCTCAAAATTTATTGAGTGACCTACGTACGACTACACGGCTATAGACTCTTATGTATATTATATGCCTAAAAACCCAAAGTAGAAAAATTCGTACGACTTTAAAAGTGTTTAAAGTTTATACTTTTGAAATTTTCTTTAAATCATCCTCGCATGTAATATAAAGTATAGGTGGTTCAGTAGAGTACCATTATTGTACAATAGCATACTTGGTAATACTACTTCATTTCATTGATCATTAGTGTAGACTTAGCTATTAAAACCAGGAAAACCTAAATCAGTAAAACTTTTAACAGAAGAAAAGAAGTATTATTTAATTAAACGTTGAATTTTCAACCGACGGGGAGGAGGTTCTAAATTCATCAGAATATTTTTATGTATATTCACCGATTACTCGAAGACGCCTGAACCAATTTGGAAAATTTATTTTTTTCTTTTACTTCCCAGGTGGCCCAATATAAATTTGATCAAGGTCTCACCAATAGTTTTTGAGTTATCCTTAATAATTTATATTGAAGTGGTTGTGCAAAATATTTAATTTTACCACTCGTTTCCTATTTCTGCCTTCAAGGAACAGTGAGTGTACCTCTGTATTCCGTTTTTAAAGAACCAGTAAAATTATAAACTGTGAGGCATTTCATTGTAGTCTTAAGTGTATCACCGCAACTTTAGGTTAATAGTAAGTTGCATGTGTCTATCGGTTACAGTAACCAGTAATAGACTCTTAGTCTTAGTTTGTAAAAAAAGCATTTTAAAAAAATATTTAGGATAAAATTCCATTTTCTATATATATATATCAAGCGCGTGATATAACTTATCTATTTTCCAGCAACTGGTTCAGGAAACAATCAGCAAACCCAACCAATAAGCTTACTTACTCAAAGTTTAAACCCCTTCACAGATAAATTGAAATCTTTTAGTAGTAAAGTTCCGGGTTTGTCAGTAAGTATAACTTTTATATAGTTTTCGCTTTAATAATATGTGTGTAGTGAAGCAAAATAAGTATTTTAAAATCACATATAGGCCTTTCCAAGAATAAGCTAGCCGGCATTACTTGGAGGTTTTCCCCACACTGACTACGCTGAGCCTGCAGATTGTTGAGCGTAGAGTTAATACTACAAATGTGACCTTTAGTCACTGGTCTGTATATATGAATATTTTGCCAAAGTTATCACGCTTGGCTGGCGCGTTAGCAGCTGGAGTTTATATTACTTTGAGCTGTTATCAGGTTGTTGCAGCTGCTTATCTCCAGTTTCAGTTTCGGGACGATATAGGTTAGTGGACATTCTTACACTGCCACTACAAAAATTACTCAAACTCTATACCTGCACATTTCAATAAAACTAGTTTTACGGATTTTGTCGCGTATATTAACTTATTCTATATTTCTGACGTTCCGAGTACTTTTTTTATAGGATAGGGTGATAAACGTGCACACACTCCACCAGATGGTCTGTGGTTGCTGTGGTCCATAGACATCTACATATATTATCAATAAAGAATCAAAATGCAGATGCGTCGTCACCATAGATATAATAATAGAAGGTCGTCACTCGTGAGGACTAAGATGGAATGCCTCTTTTCCAGTAAAATAGGTATCCGGTTCTCTACACTCATCATACGTAACACAGCAGTGTCAAGCTACCATTTTATGCTGGTATTCTGTGAGAGCGTGGTCCTTCCCCGGTCGAGCCCACCCATTCCTGCTACATCTGTATTACTTATATAGCTGCAGCATGGCTCTACCATGTATAAAACACCTATGGTCACGGGGGTGACTGAGGTGTTACTCGTAAAACTAGTTTTATTTAAATGTGTAGTGTTCGCGTAAACATAAGAAATCATTAGCTATACCCGCAATTGAAAAGGAATAAGACAGGGTGACCCTCTGTCAGCGAAACTATTTATCGCTGTCTTAGAAACTGTATTTAAAAAACTAGATTGGAAAACCAGAGGGTTGAAATTAGTAGACAGTTGCTTGAGCCGTTTGAGATTCGCAGATGATATAGTTGTATTTACTGAAACATTCAAAGAACTGGAAACAATGATAAACTCACTTGTTCGAGAAATTACTAGAGTAGGACTAGAGATGAATACCTCCAAAACAAAGATAATAACAAATAGCCAAAGATTCCATATTTGTATAAAAGGCAGACACATAGAATACATGGACAAAAACATATACCTAGGGAAACAGGTATCATTCAGATCATCTCGCAATAAAGAAGAAATAGAAAGGAGATGTCAAATAACTTGGAACAAATTTTGGTCCCTTAAGGAAATATGAAAAGGAGATTATACATTAATTATGAAAAAAATTGTAATTGAAAGTTGTCTCCTGTATTGCTTACTGTATCGTTGTCAGACGTGAATTTACACACAGAAAACGAAACAAAAAATAAGAACAATACATAGAAGTATAATAAATATGAGGAAAATACACAAAGTAAGATCAGAAATAATCTGAAAATAAATCAGAAAAAGAACAAAAATAAAAGATGCCTTAACGCAAGCCTTGAAACTAAAATGGCAATAGACCGACCATATCTCGAGGTTCACAAATGATAGATGGAATATAAAAACACGTTGGAGAGGACCGTTAGGAAAAGAAATGTCGGCAGACCAGCTAGACGGTGGGCTGATGATATCGTTGCAAAAGCACAAAGATTGAGAATTATGGGAGGAGAAGGAGGCCTTTACCCAAAAGGGATCCACATCCCAGAAAAATAGCTAACCACACTAACAATAGACTAATAAGTTAAATGTACTAACACATCTAACACACATTTAGAATGTAAAATATTTTGATGTGGAAATAAAAATCTTATTATTATTATTATATACCTGCAATTCCCCTGGTGTTGCAGTTGTTTATAGGCGGCGGCAGTCCCGTAATACCAAGTTAACCGCATGCTCGTCTGCCTCCGCTTATATAAAAAGCAGTAAAACTATTTTTAGTCACTTTCATTTACTGGTAATATGTTAAGTACTAACACAATAAATATAATACTGTTATAACTCATATAACTTACTTGTTTATGTTTTTTTTGCAGGTTTTACGTATAAATATTTTTGATAAACTGAGGAACGCGGTGCATTGATTATAAAGTATATTAAAACAATTAAAATATATTAAAGTATATTACATGTATATGTGAAACATATTTTTTACTGTGCACAAATTTATTGAGTGGAGCTTTCAGCACAAATGATAATTATTAAATTTGTTCAAATATATTAATACTTTGTTAATGAATCAGTCTTTCCTTTTTATACCGTGAATATCAAGAATCAAGAAAATAAACCTAACCGTTAAAAGCAACTTCTGATAAGTTGGACCGAATATATCGCTAAGTAATGTAATACTAAGTCATTACAGCCTACCAAAATTCTACTGCTGAACATAGCATTGCCCCATAGATTGCCTCATAGGGGGATATTTGCCATAGTTGCCAAACCTGGCAGGTGTGTTGGCAACAGTTTTTTTATATTTTAGTTATTACTTATATATTACTCATGGTTTTTATCTCGTTGTCGCCTCCTACGATACCCACAGGGGGTAATGGATATTCCTATTAATTTCTTGATATTTTGCTTTTTTTAAAGAACTTAATTTAGTGATAAAGAACGATACGTGTTGTAATGAAATATATAGTACTTCATAATTATTGAGATTTATGTAAAAGATGTAGTGTTATGCTACTTACATATAATTTTACATTATTTTAAATTCATTTTTCCATTCTGTTTCGATTTTCTGCATTCACCTCAAAACTGGATATTTTACATCACCTTTATTTCCATAGGATCCTGTAATAATAATAATAATAATAATAATAATCTTTATTTGCAAGAATATGGTTGTACAATGGTGTTTGAGTATAATTCGTTCTACATATTCTACCTTAGTGGTGTGCAAATATTAACGGTCAAGTAACCTAAACAACAACACTTATCGAATTTAACAACGATTTTAAACCATAAGAACACAATAACAAATCATTTCTACTTCGTATTTTCACATCATCAGCACTTTTAAATTGGTGTCAATGGAGTCTACCTTTTTTCGATCTTTTAGCTAGTTTTCCGTAACTCTACAATCTTGGGCTTTGTGTGGGCAGCTGCGCTACCTTTTTTCCTATATCAATAATATCTCATTTTCCACTTAAATCTTACCGTTTTCTTATTATAAACCTAAAACCAAAATTTGACATGTTTTGATATTGTTATTTATTTCGTTTCCATAGTTATTATATTCAAATTTGCTACCGATCTGTTGTTCCTATTTCGATAATTCCACATAAATACTCTTTTTTCTTGACCATTTACAAAAAATTTGCGTTTAATTTAAATAATTTTTCCGTTCTCTCTAGAAAGGTATAAAAGCCGAACAATCGGTGAAGAAAGGCAGTCTCGCTTCAGTTCGCGAATTGGAAGTATCTCCTAAGGGCCTTATCCCGGGGCCGCACTGCCCCGGGATCCTGCAAGCCTCCACCTACACGTGTAGTCTTCGGCGAAGCCTTCTTCAAGCGCGGAGCCGCACCACTCCGGAATCCTACAAGCCTCCATCTACCTCGGAAGTCGTCGGCAGTCTACTTCAAGCGCGGGGGCCACACTACTCCGGGCGCTACGACTGCTTACTCCAGGCGCCGAGTGCACTTACCGCCGGCGCTACCTTTGGGCGCTGCAACTGCTGGCTCTAAGCGTTGAGCGCACCTACTCCAGGCGCTACGTGCGCCGGCTCCGGACGCTGCGTGTGCTGGCTCCAGGCGCTGCGTGCCGTCGCTGCTAAGAAACCTACCTCTACAAGCGCAATCGGCGTGTGCTGGCTTCAGGCGCTGCGTGCCGTCGCTGCTAAGAAACCTACCTCTACAATCGCAACGTGTGTCGCTTCGACTTTTAGGCTCCACTACAATTCTATATTCCCCTATTCTCCTACCTTTATTTTTTTTTGTAATCTAATTGTACTCTCACTTCATTCATCATCATCCTCATTTCATTTTTTTTATAAAATTGTAAATATCTTTGAATTTTGAATATATTTTTGTTTTTGTTGTATTTTTGTTGTTTTGTTGTTCTTAGGTTAGATTTATTATTGTCGCTTCACGACATTTGGCGCCCAACGTGGGGCCCTAGTGTTATGCTACTTACATATCATTTTACATTATTTTAAATTAATTTTTCCATTCTGTTTCGATTTTCTGCATTCACCTCAAAACTGGATATTTTACATCACCTTATTTCCATAGGATCCTGTAACGATTTTAAACCATTAAGAACACAATAACAAATCATTTCTACTTCGTATTTTCACATCATCAGCACTTTTAAATTGGTGTCAATGGAGTCTACCTTTTTTCGATCTTTTAGCTAGTTTTCCGTAACTCTACAATCTTGGGCTTTGTGTGGGCAGCTGCGCTACCTTTTTTCCTATATCAATAATATCTCATTTTCCACTTAAATCTTACCGTTTTCTTATTATAAACCTAAAACCAAAATTTGACATGTTTTGATATTGTTATTTATTTCGTTTCCATAGTTATTATATTCAAATTTGCTACCGATCTGTTGTTCCTATTTCGATAATTCCACATAAATACTCTTTTTTCTTGACCATTTACAAAAAATTTGCGTTTAATTTAAATAATTTTTCCGTTCTCTCTAGAAAGGTATAAAAGCCGAACAATCGGTGAAGAAAGGCAGTCTCGCTTCAGTTCGCGAATTGGAAGTATCTCCTAAGGGCCTTATCCCGGGGCCGCACTGCCCCGGGATCCTGCAAGCCTCCACCTACACGTGTAGTCTTCGGCGAAGCCTTCTTCAAGCGCGGAGCCGCACCACTCCGGAATCCTACAAGCCTCCATCTACCTCGGAAGTCGTCGGCAGTCTACTTCAAGCGCGGGGGCCACACTACTCCGGGCGCTACGACTGCTTACTCCAGGCGCCGAGTGCACTTACCGCCGGCGCTACCTTTGGGCGCTGCAACTGCTGGCTCTAAGCGTTGAGCGCACCTACTCCAGGCGCTACGTGCGCCGGCTCCGGACGCTGCGTGTGCTGGCTCCAGGCGCTGCGTGCCGTCGCTGCTAAGAAACCTACCTCTACAAGCGCAATCGGCGTGTGCTGGCTTCAGGCGCTGCGTGCCGTCGCTGCTAAGAAACCTACCTCTACAATCGCAACGTGTGTCGCTTCGACTTTTAGGCTCCACTACAATTCTATATTCCCCTATTCTCCTACCTTTATTTTTTTTTGTAATCTAATTGTACTCTCACTTCATTCATCATCATCCTCATTTCATTTTTTTTATAAAATTGTAAATATCTTTGAATTTTGAATATATTTTTGTTTTTGTTGTATTTTTGTTGTTTTGTTGTTCTTAGGTTAGATTTATTATTGTCGCTTCACGACAAAGATTATTTTGAATCGTGTGAGTACGCTTGTGCAAAACTATTGCGGAATGATTAAAGTGAAACGTCAAAAGGTATTTCTTAGATTTGGTTGAGTATAATATTACTAAGCAGTTAAGTGATGCGTACAGCAGATATGTAATATAATTTCCTAGTGTTTGTCCTTTCGAATACAACGTTGGTATATTATAAGTATGGAATATGCATTACCATCTATGGCTAAATCACCACTTACGCTCAGTTCTAATCAATGAGTATAATAAGTATATACAGGAAAGGAGAGCACTCTGACGATATTTTATTGCAGACAAAAGTGAACTACTAGCGTCTCCTACAAATTGATACGAACTAATTCGCTATTATATAGCTATATTATATACATCATACTTAAACTATCATGTTCTTTAGTTCGTATACTTACTGAAACAGTTCCTACATTTTTGTAATACTAATTTATACTTTTAATATTAAATGTAGGTAGTTTCAATAAGAACATTTGTATTTCTGAGATAATAATGTATAAAAAGGGTATTTGCAATAAAACAAGAATGACAATTTAATATGACAATTATTTCATTTTTTATTTTAATATTATGCTGGTTGCCAGTATCATAATTATCATATTTATCGATTGATTCGATAATTATTACGTATTTTTATTTTAAAATGATAATTTGTCATTAATAACATCACCAATAATTTTTGGTGCACTTATTTTTATTTTGTAAGTAAATTTCATTTTATTTTTCCAAAGTAGCGACATCTGTGAAGCCATAAGTTCAACTATGAACAAATTTTTTTTTTGGAAACAAATTATGGATGGAAGTACGCTGGACTGGCTCTTCCATACAAAATGCTTATGCCGATTTGAAGCGCCATCATTGTCCGTACCGGGAACTAAAAATGACATAATATGCCAAAGTCAGTTGTATTATTTAAATCATATAACTGTAATTTGAATTTTTAAACTAAAAAATGAAAGTATTTTATGTGGTTTGATTTTAGTTACATAATAACAATTATTTTTAATAATGAGAGTGTGCGTAATATGTAAAACTCGTTACCAAAAGGAAAGTGGGATAACATTCCACAAGTAAGTGAATTTGCAGCTAATATTAAGCAAATTAAAACTATTTGATAATATAGGTACTTAAAAATTTGTTACTAATCTTAATATTGTAATTTTTTTTTTTTTTTATAGGAGCGGGGGCAAACGAGCATGCGGCTCACCTGATGGTAAGTGACTACCGCCGCCCATGAACAACCGCAACACCAGGGGAATTGCAGATGCGTTGCCGGCCTTTTAAAAAGGAGTAGGCTCTTTTCTTGAAGGTCCCTAAGTCGTATCGGTCCGGAAAAATCCCTGGTGGTAAACTATTCCACAAGGAAGTTGTGCGAGGAAGAAAACATCTTCTAAATCGCACAGTGGTGGACCGCCAATCATCCAGATGGTGTGGATGGTATCGGGAGTTCTGCCGCGATGTGCGTTCGTGAAATTTGGCGGCTGGGATTAATCCGAACAATTCCTCAGAGCACTCCCCATGGTAGATGCGAAAGAAAATGCAAAGAGATGCAACATCTCTTCGCAGTGCCAATGAATCGAGCCGATCGGAAAGGGCTCGGTCGTCGACGATTCGAGCCGCTCTGCGCTGGATGCGGTCAAGTGGAAGGAGCTGGCACTGGGGAGCCCCTGCCCAGAGATGGGAACAGTATTCCATGTGAGGCCGAACCTGCGCCTTGTAAAGTTGCAGGCGGTGTGCCGGCATGAAATACTGTCCCGCTCTGCTGAGCACGCCAAGCTTTTTAGAGGCCAATTTGGCCTTCTCTTCCAAGTGACCACGAAACTGCACGTCACTCGATATGTCGACTCCGAGGATACCGATACTGGCTGAGGCAAGAAGGGGAGTGCCTTGAAACTGAGGAGATACGACAAAGGGGTTCTTTTTAGCGGTAAACGCGCAAACTTGTGTCTTCTGAGGATTAAACTGGACTAGATTTAGTCGCCCCCAATCCGAGACTTTGTCCAGCAAAGACTCGACTTCAGACACAAGTTTGTTCCGGTACTCGGCGACGTTTTCCCGAGAAATATTGGCCCGGCCGGTGTATAGAGCATCACCAGTGCTGTCATCCGCATAGCAATGAATGTTACCAGTTAGCAACATATCATTGATATGCAGAAGAAACAGCGTTGGTGATAGCACACAGCCTTGTGGAACACCAGCGTTAATAGGCTTGTAGTCAGAACATGCACCGTCTACAACGACCTTGATGCTCCGATCTGCAAGAAAGCTGGTGATCCAATTGCACAATTTCTCGGGAAGCCCATAGGAAGGCAGCTTTGAAAGAAGGGCTTTGTGCCAAACCCGATCAAAGGCCTTCGCAATGTCCAGACTAACGGCCAACGCCTCCCCCTTGGACTCTACTGCCTCCGCCCATCTATGGGTCAGGTAGACAAGAAGATCACCAGCTGATCGACACCGACGAAAACCGTATTGGCGGTCACTAATCAGCTGGTGATCCTCAAGGTACCGGATGAGCTGGCAGTTAATAATGGATTCCATTATTTTGGAGAACAAGGAGGTGATCGCGATAGGCCTATAGTTGGACGGGTCTGAGCGGTCGCCTTTTTTAGGGATCGGGTGGACAAAAGCTGTCTTCCATGAATTCGGGACTACGCCTTGGGAGTAGGAGTACCGGAAAAGACGCGTTAGGACCGGTGCCAACTCCGGAGCACACGTCCTCAGCACAATTGGGGGGATTCCGTCAGGCCCACTCGACTTCTGGATGTCCAGGGAGAGCAGTGCTTTGCGAACCGAGCGCTGTGAGAACAGCACATCCGGCATGGAGCACTCACACCGCGGGATGGTCGGCGGTGTTTTCCCCCCGTCATCAAGAGTCGAGTTGGACGCAAAAAGGGAGCCTAAAAGGTCGGCTTTGTCTTTTGCGTCATGGGCCAGTGAGTCATCCTCCCTGTGCAGAGATGGTAGTGATGGCTTACAGAAATTCCCTTGGACAGCCTTGGCGAGAGACCAGAATGCACGGGTTCCCGAAGGAAGGCGAACTAGTTTCTCGCCAATTCTGCCTATGTGCTCTGACTTTGCCTTGGCAATAACTCTTTTGAAGGACCTGGAGGCGAAGTTATACTTCTTTTTAAGTGTGCTGGTGTTTACATCCCGAGTCACCGAAGCTGCAGCCCAGGCTTGATAACACTCCTGCTTACTGCGCAATGCAGTCTTACAGGAGCGACCAAACCAAGGCTGAGATCTGCCTCCGATGGGTACCACAGATGATGGAATAAATAGTTCCATTCCCTGTAGCACCACATCAGTGACAGAGTCAGCAACAGCACTGGGATCATCCGGCGAGAAGCAAACCCGCCCCCATGGGTAGGATGCAAAGAAAGACCGCATTCCGTCCCAATCCGCCGACCTGTAATGCCAAACACGGCGGCAACCTGCAGAACGCAACCGCGAAGGGAGCGTGAGTGGCACCATACTCCGGATCAGACAATGGTCCGAAGAGCCGAGAGGGGCATCGACGGAAACCTGATATCCGTCCGGATGAGAGGTCAGCAGAAGGTCCAACAGGGAAGGTGTATGATCCTCCACATCTGGAATCCGCGTAGGCGAAGTAACCAGTTGTGTCAGACCATATGCCAAGGCAAAGTCATAAATTACCAGCATGTTTGGCTTTATATTACTGAGTTTTGATAAACAATAAAATTCAATAGGGTTGTTGAGTTCCTTGTCTATAATACTTATAGATGTTCTTTTCTACCTATATCTGTTGTCAACCAACCTACCTAGAACTAGAACGTAGACTAAAATTATGGCCAAAAAGCGCAATATAGTGAATTAAAGTCCGAAACAAAATGGTTATCTTTATTCTAAACACTTCACAGACGACTGTTTTATTGGGCATGATAAAGGTACCACATTGGAAAAGTGCAGTATACCCACAATATTTTCTGGTAGTACCAGTACCAGTTAGTATAAAAGTATTAGAATATTATTTCGAATGTTTTTTTTATTTCTTCTCTCCTTATTTTCCCCCAGATTCAGGGGCCGTAGCCAAGTGTAGAAAGGTCGCCTGATGATGACTTTGTGTTTACAAGACGTAAGTTTGTTAAATCTGTATAATTATTATGACCAGTTTAATGTATCAAGGGAATAAATTTATATTGGAACTGCAAAATTATTAATGTCCTTAGTGAGTTTGCGTGAAATAAGGTGAGAAATAACTCTTCCCTGAACGGATTCCCGCCTTGTCGTGGCGGCGGAGGGGTGGAGGTTAGTAGCCGTGGCTTGGTAACCCATGGTAAACGTATGGTGACTCACATGGCTGGGCCGAAGTGAAGGTCTGGCCCAAGGTGGCTACTCTGAGTGGGCTTGTCGATGTGTGTTAGTGAGCTGCAGCTAGAGGAAAGTCCTGTCTCTATATCGCTGCAGCCGAGTTGGTGTCGCAAGGGAAGAGGATTCTTGGTATGGTAATGCGCCACTCGACTATCCTCTGTGACTTTGGCGAAACTATACCACTTGGTGCTCGTTTTTTCTAGACTGCATGGCCTCCACATATCGGGCTCGGGAAGTCGGGGAGGGAAGTCCTCAACTAAGGATGGGTCCTCACTGGTGGGGCTGGTGGGGGCGCATGTGCTTTAAATCGTTTACATGGCCCTGTCAATGTGTGGTGAAGGTGGAACATCATGGGGTTTTAGTAGGTGCAAGTCCAACATAATTCGTTCTTGCAGGTATGCGTAGGCATTTTCTCATTCGAAACCCGAAACAAAATCCGTTCTGTAGTTACGAATAAAACGTTGATAGATCAACGCAGCGTCGATTCTTGTTTTATATGAAGTATAAAACTTGCGTCTAAGACCTAGGTATTAATTGATACATTTATTTATTTTATGGCATTATATTAATATGATACATAAATAAAATGGATGTTACGGGTAGGCCTGGGTATAGAATTCTTATCGATATATTTTTTCACACTGTCTTATCTCTATTATTAGTTCCGTGGACGTTCACTTCTGCTGTCAGCGCCAATATGGCGAAAATCAAATCGCCTCATTATGTCACGGTTATAGCCAGTCCACATATAGAGGGTAGTGCCTACGCCTGGTTCTAATACAGGCACTAGAACACTGGCATGTTATAGGTAAAATAATATATTTTAAATATTATTATTATTTTAACAGAATACAAATATTTTGTCACTTATGAAAATGATATTGTCTGGATAGAAATATATTTTAATAACAGGTTTGCAACAGATCTATTGCTGTCGCTCTGTACGCCAACGGGGTAGTTAGACAACAGAGAGAAATAAATGCATCTCGGACTGATAATAATCTATGAAAAATAGACGATATTTTCATCTTGAATTTCCCTGTTTATTCTTTCAAAACTTAAAGAAAATGTTATTCGTTGCACCAGATGGTAAGTGGCTGCTGCTGTCCATGAATATCGGCAATGTTCGGTGAAACCAAACACCTTTGTCAGCAATTGGCGCAACGCCGCCAATTTGTTTAGTGCACTTTCGTTACGCAACAGTGGCGGGTGCATTCACAACAATTTATTAACATTTTTGTAACTGTTTTAAATAAAGTGATTTTTTATTACTTCGAACGTTATCAATTCAACATTCTTAACAAACAACCAGACACACACCCGACAGGCAATCAACTTCAAACAAAGTTGAATACAGATAGATTGTTACTTCTGATGGCTAAGATGGAATGCCTCACAGTGTGTAAATATACTGGCTCCCCATATCCTTCAGACCGGGACACAGCAGTGCAAGCACTGCCATTGTATGATATATAGTTATGGGAAATTCCAGAAAGAGCTAATAGCTTCCGATAGATAGCACCATTCCGAAGAACAAAACAAATAGATATAGACACGATAGAACAAAAGGCCAATGATGTCTCCATCTGACACTAGCCAATCCATTTTAGAAAATAAAAATAATGTGACACTCGGCCAATATTTACGTCTTAAATAAGTGCCTACCTAACTACCTATATGTAACCGATGTTTAATTTTAAAAAATTACCTTACACACACAGCAAGCCTTTCTTCTGGTCATATAGCCTCCCTGTATGCTGTATTCTGTCTTAATAAATGTGGTTTCAGGATGTCAACAAGAGTATTAAATTTAACTTGAGTCATGCGAAAATATTGGAAGAATTTGGCATCATCGTTTAGCAAATCAGGAAACAGTGTGTGATATTCTCCATGTTGCGATCTTTTCTTGAAAATATCGTGTACCCAGATATTATGTTTCCTGTTTCTAGAGTTCTTAGCTTTTTCTTCCTCTTCTTCAGCTAACAAACAAGCAATTACGATAGTTTCTTCTTCGTTTTCTTCCATTATCTCATAAACAACACGTCAACACGTACCACTCGCCACTAAAATCCGTATGAAAATGACGTCGGCAATCCGATTACTAGAGGTTGCGTCAGAAAATGCGATCGGTGCCGATACATTGGACACATAGTACAAAACTGGTCCGTTTGATGCGATGCGTGCGATGCTTGTGATGTCGATAGGTGGACGCTTACCTTAAACCGACGCAACCGGAGAGAGATCAGGCGCATGAACAACGGCTTTACGTACTTCCCGACGCACGGGGCTAAGACACCGCCAACTTCCTGACTCCGGGCAGCTACTGAGAATTTCTTGATGGAAAAACTCAATAGCTAATTTTTTTGGCCCGACCCGGGACCTTATGATCAGCAGTGTCGCACTACTACAACCACTAGACCAACGAGGCAGTCACCATTCCGTTTACGCCAGAATTACCTGGCGATGGGTGTACAAAGTGCGCATTAAGGCAAATCTTTTTTTTTTAAGACGGACCTTTAGTTCCAAAGAAGAAAAAGAGAAAGAAGAAAAAGATGGAGAATTGAAAACATTAAACATGTGACTTTTGCATATAGAATTTAAATAAAATAACAGACATCATTTTTAGTTTTCTCAAGAATCTACATTTTGATGTACATTTAAAAATAACAACATGCATATATAAGAATATCATTAATCAAGTAATATTAATGGTATGCCGCTTAATTACAACTACAATCTACTGCAATAGATAGATTTCTACAACTATAATTATTATATATTTATATTATATTCTAATTTTTAATTATAACTACACGCCAGTGTAAATGCCTACAGTCATTTCTGAGAACTATAGCATACAGCCGGTAATTTATTACTTAAGCAATAATATTAGTTCTTGTACCCTACAGAACCAGATTACAGTAGAGGGTGCACTGACTAAGAAACAGAAACTGGAAAGTACCAAAAAGTACGCCTAAGCAAAATGGTAACTCTACTCATAACAAAAGTAAAATAACAACCCGCATACGACCATTGCTGGGCACAAAAATTCTCTCAATTTTCAGGGAGCTTTGTTGAAGGAAAGAATACGCAGTACAATGCGTGATAACTAATTTTACATCTTTCTTTTTACAAAACTTTAACCCACAATTTGGATTTTCTACCGTATTGTGGAGGCGTTTTACGTATATAAATTGGACAAGTACAAAAATCCACTACCGGTTATGTATTTGCATACCATGCAAATAGCTTTTCCTGTTTTTCCCGAGAGGATTTCGAAACCGCGACCCCGCAGTATGACAACTATTGCCATCACAGCCATTGCACTACCGAGTCGTGAAATATGATATTCATATACGAGTATTTTTATTTCTCAGACTTGCAGGTATCCACGCATTTTTTTGGAACGAACTTCTTTATTGGACAGTGAGAATTTATCGGATGGGGGCTAGGCGAAAAAAAGTACGATTTTCCATCGTACAAAACGTCCAAAAAAGTACATTTTTGTTATGAGTAGAGTTACCATTTTGCTTAGGCGTACTTTTTGGTTCTTTCCAGTTTCTGTTTCTTAGTCAGTGCACCCTCTACTGTAATCTGGTTCTGTAGGGTACAAGAACTAATATTATTGCTTAAGTAATAAATTACCGGCTGTATGCTATAGTTCTCAGAATTGACTGTAGGCATTTACACTGGCGTGTAGTTATAATTAAAAATTAGAATATAATATAAATATATAATAATTATAGTTGTAGAAATCTATCTATTGCAGTAGATTGTAGTTGTAATTAAGCGGCATACCATTAATATTACTTGATTAATGATATTCTTATATATGCATGTTGTTATTTTTAAATGTACATCAAAATGTAGATTCTTGAGAAAACTAAAAATGATGTCTGTTATTTTATTTAAATTCTATATGCAAAAGTCACATGTTTAATGTTTTCAATTCTCCATCTTTTTCTTCTTTCTCTTTTTCTTCTTTGGAACTAAAGGTCCGTCTTAAAAAAAAAGATTTGCCTTAATGCGCACTTTGTACACCCATCGCCAGGTAATTCTGGCGTAAACGGAATGGTGACTGCCTCGTTGGTCTAGTGGTTGTAGTAGTGCGACACTGCTGATCATAAGGTCCCGGGTCGGGCCAAAAAAATTAGCTATTGAGTTTTTCCATCAAGAAATTCTCAGTAGCTGCCCGGAGTCAGGAAGTTGGCGGTGTCTTAGCCCCGTGCGTCGGGAAGTAGTAAAGCCGTTGTTCCTGCGCCTGATCTCTCTCCGGTTGCGTCGGTTTAAGGTAAGCGTCCACCTATCGACATCACAAGCATCGCACGCATCGCATCAAACGGACCAGTTTTGTACTATGTGTCCAATGTATCGGCACCGATCGCATTTTCTGACGCAACCTCTAGTAATCGGATTGCCGACGTCATTTTCATACGGATTTTAGTGGCGAGTGGTACGTGTTGACGTGTTGTTTATGAGATAATGGAAGAAAACGAAGAAGAAACTATCGTAATTGCTTGTTTGTTAGCTGAAGAAGAGGAAGAAAAAGCTAAGAACTCTAGAAACAGGAAACATAATATCTGGGTACACGATATTTTCAAGAAAAGATCGCAACATGGAGAATATCACACACTGTTTCCTGATTTGCTAAACGATGATGCCAAATTTTTTCCAAATTTATTCTGGACAACCTCCGAAGAAGTATAAACTTTTTAATAAAGACAGTTTTCAATTTTCTGTATTTGCCCTTGTTTGTATTATATAACATAATACATCATATTTTATCTATTACTACAGATTAACCCCGCCTTCGCACGGGTGATTTCTGGGACTCCACAACAGCGCCACCTACCGGGTCTAAATGTGAATCTAAGTCATCCAGAGACCCACTCAAACACACAAACAACTTCATCAAAATCGTTCGAGCCGTTTACGAGTTTCAACGAGACTAACGGACAGCAATTTACCTTTATATATATATATACAGGGGCAGCGCGGTGGACATTTCCTCTCAGAAGTGAGAGGAGGCCTGTGTTTAGCAGTGGGACGTATACAGGCTGTAACTAATCTAAACTAATATATACATACATACACTAAATACATGAAGGAGACGGTCCAAAATTGTATGAAGCGTAGGCCTAGTTTTGTACTAGTATGGAAATAAATTAAAATAAAATATTAAACCACTTTTGAATATTCAAATCCACGAATTTGTAAAGACAAAAAAGAAATAAAGAATTCATTGGTATTAATATTTTATTCTCACCAAAAAGTGCAACACTAATGGCGGATTGATGTCGTTTTGATTTGACGTTAGCTGTCACTTCTGAAATATACCCTTATCTATATACTTATTATACTCTTTGCCCTTATCACCGATATTCTATCAGGTAAATTTATTATGTAAAATAGCTAAAATGTCTCGGAACTACTACTACTACTGACTACTAAACTACTACTTGAAACTACTAACTTCTAGTGAGAAAGGAGGGCAAAAAAAGTTCTATTTTTTGATAAAAACATGAATAAAGTGTATTAAAGATTGTGTATTTTGGTCTTAGAACAAGTAACGTTCTTGTGGATATTTGCATATCTTAAATTAAGTTCAGGAGAAAACAAATGTAAAAAGTACTACCTAATTCCTGACAAGAAGATTGTTGAGACAAATCAACGGTGCCTACGCACAGAGTTATTTCTTTTCATTCATTAGTATGAACTAATGCACACTTCAGTGCCAGGGGCATCCAGGCTTTTTTTTTGTTTTACATGGGGAAATGAGGCGTATTTATTTTGGTAGCTTTTTTTTATAGGGTAAGGGTGACAAATGAGCACACAGTCCACCTGATGGTAAGTGGTTGCTGCAGCCCATAGACATCTACATCTATCCTCTGTTTCAAATCAAAATGTAGATGCGTTGTCACCCGTGAGGACTAAGATGGAATGCCTCATTTCCAGTAAAAAGGGCCTCCGGCCACCTGCACTCACCAAGCGAAACGCAGAGGTAAACCTCTACTTCACGCTGGTTTTCTGTGAGGTCGTGGTACTACCCCGGTTCGAGCCGGCCCATTCGTGCGACAGCAAAAACTGCCGCGTGGCTCTACCACTGTTAAAATATTTAGTGCCAGATAGCTCAAAGCCGAGTTTAAAAATCCACCCTGACATGAATGCTATTTTATTGCACTAATAATAAAGAATATATTTAAGTTATTTTACCTAAGGGTAGCTGTTTTGTGTGTGAAACATAAAAGTTAGTAAGCTAGGTCAATTATGTTTTGGATACTTAATTTGGATACTTAAGGTAATGTAAATAAAACAGCTTAATTTTTTTATTTTCTATAATTATATCCAACTTCAAAATCCTCTCTTACTAAAATGCCATCCAGAATTATTGAGGCCGGTGCGGTTATGGTATTTTGATACCGAGCCCATCCCGAATAACAGACAATGGTCATTATGTGGGCACAGCAACCCACTGTCCGTTGTCTAGAAGTGCAACTACAATATATACAATATAATAACCTGCAATCATCTCATCCCAACTTGTCCCTTGTGTCGCCTACAATGTATAATATGTATAATAAGCTCTGACCGAGTGATGGCGCGATTTTATACGGCCTCTTATTAAAACAGATTCTTGTTGGGATGATGGCCACAACTTCCAGATCATTAGATATTTCCACCTGAAATGAACCATGCCGTCTTATATGTTCCCCGGTGGTTCCCCATAATAGTAGTAGTAACAGATACAAAATCAATACAAAAAAAAGTAAATCGCCAAAGAAATCCACAATTAAACGCATTCACGAGTTCACAACTACACAACCAAGCCAGGAATAAATAAAAATATCACTTTACAGAAAGGGCATTTGACAATTAGCCGCGTATGCCTGAACGGGCGCCATTTTGTAAAGCATCAAAAACTTGGGATTGCATTTTTATTTTTAGTAAGTTATTTAGTTTGATTTATTCTCTTATTTTATTAATAACCAAATCCCTGAATTTTCTCATTTTTACGGTACAGTGTACATACACTAAGCCAGAAATGGACCATCTCCTTTAATTGGTTGAATTATTATAAGGAAAACAAATCGGTTAACTACTAAGCTAATCGTCAAGCGAGACTTTCTTTTTAATAATATTTTCTCTTTTGACTAAAATGGAAAATATTTATTTTATGTGATGTAATTATTTTATTTTTAACTTTTAAAATGTGTAAGTTTGAAAAAAAGTCCATATCACGTTTTCTCGTAATAGTTAATTCTGTTCCTTGGCATTTTTCTCTTATTTCAACAAAAATTGTTATGTATGCTTGTAATTGATATTCATATCAGAGAAACAAATGTACCGTGTATGTATTATATACAAATGTATAAAATTTACAGTTAAAATTAAATTAAATTCAATTTAATACACGATTACTCAATTTATATAAACTTCAAATGGATGCAATAAACTTTATTAAATATCGGTAAAACTGTTTTATTTTATAGAGTAAAATTATATTTCTACTATTTTTGTTAAAATAAAAATACTTTTTAGTTTTAAGTTTAATTATTCTTTATTTAAACTTGTCCTAATTTATTAATATAAACAAAATTACAAAACTTTTAATAAAAAAAAAACTAAAACAAATAATTTAATTGTCATACAGTCCTACTCCCCGTGGTATCGTGCCAAGACCGCTGGCTGCGTTTCCTCGCTGATGATTTTCCTTCCTGGCTATACTTAGCCTTTGAGCGAGAAAAGAACCAGCCCTCATATCACCAGCAGCAACGATCGGTCAATTTAAACTTCCACTGAGCAACAAGTCATGTATACAAATACTATATATTATTAACGAACACGTAATAGTAGAACAAATTATTGCGTGTCAGAAGAAAATCGTCAGTTTTTACAAACAGTTTTGTAACATTTATATAAAATTCTTAAATTAACCATTTTATATAATAAATATGTAATAAAATATTTTATTTCACAAATCATATATTTTTAGAAACAACGGTATCATCGCTAAAAGCTAAAACAAGTATAAACATAATAGCATGTGAAATAACAAAACTGTAGTGTGACTTGCGTGATCTCATTATGTACGTTTTATTATTGTTACAAATTCGATAATATACGTCATCAGAAGAGTTTGAATAAAAGAAAAATAATAAAGAACAGTTTTTGGTGCCACAAACTTCACTAGAGGACGAATCATTAATCTTAGCAATTTTATTATTCACAGGATGGACGATGTCGTGCAAACCTGAAATTTTCGCTAAATTTAATTAATTCTTAAATACCTAGATAAGTAAAAATGTTATTAACGCTTCTTAGCGGTTAATCGCCACAGAGTCTATTTCATCTTATGATTCATCACTTAAAGGCAAAACACGTGTCTTACATAATAATAATCGTAATACTACTATTCTTGCTATCCTGTAATTTTTTGAAAAATTGAGGTTCGCCCCTTTGCGACTTTAGCGACGAATTGGTTGGAAATACTGGGTGGCAGATTAGAATTAAGATTCCTTCTAGGAAAGTAGATTCTAGGAAGGTAGATTCCTTCTTACCTAATTATAACATAGCAGTGCACTTCTTGCTGTGTTTCGGTTTGAAGGTGTGCTCGTATTATCGACGTTGGTATGTCTATATCTTAGTGGTGACGGGGATAGCGCTCACAATAGAGGGAAGAAGTCTTCAAACTAAGTACATCATTTTATTTAACTTTTTTCTTTGTCCTATTTTATACAATTTTTTTTGTTGGATATAAAACTAGCAATGAAACAAATTTAATAATAAAGATCCAACAATAATCTTGTTTTATATCAATTGAACTATATTGTATCTTACTATAACTACGATTTAAGGAACTGCTAGGAGCTTGGCAGCCGTTCGGATCTCAACTCTTAAGGCGAAACTGAGAACTTCGAACGTCTTTTGTACTCAAATTGGCTCTTTCTTTTAAAATTTTGTTTTTGGTGGCATTCGTTAAAAACTATATAAAAATATTCTTTGATCGTATTTGCTAATGCACTTCCATCCTGTCGTTATCACCGTACCTTATTCCAAAGGTATCTAAAAATGTTACTTTACGAAGGGTTTATAAAAATATAAACTTACCATAACTATTTGATTTAAGAACTGTGAAAAACGAAGCGAACGTGACAAAATATAATATATTATATTTCATTTTGTACTATTTGTTATCAACTCATAGATAATGTAAAATACTTAAAAATATTTTACATTTTATATTGTGCAAGAACGTCATAATCTAATTTTTATATAACAGTCATGGTTCATTCTTTAACATTAAATAGATCACGTTCGTTCCAATAGTAAAATTCTGACTTTTTTTGTAGGAGAGGGGGCAAACGAGCATGCGGCTCACCTGATGGTAAGTGACTACCAGGGGAACCAGGGGAATTGCAGATGCGTTGCTGGCCTTTTAAAAAGGAGTACGCTCTTTTCTTGAAGGTCCCTAAGTCGTATGGGTCCGGAAAAATCGCTGATGGTAATCGATTCCACAAGGAAGTTGTACGAGGTAGAAAACATCTAAATCGCACAGTGGTGGACCGCCAATCATCCAGATGGTGTGGATGGTATCGGGAGTTCTGCAGCGATGTGCGTTCGTGAAATTTGGCGGCTGGGATTAATCCGAACAATTCCTCAGAGCACTCCCCGTGGTAAATGCGAAAGCAAAGCAAAGGAATGCACCATCTCTTCGCAGTGCCAATGAATTGAGCTGAACGGAAAGGACTCGGTCGTCGACGATTCGAGTCGCTCTGCGCTGAATGCGGTCAAGTGGAAGGAGCTGGCACTGGGGAGCCCCTGCCCAGAGATGGGAACAGTATTCCATGTGAGGCCGAACCTGCGCCTTGTAAAGTTGCAGGCGGTGTGCCGGCATGAAATACTGTCCCGCTCTGCTGAGCACGCCAAGCTTTTTAGAGGCCAATTTGGCCTTCTCTTCCAAGTGACCACGATACTGCAAGTCACTCGATATGTCGACTCCGAGGATTCCGATACTGGCTGAGGTAAGAAGGGGAGTGCCTTGAAACTGAGGAGATACGACAAAGGGGTTCTTTTTAGCGGTAAACGCGCAAACTTGTGTCTTCTGAGAATTAAACTGGACTAGATTTAGTCGCCCCCAATCCGAGACTTTGTTCAGCAAAGACTCGACTTCAGACACAAGTTTGTTCCGGCGCTCGGTGACGTTTTCCCCGAGAAATATTGGCACGGCCGGTGAATAAGGCATCACCAGTGCTGTCATCCGCATAGCAATGAATGTTACCAGTTAGCAACATATCATTGATATGCAGAAGAAACAGCGTTGGTGATAGCACACAGCCTTGTGGAACACCAGCGTTAATAAGCTTGTAGTTGGAGCATGCATCGTCTACAACGACCTCTGATCTGCAAGGAAACTGGTGATCCAATTGCACAATTTCCCGGGAAGACCATAGGAAGGGAGTTTCGAAAGAAGCGCTTTGTGCCAAACCCGATCGAAGGCCTTCGCAACGACCAAACTAACGGCCAACGCCTCCCCGTTGGACTCTACTGCCACCGCCCATCTATGAGTCAGGTAGACCAGAAGATCACCAGCTAATCGACCCTGAAGAATGGGCATAAATTTTTAAAACACTAGCTGATCTTTACATAACTTTTATGTTATAAGATTACCAAAAAATATATAAAAAGATACAATCATAATATATATTTTTCAGAGTACGATGACAAACGACAACACAGTTCATCTGATGGTAAGTAGATGATGTGGCCCATAGATATCTACACTGGATAAAGAATCAAAGTACAAATGCGTTGTCACCCCTGAGGACTAAGATGGAATGCCTTGTTAAAAGGTATCCAGACCACTCCATCCAATAATTCCGTCAATCAAGGGCCAACTGAAAGGTCTTCCTTCGGTCGGTCTTGATCTTGAAACTCCAAGGACAGCTACGTTGGGTTCGGGCGGTCAACGAGGCGTATGTGAACCCCGTGAAGGATTATCACAAGAGAGAGTCTGAAAACCCTTTCTCAAAAGAAAAGGTCAGATGGGGATTACGGGTCTTCCAGTGGTCGCCCCGGTCCCGACGTCTTCTTATGCTGCTTCTTCGATATGTCCTTCGGCAAGCACTTAATGTGGACTGTAGATTTTTATTTAAAGGTGAAGGATCCCTCGGGAATAAAACAGCAATTGTCTTCAAACTACTCCGTCAGAGTGCAATCACTTTCCCTATCACTTCCCTATATGTTTTCTTTCTTGATTATATATATTACTGGTAGCTGCTCCAGTACGAATTGCACTACGTAGTCGTCTGCGTGTATGCTTATGCACACAGCAGGTGTCGGGCCTCGGGGCACGCCCCCTATGGCCGGAATCTCCTCGCAGTGCATCATTATGTACCGTTCGTGGGAGCCGTTATGGCGTTGTTAGTATGAAGCAGCGACTCGGGTTTGATTCCCCGGTCGCTGTGATCGATTTAAAAATCTTCATGAAAATAAATTTTCAGGAGGCGTGTAATATGGCCACCGCCTGAAAAAGTGGCATAATATGACAATTTTCCTGAAAAAGTCACCTAATTCGGCCAGTGCCTGAAAAAAGCGCCTAATTCGGTCTGAGGTAGTCCGGTTGTCTTGTCAGGTTAATGTGGCCAGGCGGCTAATGCGGAGTTGGTCTATCTGCGGCATTGAGGGTTGTTACTCGACTCTCTAATCTCTATAGAGAAGAGTTTTCTTGGCAGAGGTCGCCCGTCCGGTGGCCGAGCATGTAGGGGTGCGAAGTTCTGTAAGTGTTCATGTGGCCCGTTATCAGGGCGGTCGAACATACCGCGCGCTAATCGGGCCACAAATTGCTCGACTGTCTCCATCTTCAAGTTGGCCGCGTTGACGTCGTTCCGGACGTAGCGACCTGCACCGACGATGGTCCGTAGTGTCAAATTCTGCTGGACCTGTAGTCGCCGCTTCTGATGATCGCTCAGGAGCGCGTACCAGGCCGGCGCAGCATGTGTAAATCTTGATCGAATATAGGTCTTGTAAATTTTTAATTTTGTTCTAATCGGTAATTTTGCAGTTAAGACCGGACGGAGCGCCGCCCGCGCACATCTGGCGTTACGGACGGCGACATCGACGTACACGGTCATGTGCAGCATCCGGTCGATCCGGCATCCCAGGTACGTCACTGTCTTCTGGTACGTGATCTCCTGGCACCTGAGCGTCAGTGGTGGTGGAAAATTCCTGTAGCGGCGAGTGAGCAGAGCGGTCGTCTTGCCCACGTTGACGGCCATCCTCCACTCATCTAGCCATGGTGGCAGCAGGTTCAGCAGGCGCTGCATCCTGGCAGTGGCTATGTGCGCTCTTCTAGACGATGTGAAGTAGGCACTATATAGCGCTAATTCAACATCGTCTTCCCATTCGCGCAGGTGGTCTGCCAGGGTGGGGATGTCATTGGTGTAAGCCGCGTACAGGATCGGCGACATACAGCTGCCCTGTGGTACGCCGGCTCTAATGGGTCTCGCTGCGGACTCGGCGTCCTCTACACAGACGTAGAACTTCCTATCTCTTAGGAATGACGCCACTAGCCGCAACATAGCAGGAGGGGTACTTGTTTGTGTTTCTAGTTTGTATAGTAATCCAGAGTGCCACACTCTGTCGAACGCCTTCTCTATGTCGAGAAAGACGCCCAACGATGTGTGGCCGCGGTTGTACTCGGACGCCAGATAGTGCAGCACCCTGGTCAGCTGTGTTGCTGTTGAGTGGCCCCTCCTAAATCCGTGCTGTTCCGCCCGAAGATGCACGCACGGGCGGAAGCTTCTTAGCAGCAATCTTTCGCACAGTTTAGCTAAGTGCGGTAGCAGCGTGATGGGCCTATAACTGGCTGCTCTACGCCTGTCCTTCCCGGGTTTCGGCAGAACAATCACTTTGCTGATTTTCCAGTCCTCCGGGAAGTGGGATGTCCACAGTATACTGTTGTAGAGTCGACCTAGCTCTACAAGTGTTCTATGGGGCAGCTGTCGAGTTATCCCGTCGTGCCCTGGCGCCTTCCTGGGTTGCAGGCGGGCTACTGTCCTCCGCAATAGGGCGGGGGATATATACCACTCTCCTGCAAGCGGTGGCGCGGGTTTTGCTGGTTCTTCCCAGGACAGAGGTATTTTCCGAACCAGTGGTACATAAAATAATGACTTTCAATAAGTATTATGTAATAATCCATATTGAATAAAAATCATTCTATTCTATTCTATTCGACAGGAACTCCTGTACGCGGCTCTCCTTCCGGGTATGTAGTTCCATGAACTCCGCACTTGCTGGGTTCGGCATAAATTGCTCCTCGAAGTGCTCTGCTAGGATATCCGCTCTACCTTTGGCCTCGTAAAAACGTTCGCCCGCGTTGTTGATCAGCGGGCAAACGGGGGGTCTGGTTTTTGTTAACTGCCGGTTCAGTTTTTAGAGCGACGCATCTTCCTCCTCTGCTTTCGATATACGCCGCTCCCAGGCCTCTCCTCGGTGGGCCCGGACTGCCGACAGTTCATCTGACAAGTTGTTTAGCTGTGTTTTAATCTGGGGCAGCGAGTACGCGCCCAGAGCTTTCTTAGCGCTCTTTTGCGTTTGAGCTGCACGCATATCTCTCGCGGCAGCTCTTCCCGTCTTCCTGTAGTCGGGACGATCGTAGAGGCCGCGTGTAGAGCTTCTTTGATCGTCCTTGTAATTCTTGTTGCAGCGGCCTCTACGTCGTCCGCTGTGTTAATGGGGGTGTAGGTTGGAGGTCTCTCTATTATATATTTTTGGTAGAGCCTCCAATTAATCTTCCTTTTAAGAGCTTCGGGCAGCGTAGTCACTGCCTTGAGGCCAATGGTAATGTGAATCGGGAGGTGCTGAGACATCAGGTCGTACAGCACCTCTACCACTACCGGGTAGTTGACGTTCCTAGAGAGCACGATGTCCAATACATCCGGACATTTTCGGTGATCCGTAGGTACGTGTGTTGGTTCCTCGGGACCTAAAACGTCATAGCCGTGTCTCTCGGCGTCATCATAAACGACCCGGCGGGGTGAGCACCCCACGCCGGGTGTTTCGCGTCTAGGTCCCCCGCGACGATGGTTGGTGTATCGCCTTCCATTACCGTCCGGATGTCTGAGGAGCAGAATGGAGTCCCTGGCGGGCGGTATGCTGCGTAGATCCTTAGTTCCTCGCCCGCTGCCTCCAATTTTATGCCGATAGAGCGCATCGTTACATATGTTGGTAGATCCAATTCTTGATGGACGATGTCTCTCCTCACCAGAACCGCCGTGTCTCTGTAGGCGGTCCCTTGAGGATTGACCTCGTCCCTTCTATATATGTGGTAATTTGGCAGCTTAAGATGCGTAGTTGGATTCAGTTTTGTCTCTCCCAGCAATATCACCTGTATGTCCTGCTGCTGGGCGACAGTGCAGAGTTCATGGATCTTCTGTTGTATCCCGTCTGGATTCCAATATAGTAGGCGCAGGTTACTCGCCTCTGTAATTCCGGGCAAGTAGTTGCGCCAACGCTCTCATGATCGCTGTGATTGGATCTGTCCCGGCTCTTATATCGGCCAGGACTTGCGTGCCGGCCTCAATGGCTATACCAACTAGTCTGTGGATGGCATCTTCATTTCCGGGGCCGGCAGTTGGTATTCTATGTGAGGTTGGCTCTTTTCTCGGCTGGGCTTGGGTCTTTCATCGTATGGTAGAGCGCGCACGGATTGTAGAGCGAGCTCTATGCTCAGGTAGAGTCCTCTCTGGTGCTCTACCTACAGTGGTCCTTACTTCCTTTGCGGTAACCTGAGCCTGGGAGGCTATCGTGACCGCTGGGATGGGGGTAGAGGTAACGGCTTGAGGAGGCTGTTGTGTTTTGCTTTTCTTCCTTCTCCCCCGCTTTTTCTTTTTAGGTGCTAGACGCTCTGTAGCATCGTTAGCGGGGGGTTGGAGAGTAGCTCCGGTGGTTGCTTTTGGTTGTGGCTGTTCAACTTCCATAGGCTGCTGTGTTTGTGGCTGCGGGGGGGGGCTGTTTGAATCCCCCCCTTCCCTCTTATGGTTGCCCACCCCTCTTCATTGATCTCAACGGTCCCCGGCCGACTCTCTGGAATCTGCTTCGGCGCTTCCAGAAGTAAGCCGGAAAGTGTTATGCCTTGCTTCCGGGCGATCCTCCTCAAAACCGGACATCGACGATCGTTGGCGGTGTGTGATTTTGCGCAATTTGCGCATGTTGGAGATTCATCTCTACCCCTTGTGCAATCCCTTGCGGCGTGTTCCCCCGCGCAACGGACGCACTTAATTGGTCGGAAGCAGTTATAGGAGGCGTGACCGAACGCCTGGCAGCGGTGGCACTGTGCTGGGCCTACTCGTCCCTGCCAGGCTTCAATAACGACTCCTCTCATGTACAGTAATTGATTAACTTTGTACAAGTTGTTTAGCCTTTCTTGGCTTAGGTGGTCCAGTTGCGCGAAGTGCAGGCATCCCGGCCTGCCTCTGCGTGGAGGGATTGCCTTCACATATCGTATCGGAAAACCTAACGCTTTGATAGCCTCCCCTATTGCTTGTGTGTCCGTGTCTACTGGCAGCCCCCTAATGCCCACTTTTGTAGGCTTCTTCTCTTCGGGGGTGTAACAGTACTAGGACATGGCTGGTATTTCCTTTCATAGGTCTATTAGGTACTTCTGAATGGCCCGGAATTCTTCCGGGCTCTGGGGGGAGAAGCGCACCCCCTTCCCGAATGGACGAGCGTTCGTAGGGTGACCCAACTTCTTGTTGAGTACCTCAAAATGCTTCGTCCAATTCGGGAGGCATTCTGCAACGATTGGCGGATATCTGCCTTTCTCGGCTTCTTCGGTTGGTTTCGGTGTTGGTGTATCGGCAGCCTGCCTTGGTACTGCTGGGACTGCTACCAGTTGTGCGTAGCTGATAGATGGACGTTGTCCATCTTCCGTTGGTAATCCAGACGGGTTTGTTGGCTGTCCATCCGAGGGTGCTAGGGTAGCATACATAGTGCTATCCCAGCCGTATAATTCCTCCCCCCCCCCTACTCATACCCGACCGCGTTGCTAGGTCGGTCAGGGGAGATTGGAGGGGTTGGTTAACGAATTGCAAAAAAGAAAACCAGTTTAACGAGGTACTTCAACGCTTTACTCGAAAGAGAGCCGCGCCCTCTGTGCCCTTTCGCAACTCAATTACATCAAATTTCTACTATCACACCCTCACGATTTGCCCAATATCTTTATTTGTATAAGACATACATTTATATATTTTATTTATAAAGATAGCACAGCAAAATATATATACTACGATATACATTACATTTTAATATCACAAAAAAACCTTTTATTTATTCAACAAAATACAGCATATGTACTAAGTCAGAATTCTTAAATATATAACATATAAGGTTGGAACAATGTTCTTTATTTGAAAATACAAATATCTTAACTAATACAATAGTTTAATTCACATTTTTACATATATTTTTATATTTAAATCACTTTTAAATTTCTTATACAAAACTATCAATATTTCACTATTTTAGAGGAATTTACATATAAAATTAACACAGAATTCACCTATTTTGCTTTTACAGTCATCCTGAAACATTTTATAAGTCAATCTTTACACGACTCTCAACAGGTCGGTAAGAGGCTGGTGAAACCCTTGGTTAGATAGCACCTATCTATGTTCATTGTAAAACACCAAGATTCCCAACAATGTCCTTATCAGCTATCATGTTTCTCATCTGATAACACAAACAAAATATTTTCATGAATTAAACCTTTAAAATGAGCATCTTATTTTTTTAACAATTATTATGCAATGCTACTTTCCATTAATTCCAACATACAAAGTGATCGTTTCGACCGGGGGATGAACCCTGGTCTGAAACACTGGCAGATGATTCAACCGGGGAACTGAACCCGGAATCATGAATTATATCTTAAAAACTCCCTCTATGAATTTATTAAGAAAATATTACTAAGAAAACGACAAACTAGTACGACCTGGGAATCGAACCCAAGACTTTTAAATTATTAATTCAATATTTCTTTAAGATTTAACTAAGCGTTTTCTTATAAGATTATTATTGCTTGATAATTTATCTTTAGAAGCTATTCGTAGTCGGTAAGGTAATAAATTGAAATATTCTTTATAGGCGCGTCGCCAATACTTGTATACATTAAAAAGAGTTTCCTATTCTCTACGCTCACCATGTGAAACAAAGCTTTTTACAACCCGGGAACGTACCTGGTTCCGAAGCTAAGACAAATGTACACGCCCCTAGCTGTCCCGACAAAGTTCTAATATCCCGGGGCCCATCAGCGGTAGATTCGACGGACAACTAAGGGTGGGGCCCAACGACCTATGGAGACTTATTATTCTACACAATAGATATAAGGCTAGGTAAATAAAAAAATAGTACATACCTGGCTCCGAAGCTAAGACTGCCCCAAGGCTCGGTCAGGCGGTAGGTAGGTGTAGGTTCATGTAAGTGGTGTGTGGTAGTGTTTATATATGTGACCTGACCCAATTGAGGTGATCGGGCAGCGGCTTGGTCCGATGCTGCCCCACAATATGGTATCACTCCAGCGGACGTCACCAATTGACAACTTCTTTCTTCATTTCACTATTTCAGTCTATCAACTCCATTGTACATTTAATTAACTTCAAAGTCAACCAATTCAACATTCATCGAAATCAAAGACGTGACACCCGACACAAGTAACGAACAGTCATTCAAAGTTCAATATTCAAGGTTTCGGGTTCACGTAGCACAAATTTACAAACACGTCATCGAACGCGGCCTCTTCTCGAGTCTCAAAGTTCAGCGTTCCCAAACCTCAAACTAAATTCCTTCGTACGATATTAAATACTACGTCGCAATAAGAATTCAAAATCAGCCTAGCTGACATGCAAACTAACTACAGAGTCAACACACAAAAGGCTCTTAACGCGACGGTACAATTAAACAATGACTTCCAAAAACAATTAACCGGGCCACGCCCTCGAAATGGAATGCGAGCATCAAATTCCAGACCGTATGTCCACTCGACGTGCGCGCAAGGTTCCACGTCACACAAGCAAGTTAATTATTGCAAAATGCACTTCAATACGCAATCACTATACAAATTGACGTAATTACTTATAAACGAAATTACTTTAATCACTCAAATTCCATACTAGCCTCTTGTCACGAAACGTACAACTTAGACAAACTAATTCGAAGCGGTCTACACGAAACCCAATTCAATAGCAAATTAAACGCGCACAAAGACTCAAATTCTAGACCACAAAACTCAAAAAACTGGTCGCGCGAAATCGATGCAGCGGTCACCAAAATACGCTAATCGACCGTACCGCTGCTCTCAAGCTACCTTTTTCGCACTCGCGTCCGGCTCGCGCTCTCTGCCGAGCGACCCACATGGGAGTGGGGCGACGGTGACCTTTACAAAGTCAGCGGGAGGACACGAGTGTTGAATGCAAATTTCAAATGTTAATTGTTTGGCCTAAACAGGTTAATAGACATGACTCCCTACACGTATCTACTGGGTAGTCTAAATGAGTTTCACAGCATACTGGTGGTAGGTTGTTCCTCTAGAAGTCAGAGGCCCGGCCGTGGATTAGTTACCACCTTATTTTCTACCCTATCAATTACAACAAGGTCCCGGAAAATTCACAGGCTCTCTCTATTACGAAGTTTAAATGTTTTGTTAAGTTGAAACTGTATAAAAAGGGTTATTATAATATAAATTAATACATGGTTGATTTGATTAACCCCTGGGAATGAGATGGTCGCTTCCAAGCAATAAATTTTGTAAATAGTTTGTACAACCATTAATGTAAAATTTACTTTAAAAACCCAGCGGATTTCTTTCTAGTTCTTCCTAGGGCAGAGGGTATTTTTCGGACCAGTGATAAAGTAAAAAATTACTTTCAATAAGAATTACACATATGATCTATATTGAATAAAAATTGTTTTATTATATTCTGTTCGGTTCTGTTCTATTCTGTGCTGTTCTAATCCATTCTGTTCTATTCTATTCTATCCTAATCCATTCTATTCCATTCGACATCATTCTATTCCATTATATTATGATATGTTCCATTCACGACTAACGTCGGTTTTAATAAATACCCCGTCCTGCAACCCTCAGGAAAAAAGGCATTTATATATCCCCATTTATGTGTTTTAAATGTATAGAATATTGTAGTTTTGTATGATACTTTTTGCAATAATATGATTTTATTTAATTAAAAATGTTATGTAAGTTAAAAGCTTCATTCAAGATATATTTTCTGTGTGTTGTTAGACAGTTCTCATTCTTATCCTCCCTCGTCCTCTTTTTTGGCGAGAACTTAGTGACTTTTGTGTATTCGGAGTATGATTTGTGTTAGATAAGTCCGGTGCGTTTGATGATTGTTGTGTGTCCGTTATATCTGATGATTGTTGCATGGTTTGTATCTGTTTATCTTGGATGTTTAATGAATGTTGTATATTCGAAATTGTCCATGTAAAGGCTTTTGTCGCCACAGTTCATTGTGGTTCTTAACTATTGCCATTTTAATCTCTTTGTCCGTATAATATGTGTTTCCTATTGGTAAGTGTAATTCTCTATCTCTTGTGCTTCTTTTATTATTGAATATTTGTCCCTACGTGTATCGTGTTGCATTATTATTTTAATAAGATAATCGCTTCCTGTTTTTAGATATTGCTTATATTTAACTATTTGTGCTTTATACGTGTATTCTATATTTGTCAGGCCTCTTCCTCCTTGTGTCACAGGTAAGTATAGCCTTTCTGTTTCTGCTTTTTGCTGATGTACCTTTTTAATTGCTAGTAGTTTCTTTATTTAGGAATACATGAATCTTACATACATGAAATTTATTGAGTATATAGGAAAGTGGGTCAATAGCTAAGCAGAACAACAATGGTGAGTGGGAGTCACCCTGGAAAATTCCAAGCCTAAAATAAATCGGTTCTGTGGTAACTGAACTGAATTTCATGCTGGCACATCGCTTGCAACTTTACAAAGCGCAAGTTCGGCCTCACATGGAATACTGTTCTCATCTCTGGGCCGGGGCACCCCAGTGCCAGCTCCTTCCACTTGACCGCGTCCAGCACAGAGTGGTTCGAATCGTCGACGACCGAGTTCTTTCTGATCGGCTCGATACACTGGCACTGCGTAGAGATGTTGCATCTCTTTGCGTATTTTATCACATCTATCATGGGGAGTGCTCTGAGGAATTGTTCGGACTAATTCCAGCCGCTTAATTTCACCATCGCACATCGCAACAAAACTCGCGATACCATCCATACCATCTGGATAATTGGCAGTCCACCACTGTGCGATTTCCACTTCCTTGTAGAATCGATTACCACCAGCGATTTTTCTGGACCGATACGACTTAGGGACCTTCAATAAAAGAGCTTACACCTTTCTAAAAGGCCAGCAACTCATCTGCAATTCCCCTGGTGTTGCGGTTGTTCATGGGCGGTAGTAGTCACTTACCGTCGGGTGAGCTGCATGCTTGTTATCCTACAAAAAAAAAGATTCAACGCCGAATGCGCTCGTGCTGAATAGCACAAACATATGATATACTTATACAAAACACTTACACAAACGTATGGGTCGTTTCGCGAGACCGCAAAGCTTCAGGTGTTAGGCATAAGAAAAGATCGTTTAACCAAGCCACCAAATCCTTCCGTCCAAACCAAAAAGGCATTATGGCAAACCAGTTTCGACCGCATTAAGCGAATCGGTGCAAAGCTCTTTGTCAAACCAACTGACATTAGAGCTTTAAGGTCTCTCGCCAAAGTGGTCGGGACAAACCTGCCGGTCTACACCAACCAGATGGTTCACTTGAAATTTGCATTTATACAGTGGAAACAGCGTGCCACCTCAATTACCTGACTGCAGTACCTCTATGTCAGAGGTCCGCAAAGAAGAGGTACTTAAAACCTTGCAAAGTCTAGATGTGAACAAAGGTAGTAGACCTAGTAGTATATCAGCTATAGTTCACAAGATCTGTGCGCCTGAATTGTCTCCTGTGTTGACGTGATCTTTCCGTCGCTCAATCAGGACTGGAATAGTGCCCAAATTTTGGAAGCTAGCCAATGTGCAAACTATGCCTAAAAAGGGTAGCCATGCCGACCCTGCCAACTCTCGGCCAATTTCAGTTACTTCCATACTCTACAAGATTATGGAGCGTATATTGAACGCCCACTGCATGGCGTACCTAGAGCAAGATGATTTCTTCAGTGACCGCTAGTACGGGTTTTACCGAAATTGATCAACTGGGGACCTTCTATCGTATGCCACCCACATATGTGGGGAAGCACTTACTGTTTCTCTTGATATCTCGAAGGCCTTTGACAGGGCATGGCACGAGCCTTTTGGGCAAGCTTTCAGCGTACGCCTCATCCCTTGGCCTGATTAACTGGGTGAAGGACTTTCTGAGTGAACGATCTCTCCGATTCGTATGCCCGTCTTGTCCTATTACAACAAACGCCGGAGTTCCTCAGCGATCCGTTCTCTCCGCAACTCTCTTCCTGCTGCATATTAATGGACAGCTTATTCCCAGTATCTATGGACACTCAGACCACAGTTGTGGAGAGGTACCAGCCAAATGCTCAGGCAAGTTGGAATCAAATCCAGTCCGAAAGGGAAGCTATGGTTGAGCGTGCAAAGCTCTCACTGCAGAAAGTCTCCGGATGGGGTGATGCCAATCTCGTGAGATTCAACGTCTCAAAAACACTTGTTAAGGATTGAATTTTCACCAAACCTAAACAATGGAATTAAGTCTAGCACCAAAGTAGCCGCAAGGAAACTAGGTGTTCTTGCAAGGGGGCGGCGGTACTTCACGCTTGGGCAGCTTCTTACCTTATATAAATCTGGTCGTGCATGAAGTACTGCTGTCACATATGGGCTGGTGCTGCAAAATGCCACATGGTAGCGTTGGATTCAGTGAAGATTCGTGCTAAGAGGCCCATTGTTAACCTTGATTTGGTTGAAACCAATGTAGTCAGTCTCGAGCACAGGCATGTAGATAAGAAGCCGCGCCACAAATTATTGTTACTTTATTGGAGATTTTAACCTACATTTCATTAAACGGAGCAATAGTAATGTCTGCCCAATCCCATCCCACTTATTCTTCAGCTATTTCTTCAATTAGTGATTTAACATTTGTAGGTCTAAAATAATATCATTAAAATAAAATACTCCCATAGAAAATTCCATTCAATTCTTGTGTCAGTAACATGTCGGTAGAGTTATAGAGGGCTGCTTTTTCTGCAGGATCTCGCGCAAACCTCCCTCACTATAAGTATCTTGGATTTATATATTGAGTCTATATCTGACATTATGAACTACAATTTAATTTTCATAAAAGCTATTATAATAAGATCAATTCTTTCCTAACAACGTAAATTAGCAATAACTCTCACTTAGTAGTACAGTAGAGTACGCGGTTGAAATTTTTCACAACAATCTAACTGAGTTTATAGCTGTTTTTGTTTTGCCCGACTTTATTAAAGCTTATTCGGGAAAAGTACAAATTGCACTGTAAATGAAAGTACTCACATACACACAGTACGGTAACCTACGTGAACGCGACTAATACTCGCTACTTAAGAAGAGACAATCTGATTTCTTATATTTACGCGAACACTACACATTACAAGTAGAGTGTTTTAATCTGTCATGTCGCGTCGGTCCACATCGGTCTCACCATGATAATTTTGTAGTCCCCGCCAAAGAGTATAGTAATATTTAAAAGGGACCCCTCAGAACCAAAGAGTATAATAATCACTAAGTTAACTCAGAACTATAGATAAGAGTGCTCAAAACAATTCATTTTTACATGTTATTTATAAGAATTATACAAGTAAAATTGAAAAATTTTCATTAGAATTAGTTTCGTTAAAAAATAGTTATTGCATTGTAATAGATTCGTTACTAAATTACGCTTCTCTAAATTAAGAAAATGTACTTCAAATGACGAGTTTGCGCCTTTACCGTCCCGATTACTTCATAGACTTAAGCATATTTCCTTCGCCGCGTGAGTGCAAGAGGCAACTTCAATTTTAAAAAATTAAGTAGGTACGAAAGAAAGTATCTTGGATAGTTTTATAAATAAAAGGTAAGTAATTACACTGTTTTTAAAGGTCATTTGCTTATATTTTGTCTCGTAACAATTTTATACATTTCGTTCACGTATGAAATAAAGTAGTCAGAAGGAACTGAAAATGAAATATAAAGTGTGGGCTATCACTATAAATCATGTAAATAAATCAAATTTTCATATTCCACAAAGTCCTAAGTGCGAAAATTACTTTTTATGTTATAATTTAGATATATCGTGAATATTATGGCGAAGTTGTTTTCAATAAAAATGGCGTTGGTCAAAGTATATACTTATGATTGCATTTTTATTTATTTACGCAAATATTACTCACCTCAGCAACGCTGCCCTAAACATCGCACGGAGCAGCCGCTTTCCGCTATGATAAAATAAAAAAATGTTCCGTCTTATTTCCTCCTACTATTACAATTATCTTATTACTATTACAACATACACTTACCGTTACAGCCTATTTTAAGTCCACTACTAAACATAGACCTTCCCCATATATTGCCTCACAGGGGGTATATTTACCATAGCTGCCACTATGTAAAAAGGTACGTGTCTCGTGTACTAGAACGGTACACCGATGTTTGATGTTTTACATTTCGGGTACAAAATGGCACATTGTCTCTGATTATCACGGCTAATCAAGCTAAAAAACATGTCACTTATTTATTCTCTCATCATATAACACAAAGCAAATTTGCATATTGGCGCGAATTTTCGAAATATCTTAGAACAATTGTTATGTCTTCGTAAGAGAACATTGTGTCACCGGGACTTCATTACGCCAATTGAGGCTGTACCGTAACAAGTTCCTTATAAAGTCCTTGTATTAGAACACTGGGCCTTAGGAGTTTAGAGTAACTTTTCATCATACAAATTATTGTTAAAATGCTGTTCTTACTAGATTAGCTTTCTATGTATATTATTCTAAGCCAGCGCTTAACTACAATCCCACCTGATGGTAAGTGGTGATGTAGCCTAACATGGTGAAGCGCACTGACTTAACAAAAGTCTATTCACTCTTGCCTTGAAGACACCCACATTATACTCGGATGGAAACACAGATGCTGGCAACATATTCCACTCTTTTACTGTACGCATGATGAACGATGTAGCAAAACGTTTGGTTCGAATGCGTGGTAAGTCAACAACGAAAGGGTGGAAACTGGCCGAGCGTTTGGTTGTCCGATGGTGGAAGGGAAAGGGAGAAAATGAATTATGCAATTCCTGCGCACACTCTCCGAAATGCATTCTGTAGTAAACCGAAAGGCTGGTTACTTTGCACCAGTGTTCCAGACTGGTAAGATTGGTTTTAACCAAACTCGTGTCACCACTAAGCCTCTTAGCACGCCTTTCCATTGAGTTCAAAGCTGCTAGGTGGCATTTTGCAGCACCAGCGCATATATGGCAGCAATACTCCATGCACGACTCAGTTCACACTGACAACTTACATTTTAAGAGCATTGATATTTTTAATCTGGGTAAGCACTTATTTATAATGTGAGTGTGATTAAAAAGAGAGAAGTATCTCCACTAATAAGCATTTTAGATAAATCCATAATCTATCCTGTTGTTCCTTTAATATTAACGTTTATTAACACGCTCTCTTTGTAGCTCGTAGCCAGTGAGTACATGTGAAATGCGTATGTATGTATATACTATGTGCATTACACCTTAATTTAAATATTTGTGTCAATAATATCTGAGTAAACAAATAAATATGTAATTAATGAAATAAAACACGCGCGCACGTGCACACGCTTAGTCAGCGCGCGATTTGCTTTCTTTTTGGAAAATCAATAGCCATAATCTTAAAAGCATTTAATTATGTACATAAAGTTAATATTTATTTTATTATTATTTTTTTGGGCATCTATTATATTATTTCATATGCAACCTCAACTGGGAGATAATGTAAAAGGCATTTAGTCCTGATAATCGTTTTTATTAAGATTTTTATACAAAAAAGTGATAACTAATGGGGTGATGGGTTTGCGATAATGTAGTTAATGGGCTAGTCGCCTATCACTCCTATCACAATGTTCGATCTTAATCAACTTATTCTGCCTAAACGTGTGAGGATTACAGGCGTGACATTATTAAATCTTTTTTCATTAATATTCTAATTATATTTTCCATTTCACAATCAAATATTATATTTCAAAGTGGAGAAATCGGAGTAAGAAAACTAGGTTCAATTCCAAGGTGACCTAGATTATTTGAAATCTAAGTTACAATAGTGAGATTTCGAAACCTAAAGTCTAACATTTATGACGCAAGTATTGTACTGCAATTAATGAGTAATTTCGTATTGCATTATTCTACTTACTCTTTGATATTTTATAAAGATGCAAGTGAATAAGAATTTATTTATTCAATCACCTACAATCACCTACGGGTTTATTAAAGATATTATGTTGTAATGTTAAATTGCAGCAATATTATGCTCTCATAGAATACCGGCGAAAAATAGCAGCACTATATTCCTGTGCGACCAGAATAAAAGTAGTTTAAATTGGTAAAGAAGCATTTCATTTTATCATCAGAAATGATAACGCATGTTTATTCATAATTGATGTAGAAGTATATCGGATACAACGTCCGCTAACCATAAGGAGGACTTATTAATATCTGAGTTGACATTGTTCTAATGCTAAATCGGCCAAGTCGAGCAAAAAAGCGGTACGGCCGTACCATCCTTTTCTCGAAGCAGTTCAGGCCATTTTCGAATCCCTATAACTTCGTTGTGGATAGAAATTGAGGCCTGAATTTAACAATAACCAATCATGCATTGTATATACACGGTATATTTCAAATTTCATTCAATTTGAACTAGTACTTTAAGAATTATAACTAGTCAAAGTTTCTTAATTTTGTCACTCACTGATTGACCGGTTATCATAACTCTAAGGCACTTCTAGCAGACGTAGAAACTTCAAATTTAGAACACAGTTAGTTTTTAGTGTATAGATTAAGGAAAAACTAAAATATTTTGTAGATACACCAACTGCATAAATAACTTTGTAATCCTATATAAATATAGAGGATTACAAAGTTAATCAGTGTACCTGTATATGTATAATATAATGGAATAATAGATATAGATAGGTACCTAGATATAAACATGTTCAAAGGTAACTTGTAAAATGGTCAACGGAATGAAAAAGCAAGAATGGGACTGAAGTTGTACCGAAATCCTGCCAAGTATTGAAGTAGACTAAATTGCCCGAAAACGAAAATTCGTAGTTAGTATTCAAGAAGTAGATGGTACCGGAAAGGGAAAAAAGTAGGACTATCTACAAAAAGAAATGAGTTGCGGACACGAACATAGATTGGCTTGGCAATCGCACTAAACAATCTCATTTAATATAATATGATATATTTCTTGTGAGATACATTGTGTTTTCATGCGATGGCCAAGTCAATCTATTTATTTAAAACATAAAAGATTTTTAATATTGATATGGTCACTATAAGATGTTGTTAGGTTAGCTAATCACGTAATAACTTGAGACAAGGACCCTTAAGCAGGGACTGAATAAATTAACCGACTTGGTATTACATGGATCTCACAACTTTTTTACGGTGGAAGAACTGAGTTGCGAGACTTGGTTTTTTCACAAGTTATGTTTTTGATGGCATCAATATTTTAATAACTGAATGTTTATTTAAAAATAAAACGTAACATATTCACTCCTGTCACCCAGAAGGGAAATTAGGTACTATTTTTGTAATAATTGGTTTCGGATTGCTCACGTTAATATGATTAGCAGGAAGGTGAACTACTCTTTTCAATCTCTCAAGCGCCTCCAGATGTTTTACCGTTAGAAACTAAGATAACCTTAGCGCAAGCATTTCTTCTTCCTCTCATTGACTAAGGTAATGTTAGTTTTCTGTATATTTAAGAAGAACTGTTGAACACTGAAACTTCTTAAAATTTTGTATACGTTTTATTTTCGGTGTTCATAAGTTTGATAATGTTTCAGAGTACAGGGCTCAATTAAAATGGCTTCCTATCCTTAAACTTCGAGACTTACATGTGTAAGTCGCAGACTACCAACGTAAAGTAGAAGCTGTGCTTCTGCGTTTCGCTTGGTTAGTGCAGGTGGCCGGAGGCCCATAACCCCCCCCCCCCCCCACCTCTCCATAACATTTCAGAAGAATTCAAAAAGAAAGGAATACCCCAGGAGGGTACCTGTACCCCTGGTAAGGAAGAAACTCTCAATGACCATCCACGGTCAAGCTACCCTCTACTTCCTGAGCGGGGGCGCTCAGGCTGCCCCATGTATTCTGGGGAGGGGGGGGGCAAAATCCTGCTCTATACTAACACTGCACGGGGCAAACAGAGCGATAAAACCATGGTGACCCTGCCACGTTATCTGTGGACTTCTGCAACATCAGGGAACTTCACTCTAAACTTAAAGCCGTCCACTACTATCTAGAGACGGCGAAGCCGGCCTTGCTCTTTTTAACCGAGACGCAGATGTCCTCTCCGGCTGATACTTTGTACCTGTCCTACCCGGATTACAAGTTAGATTACTTCTTTGTGCCCCGGGCTGGAGTTTGCGTATACGTCAGAGAGAATATCTGTTCTCGACACCTCGGTAGTTTTGAAGGTACGGACCTGTCCATCCTTTGGCTGCGTGTAGACAGCGACGACTATCCCCGCATCTACGGGTGCCTGTACAGGTCCCATAGCGGCGATGCCGCAAAGACCGACTCATCGACAATGTCCTAATAGCTGTAGATTTCTTGCTTAAACAGATTCCATCCATAGAGATCGTGATACTTGGCGATTTTAACGCCCACCACGCTGAATGACTTGGTTGACGTTTAACCGATCATGCGGGGAGATCTGTTTATGATTTTGCCTTGGCATATCATCATCATCATCATTACAGCCCTTCACAAGTTCACTGCTGAACATAGGCCTCCCCCAAAGAATGCCACAAAGCACGGTCCTGAGCCACCTGCATCCATCGACTTCCTGCATATCTTACCAGGTCGTCACTCCATCTAGTGGGGGGACGCCCTACACTTCGCCTGCCGGTACGAGGCTGCCACTCGAGAACCTTTCTTCCCCATCGGTTGTCGGTTCTTCGAGCTATATGGCCGGCTCCTTGCCACTTCAGCTTACTAATCCGTTGGGCTATGTCGGTCACTCTGGTTCTACTGTGGATATCCTCATTTCTGAGTTTATCACGCAGAGAAACTCCGAGCATAGCCCTCTCCATAGCTCGCTGAGCGACCTTGAGCTTCCTCATCCGGCCAGCAGTGAAGGACCACGTCTCAGTTCCGTATGTCATCACTGGCAACACGCACTGGGTGTACAGTCTCGTTTTCAAGTTTTGAGGTATACCTGACGAGAAGATGTGCCGTAATTTCCTGAACGCTGCCCAACCGAGTTGAATCCGTCGATTGACCTCTCGGTCGAAGTTGGACTTACCTAGTCGGACTATTTGTCCCAGGTAAACATACTCGTCAACAACTTCGAGCTTAGTGTTCCCAACAACTACCGGCATAGGTGTGACATGGACATTAAACATGATCTTTGTTTTGTCCATGTTCATCTTAAGACCTATCCGTTGGGAAACACTATTGAGGTCATTGAGCATAGTGCTTAGGTCCTCCAGCGATTCTGCCATAAGGACTATATCGTCGGCAAATCGAAGGTGAGTGATGTACTCGCCATTGATGTTGATACCGTATCCTTTCCAGTCCAGAAGCTTCAAAACATCTTCCAATGCAGCGGTAAAGAGTTTCGGGGATATGACGTCACCCTGTCTTACACCTCTCTGCAATTGGATAGGTTTCGTACTCTGGTTCTGTACTCGGATAGCCATCGTAGCCCTACTGTACAAGCACTTCAACACTTCGATATACCGAATCAAAGGCTTTCTCATAGTCCACATACGCCAGACATAGTGGCAAATTGTACTCCTCGGACTTCTGTACAATTTGCCGAAGGGTATGTATGTGGTCTATGGTGCTAAAGCCTTTTCGGAAACCGGCTTGTTCGGGAGGCTGGAAGTCGTCAAATCTGCGCGCGAGATGATTCATAATGACTCTCGAAAACAGCACGTAGACGCGGCTCAGAAGGGAAATCGGTCTGTAGTTCTTCAAGAGAGCGTTGTCGCCTTTCTTGAAGAACAAGACCACCGCACTTCTGCTCCACGCCTCCGGTGTAATGCCACCATGGAGGACGGAATTAAAGAGCTTCTGAAGGACTTCAAGTACCGGTTTTCCACCCGCTTTCAGAAGCTCCGCTGTAATTCCAGCCTGGCCTGGGGCCTTGCCGTTTTTAAGGTGCTGGAGAGCCATTCTAATCTCGCTCAGACTGACGTCCGGGATATCATCGGAATAATGTCGGATAAGACTCGCTCTTTGATCGTTACTCACACTTGCGTGTGGCTCCAACAATGACGTGTACAGCTGTCCATAGAACCTCTCAATCTCACTCAAAATCTCAGGTGCCCCGGAAACGATGCTGCCACATTCGGTCTTCAGCTTTGACAGTTGGCTCTTTCTGGCAGACAGATCTCTGGCAAAGACTTTGGAGCCTTGGTTCCGCTCGATCGCTTCTTCAATACGAGCTGTATTGAAGTTGCGTAAGTCCCGCCGCATGCATTTGGAGATCTGTTTGTTCAGTTGTCTGTATGCTGTCAAATCTGTTGAAGAATGTAGCTTCATCTCCTGTCTAACAGCCATGAGATTAAGAGTGTGATCGGAGAGTTTTTGTGTTCTTCTGCGGCGGGTCTTGCAGAACTTAGCTCCGACCGCATAGACAGTTTCCACGAGCTTGTCATTCAAATCGTCCACTTCATTGCAGTCTTCTAGGCACTGAAAACGGTTTTGCAACTCGAGCTGAAAGGTTTCGGGACTTTGGATTAGAGTACGAGGGGGACGGAGCGTTGACTTCATTAGACGAGACCTCTCCAACTTAACGTTTAGGTTCAGTGTACCTCTAACCATTCGGTGATCGCTACCAGTTTTCACCCTCGCGATCACGGAGACATCACTGAACAGTTGTCGTCTGGTCGTCATAATGAAGTCAATCTCATTTTTTGTCGAACCGTCGGGGCTCGACCAGGTCCACTTCCTGTGGGGCCGCTTCTGGAAGAAAGAGTTCATCATAAAGAGTCCCTATTTCTCCATGAAGTCGGCCAACTGCTGGCCCCTTGGGTTCCGTTGCCCTATTCCAAATTTCCCCACTTTCAGCTCACCGTTCTCTCTTGTGCCTAGTTTTGCATTGAAGTCTCCCATTAACACCGTATATTGGGTTTTGGAGGAATGCATGGCTCTAGAGATATCCCCATACATTTCCTCCACCTCCTGATCGGGGTGTACCGAGGTTGGTGCGTAAACACCTGTATGACCTTCAGCAAATACCGTTTGGTGATTCTGAGTATAAGGTACGCAACCCTCGTCGACACACTCTCAATCTTTACAACGTTGTTAACGAGAGACTTGTGGACGATAAATCCGACACCTCCTTGGGACAGATGGTCGCCCTCCCGGTAATAGAGCAAGTTGCCGGATTCGAGGATTACCGTGTCCTCCCCCTCTCTTCGGACTTCGGATAATCCTATAATATGCCAGCGTAACTTGTCTATCTCTTCTTCCAGCTCCACAATCTTCTCGTCAGTCCTCAGGGTGCGTGCGTTCTATGTTGCCAGGTCGAGTCGTTGTAGGTGGCAACCGAACCTCCACCGGAGATTCTTAGCACCCCCTGCCCCGCCGTTACCATGGTCGCCACCGTAGCCAGGAATAGCGGGGCCGCCGGGGACTGGAGGCCGTCTCTTCGCAACTTTCATTATGGGGGGTATATTGCCATAGTTGCCACGCTTGGCGAGCGGGTTGGCAACCGCAGTTTTTTATTGTATTTATGCCGTTACCAGGAAGATGCTGCTGCCCATCTCCTGCCTGTTTCCCTTTGTCGCCTTTTACGACACCCACGGGAAGATATGGGGTAGTGGATATTCTTAACCACCACTACACGGCATATGGTCTGACACAACTGATAATGAAATGTGTAATTTCGGATTGATTTAACCTGTTGATATTTACACTATATATTGTGTGAGTAGCATATTTTATCTAGACATGTCTTTAACAAATTCTATACTTATGGACTAAAATAACTCATATTCACAAAATGTGTTACTTAAGTACCGAAAAAGAAAATCACAATCTGGACTCAATAGGTGACGCTGTGGTTGATGTATAAATAAATTTAATTTACACTGTAAAATATCCGGAGTTAAACCTGTCGCACCATCTACCGGAAAGGGCAGAACAACGTCTCCTAGACAAGCGAGATATTAATTATAAAATCCGAACCAATATGCGTGTGATGTGCGTTGAAAGAGACACGTATGCGATAGTACTGCGCTATGGACGTGCTCTGGTTACTTTGCCCACGCGGATCACAGATGTGGAGGATCATAACCCTTCCCTGTTGGACCTTTTGCTGACCTCTCATCCAGACGGATAGCAGGTTTCCGTCGATGCCTCTCTCGGCTCTTCGGACCATTGTCTAATCCGGAGTGTGGTGCCACTCACGCTTTCCTGGCGGTTGCTTTCTGCAGGTTGCCGCCGTGTTTGGCATTACAGGTCGTCGGATTGGGACGGAATGCGCTCTTTCTTTGCATTCTACCCATGGGTATGCTTCTCGCCGGAAGATCCCAGCGTTGTTGCTGACTCTGTCACCAATGTGGTGCTACAGACAATGGAACTATTTATTACATCATCTGTGGTACCTATCGGTGGTTACCGCGTTACGCAGTAAGCAGGTGTGTTATAAGGCCTGGGCTGGGGCTTCGGCAGCTCGGGGTGTAAACACCAGTATGCTTAAAAAGAAGTATAAATTCGCCTCCAGGTCCTTCAAAAGCGTCATTGCCAAGGCAAGGTCTGAGCACATCGGCAGAATTGGCGAGAAGCTAGTTCACCTTCCTTCGGGAACCCGTGCATTCTGGTCTCTCGCCAAGGCTGTCCAAGGAAACTTCTGACAGCCATCTCTTCCATCTCTGTACAGAGAGGACGACTCACTGGCCCATGCCGCAAAGGAGAAAGCCGATCTGTTGAGTTCTCTTTTTGCGTCCAACTCGACTCTAGAAGACGGGGGGAACACACCGCCGACCATCCCACAATGTGAGTGCTCCATGCCGGATGTGCGGTTTACACAGCGCTCGGTTCGCAAAGCACTCTTCTCCCTAGACATCCACAAGTCGAGTGGGCCTGACGGAATCCCACCAATTGTGCTGAGGACGTGCGCTCCAGAGTTGGCGTCTTCTTCGGTACTCCTACTTCCTAGGCGTTGTCCCTAATTCATGGAAGATAGCTTTTGTGCACCCAGACCCTAAATAAGGTAACCGCTCTGATCCGTCCAATTACAGGCCTATCACCATCACCTCCTTGTTCTCGAAAATAATGGAGTCCATTATTAACTGTCAGCTCATGAGGTACCTTGAGGATCACCAGCTGATTAGTGACTGCCAGTACGGTTTCCGTCGGGGTCGCTCAGCTGGTGATCTTCTTGTTTACCTAATACATAGATGGGCGCAGGCGATCGATTCCAAGGTGGAGGCATTGGCTGTTAGTTTGGACATAGCGAAGGACTTCGATCGTGTCTGGCACAAAGCGCTTCTTTCGAAGCTTCCTTTCTATGTGCTTCCTGAGAAAATTGTGCAATTGGATCACTAGTTTTCTAGCTGATCGGTGCATCAAGTTCGTGGTAGATGATGCATGCTCCAATTACAAGCCTATTAACGCTGGTGTTCCACAAGGCTGCGTGCTATCACCAACGCTGTTTCTTCTGCATATCAATGATATGTTGCGAACCGGTAACAGTCATTGCTATGCAGATGACAGTACTGGTGATACTTTATACATCGGTCGTGCCAATATTTCCCAGCGAAACGTCGCCGAGTACCGGAACAAACTTATATCTGAAGTCAAGACTTTGTTGAACAAAGTCTCGGATTGGGGGCGACTAAATCTAGTCCAGGTCAATCCCCAGAAGACAAAAGTTTGCTTGCGCGTTTACCGCTTAAAGGAACCCCTTTGTCGTATCTACTTAGTTTCAAGGTACATCCCTTGTTGCCTCAGCCAGTATCCTCAGCGTCGACATATCGAGTGACGTGCAGTTTCATGGTCACTTGGAAGAGAAGGCCAAATTGGCCTCTAAAATGCTTGGTGTGCTCAGCAGAGCGGGACAGTATTTCATGCCGCCACACCGCCTGCATCTTTACAAGGCGCAGGTTCGGCCTCACATGGAATACTGTTCCCATCTCTGGCCAGGGGCTCCCCAGTGCCAGCTCCTTCCACCTGACCGCATCCAGCGCAGAGCGGTTCGAATCGTCGACGACCGAGTTCTTTCCGATCGGCTTAACTCACCGGCACTGCGTAAGAAATGTTGCATCCTTTTGCGTATTTTATCGCATGTACCACGGAGAGTGCTTTGAGGAATTATTCGGACTAATTCTAGCCGCTCAATATCACCATCGAACATCGCGACAAACCTCGCAATATCATCCATACCATATGGATGATTGGCGGACCACCGCTTTGCGATTTAGAAAATGTTTTCTTCCTCGCACAACTTCCTTGTGGAATCGATTACTACCAGCGATTTTTCTGGACCGATACGACTTAGGGACCTTCAAGAAAAGAGCGTACTCCTTTTTAAAAGGACGGCAACGCATCTGCAATTCCCCTGGTGTTGCAGTTGTTCATGGGCGGCGGTAGTCACTTACCACCAGGTGAGCCGAATGCTCGTTTGCCCCCTCTACTATAAAAAAAATTCTTGCACCTTGCGAAACTCAGTGCCGGACCACTAATCGCTCTAAAATACGGTCTCGTGGATCGGAAACTGCCTTTTTATAAGTACTTACCGGAAGCCGTGCTCGAAAATGACCGCTCCAGGTTCTTTTGGCACGGGTCATCATCACAGACAGGACCATTCTAGCGAATAAGCCTGATATTGTGCTGATGGACCGGGCACACAAAAATATATTTTTGGTCGACATTACCATTCCATATGAAGAGAACCTCCTTAAAGCCGAAGCAGATAAGAAAACAAAATATTTGGACCTGGCTCACCAGGTGACCGACACGTGGGGTGGTATTTCGTTTAATATATTTATTCAGCCCAACCAGATGAGAATACTCTATAAATAACCCAAATAATTTTAAAATAAAATTTGTTTCGGTAATAACCTGTATTATAAGATTATAGACTGGTTATATTTATTCCAGGAAATAATCTATAATACAATTTTAAATGTAATTTTCTGTAACACTATCGAATTTCTTTTTATTTACATATCAAAGGGATATACCATACGTAATTTTACGTTTTACATGGAAAGACTTCCTTTTTCTTTTAGGACACAAACATTGTCTACCCAATATTCCATTTGCATTACATCTTCTGTTATACAATTTCTTGTTAAAGTAAAAGGGACCTTGCAACTTACAACCGTAAGATATCTAACTTTGAAAATGAAAATCAAATAATTATTTAATTTATAAAGCCTAGTTTTTCACGTTGGGAGATTGCATACTCGTACAAGCGCCAAATTGCATACACGCGTACCATTTTTGCATCACTTAGAAGCTTGCATACATAAACGCATAATAACATTCATGCTTTCACACCCATTCATTCCACGCAAGCTTCAAATATATTAGCAGCACAGAAGAAATGAAGCCATTTTGTAATTTAATTAATAATATAATTTAATTAAGACGAAAAAATAAGAAAACACTGTAATATTTAATGCAAGTTTTATTAGCCTAATTATTATATATATAATTATTAATACAATACTTCAACTAAAACAAATGATTACTCTTTGAATCATACCGCAATTAATAATATCATTAATAAACAAATATTAGAAAAAAATAAAATAAAGTTGAAAAAGATTAAACAAAGCATACCGGAAACCAAAAGTACTTTTCTTATTACATTCGGATATATAAGTTATATTATCCTTTACAAAACATTTTTCGGGATTATATAAAAACGAAGTTTAAAAGGTAAAACATTTTTTTCACTACATTCATACTTGTTTTCAAGTGACAATCATTCTTAAGTTACATCCACATATTCATAATAAATGTCACAAAAACCACAACTAATGAACAAATTCTCGTTAAATACACTCTTCACAAAAATATCACAGTTACTTGACTGTCTATTTACATACAATACTACACGTTTTACATAATGTTTTCTATATTTTTATTTACAAAGTAATATTATATTTATAGGGAAGTAATTTTAAGGTACTCTTGAATTTATTTAATCGTTGCACGCAGTGTAAGTAGTCATTTTCATCTTCATAAATAAAATCCTCGGTGGTAGTAGTACCTCGGTAATGCTGGACCTATAAAAAAACTTTTATTATTGAGTGAAAACACTATTAAATAAAACTTCTTCAAGTGTACAGCACAGATGATATTCCTCAGCCTTTTTTTTACCACAAAGACAATTTGATTATTTTGCGAAGTAATCGCCTGCGCAAAAGATATTCGAATCTTGATTGCAATGTGGAACTGAGTGAGGCTCAAGGCGCTGCAACATAATATGGATGCAATTAACACTTATTCCTAACAACCTGTACCTACAGGTCTGGCTTCAATTATTAATTTGTTAAATTGGTAAATGTGACTATAACATATTATTACTTGTAATTGTAAATTAAATTTGTTAGAAGGCTTAAAAGAGCAGGCAAAAAACTCTTTTTTGCCTGCTCTTTTCTGAGAAGGTCTTGTTTTTGTGAACTGGTGTAGATGTTGAGATTCATAAGAACTTTAAACAGTGGCGTAGTTAGGCGTGGGCCTTGGCCCATGGCCTCGCACTTATAGAGGCCTCACGAAGCCCCTTAAAATGCGATTCCCCTAGACTTTACCACAGATGACTAATTAATTTGATCACTTTTACGCTCGAAAAAGATCGTCACAAATTTAAAAGCGTGTGTTTGGGGCCTCGCAGGAAGCCCCTCTTAAGTGCGACTGCGAGGCCGTTGTAACTACCTTCAAAGAACGCGACCGTTATCTTAACGGAATACGAGACTTGTTAGAAATAAATAGCTATGAGTAGGTATGTCGTGTCAAAGCATTTTGGTAGGATACATCTATTGGGTAGATCTAGGGAACGAAATAAAAGGGGCCTCGCTGATGTGACTTCGCCCACGTCGATATTAGTCCATGCTACGCCTTACGCCTCTGGCTTAAAACAATCCTAAATTGAATGAAATATTTTGACTTATTAACCGTGGTTGGCTACGTTTTGACGTTTGACGTTTAGTTTTGTTGTATTGTGTAAATTTGTCAGCACATGCGTAAAGAAACCGTACAGAGGCAAAGCTTCTAAAGAGCTGTCAAAATGTTTACCTATTTTGGTAGTGTTGGCACATGAGGATAAAATTAGACAAAACTTTTAACAGTTTTTATAATATTTAAGATTTTCTGTTTCTTTCGAGATCAAAATATTCGCAAAATTATTGCTCTAGCCATTCATACATTCATTTCAGATACATTTTGAGTTTGAGTACAGGCCGAGCCGGTTTAAAGCAGTTTCTCTCTATACATGACTAGCCGCCGGTGCTCACGCACACACACACCTCAAGCTTGTAGTAGTGTAACTATCATAGCGCGGTTGTATGAAGCTTTGCCTCTGTACGGTACGGTTTCTTTACTCATGTGGTATCAGTATCGATTGTTATTCGATATCTTCTGTGTATTCATATTTTATTTTAGGGCAATCACAGTCTCATAATGCAGTAACATAACTAAGTTATGGAGTGATTCCTATCAGCAAACGATTTCCCACCAGTTATACAACCCCACTGCAGGATCCACTGGGGTCTCTACGTCGCGTCGTGGCCACTGGCTATTTTTAAAACTACTACACTAAGTACTCGTAGTAGTTATATAAATTTTTTGTTTTAATATTTAATGTCATTTTCAGTAACCTCACCCAGGACTCGGACTCGAGCTCTATTTATTAGCCAGGTACTCCACTCCAATCCATCAGCATATAATTTTTGAAATAGCTGTGTTTCATATAATTTTGGATCGAAGTCCTTTATCGGACGGTACGAAATTAGCAGATGGGGGTAGGCGACAAAAGTGTAAGATTTTTCCGTCACGACCCCTTCTGACGTAGCGTAGACGGCTATGGTGGCTATAAGGACGCGAGATGGAACAATATCCATCTCCCTCGCCCTTTTTCTTACCTTGCCATGACAGAAATACTATTTTAAATGACGCTTCATATTAATAAACACTATTTATTCAATTATTTGTATTTGTTAATCAATAATATAATACTTTTATCAATAATAATATACTACGAAAGAAACTTCGTTCCAATCGAGTGTACCAAGACACTCACGCATATTTTTTTTAGTTCAAGCTATTGTATCTATTTGTAACGATTTTTGTGTAACAACCTATTGGTGTAATGGTGAAATTACTCTTACAAACTAAGTTTGAATTATAGCTGGTGGAAATACACATTACCGTACCAGCGGTTATATCAGCAAAACATGCATATATTTTATTGGTTATTTTACTACATGAAATTCAAATTTTACATTCAAATGTCTGTGTTATAGAATTTTGATTTATTAATCCATAAACACTATCGATCAAAGTGAAAACATCTACCAAGTGTTCGTAATTAAATTAAAATTATCGTCCTCTTATTTCCGAAAATTTTAAATTCCATATTCCTTTAAAGTCGTAATAATATATTAAATATTAATTATGTACTATTGTTTATATAACTTTAGAGAATACAATCACTTGTCAGTGCACTTGTGTCGGATTTCACGCTCGACGGGTCGGAAATGCACAAAGTTTCCTTTTGTGGCATTTCTCATAACTTGATTTGTGACGGCACAACCCTTCAGGCGGGTTCCGGTGCGGCGCCGCCAAGGCGCGACGCCTCGCTTCCGTAGCACTACTACGCAGGGCGCTGCTACGCGAGTACTATGTGCGGGGAGGGTGACGTAATCAAACTCAAAGTAAAATAAATATTAAATTTGAAACATATTATATGCCACATTTTGTCAATCTTAGATTATATTCACAGCATGTCACAGCAATCTTCTTGTGGTGTTGAAATCAAATCAATAGAATGTACTGAGTTCTTTTTAATTTTATAAGATATACGAATATATACTTAATAAAAATTACATACTTAAAAATGAGTAATAATACAATTTTAAAAAATAATAAAAAATTAGAAGACTTGTCTACTTTTACAATTATTAATGTTTTATTATTATTTTTTGTTTTTTTTATTTATTCACTAATTGCGTTACATGTGACTTGGTGACTAAACAAAACATGCAAATTCTAACAATCACATGCACCTCGAAAGGCATAACAATGAAGAGGAGAGGGGCAGACACTTAAAAATTCTTTTCCTCAATGTATTCATTAATTGAATAATAACTTTTTTTAATAAGTATATTTTTAAAGAGCTTATGAATTTATTAATATTTGTTTCGGCTTTTAGGTATTTTGGCAAATTATTATAAATTTTTATTGATATCAGGTAAGGACCTGAACTGTGTAATTTTAATTTATATTTTGTTTGCAAAAGGTTATTCTTATAGCAAGGTATATTGTGTCGGGGCGCGTCTATGATTTTGGTGTAAAAACTTGGGTGTCTTTTTATAAACTTACATATTTCTAATATATATATGCACGGTAATGTTAGAATGTTGAGATTTTGAAAGTGAAATTTGCAGCTTTCTCTTTGTTTGATATTTGCAAGAACGCGTATACATTTTTTTTTGTAAAATAAAAAGTTCGTGTGATTCTAGACTGTTGCCCCACAGAATGACGTCGTAGCTTAGCCACGTTTGAGCGTAGGCGTGATAGGCTCTCACTGCCGATTTTAAATTTGTAGATTTTTTTAGTTCTCTTAAAGCATATATAAATTGTGATAATTTTAATTTATTTTTTGAATATGTGATTTAAAATTAACATTCGAATCTATTAATACACAGCAAAGAAAAATTTTGAACACATTCTAATTTTGTTTGAGTATATGTATAATTTATGTCTAGTTCATGTTTTTGTCGTGTTCTGAATTGTATTAATTTAGTTGTTTTTTTTTTTTTTTTGAAATTGACTTCTAAATGATGATCGCTTGGTCATTGTTTTACTTTGTTTATATTTTTTGTTATGTTTGTTATGTCGATTCTTTCATTAAGTTTGGTTGGTACCATTGATATAAGGGAACACAACGAAAAAATCGTCCGCAAACATCACACAATGCTCATCAATAATCTTCGGGAGGTCATTGATGTAAATAAGGAAGAGTACACATCTGAGTACGGACCCCTGAGGGATAGAGTCCCGCACCGGCTGGGCCCTTGACCTGACACATGTTATGGTTTTTGAATCTTGATCTACATTTTCTATTTCGACGTATAAACGATTGCTGAGAAAGGAAGCAAACCACTTATGAGCTACACCACGGATACCAATGTCATAAAGTTTATTTGAGAGAATGTTATATTTAAATATTTCATATGCTTTTGTCATGTCAAATAAAATTCCTATTGCGTATTTCTGATCGTTTAATATGTTCACGACTTCATTACAATATTTAAATGCGGCCAGGGTTGTCGAGCGGTTTTTTTCTAAAATCATTTTGGGCGTCGTCGAAAATATTGTACGTTTCACAAAATGAGTATAATCGTTTGAACATAGCTCTTTCAAAAATTTTTGAAATTACGGGTGAGAGTGAAATGGGTCGGTAGGTAGTTATTGGGGTCCGTTTCTCTTTGTCTTTTTTATGTATTGGCTTTATAATAGCAATTTTTAGTAGGTCAGGGAATACTCCTTCAGAAAAGGATTAATTTATAATTAAAGTTAACGACGGAACTATTTCTTCGGCACATTTTTTAAAAAAATTGGACGGCAGGTCATCAACACCGAAGCTAGGTTTTAATTTTAGTTGTCACACCAATGACATTACCTCTCGTTCATCCACTGGGATTAAGAACAACGAGTGCAGGGAGGGGCGCATAGCCGGGCAGCCCGCGTGGCGTAGGCGCACTGATGCGAACAGCTCGTTAAAAACATTAGAAACCTCATGCGGGTCCGGTATTGGCTTATTGTTGATATGCAATTTAATATCTGGCGGCCTCTCATCTCAGGGGTACCTCGTTTAGAGCCGGGGCGGCATCAGAGGCAGCTGAACTGAGTAAGTGGCGCAAATATGAGTCTCTGAGAGATGACTACATATTTGTGCCATTTGCTGTAGAGACCATCGGTCCGTGGGGTCTACGAGCGATGAAGTTCCTAAAAGAACTCCATCCGCGGCTGGTCGTTGCTGTTGGTGATAAGAGGGCTGGTTCTTTTCTCGCTCAAAGGCTAAGTATAGTCATGCAGCGGGGAAACCAGGCCAACCAGTTTTAGTTTTTTTTTTATTATTGTTACATATAGTTTTTAATATCTACTGTTCGTTATAGTAAAAGATTTTTACCTTAGCATGCTTTGTTTTTTCATTTATTATTAGACACATACATTTAATTTTATTAGTTGCTTTATTCATTATTTTAATTGATTGTAATTGTTTTGATTTCATTATAATATTTTTTAAATATTTTTCATATTGTTTGTAATAATTTTGTAAAATTTTATTCTACAAATACATAGTTTTTTTGAATTTTTAGTAATCATTTATGTTTACAAAATTCTTTAATGCTGTATGTTAGGCATGATTTATATCGTTGTTTGTTATAAATTTTTAATCGTTTACATGGAATACAATATTGTAGTGCATCGTGTAAAATTTTATTTAGTGAATTGTAATTTTCCTCAACAGTTTTATTATTTAAAATGAACTCTTGCCAGTTTGTAATTTGTAAATATTGTTTGAATTTATTTATATTATTTTCATTGTATATTATTTACATATGTAAAAATAAGGATTGTTTTTTTGTTCTGATGGAACATTTTTTATTTTTATTTAACATATAAAATTTATATTTAAAAAATATGTAGATAGTAGAAATATAAAACTAGTAATTTGTTAAAATCAAATACGAATTCACTTCTATAAATGTAATATACCTAAAATAAATTATTCACTCTTTTTATAACGATATATATTTTTAACGTACCAATGGGTGGAAAGAAGATATCGATGCTTCCGAATATAGGAAGATCGCGCTTAATATTTACGAATAAAGCAGCCACTTCTGGTAAACCACCTACAAATGAAATGAAACTAAAATTAGATTAAAATTTTCTTTAAAACCCATGATTTCAACTCGTAAGTATAGAATACTAAATTCAAACTAATAAGTGGTAAATAAATATTCATTTGTCGCTATTGACTAAAGTATTTAGTTATAGACATATTTACAGTGCAGAGTGACCACTTTTATTTACATTGTTATATATTTATAATTAACACACTCACTCACATTAAGTCTATAGCCTACCACACATACTAAGACGAAGAAAGTTAGATAATCACTTTTTGTCTATCACCTAAGTATATTTCATAGACTTCTAAACTAACTAAATCAATAGACTACAGTGTATATAGCCGAGCTATAAGAGTCTTCCTGCATTGTCCATTTGTCATGTTTAATTTTCTAAAATGTTATATTATATTATTTCTTAAGCAAAATAAATTTAAACTACCTGAAAAGAAGTTATTACATATACTCCAGATAATCCATTTTAAATCTAGACGAACCAAGTCGCTGACTTTTTTTCATTTTTCAATAATAAAATTTTAATAATATTAGGTCCTCACATGTGAAATTGGCGTTTTGTACAGGAGGAATATAAAGTCATTTCTTTTTGTAAAATATATTTAAATAATCAAAGTATGCACCGTTGTTATCTATGCACTTTTGCCATCTCATAGGTAGTTCATTGATCCGTTTACTCTTTGGAGGCGGTTTGGACTGCCGCATCGGATTTGAATTTTTTTCCTTGTAAGAAGTTGTTCAAATTCTGGAAAAAATGGTAATCTGTTGGAGCAAGGTCCGGGGAGTACGGTGGATGTCACAGATATTCCAATTGTAGCTCATCTGACTTAGTAGTTGTTTGTTGTGCAGTGCAGTGCAGTCTTGCGTTGTCGTGAAGCAGCAGTGGCCTAGAGCGATTGAACAATCTCGGTTGTTTAGCAGCAAGTTCTTCCTTCATGGTTTGCAGTTGCTGACAATAGATATCTGTCGTAATCCTTTGGCGAGATTTTAGAAAGCTGTAGTGAACGACACCGGCGCTAGGCCACCAAACACTCACAAGTAACTTTTTCTGAGTCAATTTTCGTTTAGGGCAGGATTTGCCTGGGTCTCCAGGGTTCAGCCATTGTGACGAGCGCTTCCGATTATAGTACAGTATCCACTTTTCATCACAAGTAGTGAATGATTCTATTTAAAATCCCTTCATTATTGTGCCGGTTGAGCAAAGTAACACAGCAGTTGAGGCATGTTTGCAACTTCGATTCACTCAATTCATGAGGTACCCATCGTTCAAGTTTTTTTGCTTTCCCGATTTGCTTCAAGTGGATTAATACAGTTTTATGACTTTCCCCGAAGCCTGCAGCTATCTCTGAAGTGCTTTGTGATGGATCCGCTTCTACAATAGCCTTTAATTCTTCATTTTCCACTTTGGTCTCCGGCCGTCCATGGGGTTGGTTCTGAAGGTCGAAATTTCCAGAATGAAAACGTTGAAACCAAAAACGTACCGTACTTTCTTTTGCGACATCAGCGCCGTACACTAATCCTTCGAGCTGTTTCTGCAGCATTGGTGCCACGGTAGAACTCGTACTCGTAAATATACCGATATTTTATGTTTACCATTGTGCGGTAATAAGCGACAACACCAACGAAAAAAATAATGAGGAAAAAACAAATGAATGACTGTTTTCAAAACTCAAATGTACCAGCTAAATGAATTTATAAATTTGAATTTGGAATTCTTAACCAAAGAGGCATTCAAAGGCATATTGCAGATCAAAGTGGTCAGTACGACAAAACGCCAATTTCATATGTAAGGACCTAACATATGTCCATATATACTTTTAAGAACTGATGAAGGAAAACAAGATATTTCGATAAACATTTTTCTATACGCTTTAAGTTTCTTGGCGATTGTAATTACTTGTCACCATTAAAATTAACGAGTTCTTTAAATTCCTCAAGTATTTTTTTTACATACAACACGAAATTTACGAGTTTTGTCTCGTAATATACAGGGTGTAAAATGCTGTTTCATGTTTGTGAAACAGAGAGAGAGGGAGAGAAAGAGAGTGAGAGAGAAAGAGAGACAGACACACACATAGACTTACACAGAGACAGACACACAGAGACACACACAGATACACACACATAGACACACACAGATACAAACACAGACACACACAGTGAAAGACACACAGAGACACACACACACAAACACACACAAACAAACACACAGACACACACACACACACAAACAAACACACAGACACCCACAAACACACAGACACGCCCACAAACAAACACACAAACACACAGACACCCACAAACACACAGACACGCCCACAAACAAACACACAAACACATAGATACACACACACCACACAGAGAGAGTGACTGAGACACACACGCAGACACACATGCATACTAACACGCAGACACACACGCAGGCAAACAGCAAACATGCACGCAGACAAACAGCAGACACACACGCACACACACACACATTCAGACACACACACATTCAGACACACACACATTCAGACACACACACATTCAGACACACACACATTCAGACACACACGCAGGAACACACACGCAGGAACACACACGCATTCAGACACACACGCAGGAACACACACGCAGACACACACACACACACACACACGCACACACACACACACACACACACACGCACGCACACGCACGCACACGCACGCACACGCACGCACACGCACGCACACGCACGCACACGCACGCACACGCACGCACACGCACGCACACGCACGCACACGCACGCACACGCACGCACACGCACGCACACGCACGCACACGCACGCACACGCACGCACACGCACGCACACGCACGCGCACGCGCACGCGCACGCGCACGCGCACGCGCACGCGCACGCACACGCGCACACACACACACACACACACACACACACACACAAACACACACACACACACACAAACACACACACACACAAACACACACACACACACACAGTCACTCACTCACTCACTATTTTTTATATTTATGTAACGACACGTTCACGATATTATTTACCGGATTATATCATGAACTTGGTATAGCTTTTAATACTCGTATATTCGTATTTAGTGTTGACTATGTTAACATGTTGTATAAAATTTTCCTTTTATCTTTCAATTTAATATGGAAACAAAAGTAGGTAATACCTTTTTATAGATTATTATGTAATATTGGTGATTTATCAAACAATATGTGAATCTTTAATTTAGACACAAAACAGACTAACCTTGAGATGGTAACTTTAAGCGATACTGTTTTGCCAATATATAAATAAAGCTACTTCCTGATTATTCGCAACAATTTTTTAGTCAATAAATATTCTACAAATGTTTTCTACAGTGACCAAATTTTCTTTAATAAAACTGAAATGGCAAAGGAACTTCAGTCTACCTGAAGGTTAGCAGCTACTGCACATAAGCAGCCAACTTCAAACAAAGAAGGCTACAGGTGCGTTGTCGCCTCTGAGGATTAAGATGTAATGCATTACAACCTGTAAATATACCGGCCCTTTTACCCTTTAGAGGTATATATAATTGTGGGCTCTACTAGTAGGCAGCAGTAATAGAAAAGAGGGTTACTACACTAGATTAGACGGACTGTGAGGTAGATAAGAAGTTATACCCCCGCAGAGAGAACTCAACTACTGTTTGACTTGGCATCTCAATTTTAAATTCAACGTCAGTAGTGCGATCGGGTTACTATGGGTGGAATAGTTTTTTACTATTAGGAATGAATTAGTAATCGTCGTAAACCAAAAAAAAATTAAATATACATCGGCTTATCATCGATGATAATACATTAACAATACACAAACAACTAAAACAAACGTAAAACGATAAAACGAAGCAAACCACGACTCTCATCATTATCATCATCATCATTACAGCCCTTCACAAGTCCACTGCTGAACATAGGCCTCCCCCAAGGAATGCCACAAAGCACGGTCCTGAGCCACCTGCATCCATCGACTTCCTGCATGTCTTACCAGGTCGTCACTCCATCTAGTGAAGGGACGCCCTACACTTCATCCACCGGTACTAGGCCGCCACTCGAGAACCTTTTTTCCGCATCGGTTGTCAGTTCTTCGAGCTATATAGCCGGCCCATTGCCATTTCAGCTTACTAATCCATTGGGCTATATCGGTCACTCTGGTTCTACTACTTCTACTCATTTGACATGGACATTAAACATGATCTTTGTTTTGTCCATGTTCACCTAAAGACCTATCCGTTGGGAGACACTATTGAGGTCATTGAGCATAGTGCTTAGGTCCTCCAGCGATTCTGCCATAAGGACTATATCATCGGCAAATCGAAGATGAGTGATGTACTCGCCACATTGATTCACGACTGTCACTAGTTACAAAAGCGTATCAGATCGATGCCAGACATTGAATCTTAAGAGAAGCGAAGAAGGTGATGGTTACTGTTTGATAATGCAATGCAGGAGTTATTTCACTACAGTTTCGTAAGATCAGTTACGTCGATAACAGCTGATCCCTACTTTGAAAATTACGAACAATGAATGACAAATTTCTCGGCGTATCAAACAATTCGAGACAGAATCAAATTTGAGGCGGTGGAGTTTTATGGTAAATAATATGTAGAGTTTTTTTAGTGAAAATGATGTACAAATTAAAAGAAATAAAGCAGCTAGCAGTCCCCGTTACAACGAGGAATAAGCGCAAGGGAAAAGAAGAAAATTGTGTTACTCGTATTGGCAGAAAAACAGCTTAATTCGCTCAACAAATAATATCAACCTTATACTCTGTGTTCGCCAAACTTATCCCCAATCGACATCGATTTACAATAGTGGGATATCAGACTTTTTCTATAAGAAAAATTAGTTTCCGAATATCAGTAGCAGCAGGAAGATGAAATAGCTCCTCTCCATTTCCTTTTATCATAGGTCATAATCCGCTACAAGACGACTGAAATATATAGACACATTATTGTCTATAATTAATTTGTGCTATTTTGGTTAGTTAACTTTTAATTTAATAACCTTTTTTATTAACATTGTTATTATCTATTAATCCATATAAAAACAACTTCATATTATAATAATCTTAAACCTTAGCTAGTATATATTTAAAGTAATAAAAATACATATATTAATAAATCACATAATAGGTATAATATATCTTAAGTATTTAAGTTAAGACCTGTTTTCAAGACTAGTAGGTAACATTTAGGAGTCGAACCGGTCTATATTAAGTCAATTAAGCATTTTAATTTATTCCAAATCTAGACAATCGAGTTTAATTAATTTTTTAATTAACTTTATATGGTCATGATAACAAACACTTCCTTTTAACTTTTTGCAACGCATGATTACGTTAAAATCATTTATAAATTATATCAATGGAATTAAGACGATCAACATTTTGATCTCGAGAAGTATTAAAATAAGTTTGTAGTCCAGCCGATGTAAAGAAGCCGTGGCAGCCCATTGGCAAGTGCAGTTAACATAAGTGAAAACTTCATCATCATCGTCATCATTCCAGCCCTCCACAAGACATCTACTGAACATAGGCCTCCCCAAGGAATGCCACAAAGGACGGTTTTGAGCCATCTGCATCCATCGACTTCCCGTATGTCTAATCAGGTCGTAACTCCATCTAGTGGGGGGACGCCCTACACTTCGTCCGCAGGTACGAGGCTGCCACTCGAGAACCTTTTTTCCCCATCGGTTGTCGGTTCTTCGAGCTATATGGCCAGCCCATTGCCACTTCAGCTTACAGATCCGTTGGGCTATGTCGGTAACATTGATTCTAATGCGGGTATCCTTATTTCTAAGTTTATCACGCAGAAAAACCCCGAGCGTAGCCGTCTCCATAGCTCGCTGAGTGACCTTGACCTTTCTCATACGGCCAGCAGTGAAGGACCACGTTTTAGTTTCATAGGTCAACTGGCAACACACCCTGGTTGTACAATCTAGGTTTTAAGTTTTGAAGTATACCCGACGAGAAGATATGCCGTAATTTCCCTAACGCTGCCCCGCCGAGTTGAATCCGTCGATTGACCTCTCGGTCATAGTTAGACTTACCTAGTCGTACTATTTGTCCCAGGTAAACATATTTGTCAACAACTTCGAGCATGAACGTTAAACATGATTTTTGTTTTGTCCATGTTCATCTGAAGACCTATCCGTTGGGAGACACTATTGAGGTCATTGACCATAGTGTTTAAGTCCTCCAGCGATTCTGCCATAAGATCTATATTGTCGGTAAATCGAAGGTGAGTACTCGCCATTGACGTTAATACCGTGTCCTTTCTAGTCCAGTAATTTGAAAACGTCTTCCAATGCAGCGGTGAAAAGTTTTGGGGAAATAACGTCACCCTGTCTTACACCTTTCTGCAGTTGAATAAGTTTCGTACTCTGGTTCCTACTGTACAAACACTTCAGCACTTCGATATACCGACAGTCAACTTGGCACCGCTGAAGGGCCGGCAGCACCGGCCAAATTTCGACGGAATCAACGGCTTTCTTATAGTCGACATACGCCAGACATAGTGACAAATTGTATTCCTCGGACTTCTGTACAATTTGCCGAAGGGTGTGTATGTGGTCTATGGTGCTAAATCCTTTTCGGAAACCGGCTTGTTCTGGAGGCTGGAGTTCGTCAACTTTTTTTATAGGAGAGGGGGCAAACAAGCTTGCGGCTCACTTGATGGTAAGTGACTACCGCTGCCCATGAATAACTGCAACACCAAGGGAATTGCAGATGCGTTGTCGGCCTTTTAAAAAGGAGAAGGCTCTTTTCTTGAAGGTCCCTAAGTCGTATCGGTCCGGAAATATCGCTGGTGGTAATCAATTCCACAAGGAAGTTGTGCGATGAAAAAAACATCTTCTAAATCACACAGTGGTGGACCGCCAATCAACCAGGTGGTATCGCAAGTTTTGTCGCGATGTGTGATGGTTAAATTGAGCGGCTGGAATTAGTCCGAACAATTCCCCCGAGCACTCCCCATGGTAAATGCAATAAATACGCAAAGAGATGCAACAACTGTAAATTGAATTAACTGCTTGTTCGATAATAAAGCACTTGATTTCGACTTCATGACCAGATTTTATTAAAAGTACAAAAATTTTATATAACATTTCATGTTTCAGTTGATCGAAAAATGGCCCTTTTGATAGCGATGAATCCAAAACCATCAAGACGTTTAAAATTAGTTGTTTCCTATATTTTTATTAATGTTTAACACAAGAAAATGTCAACAGATACCGGAATTTTATTGAAAAGTACAATACTAGAGATGTTTTGTGAATTTTTTTACAAAACGTAATATGGATATACTTAGGAAAAACATAAAATTTTGACCGCATAATAGGTATTCTGCAAGGAAATGCGGCCAGAGTTTGTGGTACTAAACCGCGGGGAGTAGGACTGTTTGACCATTTAAAACATATTTTTAGTTTCTATGTAACAATGATATTCTATGTAATAAAATTCTTATGTATTAATGTCCTTTACCCTAAATTTCGGCTGCAGCGGCCAGCTCCAAAGGGAACGATGGTTCCTGACTCTGGGCTGCTACTGAGAATTTCTTGACATATAAACCCAATAACTGATTATGGTCCAACTCGGGATTACAACCCAGGACCTAATAAGCAGCAGTCGCGCTTACGATCACTAGACCAACGCGGTAGTCATTATTGTAGGATGAATATAAATAATCAATATAAAAACATAGGAATTAAATTTTGAACATATCTCTAAAACCCATTTGAACCCAACGTTATAGAAATTTGTATTCATTTTATTTTACTAGGTATTAAATATTTCTCATACAGATTTGGCTGAATTGCCTGCCTGCCTTTGCCTTTGCCGATCTTGAACTAATCGACTAGCCATACTATTATCTATGACACAATATTATACTGCGTTATATCAAAAAGGAGCTCTTACCCTCGTCATTTAATTATGAAGTAGATTTATTTTAATTGTCTTATATTTTAATTCGCAATTATTTTTGTAAAATAAAAGCAATTTATATTTTGATTTTAACCTAAAAAACAAATATTGTTTTACTTCTAAACTGAGCAACTGAAATATGAAAGAAATAAATGTTTAATTAATTTTCATGGTACACATGACAGCACTCCCCCGATCTAACAAATGAATAAATATGCATTAGACAAATATCACAAAGCTCGACTAGAAATGGCAGAGGCGGGTGAGTTGGGGCTCCAATTAATTTTATAAGTCCAAACTCTTTTATTAAATCATAAAACGTGCGGACCGCTGCCCGCCACCCCGCCCGTTGGACTTGATATGTCAATTTCATAATTAAAATGCGTTTGACCGTACTACGAAGGGCCGCTAGATTAAGAGAACGCCCAAATTGAATGTTTGGCCGAATGAGTTAGCAATGAGTCTCGAAAGTATAAATGAAGTCATCGAGAAATTTCGTCCAAACACAATTAACAGCTTCGTCATGAATAATTGATAACCGTTTGCGTTTTAAGTCCTTTGTTATTAACAGTTTTGTTAGTATTATCTTTTTGAGATTGTACATTTTAACTGATAGAAATATCTCTAATTATGTCTATGTATCTTAAATATGAAGTTATATTTGAATAAATAAAGCCAAAAAATTCATTTTTTAACCAATTTAGGTTTAAACCCCCATGTTAAGTGAATACTTTTTTTCTTTCATTTCTTTTTTTTTAAAAAAACGTTACCCCTACACTAGGATTTTCTCCTGTATCGTGGAGGCAGTTTACAAACATAAATTGCACAAGGACAAACATCCAGACCCGGAACAATTACTCGTATTTGTAGGCCATACAAATACTTGTTCCGTGCGGGATTCGAACCCGCGGCCCCCAGCGCAACAACTGATTGCTAAGCCACTGCGCCACGGAGCCTGGATACTGTTATCATTTACTGGCTCATAAGCACCTACATTAAGGATAATTCTTAATCGAAAACGATTAAGAATTAAAATGTAGTTGCGTTATCATCCCTGAGGTCTAAGATGGAATGCTTCATAGCCTGTAATTATTCTGATCCTCTATATCCTTCAGACCGAAAGACAGCAGCGCAAGCACTCCCAATTGGCGGCAAAAATCTATCTATAAGCCACATGGTCTATGGTTATATGGTTATATTTACAAAGCATCCGCTTACAATCAGGTGAATCATGTTCGTTTGTCGCCCTTATTTTATTTCAAAAAAATAATTCTCTGAAAAACGTTATCCGAAAGTATTTTGTTTTTATAAACATTCTATCGGTTTTATAACTTTGTGGAATTTTGTAACGATGTCTAGAGGCCAAGCAGTATGACTTTCGTCACTTGGGAGAGTTAAAGCCGTGGTTAAAAGTGTGGAATATTACCTTACTACTCTTTTAGGGTACCCGCTTTAGAGTATGAGTTGACGGCGCAAATATGACTTTCGAAAAATAATTACTATATATTTGTGACATTTGCTGTAGAGAATATCGGTCCGTGCGAGTTTCTCAAGTAACCGTAATCACATTTCAACACACCACTTGTTAAAATAAGGATGGTTCTTTTCTCACTCAAAGCCTTAGTATTTAACGAGAAAGCGCGGTCAGACCAATGCCGTGGAGATTAAGGAGATAATATATCTTTTATTTTTGTTATTATTGGTATAAATTATGTTATGTAAATAAGTACAAAAAATACAACAATAAGTTCATCTGATATTGTAATAGTTACGTCTATGTAATCATTGTTCAGTCGAATGATTTTTTACATAAGTCAGAATTACAGAAGAGCACACAGTATACTTGATAATAAGTGGATGCTGTGGTCTATAAAGATCTCAATTAACAATTAAAATGCCAAATGTGTATGTACTCCAGTCCCAGTCTCCAGTCTTATCAAATATAGGTAAGACAGCAGCATTATGCTGCTATCTTATGCTTGTATTCTGTGGGAACGAATTCCTTCCACGACCCATTCATAGCCTACTCCAAATCATAATAAAAACGTTAAATGCAATATATGGCGCCTCTCGGTATTCTACAGGATACATAATGAAGCTTGTAGGAATGACTTGACTTAATTTTTCATTGCCCTAGCATCCCATTTGGATGGTACATTCAGCATTTAGTCCGAAACTGCTTCAGTGCGTGTTGGCGTAATTTACTTTAGAGTATAGAGATTTTTTGATTTAGTAAAGAGATTTCCTAGGCCCTTAATAACATATAAAATAATTTTTATTCAGAATTTTATCTGCACAAGCACAAGAGTAACTGACATAGCCCTGCAGAACACTAAGCTGAAGTGGCAATGAGCCGCCCATAAATCTCGAAAGAAAAGGTTCTCGAGTGGCAGCCTCGTACCGGTGACGAACTGGTAAGAAATGTTGGAAGTCGATGAATACAGGTGGCTCGATACTATACTTAGTGGCATTCCTTACCCAAGGAAAATTCAGTCCTATGTTCAGCAGAAGACTTGTGATGGGCTATATTATTATGGTCATGATAAAGACGAGTATATTGACAAAGGCCATTAGAGCATATCGTCATCATCATCATTTTATAACTTCTAACGCGCGTACATAAGGACACACACCCATTTTTTTTTCTATCTGTTTACATATTGGCTACACCAAACAATTTCTACATACGAACATCTACATGAATCTACCGAAGAAATTGTTGATCTTTACTAGTGACTAAAATTTACATATTTTATAAGACTCCCAATTAATATTAATTTATTTTTATTGAGTAAGACATCAACAACTAACAGATTTTATTTGCGTTTAAGTTAAATATATAAAGTTCTTGTACTTTATTACTGGGTATCTAATCTTTCATTATTTATAAAACGAACGACAAAAAATATTGTAAACAAAGCAATAATAACACAGCTAAAAGCGTCAAATAAAAAAAAACTAAAACACTTTACTATTGCTTGTCAAAATAAGATTAATTGCAAGAAGGAAAAGATTAGCTAGAACTATCATTCGATAGCGAAATTCGAAGGTCAAATAGTTCGCATGCACTCTTGCCGGAACAAACAAGCGAGATTGTCTACCGGATAGCGGGCGAATTTGACCTAAGGGCAACATTTTATGAATCATTCAAAATCTATCATTTCGCAATATAATAATGTTCACGCAAGAGATAAATCATTTTAAGCCGGGTCTAAATTTAATTATCTTGGCGTATCTTGACCGGGCGTATCGTATTGTGAACTTATATCATAACGCCTATTTCGATCTTATCGTAACCGTATCATGCTAAAAAATGAGCTTATACCATGTTAATAGGGGGAAAACCGACTAGAGATAGGACGCGGCGTATCAAAATACGTCCATATTATCGATCACAATACTTGTATCCATTAGGAGGTGTATCAGATACGATGATATGTTTGGCATGGAACGTATCACATACCACATGATCGCGTATAATATTTCGTCGAGACGAATTCGAGACGAATGATTCCGAATAGTGCCAAATGATGACCTGGTGTTGAGTAAGACGCTAATAAATTAGTATTTTCGACGGCTCCGTGGCGCAGTGGCTAGCTGACTATTGCAACATTTTATTATATTTTTATAGAAGAAGGGCTAATGAGCATGCGGCTCACTGGATGATAAGTGTCGCCCGCTGCTTATAAACAACTGCAGCACCAAGAAAATTGCAAGTGCGTTGCCGGCCTTAAAAGATGTAACTCGATTCTTGAAAGTCCCTAAGTCGTATCCGTCCAGCAGAATCGCCGGTGGTAAAGGATCCCAGAAAGAAGTTGTGTGACAAAGAAAAGAATCGCACAGTGGAGGACCAAGCTTTCGATAAAACAAAAATATTATTTGGTTAAAACGCAATATTGGAATAATACCTCTCTTTATATCTTTTGCTTGTTATTCCGTACGAATAAGCGCTGTAAAAATATTAAAAATTCACACTTCGCTTTAATGTTTATAATAATTTATTAAAATGCAAATTCTTACAGATCATCATACGTGTATGTCTTCAAAGTGTAAAATTATTCATTCTGATGTAATACTTGCCATTATAATATGTATGTATGCATGAACACATATATATGTGCTTATAAATTACGTGTTTAGTATCTTCAACATTCTTAATGCGATTAGATAATAATTTAGTTAATAATTGTCTAAGTGCACTCACGTTATGAGCTGACAAAATTATTCTCACAACACAATTGGGATGCGGGAAGTAAAGACTGTGTAAGAACCTCCGAAGGAGGCGGAGTTATAGCAGAAATAAGAATTTTAATTTTTTTGGTTTTTGGCCATTTCGAGCCCGTAGAAGTGTAATAAGAACTTTTTGCCCCTGTTCAACCATGACCCCCATGCCATCCTCTACATGATAGGCTATTCAAACTGCCTAGGCCTAAAGTTCAAGTCGCCCCCAACTCATTTCTAGTCTTTACTTCCAACAACATAAGATACAATATCTGTCCCGTCCGTACCCAACAATAATGTTGTAAATGGTGAATCCATTTTCTAAATGTATCTATATGTATGAAATAAATATCTTTCTTTTAATATTTATAGCATGCATTTAGTGCAGGCCATGCAACACCGGTCAGGATTACGATAAGTAAAAAGTATTTCACAATGTGGTGGAGTGCAGGGCCCTACAACTATGGGAAGTATAATAAAACAGTTACCAATTATTATTGTTTATTTTTAAAATATTTAATATTTACATTGTCTATTTACAAGTGCATTTGACATTACAAATAAAGTAACAAAATTAAATTAAACAAGGTAATACAAAACACAGTGTTTGATCTTGAAATATAACTAAATGAAATTTAAAAAAAGTAATTTAGAGTTATTGAGTGGGAAAATATTCGTGCAGTACTCAAATACATGCATTTATAAAGCAATCAACTACAACAGTATACTATTTATTATATTTGATTTTGAATAGGACTTTCATATAATTCATCATATTGTAAACTTTTTCAAGAAATACATAAATATATATAGAATTCATTTATGTTTATCTTTTATGAAAAATTTTATAATTAATGGAAATGAAACTTTTTAGCTATGGATATAATTTTGGTATCATTAAATAACTGAAGGTTTTCATCGGTTTTGTTCTTCTTATTTATTATAAATATAAAGATAAGAAAGGAAATGCTGTTACATTTTTTCAATACTAGAAATTTTTAAATTTTCAAAATTATAAAAACATATTAACAATAATAAAGGTATATTTTAATACAAGGTAACCACCATATTGATAGGTACTAAAAAATTGGACGCAATGAATTTCGATCGATATAATATTATATAGCTGAACCTACATGTAGCTAAAAAGTTTCACTGTTCTGTCTAGAATCTAGACTATATTTGAAGAAAGAAGGATTAAAATCTAAGAATAGTATACAGTCCGTTAAAATCTGAGGATAGGTGTGATCAACATTAGTTCTAACTACAATTTGACTAGGTACAAGGGTTTATCTACCGTATTTACCTTGTGAGCCGGGAGGCACGAATCCGTACCCGGACGCTCCGGGTACAACACCACTGGACTGCGGTGGGCCGTCAGGTGGCGAAGGAGGGAATAGCACTGGACCTGAAATATAATAATATATTTTAATATTAAGTACGATTATTATATTAAGCGACCAACCCGGGTGCGATTACTGGTGAGCCAATAAAATTATGAATTACATTTTTAAGCGAAAACATCGTAAGGAAAACTATATGTTTGAGGAACTAAAAAAAATCTAAGACATGTGAAATCCACTAAAGTGCTTAAGAAGATGTACATCTTTTGAATAAAGCGCCAGCTGGCTTGCCTACATAGACCGCTTTGCAGATGTGCTTTTATGAGTTACTTCCTAATATGTATGATTTTACATTCGCTATTTTTGATCTGTTATCCGCTATGAGTACCTAACACTGTCATTATTCATCTTCCATCTAGTGGTAGTAGACGGTACCTAACAGACGGATCTTTTAGTCACGTCTACACGTCTGTTAATCACCATCCGTTAGTCACCTAGGTGTGCAAATGAAATGGTTATTTAAAGAAAGATATCGCACATTCTAAAATGCGTTTCATTTATATCATCATCATCATCACAATTACAGCCCTTCACAAGTCCACTGCACATAGGCCTCCCCTAAGGAATGTCACAAAACATGGTCCTGAGCCACTTCCATCCAGGGACTTTTTGCATCTCGTACCAGGTTGCTTACTACGAACCTGTTACTCGAGAATCTTTTTTCGCCTTTAGTTGTCGATTCTTCGAGCTTTATTGCCGGCCTGTTGCCACTTCAACTTACTGATCCATTGGGTTATGTTAGTTCTACTGCGAATATCTTCATTCCTAAGTCACAACAGTTAAGTAACATGTTATTTGTAATACTGGTAAAGCATGATGAACTTCACTTCTTTTAACAATGGGAAAACTTATTAATTTGATTGCAAATGAATATATTATAGTTTATTTTAATCTGGATATTTTTTATAAATAGCAATGAATGAAACGGAGCAATAAAATATGTAATTTCATTACTACATCTTTATGTATATTAAATAGTTTATAAATAATATTAACAAACCGGACAAAGTTAAGTCCTCGTAACTTTGTATTTAACATTTAAAAGTCACGACGAAAGTATAAATTATAATGGTCAACGATAAGTTATTGTCTTATAAGCATACAAATATCTTGTTAGTAATTATGGTTTTATGTAAAACAAATTAGTATTTTTTCACAAATTTTCTCGTCACGTTCGGCAATGTCTAATATTTTTTTATTTATAATAACATTCAAAATGAAAAAATATTAGGTACTACGTGGTAGAGCCACGCTGTAGCTATATTATGATTGTAGCAAAAATAGGTCAGCTCGACCCTCACACCCCGCACACTTTCACGGAATACCAGCATAAAATAGTGTTTAATACCTATATGTAGAATGTAGAGAACGAGATACTCTTTTTACTGGAAACGAGGCATTCCATCTTAGTCCTCAGTTTATCAAATTCTTACACCAACAAATTACTAGAGTATAGTCGTTCAGAAAGGAACCTGAGAGTACAGAGTAGAGCTATACGAATTTTAGTTATTTTATTTATATTATTATAAGGAAATAAAATCTTAAAAAACCAATAGTCATCTTCACGAATAATAAAATAGCAAATACATTGCAATGTACTGTGCAGAAAAGTGTCATACAGAGGGTACAACTATATAATGGCATGTAGCTTTTCATTTTACATTGTCATAAAAATATAATAAACAAAACTCGTTTTCACTCATAATTTTCCACATTTTGTAGGAGCAATTTATGAAGATTAACAATATATTATGTAATAGTGTGTAGTTTTTTTAATAGCCGTGTAGGGGCGGTTAAGATATCAACTACCCCATATCTTCACGTGGGTGTCGTAAGGGGCGACAGAGGGAAACAGGCAGGAGGTGGGCAGCAGCATCTTCCTGATAACAACAAACTTACAATAAAAAAGCTGCGGTTGCCAACCCGCTCGCCAAGCGTGGCAACTGTTGCAAATACCCCCTATGTTGAGAATAACAAAGAAACGGCCCCCAGTCCCCGGCAGCCCCGCTATTCCTGGCTACGGTGGCGACCATGGTAACGGCGGAGCAGGGGGTGCTAAGAATATCCGGTGGAGGTTCGGTTGCCACCTAAGACTTCATGGAGAAAGAGGGACTCTTTATGATGAACTCTTTCTTCCAAAAGCGGCCCCACAGGAAGTGGACCTGGTCGAGCCCCAAAGCTTCGACAAAAAATGAGATTGACTTCATTATGACGACCAGACGACAACTGTTCAGTGATGACTCCGTGATCGCGAGGGTGAAAACTGGTAGCGATCACCGAATGGTTAGAGGCACACTGAATCTAAATGTTAAGTTGGAGAGGTCTCGTCTAATGAAGTCAACGCTCCGTCCCCCTCGTGCTCTGTTCCAAAGTCCCGAAACCTTTCAACTCGAGTTACAAAACCGTTTTCAGTGTCTAGAAGACTGTAATGAAGTGGAAACTGTCCATGCGGTCGGAGCTAAATTCTGCAAGACCCGCCGCAGAAGAACACAAAAACTCTCCGATCACACTCACAATCTCATGGCTGTTAGACGGGAGATGAAGCTACATTCTTCAACAGATTTGACAGCATACAGGCAACTGAACAGACAGATCTCCAAATGCATGCGGCGGGACTTACGCAACTTCAATACAGCTTGTATTGAAGAAGCGATCGAGCGGAACCAAGGCTCCAAAGTCTTTGTCAGAGATCTGTCTGCCAGAAAGAGCCAACTGTCGAAGCTGAAGACCGAGTGTGGCAGCATCGTTTCCGGGGCACCTGAGATTTTGAGTGAGTTTGAGAGGTTCTATGGGCAGCTGTACACGTCATCGTTACAGCTACACTCAAGTGTGAGTAACGATCCAAGAGCGAGTCTTATCCGACACTATTCCGAAGATATCCCGGGCCTCAGTCTGAGCGAGATTAGAATGGCTCTCTAGCACCTTAAAATTGGCAAAGCCCCAGGCGAGGATGGAATTACAGCGGAGCTTCTGAAAGCGGGTGGAAGACCGGTACTTGAAGTCCTTCAGAAGCTCTTTAATTCCGTCCTCCATGGTGGCATTACACCGGAGGCGTGGTGCAGAAGTTCGGTGGTCTTGTTCTTCAAGAAAGGTGACAACGCTCCCTTGAAGAACTACAGACCGATTTCCCTTCTGACCCGCGTCTACGTCCTGTTTTCGAGAGTCATTACGAATCGTCTCGCGCGAAGACTTGATAACTTCCAGCCTCCCGAACAAGCCGGTTTCCGAAAGGGCTTTAGCACCATAGACCACATACATACCCTTCGGCAAATTGTACAGAAGTCCGAAGAGTACAATTTGCCACTATGTCTGGCGTATGTGGACTATGAGAAAGCCTTTGATTCCGTCGAAATTTGGGCGGTGCTGCAGTCCCTTCAGCGATGCCAAGTTGACTGTCGGTATATCGAAGTGCTGAAGTGTTTGTACAGTAGAGCTACGAAGGCTATCCGAGTACAGAACCAGAGTACGAAACCTATCCAATTGCAGAGAGGTGTAAGACACAGGGTGATGTTATATCCCCGAAACTCTTCACCGCTGCATTGGAAGACGTTTTCAAGCTTCTGGACTGGAAAGGATACGGTATTAACATCATTGGCGAGTACATCACTCACCTTCGATTTGCCGACGATATAGTCCTTATGGCAGAATCGCTGGAGGACCTAAGCACCATGCTCAATGACCTCAACAGTGTCTCCCAATGGATAGGTCTTAAGATGAACATGGACAAAACAAAGATCATGTTTAATGTCCATGTCACACCTATGCCGGTAGTTGTTGGGAGCACTAAGCTCGAAGTTGTTGACGAGTATGTTTACCTGGGACAAATAGTCCGACTAGGTAAGTCCAACGCCGAGAGATCAATCGACGGATTCAACTCGGTTGGGCAGCGTTCGGGAAATTACGGCACATTTTCTCGTCAGCTATACCTCAAACTTGAAAACGAGACTGTACAACCAGTGCGTGTTGCTAGTGATGACATATGGAACTGAGACGTGATTCTTCACTGCTGGCCGTAAAAGGAAGCTCAAGGTCGCTCAGCGAGCTATGGAGAGGGCTATGCTCGGGGTTTCTCTGCGTGATAAACTTAGAAATGAGTATATCCGCAGTAGAACCAGAGTAACCAACATAGCCCAACGATTAGTAAGCTGAAGTGGCAGTGGGCTGGCCATATAGCTCGAAGAACCGACAACCGATGGGGAAGAAAGGTTCTTGAGTGGCAGCCTCGTACCGGTAGGCGAAGTGTAGGGCGACCCCCCACGGGATGGAGTGACGACCTGGTAAGACATGCAGGAAGTCGATGGATGCAAGTGGCTCAGGACCATGCTTTGTGGCATTCCTTGAGGGAGGCCTATGTTCAGCAGTGGACTTATGAAAGGCTGTATTGATGATAAATGATGTGTAGTTTTTGAAATTTATATTCATATAAAAATAAATTTAAAAAAAAAAGTTGTCTCACAAAAGCCCAATCATATTGTGTGAAAGAATTTTATGTAAGTTAACACTATATTAATGTGTGTATAATATGAGTGGCGCATGCCGTATACAGTTATCAAACCATATTACAAAATATGGTTTGATAACTGTATTGCTCTACAGTGATTAGGCGGATTTGTGGTTTACATTCCAAATTATCTATAATTGCCACGAGATACGTCAAAGTACAAAGGCGGTAGTGTACTAAAAGCAACTTTCGCCGGCCTTTGCCAAGTACGTAGCAATCAAGTCGAAATATAAAATGTAACTTTAATTGATTGAAGACAAATATGATCATAAAAATGTTTGCAATCAATCGTCAAGTGGAGAATAATAACAATGTTGTCATATTGTATTTCAAGGATATTATCTAATAGACATTATAGCGACATTGTGTTCAAGGTGTATAACTGATTTCCAATGAAAAAATTGTGCAACGGTATAATATATATTTTAATAGTGCTGACCCAAAATGACTAATATAAGAATTATACCAACGTAATAAAAAATGACTTCGTTAATGTAATGTAATGATGTAAATAGATTGCAAAAAAACATTTGTTTTATTACGTATGAAAAATGTCTACAAAATTGATTTCAATTTTTAATTTTATGTCTCCGCAATATTAAACAACTCGTAAATATCAAAACGCTTTTTGCCAGTTACAAAACAATTAACTGTTTGATTATTAATACATGTTATTAATTTGCTAGGTTTAATAGCCCCAGACAGCAGATTTTAGGAAGCGGCATTTTGGATTAATTTAAATGATGTTAGAATTGTTGTTGATAAATCTAAAAATTAACTATTAATTAATCGTTCCGAATATAATTAATATTATTAAAAGTGTAGCGTTGACAGTTCTAAAAACAGAGATAACCTTTACACTAGTAGATTTATTTACATGTGAATATTACTTAATCATTGACTAAACCTTGAAGATTAGTCATTAGTAACAATGACTATTGGTTTTAAGCGATGTCAAAACAGAGAAACAGATCAAATAAGACAGTTAGCTATCTTCTATAACATCAATAATAACTGTCCAGCGTTTATTCGATTATTTCTAAAACAGCTATAATAATTCAAACTATATCTATGATTATGAAATAAAAAACAACAATTTTGAATGTTAATAAACTTACAAAAGTAATATGATTAATTTATGGTTTGTAAAAAATATTGCAATTAATATTTTAATGAATTGCAAATTAAACTTAGCAAAACTTCCTGAAAATTAATGTGTAATTTGTTCATTCTTTTGCTTTCAAACATAATTACAGTTTATTTTAATTCTACGTACATCTCTGAACATAATAATTAGTTATGTATTGTAATTGGACATATTGCCGAAGCGAGAATAATCAGTGAGTTAGCGTGACGCGTATTACACACGTGTTGCTTAAGTTTGGCGTGACATTGAAACATAGGAAAATAGGGCAACTACCTCTACCGTAACTATACAAGCACTGTTATAGTTGACGATACGACAACGATCTGATAATCAAATTAATGCCACTTGTAAGTTTAGAATCGCGTTAGAAAACGGCTTTAGTAAACTATTTACACTAAATAACGAAAATTTTACTGATTGAGTTGGGTGAGAAACTCTTAAAATGACTAAATTTGTCTTTTTAAGAGTTCCACTGACACCTGCTCTATAAGGGATCCAAATTTTGTTTCCACGTACATTTCGCCTTCTCTCCATCTAACATCAAAACATCATAAATTCCTGTAGTTGCTATTTTTTTTTAAGAATCAACTAAATTATTGAAGGGTAACTAAAACTGAATACTCAAATTGTATAAAATTATAATGCCTACTGTATTATGTAAAATTTAGTTAATATCATGAAGTCTATACTACTAAACTCTACCTATTTTATTCGTATCTCCAAAACGCACATGACAATTGTTTTTTTATTATTTTGACTTATTTTATTACACAAAGTTGCTTGTACCAAATAACGTCTATGCTATTTTTATTTATTAGAGCTACGCTCACGCTTTTGTATCGAAGTCGTGTCGTTTACGTAATATTTAAAGCCTCCCTGTGCATCCTATGCACAAACAACTACTTAGAGGTAATAAAAATTGCTAGCCTCATCATACTGGCGAGATGGTATCTTTTATGCTTGTTGTGAAATTCGTAATTGATGCTGTAATTGGAAGTGCAGACATTGCTTGCGGATGCAATTATTTAATTAGAATAATATTAAGTTACCTAAAGCTTTTATTTAAAAAAAAACTTAGAAATAATATTTATATCATATATAAAATTCAGTCAAACTACTTTTTAGGGTCTGTTTTTTTATCTTACTATAAGCCAGTATCACAATCCCACCTGATAGTTAGTGGTAATGAATCCCTAGATGGTAAATTGTATTGTCTTAACTTTACAAAGGCCTATTCACTCTTGCCTTGAAGACGCCCAGATTGTAATCGGACGGAAAGACAAAATTATTTCCCTCTTTTACTGTATGCATTACCTAAGATGATGCAAACCGTTTGGTTCTAATGCATGCAATATCGATGATAAAGGTGTAAAAGGGAGGGAGGACTTAAAGCATGAAATTTATGGGCACACTTTTCAAAATGCATCCTATAGGATTTCCAGAGGCTGACTTCTTTACATCTGTGCTCGAGCTCTATAAGATTGGTTTATATCGTATTTTATGTGTTTTATACTTAAGCTGGCAACAATCTTTCTTTGTAACAGCAAATTTGAGCTGTTACAATTATTAACAGTGTCTTTGATTAAAACAAAATTCTGTTTATTATTTTTTAGTTGGTTTCCACTCAAACAGTCTGGTAGCCTATTGCCTAGTTTAAGAGATATGTCACCTTCCCCCTTCCACTTACGAAAAACAACCACTTGATCTTTGTCAATGAGTTTTTTTGGACTATATTTTTTACATATTACCATGAATATTATAAAATAAATACAATATTTGTCATTTATTAATGTATGTTTGTTTACGATAATCCAACCCTTTCGTAGTGTGAATTTGATAAAGGCCGTATGTAAATGCTGGTTCTGTCATACTATGTTGTACATTTACGTCAAAAACATCTGTATTAATTTTTGTTAATTCAAACAGAAGTTGACAAGGAACGTACCTAATATTATAACACTTATTGTAAATTACAAACTATAGATTATCAGATAATATTAGGTGTTTACCTGTGAAACTGCCGTTTTATTTAACTGGCCACTTTGAACTGTAATAGCTGTGGTTTGACTCAAATAATTTTTATAATAAAGAAATGATATTTATTTTTCAAATAGGACGAGGTACTCAATTCGACTGTTTGTTTGTTATGTGTGTTAACTCATAACTCATAACATTATTCACGGTTAAACGATTTCGATAATTCTTTTTTTATTTGAAAGCTGGTGCTTTTCTTGTAGTGTCATACATATGAGATCATGGTCTGACCAGTAGTTTTGAGTTATCGTTAATAATTTATATTGTATTTAATGGCTGGAGTTTTATATTTACGGATAGGTCGAAGAGTATAGAAGGACATGGGTCTGCGTTTTATGTGCCTAATATAAAAATAATACGAAATCAAAATCATCATTGTTTTAAAATAAGTACTCGTACTATAATAGTATGACTTTGGAACTTGCGTAGGCGAGCGGGTCGGCGGGGTTGGGCAGGCGGGAGAGCAGCGCGGCGTGCGGCGACGCGCGCGCGTAGCTCCAGCGGCGCGTGCGCAGGAAGCTCGGAAGGTTTGACATAAGTTATCAGTAGCCAATATAAAAATGTCGTTATATGCACAGACAGCAAGAGTTCGTTGCAACATATAGCTCGAAGCGCCTCTTGTTACGGAGGTGCATCTGGTTGCAGCCGTTGCTATATAAAAAAAATTAGGTCTTTGCTACCAATTTTTTTATGAAAGGTTTTAATTTTTATTATATTTTGTAGTCACTATCATTACAGCTAAGGAATGCCACAAAATACGGTCCCGAACTACCTGCATCTATCGGCTTCCTGCATGTCTTATCAGTTCGTAACTCCTATTTATTGGTCATATACTTACCAGTACGAGGCTGACAGTTGAGAATCTTTCTTTCACATGTGTTGTCGGTTCTTCCAGCTATATAGGCGTTCTTCCACCTATTTCCACATCAGTGTACTGAGTATTTTTATAAATCTATACATTTTGGAAATATATAAATATAACTGACTATACATTATAATTTATTTTTATTTATTATATAAAAAATGTTTAAATAATAAAATTATTTTTACTATACTTTTGTACTATGACGCATAATATAGTAATTATGCGTCTTTAGTAATTCTATAATTTATTTACAACATCCTAATAGTGACAGATATTATTGTGATAGCTATCAACAACAGTGTCATAATTCTTTTCTATTTATTATACCTTCAATATACGGAACAAAATTGAATAGAATAAATTAGATAATTGAAAACCGCCAACCTCCTTTTCCGTTTAAATATGCGACCAGCCAGATCAATTTGCATTTTGTTATGTAAGCATAACAGGTTCTCAATCCAAGAACCGATGTTTGCATTTGGAACATCAAGTCTAACTTATTATATATTAATGAAATAAATTATAATATTCAACTCAGTAACACCAAGGATTGCAAGGATTCTATATTAATTGCACGTCAACTAAAGTGTTTTTTCATGTTAAAATACATGATCTTTTTAATGTCTCTACTGTGGATTAATATTTTAGCATTATTTATAGCATCATATTTCATTTTTCATATATCTTTATTGAGACTGTTTGCAAAATACTTGAAATTCAATATTATACAAATTATATATTGTGTCAGCTACTCCGTATTTTTATATTTGATAAACACCACTCAGGAGCATATTATTTTAAAATGTTGTTAATAATGATAATAAATTTCTATACTATATTTTGTATACATCGGTCCTCTACGCAAAGGTTGTCTGAAACAACCGTGTCTGAAAAGGGACACTTTCTGAATGATAAGACCGCGTGTTGTACTCGTATATTGGATATATATTTGATATTCATATTCTGTATTTCGATGTACAATAAAGAGTAAATAAGTAAATAAAAATTATAATTTGTAATTGATAATTTTATTGGTCTTCCAGTTTCATATGAAAAAACGTATCGATAAAATTAAAGATCAAGTTATAAAGTATAGGTAGGGCATTCCACACCTTGGCTTAACATTATGATTAAGTAATAAACTTAGCCATTACTTCATCGAAATGCTGATAGGGTATCTTAAAATATAAAAAGTTAAGCTTTTACAGTATCAGCCATTTTGAAATTAACTGGCAGGTTAAATAAATTTTGTTTGTAATTCTAATTAATTGTAAGCATTCGTTCCTAAATTCGCAAAACTTAAATACTATATATGAATACCGATTAGTCGTACCCATTCAAGGTCTAAGTAGGTATATCACGTCCTCGGCGGTAAATTAAAACATCGTGAGGTAACCGTCTGAGGAGTAAAAATATTTCAATGACATATGAATGAAGTCGGTCAAAACGTACTGAAACAACGCAGGGAATTTGTTGTTTCATAACCCTCCCCGAAATGAGAGAAGGCCTGGGCCCTGCAGTGGGGCTTATCCTTATTAACCGAGTTCCAAAAACAATAAGTTACTATATTCGACGCATACTATATTTTTTAATGTATCATCAAATTATCAGTAGTGGAAGAGCCGATTTTGTATGATTATTTTTTGTTAAATTGGTTAATACTTTAGGGGTGGTCCAACATAAATTTGAAGAAAAAATTTCACCCTTAAGGACGTCAACATAGGTTTTTAAAAAATGAAAACTGACTTAAAAAACAAAAAATAAAATAAAATGACCTCCATATTATAGCTATTGAAATTAATGTCACTGAATTCTAATAAACGTGACCGCGTTGTAATTTTAGTAGCGTTGTTAACAATGATATTTATAGTAGGTACATTGTTTTAGAGTACTTAAATTTTTAACAAGGTGATTGTGAGCACAATTTTGCTAGTAGTGAAGGCTGTTTAGTGTCATGCTTGTCATAGAACGAAGAATTCCGGGTTTGATTTTCGCAGTGCAACTAACATTCTATTATACAGAAACAGTTGTTTGGGTCAATGAAGGTCAAACAGCGGTATATTTTTAATGTTTCTGATAGAGACATTAACCGTTTTATATTATAATGGGTTGTATTATAATTTACTTGAACAGTTGCCTACAATGTCAATTTCGAAACTGTTCAAGTCGTATATAATGCTACTTAATAAATAAGGCTGTGTACATATTTACTCTTATTTAAAGCATTTGTATAGAGAAAATTGTAATAAATAAGTTATTCCATCAAAACTATTAACAATGGGGATACATTGCAAACTATTATAAGGCTTTTAAGACTAATTTAAGTGCAGTCACCTTAGTTATTTCAACTGCGTCTGTTTGAAATACTTGAAGAGATGTTAACATATAAATATAGTAAGAAACGAAATATTTTTTTTGTTTTTAGGATATTTAAAACCTTATGATGAGATATCAACATAATTAATCTAATTACAGTATATTTCGAGATCATATTATCATATAGCGCATTTTCATATATCAGATTTGTAAAATTTACCTGAAACCTTATAGTTTTTTTTTTCTTTGATTCATTACCACGTAAAAGCCGACTGTTGGACCTGGGTCTCTTCTCTCTTTATAGTGACCTTATTCGACACGCTTGGCAGGCGTATTGATGATCACAGTACCAGAAGTCTCGCATATTTGGTGCTACTTTCTGTCACGGTTCTGGGTCTGGTACTTTAAATCTGACATAAGCGAAAGGGTTACACCACGATCTATCGGAAGCCATAAGCTCGTACTGCCATTTTCCATAGTCGCGTCTTACGACGACCACGGGACGTAATGAGGTGATAGATTCTCTTACATAAACTTAAATAAAAGCATCAGTTTCAGTTATTAGTGTTTCCGTTTAATATTAACATGTTTTTCTTCGCGTATTAGCGCAGTTTAAAAAAAATATATCGAATTCAAGAAGAATGGGTAGTAAGACAGTGAAGCTCAACCTTTCTTGCTTCGCGTTCAAGATGTACAAAATTGATAACACGACTAAAGTATTATAAAATGTACATACTATTATAGTTACATAATAATAGAAAAAAATAAAAGAAAAAAATGCCCGAATACGTTCTCCTTCGTATTAGCAGTGCGTCTTTGTTCGAGATACATTCTTTGCAACAAATTTGCTTACATGATGAAAAAGAAAAAAACTCCAAGTAGAATTAGTACAATACTTGCTCGCGGAATGTTCCAATTATAATCGCAAGAGGAAATCATTGATTTATTATTGAATTAATGATAAATCTAAAATAATAATGTATGTGTGAATAATTAATAAAAAACTAAACAAATGATCTGAACAAAGCTCTCTGAACCATTATCAATTGCTGCTTAAATGGTATATCATTTAGTAAGTATATTGTACAAATTTTATTTGTTCATTCATTAGAGTCCATCAAGCCCACTGCTGAACAAAAGCCTAACCTATAAATTGCCTTATAGAGAAGATTTTGCCCTAATTGCCATGTTTGCCAACATATCAGGGTAAATGACTACAGTTTTCTCTATTACTTCCAGTGGCTTTTAGAAAATACTGCCGTACATCTCTTGTTTCATATTTCCACCGTCGCCTCTTACTACACCCACCGGACGATTATATGGAGTTGGGCGATCGCCTTACACTGCCATATTGTACACGGTGATATTGTAGGAATAATTCAATGAATGGTATAGAGTTATTTGTTTATAAAAGAACAATATAGAAAAAAAGAATACAATGTAACTGGCATTTTAAAAATCACGAAAGTCCCGTAGTTATAGTATTAAATAAATGTACCTACTCCCTCCTAAAACCCGTTCATGGGCTGAAGTCATTAAATTACTAAGTTTTAAAATTTTTTATGTATTTTCAATTTCTTTTTATAAAACAAAGCATTCGTTCATAAATAAGTCCGTTACTTAACTTATAGAATATCAGCGTAAAATATTAGCATAATGCTGCTTTTTTCGTATAGTGGTTGACGAAAACTCATTACTCTTTTGACTATTAATTATATATATAATATAGATGTTTATATCTTAGTCCACAAGGGTAACAAAGCTTCTGCATTTTTTCCACAGTACCTATCCTATCACCGTCAGGTACACTGTGTACTCATTTTTCACTTTTATTTATATGAAAAATGCATGGCTCGCATCATAAATACTAAAATCAGGCTCATGTATGTGTGTGGCATGTAGTGTGTATGTTCAATATTACCTCTGTTTGCTCTTGGGTCCCTGGAAGTCGCAGCTGAAAGGCCTCCATAGCTAGGTCCTCCAAAGCTTGTGCCGAAATATCCATCCGAGAAGCCACCCCCAAAGTGTTCGAACTGTGCCGTTGAGAGAGCGACACATCCGCAAACGACTAATACCTGTGAACAAACCATTTATTTTGCAATGATAATTATTTATAAAACACTTTAGGGTTTCTCAAGCATTTGGACATTACGAAAATCTGTTTCTCGTTTCAACCACACCTTCTATATTGGTAACAAGGAAACCGGTCACGAAAGTTATTAATCTAGTAAACTGGTGCTTAAATTTCAATTTCCAATAATTTCCATAAATTTTCTGTCAATTTCTTAATCAACGAAAAACATTACAAAATAGCATAGAAGTAAACAGGTGTAGACTGCGCGTCGTTAGCAGAGCAGCATAGCCATACGGAAAGTTTTTTACAGAAGAATTAACATATGAGCCACTACTTTTACGGATTCTATCGCGTTTAATTAACTTTTTATTAATTTCCGACGTTTCGGGTGCTTTACAGCGCCCATGGTCACGGGGGACTGTCATAAACGCGATAGAATCCGTAAAAGTACTTTTATTCAATGTGTAGTGTTTGCGTAAATATAAGAAATCATTATAACAGCCACTGTCATCCTTTAACATCCTAAACTCTACGAAAAACTCCAGATGCGTGCCGGCCTTTAAGAAGAAAGTAAGTTCTTTTCGTAAAGCTCCCTCAAATCATAAATCGTTAATTGAATCGTATAATATGATTTAAAAAATGTCCTTTGAGAAAAGTTTCTGGCTGGTTCTTCCCAGGACAGAGATATTTTCACAACCAGTGGTAAATAAAGAAATGACTTTCAATAAGTATTATATAATAAACAGTATTTAATAATAAATCATTCCATTTCATTCTATTCTATTCATATACTCGTTGTTCCAAAGAAACTGCACGCGATAAGAAATGCCTTAAAATACTGTGTGACGGATAACTCCAAGTTTTGGCTGATTCGCTTTTTTTCAGTATATTATTGACATTCGTTTATGGAGTATTTATATAAAAAACAATAATTTGAAATTACTTAAATAGTATTTATATATTGCTTTTGACTCTTACTTTTAATTAACCGAAGGTATAAGCTATCTTATATCAATACTAGATTGAAACATTCTAGTTTTTTTTATTGAAATGTTCTAGTTGTTGCACAATTAAATTAACACAGCGGGAGGGTTACGTTTTATGCGCCGCATTAATCTAATTTAAACTTTACGCTTAAATAGCATAAATTTTTTCTTTAATCAAAAATAAACAACTTATATAAGCCGTGGTAGCTCAGATGATTAGCGCTAGCTGAAAGTTTCACAGTACGTGAGCAACCCGGGTTCGATCACCACCGACACCAATGAAATTGTTAATTGCAATTTTAAGTGCTCATTTACCACGTACTTGGCGGTGAAGGAAAATATCATGAGGAAACCTGCATGTCTGAGAAATAAGAAAAAAAATATTTCGAAGACATGTGAAGTTCGCCAACACGCATTGGGACATTTCCTTTCCCTAAAACCCTCTCAAAAATGAGAGGAGGCCTGTGCCCAGCAGTGAGACGTATATAGGCTGTAAATTTAACTTTAACTTATAACTTATGTATATATATATATATATATATATATATATATATATGTGTGTGTCCCCAAGGAACGCCATAAAGCTCGATCACATGCATCCATGCATCCATCGACTTCATGCCTGTTAATTAAAATTTACAATTGTTTTTATTTTATAAAAATAGCAAATTTAAATTATAATATGATTTTTGTTGATGTTACACATTAATCGTGGTTTCAACTACCCAATTCGATGTAGGCAGTGGACATCCTCTTTCCCTCCTATTCGTCTAAAGAGGATTTCCCCCACCCGATTCTACTATTCGGAGGCCATGAGGCCGGGAAAAACGAATCTGATATGTGGCTTCGGCGTCGACCAAGTTCGAGAATATGGAGAGCGATGCAGACCCACAATACCGACTCTTCTCTTCCCAACATCGAATCCGCGGTATGGCCCTGCCAGAATCACGGGAGATAGGGTGATTAGCGCATCCCTATACTCACACTCTTCTTTGGCGGCGGGGACAGGCAGAGATAGCAGACGCCCTTCCCGCCACATTAGACCAACACGAATCCGGAATGGGCTCATCAAGACTACTCAAAACGGCCACCTTGGGCTATCCAAGAGGGTTCCTCATCGTTTACTGCTGGTTACGAAGCCACGACTACTGACCCATCCCGCTACGACTTTGAGAATCTGTTCTAGGGTGAGCATAGTTTTGGTTAACGCAACCTAAGAATCGATGAATTTGTTCATTACTTATAATAGTCACATTTTTGTCAGTTGCAAATGTTTGATAGGGAAACCGCGGAAACATGTTAATTTATTACGTAAATCGGCATACACATATGCGAATATATCGCACCAACTGGTTTAGAATCAAAACAAGTGTCTGAACTTGATATGTGACCTCAGCCGAGGCCCGTTCCGAAGGCGGGCCGCTTGTGAACTCTGATAATATACGGTCAGCTGGTTGCCGGTTCAACACGTGTTTAATTTTGCACTTCGCGTATGACGTCGGACTAAGCTTTTCCTTATCTGCTGTCATATATATATCATAAGGAAGTATGAAGGATCAATTAACTAAAACCAGTTTTTTTCTAGCATGGAAAAACAATAAGACATTTTTTACTCTTTTTTCCCATGCTATTATTCTGTGACGTATTTGTCGCGTCAATGTCTAAGCATTATGTGTGATTGTTACATGAATAAATCATGATATAATTGTGGTCATAATTATGCAGATGAGCTAAGCGACCGCCGTAAAATAAAAAGTACGCGTGCAATTTAAAAAAAATCGATCCCGTTGGCAATGAAATTGTAAATTGCTATTTCTAGTGCTAAATTACTAAGTCCTGGGCGATGAAGAAAAACGGCGTAACGTAACTAAAACCAGCACGTCGGAGAAATAAAAATATTTCGAGAACATGTGAAGTCCGCTAACACGAATCGGAACAATTCGACGGACTAACTATTCCACGCTGTTCGAAATAACTTGCCTAACTTAACCCTTTCGCTGCCCCGTGCACTACATATAGGTCATTGCTATTGTCTTACTATTGTGTCTGAAAACCGGACAGTGAAAGTGTTAAACTTAAATGAATAAGCTGTCCCAATAAATGCGTGCTTATAATATTCGGTAGTGGTTTACTATTTGTGCATAGTTTGTTTGCCTTGCTGGACTAGTCGTCATAAGCGCGGTTATTGATGATCCCCTCAGACTATGAGGGTGATGAAATAGAGTTTACACACTAACTCGTACACTATAATCTTGTCTCCGTTGAGTTTCCATAGAAACTGGCCGCCGTAACCGAAATTCCTGAAGTACATTATTTGCGAATAAACCTGAAGTAAAATTGAAGTAATATTTAAAACTGCACCAAAACATTATATCCAGTGGACTTTGTTTTATAATTAAACTAATGTTAGTATACTTTAGGTTTATTTATAAATGTAAATTTTATTGCAAGTACCAAGTTAAAATAATTAGAACTGGAACTAAGCAATATCTGAGTTTATCGCTATAGTAACTACACCTACATAGTTTATTGCCAGCACTGTTTCATCAATGCCTCGCTTAGGGCCGGTTTCACCACTTCCTGGTGTACCTAAGTTATTTGTTACGTAAATTCTGAGATACATTTCGAAATTCCAATGCCCGAGAGTATTAATATACTGTGAATTTACCCTTCTAAATCCACTGCCAATGACCTATTTAAAAGCCTGTTTAACTCCGAAATAAAATTTAAGTAATTTTGATTTATTGATTTTTTTAGTATCCGAAAATACTGCGTTATAATTACTAGTAGGTTTCGGAAAATTCTTAAGTTTAAACTTAAGAACTATTTGCAAAATTCTAATGTGGTAAGCAGCAAAAAGCGCTTTTAGCAATTTATCTGCGAATTTATAATTATCTAGTAATTTAAAACTTCCTAGACAATTTATTATGGCTTTATAAATACCACCTTATGCATACATCTATTTGCCATTTAAAGACGGCAGAAAGAATTCACTACTGTACATCCGTACATGGGCATGAGGCCACAGAGGAAAACTGAAACAGGTGATGGGCAGCAGCATCTCCCTGATAACCACTCAATACAATAATAATTTAAAAAAACTATAGTTGCTAATCTGCCTGCCAAATCTATCCATCTATGGCAAATATCCCCCATAAAATGAATCGCTGAATGTGTTACTAAGCGCAAATCTCGAGAGCAGCTGAACCGATTTCGCTAATTCTTTTTTTATAATATTCCTTGTTTAAAAATTGCCCGAAAAAGTCTAAAAACAACACTTTTCTACATTCCCATACAAAAGATTCGTAATAATACTTAAAAGTCAATTTGAACTTTAATACCATACCTTAAAGTTTAAGTGTGAGTGGAGGAGTTCCGGGAAGACAAAACAATTGAGTGACTTTAGTATCGTATAAATATTAATGTCAATATTTGTCAAATAAATCCACGTGGATGAAGTCGCGGGGAACAGCTAGTGAATGAATAAATTAATATAGATATAAAACTGTACACCTGAACAAAACGAATAAAACTACAAAAAACATTGGTTACCTACGCAAGAGGTGCTATTAACTGGTTATGGAAATATTGTACTAAATACATTATAAAATATCCTAATGTATGAACGGCTACACAAAAACACCAGTTATTTTAACGACTATATTTCACAGATTGTGCACATCGTTGCATATAATATACTGTATATTACTCTGTATGCATCAAATCAACATTAAAGATGCATTTGATAATAGGACAAGGTTTCTTTACATCATTATACATCTTGTTAATTATTTAGTTTACGCGCAACAACACAACATCCTTGCAAGGACAATTGCAACAACCGCTACGTGCAAAGACTACTGAACTAAAGTGACAACCGTAAGTTTATTCTAAGCTCACTTTACACTTTATATTTTATATACGCAAATATAGCGCAATAATAACTCTACCTTATATTAGGGAAAATAATAACGACATACGAATTATAAAACTGCTACTATTTTAATATTTTTATAATATCACATTATCTATCATTCAATTACAATTGAAAATTTTGAGAGGGAATGGTTTAATTCTTTTTAAAGTTTTACCCTCAATAAACATATATAGGAGAAAACGACTTTATAGGAGAATCATCGAGTGATTTACAAAGTATCAAAGTAAAAAACGAATCCAAAGTGTTTGTTGTAGTTTTAATAACATTACTAGGTCGTTGGAAACAAGAAAACACAATAGCCACAGTCCAAGCATTGCGTCATTATATCGCAACAAAGTGCGTTCATACTTGATTGAGTTTCACGACAGCAAACATACACGTGATCTTATTGGCTTGGACCGCATGGAGGGATATTTTTGTCACGTAGGTTTTAAGATATAAATTTCTACTCAAGTTTCTTAACTAAGAAATATAAATGTCTCAACGACTAGCAAACTTCCTTTGCGAAAGTACCTGGTGTAAACAATCCGCTGTTTCTGATGTCTTTAAACATTTTGTGTGAGTGGAGGAAGCATAAAATGCCATAACGTCCGGAGGATGCTGACTGTATAAGGATATTTGCCTTAAAGCTTACGTTTCTATACTCTTAGGCATTAACGACAGTGTTTTCGTTTTTGTATATATTGTGTACATTTTTGTTGCATAGTCTCGCACTGTCACCGCACAACAGAATTAAGCAAAAATTTCAAAATAGTCTCTTCAAGTTCAACCCACATTCAGACGTTTTTACGTGGTAGAGCCACGATGTAGTTATAGCTGCATCGAGAACGGTTCAGCTCAATCGAGGAAGGATTTCGCAGAATACGAGCGTGAAATAGCAGCCTAAATGTTACTATGTTTTATATAGTGAGTGTGGAGAACCGAAGACCCTTTTCACTAGAAACGAGGCATTCCATCTCAGTCCTCCGGGGTGACAACGTATCACATTTTGATTCTTAATCGAGGATAGATTTACATCTCTATGGGTCATAGCATCGACATGCCATCAGCTACAGCATCGTAGTGTGCTTTGTGACTATAAAAAATATAAACCTTTAAAAAACCTAAAAATATAAATAAAATTGAATTCGGACCATACTCCATATTATGTATTAGTAATAAATCTATAAACTACTAAGCATATAATTATGACCGATTTTGTGCCGTTGTTGTTATTAAAATCAGTACGACATATTTTATTTGAAATATACTAGACTAGAACGTCAATGTTGTCTATATTGTACCTAAAATACATAACATATTGTATGTGAATTATATGCAGTTAATCATTTTCGCCGTAGAAATATCTCGTATAGTCGTAAATCATAAAACAGGACGTTTAGAATTATTTAAATTATTGTACTATGAAGGTATTTCGGTTATTTCGTTTTATGAGACACGTAATTGCGACAAAATTTTCTTTATTATTCACATTACACTTACGTGGGTAAGCTATTTTAGTGCTAAAAATTTGCATAATTGCTTATGTTTCAACTAGACGTTGCAATACTGATAAATGTAGGCAAACTTGCCCAACCCGCAGACTTGGTATTATTAAAATTTTAACGATATTTTCCAACTTGTTAAAATTGCTGAATAAGACTGACTTACTTTTATTTGAGTTGATTGAATTGAAAGTACATAAAATAATTAAAAACGATAAGGTATAGAATAAGTCGCCTATCGAGCCGATCCATAATATACGAGCAGCTACAGCGTAGCTCTACTACTCTAAAACATGTTAAAAATGTATTTCATCTAAGTACTTACACAATGATGATGCATCTGCATTATGATTTTCAAATAGACTTAGGGGTCTATGAGCCAGTTAGCGACAAGTGGACTGTGTGCTCTTTTGTCACTCATACATATAAAAAACCTCGAAACCGGCCACAAGAATACATAATTACCAACAACATAAGTATTTTCTAAAGCCTAAAAAAGACAATACTGAAAATAATGATGTCATTGAATCTACTTGCGTGATAAGAGCGGATGACAGTTGTATTTTTTAAATGAAACGATATTGTTAACGTTGCGTACAAAGTAGGACACCTTAATATCACATCGCTTATTTTATGTAATAAATACTAGAAGATTTAAATGGGTCTTTTTATATTATACTAGTAATCCGCCCCGGCTTCTCACGTGTGATTTTTGGACCTCGACAACAGCGCAACCTGCTGGGTCCAATTGTGAATCGTTTAGATCATGTATGTGATAAAAATGTTTGTTAAAATTTCAACAAAATCGGTCCAGCCATTTTCGAGTTTTTGCGAGACTAACGCTCAGCAATATTTTTTTTATATAAAGATATTAAGTTATTTTCTGCCGACTTCCAAAAATGAGACGGTACTCAATTCGATTGTATTTTTTTTTTGTTTTCTTTTTATGTGTGCTACCTCATAACTTTTTACTGGGTGAACCGATTTCGATGATTATTTTTTTATATGAAAGCTGTTACATCTCGTGTGGTTCCATATGAATTTGATCAAGGTCAGACCAATAGTTTTTGAGTTATTCTTAATAACTTATATTGAAGTCGGCAGTACAAAATTTTTAATTTTAAATTATGATTTTATTTATTTAAAACAGAATACGCTGTCAGTAAAATTTCTTTTGTATCTTGAGTTAACCTTGACATAATCTTTACATAGTTGCACTAGGACACGTATCCAGAAGCGGAAAAATGAATTTTAGGCTATACAAACTCTTGTTCCGTGCGGGTTTCGAACCCACAGTCCTGCAGCATCGCGACTAAACGCTTAGCTACTGTACCACTGAGCATATTATGTATGGAATATAAACTTAAAATTTGGAAATGTGATTAAAAGGAAATAAAAGTAGGAAGTAAACAGAGAGAAAACTAATGTGAGGAGATTCGCACTTGAAACTGTTTAATAAATAATCGTACTTAGCGTTTGTACGTTTATGACAAAAATATTATTTTTTACTGCAAATCACTGTGAAGGGTCGTTGTCACCTACATAATGAAGGCCGAACAAACACAATTTTAGAACCTGTTAATTGTCCATATAACTGACGTCGAGTTACGCTGCCACCTTACTTACAGTTAGAGGCATTTAAAGTGTTACGAGATATGCTTTAAGCCAATTTTATTCTCATTACTATCAATTATAAAATTGACAGCAAATGTCGAAATTGATCGAAGGCCAATCAACAACCCTCGTACAATACACAATAAAAAGACAAACGTATTTAAGCGTTTAAAATTAAGTCAGTGAATAATGTGTTCACAAATTATATTTAGATGTATTTCTCATTTCATATAAATATTTATTTTATTAAACAATAGATTTCTAAACATATATTATATTTTCTGATTAACTTTTTAATTAAAAACTAGCAGTTTATTAAACTATTGTAATAGTTTAATGTCTATTTAGGACTTTACATCGATTACAAATCATACTTTTTCGTTATAAAAAATCCATAGATCAAAACGCCAGTATAAGTCTATGAAAATAACTATTATTAATTATAAAATCAAAAACAAACTCAGCCTATTTAATTTACAAAGATAAGCATGAAGGATCAGACTTAATATATAATTAATGCACATACCGTAAATAAATGACAAGCCTCGAGTTAAACCTACAAGTTTATACAAACGCCATGAATGGGCAGCGGTTAGTCACATGTCACACTGACAGCGGGAAGCACGTCTTGGGCTGCTATGCGTATTACCATACCCGTTCCCACATGCTCAATAACCGGGCCTACTTATGAATTTCCGTCTTCCGCGATAATGTTTCGCAAATGTCATAACATAAATATATCACACTTACTTTGCTTTTGATTATGAAATACGATGATTTTTTTTTGTACATTAACGCACATTACAAAAAATCATTCATTGCACACATTAAAACAGTGATCTCTTTCAAGAAAATCTTTAGTGAAGGAAATTAAATTAAATTCATCTTATAGAAATGTGCACAAAAAAGCATACATTTTTTATAGGATAAGTTGACAAACGAGCACACAATCCACCTGATGGTAAGTGGCCACTGCGACCCACAGACATCTACATCTATCCTCAATAAAGAATCAAAGTGCAGATGCGTTGTCACCCGTGAGTACTAAGATGGAATGCCTCTTTTCCAGTATAAAGTCTTCGGTTCTCTACACTCACGAAACACAGCAGCGTTAAGCACGTATTTTACGCCCGTATTCTGTGAGAGTGTGTTCCTTGCCCGGTCGAGCCGACCCATTCGTTTGATGCCCATCATGATGTGATTTGAATCCATTGTGATGTGAGTATGCAAACATGGGCAATTTGCTAAGTTGGCTCTGCGACAGGGCATCAGGGGCGTAAGACCTTATTTCCTCCCTAGATCGTGCCGTTGCCATGTGTGTAACACAATTGGGGGCAATTTCAATCAGTTCGTAAGCGACTTTCGCGCGGAGCACACGTATGACTACAAGTCACAATGGATATCATTAAATAATGTGAAATTTGAACACTGGTGATAGAAGTGTATAAAGAGCGGCTTATTCACGCAATATCTTATTTTTCTTTTTTTGCGGTAGCGGTTTCGCGCAGAAAAAACATTATTTGAACGTTGTAACGTTTTTAAACTTGGTAGAGTCATGTTGCAGCTTTTAAGGACTACATTATGGTTGTAATTATTAATTCATTTGTTGTTTTATCGGTAAATATGGGTGTCTAGCCGCAGTATGCACTTACTATCAGTTGAACTGTGCTCATTTGTCACCCTTATTCCATATAAAAAAGCCAAGGTTATATATACCGATTCATTGATATTTCGTTAAAACTGTCGCCATTCGCAAAGAGCGTATCCAGTGAGACTTACACTCTCATACTGAATGGCAGGCATGTGTGTAGAGACAGTTCTGATATTGCCTCGATCGCTGTTCACTCTAGATTAAACCCTTAAGAGTCAAAATGTATATATATATACGATACGTTGTCATCCCTAAAGCCAAAGAGTTTGCTTTGGTAAGAGCATGGTCCTTTCCCAGTTGAACTGATTCATTGGTGCTGCAACCATAACCTACATCATGGCTTTACTGCGTAAAAACCTATTCGAATAAAAATATAAAATCTGTTGATAATAAGCGAAGATATCGCGTATACATAAAAAACTCAAATTGAGAACCTTCTTCTTTTTTTAAAACGGGTTATAATATATAAAGTAGGACCACATGGGTAAAGAAGATGTACCGTACAGAGGCAAAGCTGCATACAACTGAAATATTAAAACGTGTGCAAGAGTTTATATTTGCTATGAAATGCGAATGCTTTCCAATTGATTATTAAAAGAAAACTTTATATTGAATTTAGAACTTACCATTTAATTAAAAGCTACAACAATTTATTGAAGAACAATAGTTAGAAAGAAAAATATTTAGATTACGTAGTTTAAAAAAAATTAATAAAACTACTTTTATGGATTTTATCGCGTTTAATTATACTTATTTTTAAATTTCCGACTTTTCGGATGCTTTCCAGCACCCATGGTCATGGAGAACTGAGATGATTGACGTCCCGATGTCAGAGTTAACCCGGAGTACCTTCACCGTTTTAATTATTAGTTTTGGTCCGATCTACACAGAATGTTATACTTACTGAATCTCGAAGTCTTGCAGTGGTATGCTTGAGCTTAGTTTTAATTTTATTAATTACAGGATCTCAAGCAAGTATCCAACCTTTCTCTCTATTAATATTTTTTTTAATTTCACGTTTATCTCACTCTTGGCAGGATTCGATGTTCTTTCGCGAGAATTTGTGGTCTATCAAATCTAATGTTATGGCGGGGGCCGTTTAGGATATGATCACAGACTTCCTGGAACGTAGGAGTTAGACGTCAGCTATGTGTTTTTTTAGGTGAGTTTTAATAGATCGTTTTGTTTGCCCTATATAAATTTAAAAAACATCCTCAAAAAAGTGTAATTAAACGCGATAAAATCCGTGAAAGTAGTTTTATTCTATGTGTTCGCATGAATATAAGAAATCATTATAAAATATTATATCTTACGTATCTATTAAAATGCTGACAAACGTTTTGTTTATTTAATTTTATACTCCTGTGCCAACCCTGCCAAAATAGGTAAAAATATTGACAGCTCCTTAGAAGCTTTGCCTCTGTACAGTTTCTTTACTCTTGTGGCAGGACACAGAATTATATAATGATCTTTTAATAGTTTTTGAATGACTCAATGCCTTAAGCCTTCTTCATAATTTAGGGAAGTAAATTCCATAGTGTGTACAAATCGCTTTAACACAAAAGGTTTGATACATTAGACTTCAACGCGTAAGTGTAATATAAGGTTAGTATGTAGAAAGACATTATATTATAATATCTTTACTAAACATGTAATATATTCAATGTTACGGTGAAAGCAGAAATTTAAATAAATCACAAACATTTGAACGGCACAATTTGTGCTTGAATGTGTTAGAACTAGTGTTTTTTTAAAGAAGAAAAACCGTTCTCTTGCTTGCAATATCTGAGCAATAAGAATAAAATAATTATTTCAATAATTCATTTCAAAATTCATTAAAATTATATGACAATGAAGTTGATTTGCTAACTCTAAAAAGAATTATTTTGTGCCTAAATTACTTCACTAAGGAATAAAGTAATAATAAGTAATGATGAGGAGGTGGAGGAAATGTATGAGGATATCTCTAGAGCCATGCATTCCTCCAAAACCCAATATACGCTGTGTGTGTAATGGGAGACTTTAATGCAAAACTAGGCACAAGAGAGAACGGTGAGCTGAAAGTAGGGAAATTTGGAATAGGGCAACGGAACCCAAGGGGCCAGCAGCTGGCCGACTTCATGGAGAAAGAGGGACTCTTTATGATGAACTCTTTCTTCCAGAAGCGGCCCCACAGGAAGTGGACCTGGTCGAGCCCCGACGGTTCGACAAAAAATGAGATTGACTTCATTATGACGACCAGACGACAACTGTTCAGTGATGTCTCCGTGATCGCGAGGGTGAAAACTGGTAGCGATCACCGAATGGTTAGAGGCACACTGAACCTAAACGTTAAGTTGGAGAGGTCTCGTCTAATGAAGTCAACGCTCCGTCCCCCTCGTGCTCTAATCCAAAGTCCTGAAACCTTTCAGCTCGAGTTACAAAACCGTTTTCAGTGCCTAGAAAACTGAAATGAAGTGGAAGATATGAATGACAAGCTCGTGGAAACTGTCCATGCGGTCGGAGCTAAGTTCTGCAAGACCCGCCGCAGAAGAACACAAAAACTCTCCGATCACACTCTTAATCTCATGGCTGTTAGACGGGAGATGAAGCTACATTCTTCAACAGACTTGACAACATACAGGCATCTGAACAGACAGATCTCCAAATGCATGCGGCGGGACTTACGCAACTTCAATACAGCTCGTATTGAAGAAGCGATCGAGCGGAACCAAGGCTCCAAAGTCTTTGCCAGAGATCTCTTTGCCAGAAAGAGCCAACTGTCGAAGCTGAAGACCGAGTGTGGCAGCATCGTTTCCGGGGCACCTGAGATTTTGAGTGAGATTGAGAGGTTCTATGGTTCTATGAGCCATGCTCAAGCGTGAGTAACGATCCAAGAGCGAGTCTTATCCGACACTATTCCGAAAATATCCCGGGCGTCAGTTTGAGCGAGATTAGAATAGCTATCTAACACCTTAAAAACGGCAAGGCCCCAGGCGAGGATGAAATTACAGCGGAGCTTCTGAAAGCGGGTGGAAAACCGGTACTTGAAGTCCTTCAGAAGCTTTTTAATTCCGTCCTCCATGGTGGCATTACACCGGAGGCGTGGAACAGAAGTGCGGTGGCCTTGTTCTTCAAGAAAGGTGACTACGCTCGCTTGAAGAACTACAGACCGATTTCCTTTCTGAGCCGCGTCTACGTGCTGTTTTCGAGAGTCATTACGAATCGTCTCGCGTGCAGACTTGACGACTTCCAGCCTCCCGAAAAATCCGGTTTCCGAAAGGGCTTTAGCACCATAGACCACATACATACCCTTCGGCAAATTGTACAGAAGTCCGTAGAGTACAATTTGCCACTATGTCTGGTGTATGTGGACTATGAGAAAGCCTTTGATTCCGTCGAAATTTGGGCGGTGCTGTAGTCCCTTCAGCGGTGCCAAGTTGACTGTCGGTATATCGAAGTGTTGAAGTGCTTGTACAGTAGGGCTACGATGGCTATCCGTGTACAGAACCAGAGTACGAAACCTATCCAGTTGCAGAGAGGTGTAAGACAGGGTGACGTCATATCCCCGAAACTCTTCACCGCTGCATTGGAAGACGTTTTCAAGCTTCTGGACTGGAAAGGATACGGTATCAACATCAATGGCGAGTACATCACTCACCTTCGATTTGCCGACGATATAGTCGTTATGGCAGAATCGCTGGAGGACCTAAGCACTATGCTCAATGACCTCAATAGTGTCTCCCAACGGATAGGTCTTAAGATGAACATGGACAAAACAAAGATTATGTTTAATGTCCATGTCACACCTATGCCAGTAGTTGTTGGGAGCACTAAGCTCGACGTTGTTGACGAGTATGTTTACCTGGGACAAATAGTCCGACTAGGTAAGTCCAACTTTGACCGAGAGGTCAATCGACGCATTCAACTCGGCTGGGCAGCGTTCGGGAAGCTACGACACATCTTCTCGTCAGACATACCTCAAAACCTTAAAACGAAATTGTACAACCAGTGCGTGTTGCCAGTGATGACTTACGGAACTGAGACGTGGTCCTTCACTGCTGGCCGTATGAGGAAGCTCAAGGTCGCTCAGCGAGCTATGGAGAGGGCTATGCTCGGGGTGTCGCTGCGTGATAAACTTAGAAATGAGTATATCCGCAGTAGAACCAGAGTAACCGACATAGCCCAACGGATTAGTAAGCTGAAGTGGCAATGGGCCGGCCATATAGCTCGAAGAACCGACAACCGATGGGGAAGAAAGGTTCTCGAGTGGCAGCCTCGTACCGGTAGGCGAAGTGTAGGGCGTCCCCCCACGAGATGGAGTGACGACCTGGTAAGACATGCAGGAAGTCGATGGATGCAGGTGGCTCAGGACCGTGCTTTGTGGCATTCTTTGGGGGAGGCCTATGTTCAGCAGTGGACTTGTGAAGGGCTGTAATGATGATGATGGTGATGAAGTAATAATGCCGCACGAATGATAAGTTTTTCAGAAATCATCTGGTAGATGCCATACGCAAGTTTCCGCTCGAGACTACACACTCTGAGTACCTAACCACTGCATAATTCACCGAGATAAAAACGTTAATACATACATAAGTTTTGAGGTGTTTAGTTTTTGTAGGAAATCGGGTTTTTGGTTGCCATTTTTATCATATTACTATAAAGATAAAGGAAACACATTATGTATATAATGCAGAAATGCAGCACCTGGCCTAAGGTTAACTATTATGTAAATACCGACGCAACGACAAGGCCTCAATCGACATTATAACGACATAAGTACACATTTAAATTCGCCTTGACTCTCATAGCGACTAAGGCCTTTAATCGAGAATTAAAAAGGAAGCTTGTACACAATGAAAAACTTAGCTATTCACAAATTATATAGTGTCATAGAGTAGAAGGTTACCGTAGATACTATCACATTGCCACTTCGTTAAGAGATTTGGAGCTTAATAAAGTATAATGTAACCTTAGTTTTTTCGCAATCTACTTATATTTATCTTAGGTTACTACTTTGTATTTATTTAAATTAAATTTTGTATAATTAGCGGACTTAATATGTGACGATAAAAAGAAAAAAAAATCTTAAAAGTAGTAGTAAGTAACAACAGTATCGTAAACGAAGCACAGTAGCTAAGCGTTTTACTACAGTGTATTAAAACGCAACTTATGTGTGTAAAATTTCTCCATGAATGAAATCCTACTGCGGTATCCTATATCTACGTTTGAAATAAAGAACTAAAAAAATGTGTAAAATCGAAAACGTTTGCTCGAAAAAGTTTATTGGATAATCATTAAAAACATTTTTATACTTCCATAACATTTTACAATAAAATTATGAGTAACATAACAAATATATAAGGATAAAGTATATCTGTTTTACGTGAAGTTATGGGATCTCCAATTTTATCTAAAGTATTTTCAATATCGTACATAATTTTGCGAGATAAAGCAAAAAACTGAGTTCAAAGTGGTTATTCGATAACTGAACTACTTTTCCGAAGACCACTATTACACATTTACAGGTTGTTTTCATTCAAGTTCTGCGCATAAGTTGCGAATAAAAGCTAGCAAATAATAGAAAAGAACACAATTGATGTGCTTCTTCACACATTTATGTAAAATTCTAAATTCACTAACAATTAGTAACAAAATGTTGCGACCTATAACGACTTTTTGAAAATATTTTAACTTAAAAGATGTACACAATGAGGCTTGTACGTAATTGCATTAAAATTGTACACAACCATTTGCGGTCTACGCTTTCTACAAGTCACATACAATTTTGCGAATGTGCTTTTGCTGTTACGTGACTATTACAACACTAAACTTAACATCTTGGCATGTGTTGTTATTATCAATGTATTATTTTCATCATATAGAATCAAACAGTTATTGAAACAACGTCATGTTAAATGGACATTGACCTATCCGTTTACTTCGACAATGTACCTATGTTTTGTAATATCGAAGTATTGTGCAAATTTATTCACGGTATATTTTTTATAAAAAAAAACCCTAAAACTTTTCTTCAAAGCATAATATAATAATAAGGTACCGGTACAGCCTATCTGAAGCCCTCTGCTGAACATAAGCCTCCGCAATAGATCTTCATGGGAGGGGTATTTGCCAATATGCCAATATGACGATACATCGCTGCAAATAGGACTACATGTTGGGTTTGTAAAACTTAATGCTAATGAAGACTACATGCAACAAAAATAAGATAAGAACCATTAGAAAAGGTTTTAAAAGGTCAAAAAAATTAAGTTATGTAAAATTCAACAACACTATTGTACATACAGTCAATGACTTTTTAAAGGTGCGAATGCCACCCGCGAATAGGTGCTAAGTCTATTGTTTTAGACGTGATTATGTACTCTCTCGTTTAAAGGGACATTTTTACCAAGATTAGATTTACTAAGTTGATCCACGCGAATGTTTATATTTATATAGAGTTTTGCCATGTATCTACGCTTAACAGGCGGTTTGGTACATGCAGTTTATTTTTAGTTGTTGTTAGGATGACGCTACTTCCCATCTCCTTGTTTGTTTTCTTCTGTCGCCTCTTAAGCCACCCACAGTACGATATGGAGTAGTGGATATTCTTACACCGCCACTACAAGATAAATGGCTCTGAGTAATGTCAAATTCGCATACAGATCTTGTTTGACTATCATGCCGAATTTACTTTAATAAGGAATTCATAAAATTGACACATATGAAACAAACAAATCTTGAGAACATCGCCTTTATTGTTTGACATACATAACAGCCTTGGCCGTAATTAATCTAACTCTTTTGTTTGATTTATAATGGCATTCGTCCTACTTTTTCGTGCCATAACCTGCTTATAAACGTTGGCTATTAACTGCTATATAATTAATTGTTCAAACGCATTACGTGCGCTTTCTCAATGAGGAAATAAATTTATCGAATGATAGAATATATGACGTGAAAGAGATAATATATCATAACATAAACAATGCCAATTACCAAAATTAATGATTTCTCTAAATAAAGGTTTTCAAATTTTAATTAATACACGTTTGTATATTGATTATTATAGTAAGCATTTTAAATATATTATAATAAATTAAGTTTACAGGTCTAGTGTGTGTGTATATTTTGCCAAGAAACGAAAAGGTTCACAACTTGCAATTTCATGTATGACCTCGTCAATATAGCACACTTAAAATTTAATTGTCCTTTTTTAAATGATTTTTACACGAATTTTATGGTGTTTAATTTAACTAATTTTACGTATTTTTTACTCCCGACGTTTCGGATGCTTTACAATACTCATAGTTACCTGATCGTTTATTCAATACCAGAAAAAATATTAACACTATTATTATCACCATTATCATTAGAGCCCATCCATTGCTAAACATAGAACCAAGAAACCGTATTAATATCCTTTGTTAAATTATTCAACTAAGCTTAAAATAATTTTACTTACATTACTTCTTAGTTTGGCAGTTTTTTACCTTTAATCAATGAGAAACGAAAAGTTTGAAGCAGTGACCGTATTATTTTTTTGCTTGACAATTTTCATATCTAAAATATGAGTAGTCAAAGAGATGAAAATATAATTTATAACAATAGCGTCTATTATTATCTTCGGTAAAACTAATTTGTCCAATAATACCCAGATAAATCATCCATTAAAACTAATTTTGTAACCCTGTATACAAAAAACTGTCGTGATTTAATAAAGATCGAGTAATAAACCTTCAACAAAGTAGAGACAGAATAAACAAAACGTTTGTTAGAGCTACGACAGCATGGTAATACTCCTTATATATGACAGGCCAAGAAAAAGTTAAATGTATGAGACACGTTTAATTTAACTTTTTAATTCCCGACGTTTCGAGTGCTTTGCAGCACCCATGGTCACGGGGGGGACTGAGGTGTTTGACGTCCCGATGTCATAGTTAGCCTAACGGCTACCTTCAGTTTATGAATATTAGTTTTTGGTCCCATTTATATGACTGGAACGATTTTGATGAATTTTTTGTGTAGTTGAGTGGATGGTTTACATTCACAATTGGACTGAATTGTGAATCTAAATTATTACTGAATTGAATTTTTTCGAGATATAGAAATCACCCATGCGAAGCCGAAGCGGATAGCTAGTTTGATATAAATTTCAATTTAAATATTTAATAAGAAGGCCAATGTCCTATGTCCAGCAGCAGCACGTATGTAGCAAAGTAACCTTTTATATCAGAGGTTAAAAAGTAAGTATATTCAATGAATATCATTTGTAGACCTTTATCAAAGTAGATATTGCTTTTCAGCCTTCGTTCGGGTCATTTAAAATTAAAAATTCCATATGTTTCCCCTGTTTACACTTACACAACCGCAGATGTAAATAAAATGTTAATATTAAAGATCATTTTTATATATCGTAAATAAATCACGTCAACGATCTCAGTTTACTTTGAATTTTTTTCAAATTAGTTAGGAGCCGACACATACTGTTCATGGATGTATGTATATCTTGAGACGTCGTACACACACACATTTTTTATACGATCGTGTGACAAACGAGCAGGCAGTCCATCTGATGGTGAGTGGTTGCTGTGGTACACAGACATCTACATTTATCCTCGTTTGCGAATCAAAATGCGGTGCGTAGTCAACCGTGAGGACTCAGATGGAACGCCTCTTTTCCAGTAAAAGGGGTCTCCGGCTCTCTACACTCACCATACGAAACACAGCAGTGTTAAACTGCTATTTTACGCTGGTGGTCTGTGATAGCGTGTTCCTTCCCCGGTCGAGCCGACCCATTTGTGCTACAACTATACTACTAATATAGCTGCAGCATGGCTCTACCACGTATAAATATTTTCAAACATAAGAAATAACATCTACTATTGAAATTGTTGTGTTGTTTTTTACTTCAATAAACATGTACTTCGATATTCCCTTTAACCCTGTAATTAATAAATGCAAAAAGCAAATAAAATTGGAAAAAGAAATAACTACGAACATTGAACACAACTTTACACGTTTAATTTTAAAGAGATAATGACCAATTTAACCTTCACACAAAACATGCATGCATGCAATTAAAAAGTGTTATCTATTTTACTCAGACAAAAGAATGCAATTAAAAACTCTTTAGGTTGTCTCATGACCTTGAATTGGCGCAATTTGAAACGTAAAATGCTATCAAATTTTCATTATTTCATGTCATGTATTTCTCAATTAAAATTTTATTTGTTAATTATTAAAATAAATACTTACATATTTTGCTTAACAACAAATTTATATTTATTTCAAAAATAGAAAATTAATTTAAAATGATATAATATTAAAAATATAATAACAAATATATAATAATTTGCCCTACAATGGTCATTTTTTCATGTTCATGTGAATCATAAAACTGGTTACTTCGCATTTCTTAATCCATCACGCTTCAGTTGCTTAACGGATACAAACGAAATTCACATCCTGTATTGACAAATGGGATAAGAAGTGTTATTTGTTACACATAATAAATTGTATTTTATTATTTGAATTATGTTTTATTTGCTTATAACATTGTACAAAACGGTGTTATATAAACAAGATTAAAATACCACGCAAACATAAAAATATTTTAATATATGCATGTTATTTTAATGATAATAATTTATAAAATAATCTACAATTTATGTGTATATTAACCTAATTATATATAAGGTTAAAAACTGGAAAATTTTTACATCCGGTTATGCTAACAATTTTTAAAGGGCCTTAGCAATGCTATTTTCTACCGACTACAAAAAAAGAGGTACTCAATTCGACTGTATGTTCTTTTCTTATGTGTGTTACCTGATAACTTTTTTCTGAGTAAACCGATTTCGATGATTCTTTTTTTATTTGAAAGCTCGTGCTTCTCATGTGATCCCATATAAATTTGATAAAGGTCTGGCCAATAGTTAGTTTAGTTATTTTTAATAATTTATATTGTAGTCGGTTGAACAAAATTTTTAATTTTAATTTATCGGTTTTACGTTTCCAATAACCACTTCAACACAGTTGAAATAATGCTAGTACTAGAGCAATTTTCAACAGTAGTCAAAAGGCGGATTCGAACTTTTTAGTTTTGCTGCACTAATATTAGACTACTTTTGATTAAATAATTTCATCCCTTGAAACAAATGAAATTAATTTAATTCGTACAAAAACACTAATATACATTTCATTCATTTTATATAATCATGGGTGATACCTTAAAATTTTAAATGGCACATTCTACAGCAAATTAAATCTCGTCTTATTAGACTGACACTATTCGGATATGAAATAACTATCAAATTTTATGAAGATAGGTAAATTATGTCAAAAATAAGGGATTTATGTGAAAATGAATGAAGTTCTTCCGACTTTTTTATTTAAATTTGTTTTCAGATTAAAAATATAATTAAATTTTGATTGCCCTATGTGTTTCTTTTTTACAAAGCAAATCATTTAATCATAGACAAGACAAGACAGCAAAGTACCAACACATTTGAAACAATACCGCAATAAGTAAGTACTTTTATGGAAATATGACTACACTCGAGTACATTATACGGTCAAATTAAGAAATTTGTTCTATATAACCAGTTATACCGCCAAGTCACGAGTAACAACCACTTCACAATTTGCGTACTGTTTACTAAGTGATATCCGTTCCTTCTCGTAAATATTTTATTGCAATCACGTTACTGTAAATTAAACACTATTTTTATATCTTGTAATTTGTAAAAAACAACAACTGTGTCTTTCAAAAACTTTCTAATCCGACATTAATGTATAATTTTTCGTAAATTTGTAACGTATTGTGTTTTTAGGGTTCCGTACCTCAAAAGGAAAAAGCGGAACCCTTATAGGATCACTTTGTTGTCCGTCTGTCTGTCTGTCTGTCTGTCAAGACCCTTTTCTCAGGAACGCGTGAAGGTATCAAGATGAAAGCAAATCAAATACTCAAGTCTACTGTCCCTTGGAGCTGTGAAAAAATCAAAGTTCTAAGCCAACGCAATCAAAAGATACAGCCGTTTATGCCCCAGATTTTCGACATTCGCAAGGGAATCTAAACTTACAGGGTACTTCCCGTGAACTCAGAATCTTGAAATTTGGTACGAAGCAACGTTTTATAGCACAGATAAAGGAAAAATTGCGAAAAGCATAATTAAATATTATAAATTAATAATTTTAAACTTATTACCTACGGATTTGTTCGGAACCCTCGGTGCGCGAGTCCGACTCGTACTTGGCCGGTTTTTTTTTAAACTTAAGTGATAAACGAACTTACAGTCCACCTGACGGTAAATGGCTACTGCACTGTGGACACCTACAACCAACTTCAATCAAAGTAGACTACACATGCCTCACAGCCCCTAATTATAAGTGCCAGTGGCTTAATCGTAAGCCAGTGGCTTAATTGTAACCACTACTAGGATTTCTTTTGTAACGTGGAGTTAAAGTAAAAAAATGTCCGTATTAGCAAGTCTAAAGTCACTTAGCGAGCTATGGGCAGGACTACGCTCGGAGTTTCTCTGCGTGATAGAATCCGTTGGTGCGTAATCATCTATTAAAGAAAACGCTTCTTACGTGAATCAACCTTGTCATTTATATTGTTAGACGTATATATTCATAGTTATTTATATGTACTATATATATATATATATTGATATCTATATACGTATATATTTGTATATATGTGTAAATATGACATATTTCTATTGTTTATTCATTTTATATATTAGTAAAATGTTGGGCTATATGATTACGTAGTTAATTATCATTTTTATTGTTGTTATTCTATATTGCTACACCTACGTCAAATTCTCATCACTCCATGGGTTGACTGATAGAGTATGCCTTCGTATTCTTTTATATTAAGTAATGCAATAAAGAATAAATAAAATACATCCTATAAAAATTCCACTGCTGAACATAGTTCTCTCCCATAGATTGCCTCATAGAGATACTTACAATTGTTGACAGGCAGGTTGGCTACAAAATGTATATTTTGTACTATTCATAATATAATTTTACAAGGATGAAAAACGAACACACAGTTCACTATTATAGTAATGGATGCTGTGGCTTGTAAAATCTCTATCAATCCTCGATTAGGAATCAAAATACCATCAGCAAATTCAAAGTAGATTTTCAGACAAATAGACTTTTATTAGTTTAAGTATTTAGTCATAAGGATACGCTTAATTTTATGTTTCATTTTGAAATAGGATTTCAAAACTTACAAATAACATGTAAAACATGTTTATTCTCAAAGATTTCATTTTTCATAATACTATTGTTTACGAGCTACAACTATATTTATTATACACATCTATACTCTATACAAATAAATAAAATTGAAGTGTCTGTTTGTAATGTCAAAATTACAGATTTTTACTAATTGCATATGAAAGTATATACGATACTTATAACAAAAACACAATTTTTAAAATTTTTGTCTGTCTGTCTGTCTGTCTGTCTGTCTGTCTGTCTGTCTGTCTGTTTGTTCCGGCTAATCTCCGAAACGGCTAGACCGATTTTGACGGGACTTTCACTGGCAAGTAGCTGATTTCATAAGGAGTAACTTAGGCTACTTTTATTTTAGAAAAAGAATTAGGGTTCCGCGCAAAAACATAAAAACACTAACACGCGAGCGAAGTCGCGGGGAACAGCTAGTATAATTATTAAAATATGTAATTATATCTATTATAAGCTTTTCTATATTTTATAATTAAGTGTAATTATATATACGGATATGGGCAGCAGCATCTACCTGATAACAACTCCAACCAATAAAAACTGCGCTTGCCAACCCGCTTGCCAAGCGGTGCAACGGATATACGATTACTACATTCATGAAGCTTTCTAGTAAAATAACTGAAAACATTGTGTAATATACAGCGGTGTTTTCTACCGACTTCAAAAAGGAGCCGGTACTCAATTCGACTGTATGTTTTTTTATGTGTGTTACCTCATAACTTTTTTCTGGGTGAACTGATTTCAATGATTCTTCTTTTATTTGAAAGCTGGTGCTTCACATGTTGTCCCATATAAATTTGATCATGGTCTGACCATTAGTTTTTGAGTTATTCTTAATAATTTATATAATAATTTATTTATATATAAAAGAATCATCGAAATCGGTTCACCCAGTAAAAAGTTATGACACACATAAAAAAACATACAGTCGAATTGAGTACCTCCTCCTTTTTGAAGTCGGTAGAAAAATACTAAATAAATCGCAAATCATATATGTAAACCATCAAATTTTAATGTTTTGAATTTGAGACGGTTAATTTAAAATTCTATTTGGATTTAATTCGCAACCAAAATTAAAATATAATTTTAACAACTTTTTGTTACATTTTAAATATAAAATGAATAGTTTTTTTTCTTCAAACATTTACTTTAACAACAAAATAAAATTCGATTGAACTTACGATAGTGATGTAGCTGTTCATATTGACTAAGCACGTGTGTGGTAAATAGACTGCCGGTGGTCTAGATTTGATCACAGTAACACTGCGGCGAGCGCGCTGTAGCCAAGCGGCGATGTGCACACGCAGACTGACGTTTGAACGCCGCTAGAGAACCGCCGCTCCCGCTGCAAACCAAATGTACGGTGGTGGTATTCGACAAATACTGTCAATGTCGTTACACTACACTATAGGCAAACGACAATTATTTACATTAATCACATTAGAAAATTGGATCGCGTGGCTGTGGAAGCGATGACGAAATCGCGACTAGACCTTCACTGTATAGACCCGATTTGATTGAAATATTTTATTTTTTACGTACTGGGCAATACGGTCGGTACCGTTGATTCTGGTGGTGTGGGCAGCGTGAGCTTGTGTGAGGTTGTAATCACTTTAGCGGCGTAGTCTCGTTATATAGGATAACGCGAGACGCGACCTCCGGCACGCTACGGGAAATGAACCAGTGAACTGGCTGCGCCCTCACAGCCACTGGCTCATCGCTACGATCCGATGTGTTCCGTATTGCAATGTCAACGAGTTTACCACTAGCACGATCGATCCCTTTCGCTTATCGTAAATTAATCTGTAATGAAAAGATGCTTAATTATCCATTACCCTCTATTACAATGGCCGAGCTTCATATTTAAATACTGTTCACTTAATAATTTATGTATATATTTTTGCGCTACACGTACCTAAATGTTTGGTTAAATGGAACAAAGCAGATGTACTATTTCTATTAGGTATAAAATTTGTGTTTTCGTATTACTTATTATAGTTATTAACTATTTTTATTCAATTTGGCATCCACTTCACAAAACCTGTCTACGTGGTAGAGCCATGCTGCAGCTATATTATGGTTGTAGCACGAATGGGTTGGCTCGACCGGGGAAGGACCACGCTCTCACAGTTTCGTATGGTGAGTGTAGAGAACCGGAGACCCTTTTTACTGGCAAAGAGGCATTCCATCTTAGTCCTCACGGGTGACAACGCATCTGCACCTTGAGTCTTTATTGAGGATAAATGTAGATATTTATGGGTCACAGTAACCACTTACCATCAGGTGGACTGTGTGCTCGTTTGTCACTCTATCCTATAAAAAAAAAAGACACTAAAACGACCTTAAAGCACTGTATTTGTAAAAATTGCTACGCGAAAAAAGGACTTCAAAGAACTGATCTGTTCATATGTTCATTAATGACACTTCCGCATGTCCGTTGGTCTGGTAACGAAGGTGAACGCCCGCAAGCGCAACCACCGTCAGTCAATGCCAATTATTAATATCTTGTCATATTATTTTAATAATACAAAATTATACGTTATAAGATCGTTGAGGGCTCGGAAGCGTAGTTTCTAAGCGTTTACATTGCGGGGGTTTGAATCCTGCGCGGAAGAACTATATATCTAAAATAATTGTTTTGGGTCTGGGTGTTTGTCCGTGTGTAATTTATCATATTCTGTGGAGCTCTCCACGATGTAGGCATAATATATTAAACGCCTTTAGGAGAAATCTCAGTGAAGGGTGACTTTTTTTAAATAAAAAAGCCTTTCATTACTATTATATATACATATTACTACGGTATAGATAATGAATCACACATACTTTAAAAATTCTGCATGTTAAAAAAAATGCTTGATGTTATCTTCATAGAAATTTTGTATAGAGTTACATACAACCATTCAGTCCACATGTTAGGAACCACTGCGGCTCATTAACACTTAAAACAAAGTGGCAACAGGTGGATAGGCACCCCAGGAGTCAATGATAGGTTGCTCATCTTGTAATCACAACATGTTTCTCTTAACCAAATAATTATAAGTGAACTGTTGCTAAACAGAAGAAAGAAGGAAGGTCTGTTAGTTTAGAAATAAAGTAGCTTAGAATTAAGTTAAATAAATAGGTATGTTGAACTGTTTTACATTTTATAATCAACTTGCATTTTCTTAATTTTTTTTAGAATACAATTCTGACTAGACATTTTATTAACCAAGCTACCGATCCGTCGTGGCTTCGCAAGGGTGATTTCGGGATCTTAACAATAGCACCACTTACCGGGTCCAAATGTAAATACTGGTAAATACATATAAACCATGTCGAGACCCATTTAAACACAAAACTCGGGACACACGAAATATTTCATCAAAACCAGTCGAGCCGTATTTTAGTTTTAGCGAGACTAACGGACTGCAATAGATTTTTACATATAGAGATACTTTTATACATATGGAATATATGCATGGGATCTATTAATGTAACGTCGTATAGATTTAAGATAATCAAATACCATCTTTTATTTTTCGTTTTAACAAAAAATACTTGAAATTTTTGATCCTTGAAACCTTGATCCCTTTTGGTATTGTTCTCTATTTATTCGTAAAGTTTCATCGTAATCGATTCAGCCATTCAAAAGATAAGCCCAGACAGACAGAAAGATGAAAATTTTAAAAATGGAATTATCCATGCGAATAAACCGGTTATTTCAATATTACAGACAGACGTTTCAATTTTATTTATAAATCAGACATTAAATATGATTAAATAATACCTATTAATAACTATTAATAATAAATATTATATACTATAAATATTAATAATAACTATTTTTTAATCTGACTATAAACTAGTTTTTATTTTATTATAATTATTACCGAATTTATATGATAGTGATATGTTATGTGATTGTGAATGAGATGTGAGATTGGATCCAGACATTTTGTTTCTCGTTTGGTACTGACTATGGAAGTTAACTTCTAATACAGTATAGAGCGCATCCTCTAATGAATTTGGGGCTTTGAGACGTACTAATCTAACAAAATGTTCCGGTAAATTGTACAGGAAAACGTTTAATGAATTATTTTCATAAATAGCCTTTTTACTACTGCGCATATTTGAGTCCGATAACCGCTTAACTTAACCTATTAAAAGTGATCTCATAGATTGGATTCGAATACAAAAATCTAAATAACTTTCTCCTGGTTTAATTCTTAAGGTCTCAAGTTCGATATTTACTCTCTTCTCTAACACTCTTCACTTCGTGCATCTCCAAAATGCTGAATTAATAACTGCTTAAACTCATAGCACGTTATAATATTATCGCGCTCAACGACTAATGCAGCTGCATTTCCGATAAGGACCTTATCGGTAATGCACAAGCCGTCTTATCGCAAGACGACTTGTTATTGTATTCTTCACGTACAAATTATGTTTCCGTGAGTCATTAAATTTAGTTATAACGTATTCACACTTTCTTAAAAATAGATTTAAGTGACGTTTGTCGCCATCAAACCAAGTGATGATCTTAATTATTTCACCAGGAATAAGTCTAATATTCTCCATAATTACACACAAACAATAATAATAATATAAGAAAATATAAAATAAATCTAACTACCTAAATGTCACGCAAAATGTTAAGTATAAAATGTATATGATTAATAAAAATATTTCTTTGTGAAATTATAGTTTTTGTATATAGTACTTATTAAAATAGGTAAAACTTGAATTATATAACGATATTTTTTTTACTATTAACCAGAATACGTTAAAATGAGAGAAGTTCGATCTCAAGATAACAGAACGCCGAGGTAGTGGAAAGGATGGTGAAAAGTTCTACTCACCAGCCACCAGCTGCTCTCATGGTCCAGGATCAGCTCCGCTTCCTTGACGAATTTGATTTGGTTTGAAGATCGTCTCGGGTTTTTTTCTTCGCGCCGCGGACCTCCGATTCCGATAGATTTTTATATCGAACTTGCGAAAGACGCAACACCGAAGTGTGACGATTTTACTGGCTGCGACAGTCAAGTTTACGGTAACGTAAAATGACTTTTTTTTAATTATTTAAAATTTATTTGTAATTACAATTATTAAAATTCTAATTACTTAATTAATACGTCTTGACGTAAGTCGGTGTCAAAACGAAGTGGCCGCTCCCATGAGCTCTGCCTGATATCTCATGCAACCAAAAGCGCTGACTCTACAGTTACTGAATACTGCCTAATGCTTATACAGCCCCGTCTAAG